>OW240914.1:277823434-277927809 GCA_933207985.1 Pelobates cultripes | reverse complement strand
CCTTTAAGTGTGTGTGCATCTGCATGCACTGGCGTACATACCGCGGTCGCAGGGGTCGCAGCCCTGTAACCCCTGCGACCAGGTGCCCACCGCCATGTGTTGCGGCCCGCGGGGGGGGCCCACGGATCAATTTTCGCACCGGGGCCCCATGGGTCATGTGTACGCCACTGTTGTTAGTCATTGTTATAAACTCTGGCATTCGCACCTGACAGTCAGCATTGAGAAAGCATACAAAAAAAGGGGAGAAATTAAACAATGTTTCTATTTTTCCTCTTCATTTGTCCTGGCTTTGCCTTGTCTCAACTGGATTGCAGAGTCATTTGCTAAATAGCTTCTACATTCAGTTTGTTTCTACAAACCTCTCAAATACACATTTGTTAAAGGACCACTATAGGCACCCAGACCACTTCAGCTAAATGAAGTGGTCTGGGTGCCAGGTCCCTCTAGGGTTAACCCTGCCTGCTGTAAACATAGCAGTTTTAGAGAAACTGCTATGTTTACATTAGGGTTAATCCAGCCTCTAGTGGCTGTCTCATTGACAGCCGCTAGAGGCGCTTCCGCGCTTCTCATTGTGATTTTCACAGTGAGAAGACGCCAGCGTCCATAGGAAAGCATTGAAGATGATTCAGCCGATGATGACCGAAGGAGGAGGAGAGTCCCCAGTGCCGAGGGAGCCAGATGCTGGAGAAATGTAAGTATTTAACCCCTTCCTACAACTTCAGCCCGGCATGAGGGTGGGGGCACCCTCAGGGCACTATAGTGACAGGAAAACGAGTTTGTTTTCCTGGCACTATAATGGTCCTTTAAATGTAGGGAAAAGAAAACACAATATTACAAATCCTGTGACATGGCAGATCCCCTGTAAGACGACAAACCAGCTGGTGTGTGAATCAGACTTGTTTCCTTAGAAATTATAGTCCAAATTCTGTATTCTGCGTATCCTGTCTTTGTATCCTTTATATGAAGGGGCCTATTCTTATATCCTGATGACCGTAGAGCCCTATCATTGCATACAAGGTTTTTTAGTTTGTCCTTGTATCCAAAGTACTCATAGTTAATTCTGTTCTGCTTTATTTGACTTGGTTATACTGTGTTTTTGTTCTTTTATTATTATTATTATTATTTGTTTGCTTTGTAGTACTGATTTTGCTTTACCATATTTTTGTTCCATTTCCTCTGTGTATTGTCTATCTATTTATTTATTTATTTATGCATGTATTTATGGCATTTATAGAGCACCAACATATTCTGCAGCTCTGTACAATTGGGAAAACAATACAATATAAACAGACCGATACAAAAACTAGATGGCCCTGTCCGTGAGCTTACAATCGAAAGGTAAAATAGGGAAATGAGACAGGAGGTAGCAGAGTAATTTGCAGTTGATGGCAGGGAGAATTTATAGTGTGACTGCAGCGATTACTAACATGCTAACGTGTGAAGGGAATGAGGAGGTGATTGACTGTGGATCGAAACAGCTGGAGGAGTAATGCTATATAGTTTGAAGAAACCGCGGTGGGTAGAGCTGAAAGGAAGATTCTTAGTTGCAGGGATGGTAGTTGAATTGGGCCTTAAAGCTGCAGTGTTCAAATGAGCACTATTAGCCCCTTCAATGCTAAGACATTCTTTGTCAGCACTCTACCAGTTCAAATCCTAATAACATTTAAAGGTGAGATCAGATAACTTACATAAGATATAAACATCTATAACTTATTCTAGTCCCTCCCCAGTGTATTATTTTAGCCTACATGATTTGAAGTAAGCCCATAGCACTTACTAGTATGATGTAAAAAAAATTGCCCTCTAAATCTTTTTTCATCTTCTACATTTACACACTAACATTAATAACTTATAATTAATCATTAATAATAATCACTACTATCTGATGGCTTATTCAAACACTAACTCCACACCTTATGCTTATTCAAACCATCACTGGGACAAGTCAGATTGATCATTGTAAAATCCAATCACATTGATTTCAAGGCAATCAGTTTTAGGCTTGTAGTCTCTATAGAGACTGCTAGATTGCCCACAGTGATCAGATGCCTGTTGCAGTTTCTAGGGGCTGTTGCGGAGATGTATCACTCCTCAGCCATCCAGCAATAGCTGAGTCTGGTTGTGATTTTTCAGACACACGGGTCACAGAGAATTTTAACTTTTTATCTTTAATTTTGAATGTCGTTTGTCAACTATTTGGTAAATAAGTATCCTGCCCTTAACATCTTGTTGCTTTAATGTTGAGAGATGCTTGAAAGGCATTTAATATTTTTTACTTGATAATGGATTTTGATGTATTTATTATTTAGGATATGGGGCCTCCTTCAGCAACTAAAAAGCATCCTAGAGGACAGCATTGAATTTAATAGGATTTTCCAGAATTCATTTTTTTAACTGTCTCCTTTGATATGTGGTTACTTTACAGTAGGGAATTCCTGCCATCAGTATTTTAGTGATTTCTATTACTCCTAGGAAGACCGTCCAGCAATGATAACGTTAGAATGTCTCTAACCTATTTTTAAAAAATAGAACTTTTTGAAAGTCCAGTAATTTTTCAATTATATAATTTGTAAAACCAGAGATAAAACCTCAGTTTTACAAAAATTCCTTTCCCTTGCAGGGGTCAGCAACCTATGGCACATGTGCCATGCATTTGTACCTGGCCTTTGCACAGCACTCAAGTCTGCCAGAGCCAAACAGGTTGTGGATTATCATTAGTCCCAGATATCTGCTAGTGCAGACCGAGCAATGATTACAGGTGGTGAGGGACAATCCTCAATTTATACATTGCAGCATTTAGAGGAAGTTATCTCAGATCACTTCCTCCCAGCACTACTGGAGTAGAGCAGCCTGCAACAAGTATCACAGCTCCTATCCTTGACCTGTACATGGCCAGCCTGGTCCCCACTGAAACCCAGGGAAGCCATCCACACGCTAGAAATACACAAAGCTGCAAAATAAGTCTCCCCCTCATAAAAATAATACAAATAGTCCCAACAAACACAAACACACAAGCACACAACCCCACAAGCAGACCCACACCACCAAACACACAATGTGACATGTAATTCCACAAGCAGCCACCATACATAGTATATACAGGGATCATACACAATACCACAAACAACTCATGAACTCTAGCTTTGCCTTTGGCAATTCTATGTTTCTATGTTTAACATATACAATATAACAGCCCACATACAGAGAAATACATTACAAAGCAACTGCAGCACCCATAAATAGCACAAGCACATTATGGCAACGTATACACATCAAATTAAATAAAACAGAACTGGCACGCTAAAGGACTCTAAGATCATGTTTTGGCACAGTACTACTAAAAGGGTGCCTACCTCTGGTCTAGTGTAAGAGATAAGGAAATCCTTTCCCCCCATTCACTGGCAGCACTGTAGAAAGCCCTGGTGTGATATCATGCCTTATGGTATTACTCATTTTTTCTGCAAGTATTGTGAGCAAATAGTATTGTTTCAGTTATACTCCACCTTGAATCACACTGAACAGCACTTGACATACTTCCCCTCCCCCTTCCTCCTCCCACCCACCTTTTAGAACACACTGAGGACTGGCACTAAATGTGCCTGGGTCACTTGGATGTATGCCAGTGTGGCGCTGCCAACTTGTCATTACATCCTACGTGAATCCTACGCATGCCATGATTGACACTTGATGTACTCTTGCCATGGCACACAAGGCTGCTAACACTAAACAGATTTGGGATATTTCAGGGTCTGGCGTATCAAGGGTCCCATTGGGACATCTTCACATGTCTGCTAATGCTATCAATAGCAGTGATTTCAGCAGGTGGAGAGGGTCAGACGTCAATTTACTCATTGCAGAAAATGGACAAAAGGTGATCTCAGATCACTTCCTTCCAGCAGTTGTTAATAGAAACACTGGAGGAGAGCAACCCACAGCAGGCACTGCCCTTTGACCTGTACCTGGCCCCCACTGGACTACAGGGAGGCTGACCACTCAGCCCAATATACACACAGCATATGCAATTAATGCAAACAGCCCACACACAAACGTAACACTACTGACAGTCCACATACACGCTCACAACCCCAGAAGAAGCCTCCCACATGTAATACACTAAGCAGCCCCACACATGTACACAAAACACCACACAAACAATACGACATATCACCCACAAACAATCCCTCAATCAGCCGCCCATACACAGCCCGTACTCACACACATTACATGATATATAGCCTATACATATATATATATATATCACAGAGCAGGATTGGCCATATGTGGCTACCCAGGACCCAGGTGTTAGACAGGGCCCCAGAACTATGAATTTGCTTGGTCCCTTCTTCCCTATAATCGACAATTGGGGGCCCCAAACCAATAACTACAATCTACCCATGCTCATACACAAAATAACAACCAACATATACACAAAGTAGAACCCTAAAGAGCAACTGCAGCACCTATATGTAACAAACACAGAATAAAACGGTAAATTCTCTTGTCAAATCCCAATGATTCCTACAGGGTTAGCCACTAATGTCTGAATTCCAAGTGAATTCAAAGATAATTTCAAGTTTAAAGCCAGAGTAGTCTAACTGAAAGCATGGCTGGCTTTTCCAAGCTATTTTGATCTTAAATTTGAAATTCACTTTGAATTCTGATTTTAGTGAATAACCCTCTTAGTAAATAAACTCATATTGCGCATATATCATCGTAACAACATTGAAAAGGAAAAAGCTTGCTAATACTTCAGTTTTGTATTTAGCACTTGTAATATGCAAGCCTCCTACACACTAAACTTAGAAGCCCTTGTCTAGTGACATTCAGAAGTAGGACACATTTGAAAGAAAGTCACACATGGCTAACGGATGTCAAAGGCACCTGTGTTCAGGAAATAAATTCTGAGGACTTACTTTAAGACGAAAGCCTGAGGTACTTCAGA
The DNA here is from genome assembly GCA_933207985.1 of Pelobates cultripes. NCBI lineage: Eukaryota > Metazoa > Chordata > Amphibia > Anura > Pelobatidae > Pelobates > Pelobates cultripes. The sequence continues at coordinate 277,922,867 of OW240914.1, read as the reverse complement.
ATCAATGGCTAAGGTGTTAAATGTACAATCTGAGAAATACTCTAGCTTTGCCTTTGGCAATTCTCACACAATACATTGGAAGATACAAAATGCGCAGGAAGAAGCCAAAATGTTTTGTGGTTATTTAAGCAGATTTTTCATGTGTTCCGCAATAAATATGACACCACATTCTGCATCACCTTTACTGCTTGAACAATTCTGCTGCCATCAAAGTACTTTCCCAGCAAATCAAAACTAGAACCCAAGCCTTGTCCTAGATTCTAATATACTTAAGGGATTCACTTTACTTAAAACCTTTTCCTTGTGTAATTGTGTGTGGGAATTTTTTTTTCTATTTTCTTGTTGTTGAGGGTCTTTGAAACGCTTGAATTACATAAAACCAGCCAGCATTGGTTTATGTATATCTTTTTTTTTTTTATTACATTATGACATAATGTGGTTTATTCACTAAGCAGTTTATTCAGTAAACAATGCACTGGAAACTGATTTACAGAATTTAGAATAGCGGTAGTTGATTTGGAAAAATGATCCAACTCTCCTATAATCGCAAAATTTTTAGCCTCAATTTTGCGATTCGGTATTTTATTTTATTTATTTATTACTGGTATTTATAAAGCGTCAAACATATTCCGCAGCGCTGTACAACTGATTCACTAGATATCGCTGTTTACTGTATAAACTGTGTGAATTCTGGAGAATTTATAAACGAATTGCAAATTGTTATAGTAAAAAAACTATTTTCCGATCAGTTGTCCTAAAATTTTTAACGTCCTTGTCAGTTCACCCCAAAGACTGGTCAAATTATTCACCATGAAACGGATTGTTTAACAATTTTTGGGTTGCGTTCATTGTCAAGCTTAGTTACGACATATTATACACCGGTAACTATTACTAAAGTAAAAGATTTTATTCTAACAACAAACTAATACATTTACAGACGCTAAAAATAATTCTTTTTTTTTTAAATCAACAGAAAGATGTATTAAATAATGCTGATTGTCGGCTTTTTGAAGCTGGATAAGTTTCGCTATAATAGGGAACTAAGTTTATAGTCTTTTGTAGCAGCAGAGTTAATAATCCCTGAAGCTATTCTTTATCTGGCAAGAAAAAAATATAATTCATATATGAAAAAAATGTAATGCACCAGTTCTTAATGCCTATAAAATATGGTTTTATAGCTTAATCTCAATGTTTCTAGAATAGTTATCTGTTCAAGTATAAGGAGCACAGATGGGTAGCAGTCCATGTTGGATAAAATCCTGATTTATTTGAAAACATAAGGTGTAGATTAAGCTGCACAGTTCATTGAGTGCTCCCTGCAATGTAAGAGTTACAATAGAAATATAGATTATGACAGCATATAAAAGTATAATTGCTCCTGTTAGAATTCCTGTTTCCTAGGTACGCACACACTTTTATCACAGTTTTTATTGTTGATTGCGGTTGCCAGATTAAAAAGGTATCCTGTCTATCAAAGTAATTCTAATTTACAGGTCTCTACCACCTCTGCTGGATGGATGTTCCATGTATCAACAACTACTATGCAACTGTATTTTATTTGTGGGGGGGGGGTTCAATCTTTTCATTGGTGGTGACTGAATTCTGAAGGTTCCATTAAGATCTTTTGGGACAAATATTAAATATTGAGAAAAGATATGTATGCATTGCTATTCATGTCTGAAAGAGTCATAAAATATTATCTTCTGTCAGTAAGTGCTGTTCTTCTGAATTGTTTAACAATTACGAGCCTCCATGTTCGTAAAATAAAATAGTAAAAAAAAATGTTAACTCTTTTTTGGGGCTAGATATACTGTAATTCACTATACATTAAACAACACATTGTTGCAGGTTCAGAATTTTGAGTTAGAAATGTTTAAAACCTGAATCATACATTTTTGTCTCTTCAGTAACTGTAACCTAGGGATTTGTTTGCTGAAGTCTGAATTGTAGTGAATTAAAATCCAAATGGCAAACTGTTGGCTAAAGTAACTAAATTCTGAGAAATTGTAGTCATGTAGTCATAGTTTGGCTATTTAAGACTAAATTTGTTCAATTTCTATTTCAATTTGCTACAACCATGGAAGTGAATAAAGCCCTGAGGGATGAGCTATGGAATCACAATGTCAGAACAGAATTGACTCTCAAGTCTGACCTAAATAGAGTCTAAAGACTGGGATATGGCAAACGCACAGTGTTTTTTTTTCCCACTAAATCATGAATTGTTGAGAATGGTCAAATTAATTAAAATTTTTACACTGATTTTTTTTTTAACTGCAAATGTGGCTTAGAATTTGCAATTCCATTTTTTTTATATAACACAGGGGCGTAGCGGTTAGGTTCCAGCAATAGTTGGGGCTTCAGGCCAAAACAAAACTTGATGACCCCTACCTGCACTAACAGAGATGCATGGATATCGCAACGTGTTATGTCCATACCTATCCTTTCGGTGATCCCATTGAAAGTATAGCCTGAAATAAGCACATGCTAACAGCCTTGGTCTTCAATGTGATCCTACCAAGCTCCATAACTAATAGAAGGGTGATCCCCAGCCCCATCTCCCTAAAGTTACCTGGGGAGCACCACTAGTGATCTTTCTTTTTATATTAGGCGGCTGCTTTGAGTATAAAACACTAATAAAGAAAAGAGAAGAAAAATGTATTTATTCTTGTCACCTCCACAACCTGTTTAGATCCAGGAATGAAGAGTCAAACATTCAGGGCTTTCGTTTCCAAAGCCAACAAGGCCTATGATTCACAGTTTAGTGAATAAGCCCTTATTTGAAGGAACTGATTGACATGGAATTCTGATGAAATTATCTAGATCTGTTCCTAGTCTTGATCCTAATGATATGCGATTTGTGAACTTTTGATTAAATTCAACGATAGTCAGTGATGGGATTTCTTCACCAAATTTTATTAAAAATATAGACCAAAAGACAAGTTGTCTTTAACTACGTTATTGTGGCATAAATTTTGCATTTGTTGTCGTTTCACTGCAGTTCAGTGATAAGTGTCTAACCTCCCTTTACGTTGAATCTCTAAATGCAAGTATTTTGTCATTTTTATTTATCTATTTACTCTGTAATATGATAAGAAAAAAGTCAAATGTCAATTTTAAAATAGTTCTTATTGGTGTAATACATAATTTACATAAATATTTTTCTATGGATTCTGAAATACTCTTAACATGAACAGAGTGGCAAGTTAGCATACTGTGTTGTTATATAATGCTTCGGGCATAGGATGTTCTAGTTTAACCCATAAAGCAATAGAGGGTATGCCTGTTATGTCATTGGTCCCTCAGGGGTTAATTTCACTTGATGTTTTGATCTACAATCTAAAGGAGGGATACAATATGCATGAGGAACTCTTGGAGTCAATACAGATACTAAATATTTTATACTATTGGATTGGATACGGTAAATACATTGACACTATATGTCCACAAGCCCCTGGAAGAGGTTATATTCTCCCTTATGTAATCGTCTGTGTGTGTAATATAGATGGTTTTTATGCAAAATTTCACTGAAGTGGAATTTATAGACATTTTTTCTGAGTAATTTTAATGAAATTGTCTTTTTTATAGAGAGATTACACAAATTAGCACCCTATCAATTTCCAACCGTAATGGTTCTCATCAAATTATAAAATGATCTATTTTAACACGGTAATATCCAAATCTTTCATATTTTCCTAAATGTATATTTTCTTGTTTTTATCAATAGTACATCAGCACATGCGGCAGACTGAATTAATAACTTTGTCTATTTGTACATGTGTTTCTGCAATGCAAATTCTTAATTAAAGCTTTTTTAAAGATGAATAATTTACCATAAAATCATTTTAATAATTGCAATGCCTAAAAAGAAAATAGTTGGCCGCATGGGTAAAAAGATATAGTATAATCATACTTCACTTAATTCAGGCTTACAACTTGATGCTCACAATAGTGATCATCACATGTGCAGATGGTACCCACCTACCCAAGGTTAATACTGTACCTGCTATACTCCAGTTAGGAGATGCCTTCCTTATTGACTTTTATAGAGAAGATCTTGACTTGCTCTAGCAGTTATGGATTTTGGCTACCTTCTTTGAGGTCTCCCATAGAGTGGTTGTACTCCTACATTCTCATAGCATGTCTTAGAGTTGGGCGGCCAAATTAGCTTTACCAAATATTTCCTTTCTCCAAAATGGTTCTCAGGCATTTCCAAATATTGAGACAATTTTTTTGATACAAAATGTTGCTGTTTTCCATCAAAACTGAAATTATCTATTAAAATATATTAGCTTCTTCAATTTCTTCAACCCAAAGCAGTATTATGTCTCCAGATACATTGTAAAAAGTGCAGTGCCCCCAAAAAGAAAGAAGCACATCCCTTGAACTTCTGCAACAGGTACAACTTAATAATCATAGAGTCCACCTCTCGTACTCTCTCATCCAATTCATAACTGTTGTTCAAATGTATTTCAAATTGTGTAATCCCTCTGTAAAGTTCCAATTTTCCACAAATCGACGTTCTTATTTTTTATTCCAAATCTAACAATGCATATCTTTGGAACAAGCCATCCAGGCAATTGGGAGAGATTTGGGTCAGTGTACAAGAAGTCCTACCTAGGGATCATGCCTTTTGTACTTAAATATTTGGATCCCTGAAGGTTTTCCTGGTGTATATATAAGAAGCATCCAGGCAGGGGACCCCTGCTTGTTGTTCTTCAGTTCCTGCATACACTGTAAGCTTTTCATCAGATATCATGATTGTGTTGTGGGGAAGTGCTACCAATAGAATCCAGTCCTAAATCTCAGAGGCTTGCACAGAAGACTTGTCCTCACAGAAGGTTCCACGCTTATGACCCCATGACCTTCAGGAGTGGTACCTGAACAGTCACTGGGCGGCAACATCCACTCATTCAGCAATCCTGTCTGCTGTCTCTTTGCAGCTTTGCTGCTTCCTAAAACATACACAGACGAGTAAATGACAAAACAAGAGGACACAGCTCCAAGCAAAACACAGTGCATTCACTGCTAAAAATATCAAATTTTCAGTACTGATCAAATACACTGTGCAGTTAAACAAATAATAATAACAGTTCATACACACTGATTCCAAATTGTCCTAGTTTAGGAAACATAACCATACAAAAACTAATATAATATCTCAACAATATACTACACAATGCACATGTATATGAATATAAAATATATATATACATACACACATTTAAACACACAGATACTTGTAAATATATATGCATATTATACATAATATATATATATTATTATTATTATTATTATTATTATTATCAGTTAACCATTTACTATTTTTATACACAGTAAGCTATCTGGAAAGGAAAGATATTCAGTTAGTCTTACAAATAAAAAAGAAAATATATACATTGAAAAAAAGGCATTTCATCCAATGCTTGGTCACTTACATTTATCCAGAATTTACATTCTTCTCAAGATGATTCTGGTCTCATCAAGTAGGAGTCAGAGATGAAAGTAGACTTCCTTTTAAAATAATGCTGTCTTGTCTATATCACTTTGGGTCTGTACTTGTTTGCCATAGATTGCCTGTGTTCGTCTTGTTCCATTGTTTGATTATATTCAGTCCAGTTAGAGAATATGAGTTTCTAGCTCCCTCTAGTGGTTAAAGTCCATGTAGCAAAGTCCCCGGCAAATACTTTTTATGCGTCTCTTAACCTGTACAGTGCAGAAATATATGTTTGTATAAATGTCTACAGTAATAACTCTAGACTGATAAAACAATAATCCCATTAACAGAACTAAAGTTAGTGAATTACTGTTGTAAAAGAATCAAATTTCAAATGTAGTGGTAATTAAAAGGAATTTTTAGTTCAAATAAAAACCCCATGTGTTTTTTATATATTAAAGAAATAATCGAAGTATAGCATTAAAGTCCAGAAAGTTTAAAATATCAAACTGTTCAATCACTTTTCGTCTTTACATTTTAAATCAATTTGGCAAAACAATCTATTGCTATGCAGGAGAAACTATATGCCCTTTAAAGGAACACTCCAAGCACTGTAATAATTGCAGCAATCTGCAGTGGTGATGGTGCGAGAAATACCCATGTAATCAATGTTTCAGTACAACTACTTTGGCCTATCAAGGACATTTTAGTAATGGGACTGAAATGCTGAATGTCTGCAGTTGCACAACTGTAAGAAAAATGAAGTTATATTGTTCATTTTGAAGTCCTTTGGGTGCACTCTTCACTTTGAATATGTTATTGTGCATGAGTATGCAACTAGCAACAAGACTGGGCCAATACGTGCTCATTACATATATGTATATCTTAATGACATATGTGTATTATACATATATAAATGTATATTAATATATGTGTAAATATTATAGGCATAATTCTATATGTTACTAATACACACATCAATATACATGCATATATATATATGTGTGTATTACTGTCAGGATCACATCAATTACGTCTATTACGTTTACCTCGTTTAGTGTATCTTGTCTCCAATTGTCTCCTTTTTGTCTCTTACAGCGACACTTGTGTATCTTTTACTTCATCCCAGCCCCTGTGTGTTTCTTTTTACCCATCTCCAGCCTCTGCATGTCTCTTTCCCCCAGCCCCTTTATGTCTTAGCCCCAGCCCCTTTGTCTCTTTCTCCCCTTCCAAATCTCATCTGTCTGTCTCTTTCTAACTCCAGACTCTGTGTGCCTCTTTCTCTTCTCTCAGCCACTCTGTGTCTCTTTTTCCCCCAGCCCAGCGATGCCTCCCTCAAACCTTGTGTGTCATTTTGTTCCCCTTCCCTTCTGTATGTCTCTTTGTCCCCCAACAAACCTTCTGTGTGTTTCTTTCTCCCCTCTCCTCCCTGTGTCTCTCTTCCCCATCTCCTCCCTGTGTCTCTCTCTTACCCCTCTGTCTATTTGTCCCCCTTCCCCTGTGTCTCTATCACCCATCTGTCTCTTTGTCCCCCCATCCCATGTGTCTCTCTATTACCCCTCTGTCTCGTTGTCCCCCCTTCCCTGGTGTCTCTCTATTACCCCATCTGTCTCTGTGTCCCCGCTTTCCCTGTGTCTCTCTATTACCCCTCAGTCTCTGTATCCCCCTTTCCCCTGTGTCTCTCTATTACCCCTCTCTTTGTTCCCCCATCCCCTGTGTCTCTCTATTACTTCTCTATTTGTCGCCCCTTGCCCTGTGTTTCTATTACCCCTCTTCTTCTGTGTCCCTGCTGACCTTGTCACAGGAGGACTGAGGGAGGGGGCAAAGCTAACTATCATGCTCCCTTGTGGTTCCCATAATTCTCAGCATCTACACATCATAGAGTAATCCCTACTCTATGATGTGGCTCTGCTGGGAATTATGGGAACCACGAGGGAGCATGGTAGTTAGCTCTGCCCCCTCCCTCAGTCCTCCTGTGCTGACAGCTATACTGTTTTCAGTATCAGTGAGTGTACCGCCGGACCGGTTAGGCGGCAGCCCGGCACACTCACTGATACTGACAGCAGTCATACAGCACAGGAGATGGGGCCGCTGGCCTCAAGGTAAGCAATCACCTCAGAGTGTGCTGCCGGACCGGCCACCTGGCGGCACCGACATGCGGCTGGCTGCCGCGTTATTATTAAAAACAGCTGCAGGGCTTCCTCTCTATAGGGAGTAAGAGTTCTGCAGCCCCTAGGTGCCGCGGCCCACTGAGAAATTTCCCGGTATCCCGGTGGGCCAGTCTGGCCCTGTCCCCAACTCACCTGAACTTGTCCTGTGGTATCTGGACCCAAGACATTAACAGCAGACCATTTTAGTCCTGCAAGTTGCTGGGTGGGGCTTCCATGGATCATTTTTGTTGTTCCAGCACATCCCACAGATGCTCAACCTGATTAAGATGTGGGAATTTGGAGGACAAGGCAACAACTTGTACTCTTTGTCATGTTCTCCAAATCATTCCTAAACCATTTTGCAGTATTTATACTGCCATCAGGGAACACCATTGCCATGAAGGGGTTTATTTGTTCTGCAGTAATCTCTAGGTAGGTGGTACGTGTCAAAGTAACATCCACATGAATGTCATGACCCAACGTTCCCCAGCAGAACATTGTCCAGAGCATAACGCTACCTCTGCCAGCCTGCATTCTTCCCATCGTGCATCCTGTTGCCCCTTATTTCCAGGTAAACAACACATATGATGGAAAAGTATGCTGCTACAAGACTTTATAATGAAGGCTTGGTTTTTTTAGATGACATAGTGGTAGGAGAAAAGGTGGGTTGGTGAGGTGTGGGGACGGAAAGCTGTTAACAATTTAACTGATATACCTTCTTGAAGAAGAGTTTTCAATGAAGTTTTTGAAGGAATGGAGACTGTATGTGAGTCTAATGTAGCAGGGAAGTGAGTTCCCTGGGATAGGTGCAGCCCTACAGAAGTCTTGAAGGCAAGAGTCAGAGGTGTGAGTATGAACATAGGATAGATGTAGATTTAATTTACAGTTTACTTCACAGCCTCACTCAGAGATTATGTTTTTTTTTATGTATTCTATATTATTGCGTGCTACATAATACAAACAGGCTTAGTATGCCACAATAGCATAGCCAAGCATGTTTAGGTAGATACACACGGTTACATTGTCAAGGCACATGAGAAAAACTGCACATTTTATATTAAGGGTAGGCCTGCTAAAATAAGCATTTTTTCATTTTTTTAAAATAAAGTGATGGTATCATGCTAGCTTTATATAACAGGAGAAGTCTTCTAGGAGGCCCCTAACTGGTTAGAGACATAACATGGTGAAATAAATATAATATAATCTCAAAAACAGCAGAGGAGGGTGCTTAAATAATAGGCAGTTACCCACATAGAGATTATGTATTTTCACCATTACTACATAATATCTCATTTCCATTTAGATTTTTTGCTTCCTTGCTAGGAATGAAATGGAGAAGTGCATAGAAGTCTTCACTGGTAAAAGGTAAAAAAAACAGAGCAATGTTTCTAATGCAAATTCTGCATTCACTTGCAAATGAATGGAAAGTAAAATAAGTATTTATTGATTACACTAAGATATAGAAAGATATGCTTATATCCTTCTGTGATGCTCTTCATACCCCTTTAAATATAAATAGTCTTAGTTTCCTCTTTTTTTTAATTATTGTACTTTATTAAGAAGCGTCTTTTTGTAGGTCATGAATTTGTATAAATCATTTCATATTAATCACTTAAATAAGATTAAAGAAGAGAATAATCACTTATACAGGAGAAAGGGCATATGTTTGTAATAGAAGACTGTACCCTTGTCCAGCTGTCTATGTAATTGGAAGTTTGTCTCCATACTGACCCGTATTATACAGAAGGGTTTCTTTTACAGGATCACATTATTAGCACTGGGGAAAAAAATCTAATGATTAAAAAGGAACATGTACGACTCTGGAACAGCAATATAAAGTGTGCAGTTGAAACGTCTGTGTTATACTTTGTGGTGAGAACTTTAAAGGATTCTATGTTTTAAAGACTTGAATTTTGTTGGCAACATAGAGAGCATCAGTGTATGGATGACTAGGTTGATCAATGGGAAGGAAAAAGTAATTCGCTGTGAATTCTACATTACACGGAGGTATCTCTGAAAAACAATTATTCTCAGCACAGTAGAAATTTGCCTGAAAAAAGAGCTGGAAGAATTCAGGATATTAATTGAGAAAGTAAGTATTCATAGAAAAAAGAACAACATATTCAATGATGAAATGTATAAAACACTCACTATGCGTCTCCACATCTGAATAGTTTGAACCTAGGTTTTGACAAAGACTGATTTAAGACAAATTAGGGGAGATGAAATAAGGAGTAAAATGAAATAAGGATACCTTAGGCACTTTTTCAACACACAAAGCTGCGAAAGAACCAAATATGTTTAGGCACATTATAGGTTCAGGTTATAAAATACAAATAAATAGGTGTTGCACTGAAATCACTACCCTAATTATACAATTATATATATGTTATATATATTTATACATATATATATAAACTTACGTGGGGAACAATTTCCATCTGGGGCTCTCTGCAGTACAAGGCTAAATAGGGCCCTGGGATGAGGCACCTGTGACAGGGAGGGGTGCAAAACCAAGGAGTTGGCTAGACTCCCAAATATATATAAAACAAGAGGGGTTGGCTGCACTCACCTTAACATGCATAAATGGGGGTGCTGCTGGGGGCCAAATAATACAATACACAAGATCCAGCGCACTCACCTATCAACTAAACAGCAACTTCAATGTTGAAAGATTTTATTTGTTTTTTTAAAAACACCTAATCTAAAAAAAACTTTTAAAAAACAAATAAAATCTTTCATATATATATATATTTGGGAGTCTAGCCAACTCCTTGGTTTTGCACCCCTCCCTGTAACAGGTGCCTCATCCCAGGGCCCTATTTAGCCTTGTACTGCAGAGAGCCCCAGGTGGAATTTTTTTCCTCAAGTAAGTGGCTAATCTCATAAGAGCAGACATTAGGCTGTTAGTGTAGGACCTGCCAAAGATGGGGTACATTGACGTTGTGGCAGGCTTATGCAATGTATGATCATATAATGTAACTAAACCCCCATTATTTTTGCCTAGATTAGGTGTTTTAAAAAAAACTAATAAAATCTTTCAACATTGAAGTTGCTGTTTAGTGGATAGGTGAGTGCGATGGATCTTGTGTATTATATATATGTTCCTTGATAATATCCTAATTATATAGTTGACAAAAGAGAAGCACACCTAATTTTTCAGTAAATAACGCAATATAAAATATTTGCAAACTACTTCCCATGCCAGATTTCCACTCACATTATGCTGAGCGTTCCCAAATTTTTTAAGCGAGTCTAAAATCACAGGGCCCTTTTTCAAAGCTCACAGACACAAATAATTTCCCTGACATATGCACACAAAGGTGAACTAACCAACAGACACACAAAAACAGATATACACTCACAAATACACATTCTCAGTTACATATATGCATTCCCAAACAAACAAGAGAGACACACATTCTTACACACATACATTTTGCCAGACATACAAAACTTCACACACAGATATTCACAACCAGGCACTGGTCTTGTTCACAGAGGAAAAATTTGGTTCAGCCGAATCAATTCACCTGAAAATGTTGTTCGGTTGGACTGAGATTTGTTCATGTGGTGATTTAGCTTGTTTTATTAATTTGTATATGTGATCGTTTTGGAAAAAGCTGTTCAGATAAACCCAAAAAAGGCACGAAAATTGGATAATCTGTATTCTGCAAAATATATACATAATATAAATATTTTGTATATATTTTGCAGTACACTGATAAGCACATTTTCCTGCCATTTAGTTCACAAATCAAGAAATAACCAAAAGAGGGAAGATGGAGGAACAATAAAACTTCTATATTTATATAACTGTATATTATATCTTTATTAAAAATTAGTGATGTCCCGAATGGTTGGCAGAACTGTTCACCACGGACTCATCCATTTTGAAGCTGCATTCTTAGTGAGCTGTCCAGGAGGTGGGAGGGTCTGGGAGGGAGGGTCTGCTGCTGATTGGCTGGAATGTGTCTGCTGACTGTGAGGTACAGGGTCAAAGTTTACTCAATGATGAGTCCGCGGCGAACCGTTCGTGGCGAACCGTTCGGGACATCACTATTAAAAATATATATAAATATAGATTACGTTTTTACTGGTCCTCTTTTCTACCCTCTATTAGTCACTTCTCACTTGATCTGTGAATAAAGTAAGCATCAACAATCGTCTTGCTTTGGCGACACAGACGGAACTATTTTTTCTCTCTCTTACTTATTTTTCTTCCATCTTCCTCCTACTTTTTTCTCCCACTCTCTATCTTAAAGAAACACGCATTACTTGACAAAGTTTTAAACCATCAAATAAACATGGAAAAACAAGTAAAACAAGCTAATCGAGCTGTTGTCCGTTCTCACCTCTCTTGCTACTTCTTTTTCTCTGTTTAAGTTTAAAGGGCAATCCAGATGTGGACACCTTGCTCACAGCGCCTAAAGGAGTATTGTGTGAAATGTGGAAATGTGTGCCATTGTACAGAGGGACTCATTGTGCAGAGCAGTGTGCATCACTCAGTATACAGAGATAATCACTGTGCAGAGCAGTGTGCCAAATATAGAGGGATTCACTGTGCAGAACAATGTCCACCCTGGGATGAGGACTAGAAAACACCAGGCAGAAGAAGAAGATAAATATGAATAATTTATTTACCTGCTTATTTAGCTTAAAGAATGGTACAACTATCTTGTTTAAAGCTAAAACCTTTGAAAGGGACAGTTGAGAAACTTGAGGAGTCACAGCAACCTCCCTTTCTAATTGCTGATAGACTACAAGCAAACGCACCAGATAGATCCTCTCATGCAAGATAGAGACTACCAGTCTTGAGCCTCTTCTGATCTATTGATTTTTTTAATTCTATAATACCCTGTCCATCAGATGTTTATGAGAAAGGAAATGTTCAATAAGCTCACCAAATTGTGCAATATCTTAACTTGTAAACCAGTGATGCTCACATACAGTGGAATAACCTTGCCTAGTGACTACAGCAGAGGAGGTACAATTTCTCTTCTGATCTCTTCTGATCACTGCAGTTATCAGCATAATTGTATATTGGGACCATTAGGGGTGGGGAATTAAAAAAAAAATTACTTGTCCAAGGGACTAAAGCAGTAGCCCAGTTTACTTGTTAGTCATGACAATACTTGTCCTGACACAAAATTTCAATTACAAAGATTTGGGTCCCTGCCAAGAGCCCTGGACATTGACAGCTAGACTCATAAATAAAATCTGAATAGAAAAACAGAGTTTTGTGAGTTACACTTGAGTGTCTAATGCTATGCCCACAGTATCTCCCTTTGGTGCATGCGATGTGTGCTGATTTTGTATCATGTGTGCTGTGCGGTACTGTTTGTGCTAGCTGTATGTGATTAGTATGTATGTGTGCTGGCTGTATGTGATGTGTGTGTGTGATGGGTGCTCGCTGTATATGATATGTGTCGTTGGTGTTGGCTGTATCTGAAGTGCATGTGTTGTCAAGCACTAAAAATGCAGAACTAAGCGGTTTAACATGTATGAAATGGTTTTATATAATATAACGCCAAATAAAAGTTTGAGTTCAGGCAGTACATTAGTCATCATACGATGAGACTCAATAGTGAAGGTACAATATAAAAATGTGAAATGATACACACTATGCTATTTTATGTCATGTCAGTTGTGTGAATTGTATTTGAAAGACTCCAAACAGTAGGTGGAAAAGTGCATGTAGATGAAAAGAATGAAAGGTTTATCCCAGTTATCTTCCCAACACTATGGTTAACCGACTCTTGCAGGTTCATACAGAGAATCACAGTTACAATTTATTCTGAAACATTTACTTTGTGTATAATGATTGTGTTGTATCACAGTAGAATTTAAACCCATTTAATATAGTGTGAGGACCACTCATGTTATTCCAGCAATCAGAAATAACATGCTGGCCTGACTATATTATTTTACTTTTAAGCTATATTCAATGTCATTCATTAATAACAAGCTTATTAATCGCTGGGATACTTAGCAGCAGTCTTATAACTGTCAACAATTTGAGAAAAAGCAAAAAAGACTTTACTTGAACAAGAAGTAAGAGGAAAACTAAAAAATATTAAAGTATACTACTTTCTATGGCAAGAATGGTTGACATGCACAGAGCATTCATATATCACTCATTAGTACATTTAAGCCAGCCACTTACAGTTCTAAAACAGAAAAAAAAATGTGAGCAATCTTTTATTAGGATTACAGCTCTCCATGACCCTTCCTTCGCTTCCCTTCTCTTCCACTCCTTTCATTCTCATCATCCCAGTTCTGTATTTTTCTGCTTCTTACTTCATCTTTTCTAAACATATTTTTCCAATTGTCTTTTTCTTCACTCAGTCTCTTCTCTTTGTTTGATTTATATTATATAAGTATTACTTGTATATTAACAAATATACCACTCCATTTTATGGCACATTCTGTTATTTTCTTTAAAAAAAAGTAGACACAAACAGCAATTATCCTTAAACATTTTTATTTTATATAATTCAATTCATTATTCATTACATATTATTAAGATTCCCAGACAATACATTAAATTTAGACTTCTAACTAGAAATTTCCAATTTTCTTCTGTTTATATATATATATATATATATATATATTATTATTATTATTATTATTAATTTAATTAATTTATTGGCATACCTGACAGCTGGACATACTGAAGGCAACAGTCTCAGGATGTAAACTTTAAAGGAACACTCTGAGGTTTGCTTCAATTAGAAAGGACACCTGCTCAGACACCAGAGATCTTATCCCTGTTTACTTTACAGGAAGAGATGTAGTTGAAATACAGATTAAAGTACAACATATTGTGAGTATGTTTATGGGAATTAATTAATATGAATTAGTTTGAATTAATTAAAAATAATATTTTCAAAATGTAAGTATATTTATAGGGATTAATTAATTTTCATTAATTAAAAATAATATTTTCATAAAAATTATTAGAATAATTAATCTTTATTAAAATATCCGGGGTTGATATTTTATTGGCGCTATTCCCATTTATTATTTAAAAGCGAAGAGTTACTCACTATTTTAACTCTTAGACCTGTAGTACGTTGTTTGAATTTAATATTTCATATATTAATATCACAACTTTCTATCAAAATTATAATATTTATTTTTGTTAACAAGTGTAAATATACATGATAATTAGTGAACAATTTTCAATAACATTGAACAAAATATGGCATAGTTTCATATCACAATCACAGTTTCACTCTGCTAGAGTGATGGGATTGTTAGTCCAAGACAATTTTAATCAACCGGGTTAGCATATGGAATATGTTACTTCATATACATTGATTGACACAATCAGCAAATAGAATGTTACAATTTGTTAAATTATAAAGAACCATATGAGATTGATTCAGTGTTAATGAATTATAGTTAAAAGTTCTGGTAGAGATAGGTAGAATTTCTAAGAACTTTTTCCCTGGTAGAGATAGGTTAAGTTTACAGATAAGTAAAGAGTAAGATAGTTTCAAGATGTCTGCTGTCAATAGGATTTCAAGAGATTGTCCTGAGAAGAAGAGAATGATCTGTGATGTCTGTGAAGATCCCTTCTTTCCCTATGTCATGGGGTTATATTTCATTCCTTATCTGTTAACCTTATGACCTGATCCAATTGGAATCTTGGGGCAAGTTTTATGTTAATGGCTGCTGACATAATTTTGACATATATATTTCTATATGTTTCAAACAGCAGGTGGAGCTGTTGGCTTACATCAGGAATATTACCAGCTATTATCATATAGGGTTAACTTCTTGTTTAGGACAATGTAGAAATGTTTTAATTTTAAGATGCTTTAGTCAGCGTTTCTCCTTTCTAAATTTGGACTTTGGTCGTTCAAACATAATGTGTCCATACTTACCAAAGCATTATTCTATTTCAAGATTTTTTTAAGTAGTCAAACATAATTTATCTATAGGTAATTACATCTTTACATGTGTATATATATATATATACATATTTATATATATATATATATATGTGTGTGTGTTTCTATATATGTATATGTTGCTAACTAAAAATATAACACACTATATTACTAGTTTTGTATACAACTAAACCTACAGCAGCATATATGTGTGTACTTTTTAAATTAACACTACTTGTCTTATCTTTGTTCTTATCTTTATTGATACAGATGTATTTATTCATTGTCTGGCTCTTTTAGCTGACAAGACACAGCTTGAGGAAAAAAATATTGTCTTTCTATTTTAGCACCTCATGGGATATGTTTATACTCCAGAAATGATTGTGCATCTTCATATCCCATTCTGAATAATCCTTTTAAACAGTTGAAGGACCTGAAACAGTAACAATATATTAGTAAACAGATCACAACATGTGTAGGTTTGCTTAGTGCCATTCTATACAATCAGATATAGTGATGAACTATGTTGCAAAACAAATAAAGTAGAGAAATTAACACATTTACAAAACCAGAAGTCTTGTATCAAACCATTCTTAAATACTTGGCTCCATAATTATTGAAGGGATACTATAGGCATCAAAACAACATAAGCGGTTTTAGTGTATAGATAATTCCCCTGCAGTCTCACTGCTCAATTCTGTGCCATTTAGTCATTAAATCCCTTTTGTTTCTGTACATGGATCTCTAGCCACACCTTCCCTGGTTGTAACTGCCTGTATTAAAAAAATGGTTTCATTTTTAATCAGACTTTAGTTTGCTTTATATGTTTTTTTTATCTCTTGCTCTGTAAATAGAACTTTAATCACAGAAGGCTCCTGTAGGATCTCGTACGCTATTAACAGAGTATGAGATAGGAAATTCTAGATTAAACAGACTGTGCAGTAAAGGAACCAAGAATATCTAGGTTCCTTTTTAGGAAGTGTTTAGGAAGGATGTGCAAGTCACATGCAGGGAGATGTGATTAGGGCTGCAAAGAGAATTGAGCAGTGAGGCTGCAGGGCATGATCTACACAAAAAAATGCTTCATTTTTACTAAAAAAAGTGCACACATTTCACTTTTTTTGTTTTTCTTCTGTATTATCTATTTCACTTATTTTTACAAAATAACTATATGAATTACATAATCAGATTGCTTTCTCCCTCTTTTTCACTTGCTACCACACCTGCTGCATAAAGACTGTATTGTATACTCAACCTTCTCAGTGATCCCTCAAGATGAACCTAAAGCAACAATAAATAAATTTTAAAAAAAACAAAATCAGCTAATATTTCTAATTGTTGCATTTCTGATTCTTTGTTTTTTAAAGATGAATAGGCTGTGTCCAATTTAGAACTGATTAGTTGTGATTTTTATTATTAGAGGAGTTTATTGCCACCAGCCCTCTTACATTTGTTCATTAAACTGCAAACTCTTTGTTTTGGTTGTTAAATGTATGAACAATTTCTGACATTAACTATAATTTGCAAACTAGAATTAAATGTTTAACCCACAAATAAAAAGCCTTAACAAAAATATATATATATATTTTTTTTTTTAAAGATTACTTATCCTACTTAACAACGGAACATTCCCCAGAAGAAACCACATGATCTGAAAAAGAAATACCACTTAGTATATGTATAGCAAAGGCAATCTTGAAGCTTATCTCAGTGTATCTCCAAACAATGAAGGAGGGGCACTAGGCACGATGTACATCATATTTTGGTGGTTATGGTGCTTTTAGTGGTCCTTTAAACATTACTCACACTCTTTTCACTCCTTGACATCCTTTTTAATTCTATAGCATAAAATTGCTTTTTAAATTATGACAAATATTGTAATACTCATATCAATTTTCCATTTTTTTCTATTGGATTTCTGATTCTTTTACGGCTAACAATGAACGGGTATTTTCTGATTTAGAACTGACTGGAGAGGCTTTTTTTTATTATTATTATAAGTGTTTGATGGTATGCGTCCGCACTCTAGCATTTCAATTTATTAAAATTCATCTGCAAGCTCTTTGTGTTAATTTTAAAATGGATGTATCATTTCTATGCCAGCAATTAAACTGTGCAAAAGTGAAATATAATTTTTTGCCCACCAAAACAAATGGAAAGGCTTAACAAAAACATTAATGTTTAAATAAAATATTGTGTACCTCATATCCTAAACAATCCAGCAAAATAGCTACATGAACTAAAAAGAAATGCACAATAAACACAATCATGTTTCTGTCGTTATATACAATTACATAGCATAATGGGATGAATGGGTACAAACAAAAATAAAGAAAATACAATATTTATAGCAAACAGTTCAGAAATTGTACAATTACCATGGTGCAGGGCAGATGTAGGTAACCTTTGGCACTCCAGATGTTGTGGACTACATATCCCTTGATGCTTTGCCTGGAAGATTTGCTTTGGAAGATGCAGTCTACAACATCTGTAGTGCCAAAGATTGCCAACCCCTGATGTAGGGCAAAGAAGAATTGTAATGAATAAAACGTGAAAATGGCGGTATCACAAGATTTATAAACACCTAAACAAAGCACCCCAGGAAAGACCAATGGTCTCTGAGAAGGTAACTCCAGTGGTAGAAGAACTAGTAGTTGTTCTGCTTGTATGTTTCTAGCCTTTAATAGGAGAATTTCCTAATTAAGTGGATTAAATATATGAATCCACTACGTGCTATGTGACCTATTTTGTGAAGACGTTCACCTGATCATAAGAGGAAGTTAACTTCCATATATCCATCTGCTGGGACGCTATTGAACATTAGATTTAAAATGACTTCAAGTATTCAGTAATGAAAAACTTTGAAATGGTCTTGCAAGGAGTTTTGTTTTTATCATTTTCATATATAAACCATTCAGAATGGGGGAGATTTATACATCAGCATGGTGTTTTTAAACTATTTTCATGCTGTTCAATTTGCAATTTATAAATGCAGCTCAAGGGCAGGGAAGCTTGTTTGTGCAAAATGTATGCAATCAAATCCATATGAATAGAAAGAATATCTCCTTTAATTATTATATAAAAAGTATATATATACAGAACTCATTTGAAACAATACTTATAATTTGCCGTGTACAGTTCTTAATTTAAGTTGCTTACCTTCTATTCCTGTGGAAGAGGCGTCTGGAAAAATCTCCTCTTCTCCTCTTAAATGATGTTGCTGGAGAGGTTTCTTTGTTTAAATTCCTGTAGTCATAGAAACCTAATATATTTAAGAACAGGCTCTATCTTTAACAATATGCCCAGTCTGTGTTTGTTTTTAGTTTTATATTATTATTCAAATGTAGAAACATTGTAACAGATACATATAATATCTCTACGAAGTGGTGCTAATTATCCCACTTGAGCACTAGCCCACAATGTTTTTCTATATGGATGCACTGAATTGCCTGAGATCATCTTTAATGATGCTCAATCAGGAGAGGAGCAGCAGTTACAGCAAGACCGTCATGACAAGGGAAGAAAGGAAAGGAAATCTATTAATTTAATTATTTCAAGGGGGGCTAAACTTCTAAATAGTTAACATGAGGAATTTGCAGGAGGGGCACTACCTGGGCTGTAAAGGGATTAGTGGGGACACAGTAAGTACTAAGGACGGTGGTGATGTTTTATGCTGCTATGTGGGATGGAATGTGGGACCGGCCAGTAAAGGATGGAAAGAATGACCGCTGTCTTTAAGGGGTTAAAGACGTAAAGCACATTATAGGGAGAAGGGGCAAAAACACAACAATTACTGGCGCCAGGCCAGCTCGGTTTGCAATGTAATTAATTTCAATAATGCCAAATTCACTAATGTTAACTGCATTTGATCTCTTTGATGATTTATTACTTATTTTTATTATATACTGGGCATACCAAATACGCCTGAGTCATGTAAATCTCCAATGTAAATTGCCAATTTATGAGCTCCAGGCCTGGAGTCTATACTGTATTTGTTGTACTTTCACAATATACTTTATCTATGAAAATATAAATAATAATTAAAAAAAATAAAAAAATTCCCCCAAAGTTTGATATTAAAATGGATGAATAAAAAGTTACTATAGGTATATATTTTGTAATGACTAGATTTTAAAAAATTTATACTTCTGTGGATTTTGTGGTAATTTGGGTTTCGTTACTGCCATATCTGACCTTGGTGGGACACTCTAAGCACATGAACCTCTACAGCTTGCTGTGTATGTCTGTGTGAATCAATGTCTGACAGTGCATGTGTGAAAATTTGTGTGTAGCAGTGTTTGTGTATTTCTGTGAGTGGGAATGTGCATATTAATGTATGTGAATATGTGAATGCACGCCTGCATGCAAACACTACACACAAAAACAGCCCTCTCTTCCAATGCCAACACTGTACACAAACACACTCCTGCATTCACACATGAGCAATATACAAACAAAAACAGAAACATTCAGATAAAAATACTCCATACAAAAACACATCTTCATTCACACACAGACACTGCACACAAATACAACTATGCAAGTATAAGCAAATAGAGTCAGAGCTTACAAAGCATTGTGAGAGTTTTACACCAGTTGAGAATCTGCACTTTGGCCACCTCTGCTCTATAGGTAGGACTAAATGATTTATTGCACCAGCGTCCTCTCCTTATTTAGTCACTGCTGAAAGCATTATACAGAAACAACCTTATACTTACATAGTCAAAAACCTCTATGAGTTTGCCCCTTGTTGGGGTGCAGTCAAAAAGATGCAAAATGAAAAAAGTAACTTTAACCCCCTTAAGGACCAAACTTCTGGAATAAAAGGAAATCATGATATGTCACACATGTCATGTGTCCTTTAGAAGTTAAATAATAGCTGTAGTCAATAACAAAAGTAATTGTCTATGGCCAACTTAGAGAAACATGAGGCATTGGGGTAAAATTATAAAATGTCTGATAATATATTAGATATAAAAAGCTGGATTCTCTATCACAGCGGTTCCCAAACTATGTGCCGCAGCAGGTCGCCGCGATGGGCACACAGGGGCACCACAAATTGTTTCCCCGGTGCTATGATCATAGCACCAGGTACAGTGTCTCACTCTTCCCTGCTGGCTCTGCAGCACTGGAGGGGAGATCAGAGATCTCCCTCACCAGCCCGCTAGCACTGTGGAGGGGAGGGAGGACCCAGGGGAGCTCTGGCCTGCAGCTCCACAAGTTCTCCTCCCGCAAGCTCAGGCGTTGCTGTAGTTACCATGGCAACGCTCCAAATATTGTGAGAGTGAACTCTAGCCTCAGGAGCTGCTAGATTTCACTCTCACCACTTGGACCACCAAGGGTTAGTACTGCCACCTCTCCCAGGCAAATGTAAGAAGGGGGGAGAATATGAAAATTATTATTTGTTTTAATAAAAAAAAAAAAAAAAAAGTATATATGTATCTGCCCTCCTACCCACACAGACCCACAATAACTCCCCCCCATATACACACACTGCCCTCACACACACATACACACACACTGCCCCCATAAACAAACACACTGCCCTCCCAAACACACACATACTGAACCCCTCACACACACTGCCCCCCAACACACTGCCCTCCCATACACACACAAACTGCCGCCCATGCACACACACACACTGCCCCCCATACACACATTGTACCCCCACACACACTGCCCCCACACACTGCCCCACAATGCACACAAACTGCACCCCTTGTGCACACACTGCCCCACACACTATGCACAAATCTCACACACACTGCACCACACACACACACACACTGCACCCTTCCCACACATTGCGCACTTTACACACACATACACACTGCACTCTTCACACACATACACTTCACCACACACACATTGCACCCCTCACATACACTACTACCCCTTTCCCATACTACAGCCCATGGGCGTCCACAGGAATTTTTCCAGGGGGGGGGGGGCATAATTGTAATGACATCCATTCTTGGTACCTTTTTGACAGTGTCATGAAAGGGAAGGGGCATAGCCATTATCACATAAAGCCAGGGTGAATAGCATTTTCACAACTATGGTGTCAGGAATATATGTTTGTATTCCTGACACTATAGCAAATTATAGGACCATTCTGTTCAACATAACAACTTCACCTAAATGAAAATGCTATAATGCCAGGAAGCCCCTGGGTGCTCTCTTTCCTTTAAGGGGTTAAATCGCTCTCAAATGGTTTAACCCCAAAGGCTTCCTCCAGCTCTAGGTCGCTCAGTGGTATTTGGCTTCTGAAACAGAGTGTCAGGAAGTGCAGATTGACGTCAGGCATGGGTGCCGCTGATTGGCTAGAGTGGACAGTTGACGCTCTAAGCCAATCGCTAGTTCCCGGTTCATAAAATATTTTTACTTTTTTATGAATGGGGAGCTACTGATTGGCTTAGAGTGCCAGCTGACCGCTCTAGCCAATCAGCAACACCCCTACCCAACGGCACTCTGTGCTTCCTGACACTCAGTAAATAAAAGTGAACACATTAATACTGATATTTTTTTACCTTTGGAGATGAGAAGGTCCAGAGTTTCCCTGCCAGGCCCAGGTACCAAAGCCTTATGATGTGGTGTCCAGAATAAAGTGGAGGGTTCACTTAATTTGTCCTTCCTGCTCCAATCTCCTTTTCCTCTCCTTCATTTGACAGTCTTCTTTTTCTTCTGACACTGTTTTCTGTCCTTGGCTCCTTCTAATCCTTTACCTTTCTGCTTATTTTGCACCCTTCTGCTCCTTTCTCATTCTGATCCCTTTCTGCTCCTTGCTGTCCCTTTCTGCTCCTTCTCCTGCTTTACCTTTGTGCTCCTTCTGATTCTTTCTGCTCCTTTACCTTTGTGCTCCTTCTGTCCCTTTCTGCTCTTTGCTGCCCCTTCCTGCTCATTCTCCTACTTTACGTTTGTGCTCCTTCTGCCCCTTCCAGCTCATTTCTGACCCTTTCTGCTCCTTCTACTTTACCTTTGTGCTGCTTTACCTTCCAGCTCCTTGCTGACCCTTCCTGTTCATTTCTGTTCCTTTGTGCTCCTTCTCCTACTTTACCTTTTGTGCTCCTTGCTGTCCCTTCCAGCTCGTTGCTGCCCCTTTCTGCTCTTTGATGTCCCTTCCTGCTCATTTCTGTTCCTTGTCCTTTATGCTCCTTCTCTTACTTTACCTTCCTGCTCCTTGCTGACTCTTCATGTAGGCTGTCTCCCCATCCCTAACTTCCATAGGTGTGCGCACGGGGTGTGTCGGGTGTGCCTGGGCACACCCTAATCCCCGCGGCACGCCAATGGATTGAGACCGGCAGGGGAGATCTCTGGATCTCCCCGGTCGGCTCATGCAGAGCCGACGCTATCTGAGCGGCGGCTCTGGTCTAAGCCTCCATGGGCCGGAGGGGAGATCAAAGATCTACCTCACCAGTCCACAGCAGCATGGAGGGAGGCAGCAGAGAACCCGTGCTAGAGTTCATTCTCCACTGAACCACCAGGGAAGGCAGCAGGATGGGGATATTAACTAATCTGCCCCCACCTCCACCCAAACATACAGTACACACACACAAACAGCACCTACACACAAACAGCACACACAGCCCACAAACAGCACCCACACACACACACAGCACCTACACACATACAGCACCCTCACACACACATCACCCACACACAGCACACTAACAGCATCCTCACAAACACACAAAACACACACACAACACCCGCACAGCACCCACACACAAACAGCACACTCACACACAAACAGCACCCTGACAAACACACAACACCCACACACAGCACACAAACAGGACCCGAACAAACACCCTCACACACACACAGCACACTACCAGTTCCCTCACACACAGCACACAAACAGCACCCTTACAGCACTCTCACACAGCACCCTCACAAACACACACACACAAACATCCTCACCCACATAGCACACTACCAGCACCCTCACACACACACACACATCACACAGCACACACACACACACAGCAGTGTATGTATGTGTATATATATATATACACGTGGCTTGTGTTTGTGCTTTAGGGTGCACACCCTAATGCAATAGGCTGTGCACGCCTATGCTCACTCCCCTAATCTATAGGTTGCCCCCCCCAGCCTTACTCCCCTAATCTATAGGCTGCTGCCCCCCCATCCCTCACTCCCCTAATCTATAGGCTGCTGACCCCCAGCCTCACTCCCCTAATCTATAGACTGCTGCCCCCCCAGCCTCACTCCCCTAATCTATAGGCTGCAGCCCCCCCCAGCCTCACTCCCCTAATCTAAGGCTGCTGCCCCCAGCCTCCCCATAATCTATAGGCTGCTGCCCCCCCAGCCTCACTCCCCTGATCTATAGGCTGCTGCCCCCCCAGCCTCACTCCCCTAATCTATAGGCTGCTGCCCATGCTACCCTGGATTTTTCAGCTTGTTCTGCTATTTTTCGTGTGATTGAAAATGAACTGCAATACCGGCTGTGGCGAAACCAACCTCGCCCATGCTACAGCCCCTATCCCAGCAGATCACAGGTAAGTTGTCAAACTGTTCTTAAACGTTGAAACGTCGATCACTGAAAACTTTTTCTGCATATGTAATTTGCATCTAAGAATAAATTAACCACTTGTTAAGACCTGTGAGTGCACCTTATATGTGTTTTTGATATTCATATTGGATGCTGAGGTTTGCACCCAGGCAAGAACAATATATTTAGCATCAGAGGGTGAGTGCCAAGTTTACTTCTTTTTTTTATATATATATATACATATCGAATATAGATTTCTTTCTCTAATTTCGTCTAAGGCAAAGGAAAGGTTTTTTTACTGTAAGAACAATCAGGATGTGGAATTCTCTGCCTGAAGAAGTGGTTTTATCAGAGTCCATACAGATGTTCAAACAGCTACTAGATGCATACTTGCAAAAACAGAATATTCAAGGATATAATCTTTCAATGTAGGGTAATAATTGCTTGATCCAAGGATAAATCTGACTGCCTTTCTGGGGTCAAAAAGGAATTTTTTTCCTAGCTTGTTGCAAAATTGGGCTTCAAACTGGGGTTTTTTTGCCTTCTTTTGGATCAACAGCAAAAAACAAATGCGAGGAAGGCTGAACTTGATGGACGCAAGTCTCTTTTCAGCTATGTAACTATGTAACTGAATATATAATATTGGTCCTTTCAGAGTAAAACGTTTAATTATACAGACAACCTCACTGACACACACAAGCTCATTGATACACAGCCTCATAGACAAACAATGTCACCGATATACATAAGCTCATTGGTATAAAAACACAAGCTCACTCACTCACTAGCAGGCACACACACACACACACAAGCAAGCTCACTCCCTAGCAGGCACACACACACACACACACACACAGCTTAATGTAGTGGTTCTGGTGTCTATAGCCTGTCCCTGCAGGCTTTTCAATGTAAACACTGACTTTTCTGAGAAATGGCATGTTTACATTGCTTCCTAGTGACATCTCTAGTGACGGTCACTCAGACAGTCACTAGAGGTGCTTCCTGTGTCAGTGCTGCACAGTGTGATTGCACAGTGTGCAGCACCTACATTCAGGGTATTTGCAGCCAATCCTATGGCAGAGCATTGGATTGGCTGTGATCATCAAGCTTGATGATCTCAGCCATAGAGGCAGGGCCAGTCGAGGGGAGACCAGCACGGCGTGGGGAGAAAAAAAAAGGTGAGTAAAAACACTTTTTAAGTACACACAGACACACACATACACCATGACAGACACAGACACAAATATACACCATGACAGACACACACCCCATGACACAGACACACACACCATGGCACAGACACACACACACACACCATGACACAGACACACACCATGACACAGACACAGACACACCATGACATAGAGAGACAGATCAAGACACACACACCATGACACAGACACAGAAACACCATGACAGACACACACACCATGACACAGACACACACACACCATGACAGACACACACACACACCCACACACACACACCATGATACAGACACACACACACACCATGACACAGACACACACCATGACACAGACACAGACACACACACCATGACACAGACACACACACAAACACACCATGACACAGACACACACACACCATGACAGACACACACACACCCACACACACACCATGATACAGACACACACACACCATGACACAGACACACACCATGACACAGACACACACACCATGACACAGACACAGAAACACCATGACAGACAGACACACACACATACACTCACACTGACAGAAAGACACATATTACCTATCTGTGACTGGCTGGGTGTGCTAGTGGCCGCAGGGGAGCTCTGATGGCTGCAAAGGGAGGTCTGCTGGCGGCCGCCAGGGCCGCCATCAGGGCATGACAACCGCAACGGTTGTCATGGGCCCGGCGGTCATGGGGGGCCCGGACTGCTCAGGTCGTCCAAGCCCCACATTCAGTGGGTACATACCGGGTCGCAGGGGGCCCTGCGACCCCAGTATGTACCCACAGGGCCAGCCTCTTCTCCTGGGGGGCCCAGCAGCCGGTCACCTCAGGGCCCCCCAGAGGCTGGCCCTGCTGACACTCGGCGGGCCGGCGCGCGAGGGAGCACTCTCTGTGTGCTTCCTCTTCAGCTCCCTCGCGCACCGCACTGATGCCGGAGCCGGAAGATGACGTCAGAGAGTGCTCCTTCGCGCACCCGCCGGGTGTCAGGGAGAGTGAGTGGGGGTGAGGGAGAGGGAGGACAAACTTATGGGGTGGGGGTGGGGAGCTGGTATCAAATCTGAGTGGGGGGGGAGAGGGAGGGACGAAATCTGAGTGGGGGGAGAGGGAGGAAATCTGGAGCGAGGGGGGAGAGGGAGGGAATCTGAGTGGGGGAGAGGGAGGAAAACCAGCAGGGGGGAGGGAAATCTGGAGTGAGTGGGGGTGTATGTCTGAGTGATGGGAGAACCATCATTGGAGTGGGGGGAAGGAGGAAATTTGAGGAAAGGGAGGAAATTTGAGGGAGCGAGGGAGGAGAGGAGGAGGAAATCGGGGAGAGGAAGGAAGGAAATTTGAGGGGGGGAGAGGAAGGAAATTTGAGGGGGGGAGGGAGGAAGGAAATTGGATGGGGAGAGGAAGGAAATTTGAGGGGGAGAGGAAGGAAATGAGAGGTAGGGGGAGAAGAAGGAAATTGGAGGGGGGAGAAGGCAATGAGAGGGAGGGGAAGAAGAAGGAAATTGGAGAGAGGGGGAGAAGAAGGAAATTGGAGGGGGGGGGAGAAGGAAATTGACGGGGGTAGGGGGAGAGATTGATATCCATCACACACACACACAATGCACCCCTTGCACACAGAAAAACACACAATGCATTACACACATACACAAGCAATGCATCCCTTACACACAGCAACACACAATGCACCCCTTACACACACTCAGTGCATCCCTTACAGACGCACACACTGCATCCCATACATACACAAACTCACCTTGCAGCCCTTACACATACAAACACAGATTCACACAATGAATTCCTTACACACATCAGGACACCCCCCCCACACACACACACCCCGTGAACAAACCCATTGGTGGAACATGAAGGTGGACCTTGGGACCCAGACCTTGAGCTGTGTAAAGGGCCCTCAAAAAAATGGAGCTGCTTCCCGTTCTCCCAGAACATTGATTTTTGTGACCACAGTTACAAACCGCCTCCAGAGCCTGTTCTACACCAGATCAGTGGAGCCAGACGGCAGCTAGAGCCCATCATCATCCTCATCTGGTTGTAAGTAGGCAATCTAGTATATTATTCGTGGCACTAATCTCTAATTTACCTCACATTAAAGGGACACTATAGTCCCCAGAACCACTGCAGCTTAATGTAGTGGTTCTGGTGTCTATAGCCTGTCCCTGCAGGCCTTTTATTGTAAACACGGCGGCACTGCAGCACTGTGTTAGTTAGCATGGCAGATCATATGGGTGGGGTATTGTGATGTCACATGGGGGGCGGCAAACTTTACTTTTGCCTAGGGCGGCAAAAATCCTTGCACCGGCCCTGCAGACACTGCATCCCTGTGGGTGGACTCGGGGGTGGGGGGGGACGGACTTGGGTGCAGGCACCGGGGGGACCCAGACCTTGAGCTGTGTCAGGGGCCCCAAAATTTCTGATGGCAGCCCTGGCGGCCGCTGAGGGAGGTCTGCTGGCGGCCGCTTGGGGAGGTCTGCTGGTGGCCTCTGGGGGAGGTCTGCTGGCGGCCTCTGGGGGAGCTGGCTGTTCTGTCTCTGCTCCCCAGTGCGCAGCTTAATGAGACCGGGGCTGGAATATGACGGTATCCCGGTGGGCCAGACCGGCCCTGTTTGGGCTCCTTTTGCAGCAATTACTGCCTCAATGCGCTGCTGAGGTGTTATGTAAGACAAGGATGCTTCAATAGCGGCCCTCAGCTCTTCTGCATTGTTCGGTCTCATGTCTCTCATCTTTCTCTTGGCAATGCCCCATAGATTCTCCATGGGGTTCAGGTCAGGCGAGTTTGCTGGCCAATCAAGCACAGTAATCCCACGGTCATTGAACCAGGCTTTGGTGCTTTTGGTAGTGTGGGCAGGTGCCAAGTGCTGCTGGAAAATGAAGTCAGCATCCCCATAACGCTCGCCTGCGGAAGGAAGCATGAAGTGCTCCAAAATCTCCTGGTAGACGGCTGCATTGACCCTGGTCTTAATGAAGCACAGTGGACCAACACCAGCAGATGACATGGCTCCCCAAATCAACACAGACTGTGGAAACTTCACACTGGACTTCAAGCATCTTGCAGTGTGTGCCTCTCCATTCTTCCTCCATACTCTGGGTCCTTGGTTTCCAAATGAGATGCAAAAGTTGCTCTCATCAGAAAAGAGGACTTTGGACCACTGAGCAACAGACCCGGTCTGTTTTCCTTTAGCCCAGGTAAGACGCTTCTGACGTTGTTTGTTGTTCAGGAGCGGCTTGACAAGAGGAATACGACATCTGAAGCTCATATCCAGGATCCGTCTGTGTGTGGTGGCTCTTGATGCACTGACTACAGCCTCAGTCCCCAACACATTTTAATGGCCTTTTCCTGACAATCCTCCCCAGGCTGCGGTCATCTTTGCTGCTTGTGCACCTTTTTCTTCCACACTTTTCCCTTCCACATAACTTTCTATTGATGTGCTTTGATACAGCACTTTGGGAACATCCAACTTCCTTCGCAATTACCTTCTGAGGCTTTCCCTCCTTATGGAGGGTGTCAATGATGGTTTTCTGCACAACTGTCAGGTCAGCAGTCTTCCCCATGATTGTGATTCCTACTGAACCAGACTGAGAGACCATTTAAAGGCTCAGAAACCCTTTGCAGGTGTTATGGCTTACTTAGCTGATTAGAGTGGGACACTGTGAGTCTAGAATATTGAACAATATTCTAATTTACTGAGATTGTGGATTTGGGGTTTTCACGAGCTGTAAGCCATGATCATCGCACTTATGACAAATCACAACTTGAACTATTTTGCTTTGCATGTAATGTGTCTATCTCATATATTAGTTTCCCCTTTTACGTTGCATTACTGAAATAAATTAATTTTTGCATGATATTCGAATTTTTCGAGTTTCACCTGTATGTCTGCGAGGCAATGCTAAATGCCCCACATGTGCACTAGCCCACAATGTTTTTATATGTGGGTGCACTGGATTGGCTGAGATCATCTTTCATGTTTAACCAGGAGAGGAGCTGCGGCCACAGTGAGACCATCATGACGAGGGAAGAAAGGAAAGGAAAACTATTAATTTAATTATTTCAAGGGGGCCTGAACATCTAAATGGTTAGCAAAACACTAACATTAGGAATATGTGTTTGTATTCTTAAATATTACAGAATGTATTTTCTAGTTTGTTAATATTGTCAATCATTAGAAATCATTAGTTTCTTTCTTCTATTTATAAACATTTTCACAGTATTCTTACCATCGACTCACAACAAATAGTATTGTGTTTTTACCATTCCAAGCAGAAAAAAAAATGTTGCACTGCTCTGGAAAAAAAATTTAATATATGCATTGGTAAAAACAGACAATTTTTCCCTTGGAAAAGTGAAAGAAAAAAAAAACACAAACTATCTAATAGTCAGAAAAATTGACCAATTAGATGGATAAACTGCTATCAAAATCTATATTTTCACATGACCCTTAAAATTAGTATTATAATGTAAATACCTGTATACTTGAACATTTTCCATTGTATCTTTTTGTGACGGACCACCTGGCACCCCGACCGGGTACCTCCTATTACTTGCAAGCACCACACTGGAACATCATAACCACCGTAAACCCCACAAACCGCCACAGCTTGGTTGGGGTCTCGCTGTCCTACATCCACCCTGGTCCCAAGACCAGGATCTAGCTTCCAGTGGGTAGACCTCTCCTAGTCCAGAGAGCAAAGCAGATTGCTCTTATAAGAGCAAGTGTTGTGATCCAAGGGAGTGATTATAGCAATCCCCAGAGTGAATATAGCTCTCCAATCCCCCAAACATGAGCCTAGACTTCATGAACAGTAAAACGAATTCCAGTTTAATGGTAGCCACAACTGGCCTTTTATGACAGTCCCCATGCAAGGGCACTCCCCCCTGGACCTGAGAGTAAACCACAGTAGAAATAAATACACAATCACATTGTCTCTCAGGTCCAGGACACTCCCATACAAAATAGGTCAATCCCTCCCCTATGCCTGGGAGATAATTGAGTCAAGCACTATACTAAACTCAATTATATCCAAACACAAAAAAAACACACATTTTTACAAACCCCCCAAAATACCTTAAAACACACAAAACCCACACATCCCCTGATAGCCCTGATCTGGGTGACCAACATATCCAAAAATAACCCAGATCAGTTCAGGGGTTCAGGAATTTCTTGGAAGTCTTATTTTTGACGGACCGCACGCATGGTCCCATGCCCAAAATAGTTCCAGAGAATCAGGGCTTGCGTTCGGTCTAGTTCGGTAGTTTGGAAAACAAAACAAACTACCGAACATAGTCAATGTTCTTACCCTGTTCCCCTCATCCAGACAAATGATTACACCAAACAGTGCCCTTCTATTGTATAGAATCGAACGTAGGTGATGATGGAATTCCAGCGGTGTTCTGGAGTTTCTGTGTCCAGTTTTAGTTCCATGAGATTCATGCCCAAACACCGCTGCCTGCGTTCATGTGAACAAGATGGCCGCCACCTCGTGGTTGTCCATAAGAATTGCGGCCACCCAGACGAACAATTAGAACACTGCGGTAAGAACCGTTCCAAGGTGTTAAGAGGTGTTAAGAAGCTCCCAGGTGGTCCTTGGTTCGGTAGTTGTTCGGTAGTCAAACGACACTGCATCCCTGTGGGTGGACTCGGGGGTGGGGGGGGACGGACTTGGGTGCAGGCACCGGGGGGACCCAGACCTTGAGCTGTGTCAGGGGCCCCAAAATTTCTGATGGCAGCCCTGGCGGCCGCTGAGGGAGGTCTGCTGGCGGCCGCTTGGGGAGGTCTGCTGGTGGCCTCTGGGGGAGGTCTGCTGGCGGCCTCTGGGGGAGCTGGCTGTTCTGTCTCTGCTCCCCAGTGCGCAGCTTAATGAGACCGGGGCTGGAATATGACGGTATCCCGGTGGGCCAGACCGGCCCTGTTTGGGCTCCTTTTGCAGCAATTACTGCCTCAATGCGCTGCTGAGGTGTTATGTAAGACAAGGATGCTTCAATAGCGGCCCTCAGCTCTTCTGCATTGTTCGGTCTCATGTCTCTCATCTTTCTCTTGGCAATGCCCCATAGATTCTCCATGGGGTTCAGGTCAGGCGAGTTTGCTGGCCAATCAAGCACAGTAATCCCACGGTCATTGAACCAGGCTTTGGTGCTTTTGGTAGTGTGGGCAGGTGCCAAGTGCTGCTGGAAAATGAAGTCAGCATCCCCATAACGCTCGCCTGCGGAAGGAAGCATGAAGTGCTCCAAAATCTCCTGGTAGACGGCTGCATTGACCCTGGTCTTAATGAAGCACAGTGGACCAACACCAGCAGATGACATGGCTCCCCAAATCAACACAGACTGTGGAAACTTCACACTGGACTTCAAGCATCTTGCAGTGTGTGCCTCTCCATTCTTCCTCCATACTCTGGGTCCTTGGTTTCCAAATGAGATGCAAAAGTTGCTCTCATCAGAAAAGAGGACTTTGGACCACTGAGCAACAGACCCGGTCTGTTTTCCTTTAGCCCAGGTAAGACGCTTCTGACGTTGTTTGTTGTTCAGGAGCGGCTTGACAAGAGGAATACGACATCTGAAGCTCATATCCAGGATCCGTCTGTGTGTGGTGGCTCTTGATGCACTGACTACAGCCTCAGTCCCCAACACATTTTAATGGCCTTTTCCTGACAATCCTCCCCAGGCTGCGGTCATCTTTGCTGCTTGTGCACCTTTTTCTTCCACACTTTTCCCTTCCACATAACTTTCTATTGATGTGCTTTGATACAGCACTTTGGGAACATCCAACTTCCTTCGCAATTACCTTCTGAGGCTTTCCCTCCTTATGGAGGGTGTCAATGATGGTTTTCTGCACAACTGTCAGGTCAGCAGTCTTCCCCATGATTGTGATTCCTACTGAACCAGACTGAGAGACCATTTAAAGGCTCAGAAACCCTTTGCAGGTGTTATGGCTTACTTAGCTGATTAGAGTGGGACACTGTGAGTCTAGAATATTGAACAATATTCTAATTTACTGAGATTGTGGATTTGGGGTTTTCACGAGCTGTAAGCCATGATCATCGCACTTATGACAAATCACAACTTGAACTATTTTGCTTTGCATGTAATGTGTCTATCTCATATATTAGTTTCCCCTTTTACGTTGCATTACTGAAATAAATTAATTTTTGCATGATATTCGAATTTTTCGAGTTTCACCTGTATGTCTGCGAGGCAATGCTAAATGCCCCACATGTGCACTAGCCCACAATGTTTTTATATGTGGGTGCACTGGATTGGCTGAGATCATCTTTCATGTTTAACCAGGAGAGGAGCTGCGGCCACAGTGAGACCATCATGACGAGGGAAGAAAGGAAAGGAAAACTATTAATTTAATTATTTCAAGGGGGCCTGAACATCTAAATGGTTAGCAAAACACTAACATTAGGAATATGTGTTTGTATTCTTAAATATTACAGAATGTATTTTCTAGTTTGTTAATATTGTCAATCATTAGAAATCATTAGTTTCTTTCTTCTATTTATAAACATTTTCACAGTATTCTTACCATCGACTCACAACAAATAGTATTGTGTTTTTACCATTCCAAGCAGAAAAAAAAATGTTGCACTGCTCTGGAAAAAAAATTTAATATATGCATTGGTAAAAACAGACAATTTTTCCCTTGGAAAAGTGAAAGAAAAAAAAAACACAAACTATCTAATAGTCAGAAAAATTGACCAATTAGATGGATAAACTGCTATCAAAATCTATATTTTCACATGACCCTTAAAATTAGTATTATAATGTAAATACCTGTATACTTGAACATTTTCCATTGTATCTTTTTGTGACGGACCACCTGGCACCCCGACCGGGTACCTCCTATTACTTGCAAGCACCACACTGGAACATCATAACCACCGTAAACCCCACAAACCGCCACAGCTTGGTTGGGGTCTCGCTGTCCTACATCCACCCTGGTCCCAAGACCAGGATCTAGCTTCCAGTGGGTAGACCTCTCCTAGTCCAGAGAGCAAAGCAGATTGCTCTTATAAGAGCAAGTGTTGTGATCCAAGGGAGTGATTATAGCAATCCCCAGAGTGAATATAGCTCTCCAATCCCCCAAACATGAGCCTAGACTTCATGAACAGTAAAACGAATTCCAGTTTAATGGTAGCCACAACTGGCCTTTTATGACAGTCCCCATGCAAGGGCACTCCCCCCTGGACCTGAGAGTAAACCACAGTAGAAATAAATACACAATCACATTGTCTCTCAGGTCCAGGACACTCCCATACAAAATAGGTCAATCCCTCCCCTATGCCTGGGAGATAATTGAGTCAAGCACTATACTAAACTCAATTATATCCAAACACAAAAAAAACACACATTTTTACAAACCCCCCAAAATACCTTAAAACACACAAAACCCACACATCCCCTGATAGCCCTGATCTGGGTGACCAACATATCCAAAAATAACCCAGATCAGTTCAGGGGTTCAGGAATTTCTTGGAAGTCTTATTTTTGACGGACCGCACGCATGGTCCCATGCCCAAAATAGTTCCAGAGAATCAGGGCTTGCGTTCGGTCTAGTTCGGTAGTTTGGAAAACAAAACAAACTACCGAACATAGTCAATGTTCTTACCCTGTTCCCCTCATCCAGACAAATGATTACACCAAACAGTGCCCTTCTATTGTATAGAATCGAACGTAGGTGATGATGGAATTCCAGCGGTGTTCTGGAGTTTCTGTGTCCAGTTTTAGTTCCATGAGATTCATGCCCAAACACCGCTGCCTGCGTTCATGTGAACAAGATGGCCGCCACCTCGTGGTTGTCCATAAGAATTGCGGCCACCCAGACGAACAATTAGAACACTGCGGTAAGAACCGTTCCAAGGTGTTAAGAGGTGTTAACAAGCTCCCAGGTGGTCCTTGGTTCGGTAGTTGTTCGGTAGTCAAACGGGACAATGTTAGAATAGGAGGGGAATGCAATCTACTGAACAGAGTAGCAAAAAGGCACGAACGAGGTCTTTTATGAGCCTTTTGCATGGCCCATAGTCCTGAGGCTGGAGGCTGGCAAAGAGGCCCCTCCAATAATACGTGACGTGACAAATTATGTAACATTATTTTAAAATTTGATACAAACCAAGAGCCAGGATTTAAGGTATTGTAACATCTTAGAAGAAATGATACAGTACTAATAATCAAAATATTAATAAAATAAATAAGAAAATTATTCAAATTCAAGTCAAAATGAGTGCCAACAATATAGACTATATGTTGACAGCAAACTAAATTATTTTGGTCAATTGTCTTTAAGTTGTATGTTTACAAGACTCTTTATTTAAAAAAAATTATTTTACAAATTTTGGGCTTGCTTATGCCTTTTTGAGAATTAACAGAAAAAAATGATGTAAGAACATATATGTGCTTGGCCATTCCTTCCACAGTTCCATAGGCACACACAACGCTATGGTGGTTAAATAAATGTGCCTGATATGTACTAGTACAGCTCGGTATGCTAGGTATCTGTTGTTTACGTTAACAAAATACTCTACATACTTGTATTTCTAACTTTAGAGTGTTCTCTGTTTTGTTAATACTGTCAATCATTAGAAATTGAGTTTCTATTATTTTTACGCAATAAAGAGGACAAGGCCAGGTTTACTGCCATACCGAGTACCTTGATCACAATGTTATTCATGTTAGATATATGCACACCCTACCTTACGTAACCTACATGCTTCTAGTAACTTACATGCCTCTAGTAATGTTTGTGAGTAGGGAAGTATAAGCAATGTTTGCTAATGGTGATCAGCTAGAGATGCGTAATTTTTCCAAACTTTCAACCCCCAACACGTATATGAATCTTGTCTTACTACACCCAAACAACTGTTTATCACTAATAGTGTTGTCAGTTAGCATAACCTGTTTACCCCCATGCTTCATGTAATTGACACGCTGACATATCTACCTATGCATGTTTATCTTGTTAATTTTATAAAACAGTGCACGTCTTTCCTATTACCCCACATGTAATGAGTGATGCTATGCCTGAGGATTGCCGTTGGGGTACCTCAAGCTTTAATCTTATGCAATAAAAAACAAATGTTCACTTTAATGCACATATAAGTGAGAGCTAAATACAGCTAGAGAGAATGCATGGAGGAACAACAAAGCATTCTTAATAACTCAATTCTTGCTAAAACTAAAAATCTAAATATAGTCCAAAGACTCTTAAGTGCATAAAAAAATGATTTACAGAATAGGGGCACTCTAACTAATTACAGCAAAAGAGATCAATTAAGCTAGACCCCAGTATGCCAAACCCAATGGAGTGAAAAAAAAACCTATATATATACAAACATTATACATTAAAAAAATAACATTTCCATCTGCTAAGCCATTGCACAGCCATCAGAGGGAAGATCTATACAAAATACATATAACAACAAAAACCATAGGTACCCCCATTAGCAAAGTAATAACAGTGCAGCAGGGACTTAACAGGGGAGAGCAAGAGGCTCAAAAAAGGGAGACAAACAAAATATACCCATTAGATATAGAGAGAGACTCACCATCTATTGCTAGTGTACCTAAAGGAACCAGTGCCACTTAAGCTTCTCATTGAGACCATGAGGGCCACTGTGTCAAAAAGGTAAATCCAGCAAACTTTCTTTTGTAAGGGGATTCTCTCCCTATTCCCTACTCTGGTCAGCGGAGGTACCTCCTCTAACACCTGGTACCTTAATGGTAGGGTGGAGACACTGAATGTTGCTTACTCTGCAGCACTGCCCAAGGAAGTACTACTAGCAGCCATCTGAGGAGTGGCCAGTGGAGTTATCCCTATTCTGTAAAGTAAACACTGCATTTTCTCTGAAAAGACAGTGTTTACAGCAAAAAGCCTGAAGGTAATGATTCTACTCACCAGAACAAATTCAATAAACTGTAGTTGTTCTGGTGACTATAGTGTCCCTTTAAGTTTGATCTGCTGACCTGCTCTAGGATGAGTGCAGTATTCCCCTTTGATGACGCCACTACCATGACTGCAGCTCAGGCATGAATAAGTGCCATAAACCAGTTTGGCCAGAAAAAGTTGTCTGCCTTAACCACAATATTTCCATACAGTACAGCCTTTTTATATGCAAATAAAAGAGGTTCTTTGAAGAGACATTCTATCTAATCATCTCATTGCAAGATATGCCAGTTTTTGTGCATTGTGCCTGGAATCTGTGAGGAGAAGAGGGAATAAGTACTTCGATATGGAAGTCTATCTGTTTTAGCTCTACAAGTCATGGAAAGAAGGTCTTCCCTTTTTATAATTTTCAACTTATGCTTGGCTGTTTGAAGGAGATGTTGGCTGTATCCCTTTTCCATGAATTTTGATTAATTACTCCAAATCAAGCGCAATATCATTTCATGTACCTGACACAGAAGTTAGAAAAACTACGCACAGAATTTAGTATGGCTTTTGTAGATTCCTTCCTTTGTCTGGGAATTCAGATAGGCGCGTCTTCCCTATATTTTAGACAATTGCATACCCCTTATTGAAACTTTAAAAAATAACTAAAAAAATGGCAGACTAAACCTTTATCGTGGATAGGAAGAATGCATTGTATTAAAATGAACATTTTACCAAGACACTTGTTTTTATTCCAATCATTACCTGTTAGAATATCCAAAGAGATTTAAGTAGTTTGTAAAGAGCAATGGACACTTTCATATGGATGAAAAAATGCCATAGAATAGCTACAAACATTTTATATAGACCAAAAAATAGGACTGGATTGGATCTTCCAAATCTTCTTTAATATTATTATGCCGCACAGCTATCTGAAATCATAATGTGGCATTCCACTCCAGGAATGAGATGATGGGACGATCTGGAAGCAGATCTTTTGGGATTTGATTTACCTTCCTATTATATGTGGTTAGCGAAATCGATAAGAAAATCTTTACGTACAGTCTGCCCATCTATTTTAAATTCTTGAAATATCAGGGATAAGTTAAAAACTTAATTTGAGTTGGCACATTCCCCATCTCTGTTGACTCCAATTTCCTGCAATAAAAGCTTTACCCCGGGCATGAGACCACATGAGTTTGGAGGCATTAGGGAGGCAGGTGTCTTGCGATATTTGCACCTTTGGCCGGAGGGAACAAAGGAGACCTGAAGCGGGACACACACTTGAAAACTCATGACTTCTTCCGTTACATTCAATTAAAAGATTTTGCACTTCCTGCAGGAATCAAGGAAATAGCAATTTTACCTCTTATGTCTTCTGAATTATAATGTAATAAAGGAATTTACAAAAAGGGCCTAATATCTTTCTTATAAATGCATCTGAGCAAAGAACCCTCAATATGGGGAAAACTAAGGTACCTATGATATATATGGGAATAATGAATGGGTATCAGACTTGGGTGAAACTCTTGAGGGCGGAGAGTGGGAGGAAATAAGGGAGGCAGCTGTAAACATGTCGGTGTGTGTCCTTTCTCAGGAGAAAATGTATACACTTTTATTCAGATGGCATGAAAGTCTGATTACATAAAATAGGTAAAAATCCGAGTGACCTTTGTTGGCGACTATGTGGTCATAGTGGTACATACCTACACATGTGGTGGGATTGCCCAAAACTACATAACTTTTGGATAAGCATAAGAGACATATTAAGTAGGGTTTTACAGAGATCAATTGATTTGTCTCCTTGGACCTTCCTTTTATCTTGCACGACTGAGGGACTTCCCAAACATAATAAAAAAAGGTGCATTTTAATAACATTAGCAGCTTGTAGAGTCTTTGCAGAAGGTTGGCTCAAAATTGATCCGCCAAGATTACAAGATGTTATTGCAAAAATGTAAGATAATGCATTTATGGATGAATTGACCTCTAAAGTCAGACATGCACAAGATACATTTTCAAAAGTCTGACATCCCTGGAGAGAATTTATATCCAGCGGTCTTTACATTTTTGTGACTGGCAATTCTGATGGGGTACGTGCAGTGGTATATCCTCCCTCTTCTGCCCCCCTCCCCACCCATCTTCTTTCCTCTATTTTTCTTTCATTATTTCTGTTATTTTCTTTATTTTTTATAATAATAAGAACAGAACAAAGATATTGATAATATAAAATGTATTAGTTCAGCAATAGATATAATAAAGAGAGGGAATTTACTGTATGTCTAGATACTCTAAACTCAAATGCAAAATTTATTATACATATGTCATTGTTAACATTAAAGGACCACTATAGGCACCCAGACCACTTCAGCTTAATGAAGTGGTCTGGGTGCCAGGTCCATCTGGGGTTAACCCTTTTTTTTATAAACATAGCAGTTTCGGAGGGTGGGCACCCTCAGGGCAGTATAGTGCTAGGAAAACGAGTATGTTTTCCTGGCACTATAGTGGTCCTTTAATCTTAATTTTTTCTTTGTCCATGTTTCTTTTTTTTTAATAAATAATTTATACATTTTTTCATTGTTCATAAAAAAAAAACATTACATTCAAAGATGATAATAACATATATCATCTATTACATTTGACAATACATACACCATATATACATACAAACATATATTTATCTCTTCTATTTCAACAAATGCCTCTTTCCATTTTGCATTGGGGATTTGTTTCAATTTGACAATTATGTTGTACGCTGTTATCTATATGTGAATACAAAAATATATAACTAAAAAGGGTAACTAAAGTTGAATGATAACATGGGCAGCAACATATAAACAATGAGTGACCTAATACTAATAGTACAAAAAGCTAAGATGTGTATGTGCGCTCCTCCAATGAAAGCATCAATCATAAAACAATTCGTAGTACACTAGATAAGATAAGTAAGGAGATATTACATCAGCTGGACTAAAGTTATCCAGGAAAAGTATATAAATAGTTTATTAAACCAAAATGTATCATAAAAAACAACTGTAATCCAACAATTAGGTGACTCGTTTTTGACTAGTTATAGACACATTGTTGCATTTCTGTGATATTGTTGGATTAAAGTTATTTTTTATGATACATTTTGGTTTAATAAACTATTTATATACTTTATACCTTTAGTCCAGCTGATTGTATTGTATTATTATCTCCTAACTTATTTTATCTAGTGTACTACCAAATGTTTTATGATTGATGCTTTCATTGGAGGGCACACACACATCTTAGTTTTTGCACTGTTATCTATATGACTGGTTATCTTGAGTAAATAATTTAATTAAAATACAATTATTATTATTTGTGTTTGTTTGTTAATATCTGCTTGCTGTTGGCTTGGGGCACCATTGTGACGAAGTGCCCTTCGCCACTTGGTCCTGGAGAGGCCTGCTTGACTATGACTCTTTGATGTATTTGGATTTAAAGCCCCTATTCTACCTTCAGACAGACTATTTATGTAGGTTGCTTTATTACTCTTATGTTTTAGTCACCCTGTACCCATTATAGGTGCAGGGTGTGTGTAATGTAATTGTTTATAGTGTGTGTGTGTACTGTGTAATGTATTGCCTGCTCTCCTGTACTGCTGAGGTTTGCTACCAACTAGGTGGGTTTGGCTATGGAGCTTGTCTAGTGCCCTCTGTTGGTAGCAACAGCAATATGCACTACCTGAATAGCAAGACTGGTTCATATTCGGGTAGATTTGCATATTGCAAATTCTGCAGACACGTGAGATATTTTCTGTTAAATATTGTCTCCCCCACCCCTTTAAAAATGTGTCATTGTGTTGTGATAAGTCACTGTGTGTTGCCTGCTATGGTTTGCCTGTTTGTGATTTTATTGAGTTTTCACAGCAATGTTAATGTTGTGACCCTATGGGCTGGTCCCTCTAAACGTAGCCTTGTCTCGTTATTGGAGGGAGCTGGTATAATCACACTGGGGATTGCTATGCTATGCATACTCCCCTGAGCTTTAATTAATTAGCTCTTTTAAGAACTTGTTCCTGACACGCTCTCCTTGGAGGAGAGATCTTCCCCACACGGTCCTGATGGACAGAAGCTGATCCAGGGTGGAACCAAGACGGCGAGATTCCAGTGAAGCTACGGCGGTT
Organism: Pelobates cultripes; assembly: GCA_933207985.1. Classification (NCBI taxonomy): domain Eukaryota; kingdom Metazoa; phylum Chordata; class Amphibia; order Anura; family Pelobatidae; genus Pelobates; species Pelobates cultripes. Next base: position 277,882,630 of record OW240914.1, on the reverse strand, counting down.
GTGGAGTCTGCGATGGTTGTGGTGTCTGCTGCAGTGTTTGGAGTCCTCAGGAAGCGCTAGGAGCATCCTTCAACGGAGGTACCCAGTTGGGGTGCCAGGTGATCCGTTACAACCTGGGTGTTGCAGTGGATGTGATCTACTTGGACTTTGCCAAGGCATTTGATACGGTTCCTCACAATAGGTTAGTCTTCAAACTAAAAGAAATTGGTCTAGATGAATATTCCTGTTCTTGGGTAGAACATTGGCTTAAGGACAGAGTACAACGAGTTGTCATTAATGGTAAATTTTCAGGCTGGACAAAAGTGGTAAGTGGTGTCCCTCAGGGTTCTGTTTTGGGACCACTTCTATTTAACATATTTATAAATGATCTTGAAATAGGCATTGAAAGCCATGTATCAGTGTTTGCAGATGACACAAAACTTTGTAAAGTAATAAAATGTGAGCAGGATATTGCTTTGTTGCAGAGAGATTTGGATAGATTGGGGGACTGGGCACTAAAATGGCAGATGAAATTTAACATAGAGAAATGCAAAGTTATGCACTTCGGGGTTAAGAATGCACAAGCAACTTACACACTAAATGGTAGTAAATTAGGGATAACCACACACGAGAAGGATTTGGGCATTGTTATAGACAACAAATTAGGCAGCAATATGCAATGTCAATCTGCAGTTGCTAAGGCCAGTAAGATTTTGTCATGTATTAATAGGGGCATAAATTCTCGGGATGAAAATATAATTTTGCCTCTTTATAAATCGCTGGTAAGACCACACCTTGAATATGCTGTGCAATTTTGGGCGCCTGTTCTAAAGAAGGATATCATGGCACTGGAGAGGGTCCAGAGACGAGCTACAAAATTGATAAAAGGAATGGAGCATTTTAGTTATGAAGAAAGGTTACAAAAATTAAATCTGTTTCGTTTGGAAAAACGGCGCCTGAGAGGGGATATGATAACTTTATACAAATATATTCGGGGCCAGTACAAACCTTTATCTGGAAATCTATTCATAAACAGGGTTATACATAGGACACGAGGTCACACATTTAGGCTGGAAGAAAGGAGATTTCATCTAAGGCAAAGAAAAGGTTTTTTTACAGTAAGAACAATAAGGATATGGAATTCTCTGCCTGAAGAGGTGGTTTTGTCAGAGTCCATACAGATGTTTAAACTGAAATTGGATAAATACTTACAAAAACATAACATACAGGGATATAATTTCTAATTAGTGGGTAATAGCTGATTGATCCAAGGAGACATCTGACTGCTATTTTGGGGTCAAGAAGGAATTTTTTCCTAGTTTGTGGCAAAATTGGAAGTGCTTCAGACCAGGTTTTTTGCCTTCTTTTGGATCAACAGCAACAACATTTCTGAGGAAGGCTGAACTTGATGGACGCAAGTCTCTTTTCAGCTATGTAACTATGTAACTATGTAACCATGATTTACTTTGGTGAGTGGACTGTGTTACTGATGTAAGCCCATTTGCAGCAGAGGGTTAATTTTGGGCTGATGTGAGCCTTGTGGATTCTCTTAATATATCTGTATAGGATTGATGCACAACATGCCATATCAGCCAGCATTATATAATATTTTTTCCTTGACTTTGTGTGTGGTATCACTTTACAAATATCTCTGTGTTAAACTATGGTTTTCATTCCCTGGAAATTTTTATATTTGCTATTTTTTATTATTATTATTATTTGGCTGTGCCATTTTATTTATTTAAATTATAAGCCACATCAAATGGAGTAACCACATACATGAAACATAACAATGTATGCTAATAAATTTTTTTATATAAATAAATATATATATATATATATATATATATATATATATATTACCCATGCAGAATATTTTTAAATATTATTTTTCAATAAAACATATACAATCTTTTTTTTTTTTAATTATGATGTTTTTGAAATCTGAAAAATAAAATAAAATTTAGAAATCCATACAGCTTTTCACCTTTACTTGGAGACTGAGTATTTGAAACCACTATGAAAACAATATGGAGAATAACAATACATAATGCTTCATAAACAGAGAGGCAACCACAGGTTCTGTTCCTGTAATGCAAGCATGTCAAACTCACGGGCCGCATGCGGCCCACAATGAACACCTTTGCGGCATGGTGAGTCGCGAGGACATCCTTGGTATTAAAGCAGAGTAGGCACCTGCTTTCTCCACATTGCAGGTGCCTACTCTGCTAAAATTTACCCAGCCGGAGAGGAAGCAGTAGCTGGTGGCAGCGAGGGAGCACCGTCTTCCTGCTCCTCACTGCTCCTTCGTGCTTGCTGTCTGTAGTGATTCCGGAATATGACACCATATTCCAGCACACGGCATCACTAAACTGCGCGTGTGAGGGAGCAGTGAGAAGCAGGAAGGAGATCTCCAGATAGAAAATCCCCACTGGACCCCAGGGAATGATGTGTGTGTGCAAGAATGTGTAAATGTGTGTGTGTGTGTGTCTGTCAGTGAGTGAGTGTCTGTCTTTGTGTGTATCAGTGAGTCTGTGTGTGTCCGTCACTGAGTGTGTCTGTGTGTGTGTGTCTGTGTGTGTGTGTGTCTGTCAGTGTTGCGATGGCCACGGCTCGACAGTGGAGTACCTGGAGGTGCACGGAGGCATGCAATGCCATGTCCTGTTCTGAAGTGACGTCGACATGCTCTACCTTCACAGGGTTTCAAGAAGTAGCGGGAGGATCCGCTTTGGCACAGGGTGCAGACGGCGCTATTTGGGGTATACCAGAGGCCAGACTCTGGAGTCACATAGTGGCAGCAAGAACGTGAGTGGAGTCTGCTTGTTGGCTAGAGGGGGGTGCTGGGATTTAGTATAGGGGGAGGACTGGGATTTAATATAGGGGGCCCGTGCTAGACTTTGAGTTTGACATGCTTGCTGTAATGTATCACAAAGACCTGGGCTTCACAAAGAAATAGGCTTTTCAGCTTAATGAATAAAAAAAAAAAATGAAAACACAATGAACCTTTATTTGTTCATTTTGAAGATGCAACTGATGAAGTGCCACTAAGTCACGAAATGCGGAAGGGTCATCTGTCCATTGTACCACACAAACCGCCTTTGTGTGGTGCTGCTGAAACTTTCAAATTAAGAAATAAAAGGTATTTGCTTCTTTTTTTTTTCATTAAGATGAAGCATGACTCTTTGTGAATACTGATTGCCTCCATCTTAGCACCATATCAGTCTTTACTATAAGCTCTGCCCTTTACACCTGTTAATCAGCAATCTCTTCCATTGTCTTTGTAACCTGACTAAACTAATTTGTGATGTCCCCTGCTATAACTTTAAAATACATTTTGAATAAAAGATTCCACTTTAAACTAACGTTTTCAATCTTTAAATATACAACATACAGAATAGCAATTTCCTTTACAAATAAGAAAGAATGAGTTGCAAACACACAATGTTCTCTAGAAAGATATAAGCCCATTTACTGTCTGGCTGAACATTTCTATAGAAAGAAACCCCATCACCATTCATTAGCATTTCACTGACAATAAAATTAATCACGTGATTTGTAGTCAAAATGATGGAACAAGCTATATTTATTGGAATATGTTTTCTACATAAAAAAAGAAAACCTTGCTGACTGTATCTTTGCTATTACCCAACAAATACAAATACCACTTAATTAGAATATATACATATAGTATATAGACAGTATATTACTTTAAATAATGTTGACTGTCGGGGTTATTCACTAAAGGGAGAATTCAAAATTAATTTAAGGTCAAAACAGGTGAACTGGAAACATTCTCTAAGTCTGCTTTTCAGTTCGGGTATTCTTGCTTTAAAGAACCAGTCCACATCCATAAAACACTTCACCTTCCTGAATTGTATTATGGGTAAGGAGTATCCTCTCATAATGACAGTTTATAAAATTGCTGATTTCTATTATTGTCACTTTTATAAATAATTAATGAAATTAATGAAATAACCCCCTAGCTGTCAATCAAGCAGCCAGAGTGTGTTACTTCCTGCTTCCGTCAGCTTCCCTGAGCTAACGGAAGTTGCAGGCACGCTCAACTCAAGAGCGCCTGTCTCCCCCCTGAATAGGCCAGACCGTACCAGTCCACAGACCTCAGGTCAACATGCTGCTCATGCGTTTACTCGTGCATGAAAGAAGACCTTCAGAGGCTTCTCAATATGACGTCTCAATATGACGCCTTGTCTCGTTCTTGGGGGGATTTACTGTATGCTGTTAGAGACTGATTGCTAGGAGTGTAAGCCGCTTAGGTGCTTTTCCTATTCGTCTGCTAGCAGCTATTCGTGAGGTTCCAGTTCGGGAGTTTGGAGTGCTATTTTGTATGCAGTTCTGGAGTTTGGAGCATTCCCTTGTATTCAGTTTGGGAGTTTGGTGTCCTGCAGTAGCTGTGCCTGTATCTCTGGAAAGGGAAGATCTTCTAAACTGCAGTTTAACCCTTTTATGCCTGGGGGTGCCGTTACAGGGATGCTTCACAGTTTAGCTATTTTTTATGAATCTCATAAATGTGTTATTAATCCTTCAAATGCTGGCATGTGTTCATCCCAGCGACTGGGTCTGGTATTCGCACATTGTTGTCTTTTATTTAAAGTGATATTTCTACATAAATCATACAATTTATCTTAACAGACAGGTTAGTATAAGTTAAGTAATACATCTGATTTTCATATTGTTCTTCAGGTAGGCCAACTGCATACTGTTATATTACATTGTGTCTATGAACGAACATTACACTGACAACCACTGGAAACTCAAAATTCTGTTTGTCGTATTCAAGAATGAATATCCAAAATCTAAAATGTGGAGTGATCACTGAATTCACTGCTACCTGGGTTTCCTATTACTAAGGCACTATTTATTTTTGTTTTCTTTATATTCACAATCTATATATACATATATTTTTACACTATTTTATCGTGTTAAGACATTCAGGCATGTCAAAAATATTTCCAGAATAAAATGTTGAAAAGGTCAGTTATTTTCAGAATTGAGTCATATCTGTGAATCAGGCATCACTATATTTAAATCTGGACAGTGTTCGTGGAAATATTTTAGAAGCGTTTCTTGACATTATTTTTAGAGGCAACACGCCTATATTGATTAATAAAATATAATATATTGCATACATACAATACATTTTGAAATGAAAAACTCAATTATAATATGATAAATATTCTGAATCTAGTAGTGCTTTCACATAGATTTAGCGGTTTTATTGATACGACTCAGAGTAAACGTAATTAAGGTCATAGGCGTGCGCAGCCTATTGTATAAGGGTGTGCACCCTAAAGCACAAACACACACGCTGCGCGTGTATATATATATATATATATACACACACACACATATACTGCTGTGTGTGAATGCGCTGTGTGTGTGAGGGTGCTGTTAGTGTGTATGTGTGATGGTGCTGTGTGTGTAAGGGTGCTATGTGTGTGAAGGTGCTGTTAGTGAGTGTGTGTAAGGGTGCTGTGTGTGTATGTGTGAGGGTGCTGAGTGTGTGTGAGGGTGCTGTTAGTGTGTATGTGTAAGGGTGTGTGTGCTGTGTGTGGGGGGGGTGCTGTATGTGGGTGCTGTATGTTTGGGTGATTGTGTGGGGGCCGTTTATTAAATATCCCCCACTCCCTTCCTACCTTATGCCTGGGAGGGGGGATCCTTTCTGCTGCTTCAATCCCTGGTGGTCCAGTGGAGAGTGAACTCTAGCCTGCGGGGCTAGAGTTCACTCTCGTGAGATCTGAGCGTTGCCACGGTAAGAGGATCTGCAAGAGGATCCTGAGATCTCCCCTGCCGGTCTCAATATACATAGGCGTGCCGCGGGATTAAGGTGTGCCCAGGCACACCCTGTGCACACGCCTATGATTAAGGTACTTTCTCAGTATTCTTCCTGCACATGACACTTCTAGGCACCTGGCAGAGCTACTACCAGGGACAGCTACAGCGATATCAGCTGTATCTACGGAGGATCCTCAGTAGCCCTCAATGCTGTACTGTCGTGCATGGTAGAGAGTACAGCTGTGATTTCGTCTCGTATTGCTGAAGCACCAAGAGCAGAAGAGGACCAGCCAGAAGAATATGGTGGTACCAGCAATGGAAAAGTTCAGGTAAGTAAATCTTACAAACAATAGGCTTTAACAAGGGGGTATGGAAAACATTAGTTATAGGCATGTTTCTGGGTGAGATGAGATTAATCTTACGTAGTACACGTGATCCCCCACCACATAAGGAGAAGCATGATGTCTATTGGCTAGTACTTTCTGTTAAGCAGAGGAACCAACCTGGTCCCAAGTCCAATGCACACCAGCTAAATGTTCATCCAGGACCGGCATTCACTGCGAGGAAAAGGCAGACAGGAGAACAGGATGCCGGCCATAGATAACATTAAAAAAAAAAGAGTAGTGCTACCAAAAGCAAGCTCTGCCAAAGGAAGCATATTAGCCCAATCTTCTTGGTGATGAGACACAAAACGGCAAAGACACTATGTCAAGGGAAATATTAGCATGTTCAGCAGTTCTGTTAGTCTGTGGGTGGTAGGCAGAGGAAAAGGATAATGCAATACCCATCTCCGAGCAAAAGACTCTCTAGAACCAGGAAATAAACTAGCTGGAATCAATATATTCAGGTATGCCATAGAGTCAAAACACCTCCTTGGTGAATATGTTGGCCAATTCTTTGGAAGAGAGTACTTTAACAAAAGGTACAAAATGAGTTATGTTAGAAAACCTATCTATAATCATGAGAATGATTCTTGTATAACACAATAGGAACACACTAAAGGGTACTATGACAGAAACGACGATAGGGCATAGTGCACAGGACTAGGAAGGTTTAAATACCTTAACAGTTACTTGTGATTGGTCCACGTCATGCCTTAGCCCCCCAAAACATCCGTGCATGGGGTGGTGCCGAAATGACGTGGACTAATGGGAGCCTGAAACTACCTGGGCCTCCCACTGCCCCTTTAAGAGTGTGCTCGCAGGCAAGAGAGGAGATCTGTGCAGGGGATGGAGTGGGAAAGAAGATCTGTGCAGGGGAGACTTGGGATCTGTGCAGGAGAGGGAGGGGGAGAGGGGATCTGTACAAGGAAGGGGGCATAAGGGGATCTGTGGGAGGGAGAGGGGATCTGTGCAGGGGAAGGAGAAGGGAGAGAGGAGGGAAAGGGGATCTGTGCAGGGGAGGGAAAGGGGGGAGGGAATCTGTGCAGGGGAGGGAGCAAGCAGAGGGGATCTGTGCAGGGGAGGAAGAAGGAAGAGTGCATCTGTGCAGGGGAGATAGGGGGGCTGGGCAGGGAAGGATGGAGACTGTCAGGAGGAGAGGGGTTCTGAGCAAGGGAGGGAGGGGACTGTCAGGGTGCAGGGGGGGATCTGTCCAGGAGAGGGAGGGAATCTGTGCAGGGCAGGGAGGTGAAGAGGGGATCTGTGCAGGGGAGGGGGCTGTGCAGGGAGGGGATCTGTGCAGAGGAGGGAGGTGGAGAGGGAAGGGGGGGGGGGAGAAGGTATCTGTGAAGGAGGGATGGGAAGAGGGGGGCTGTGCAGGGAGAGAGGGGGGCTGTGAGGGTACAGTGAGAAGGGGGCTGTGCAGGAAAAGCATACCTGTCAGCTGCTCTGCCTCTTCACTCCGCAGGACAGGAGAACACAGGAAGTGACCTCACTTCCCATGCATCCTGCCCCACCTCTTCCACTTACTCAGTGGCGCCCAAGATTCCTTTTTTGGGGGAATGGGGGCCAGGGACAAAAGTAGGGGGGCAGTTATAAAAGGTGTGTATGTATATGTATGTGTATATGTATGTGTGTGTGTGTATGTATGTATATATATATATATATATACACACATATACACACACGTGTGTGGAGGGTGCAGAGAGGGAGGGGGACGGTGCAGGGGAGTGAGGGGGACTGTCAGAGAGCAGGGGAGGCAGAGGGAGAGGAGATCTGTGCAGGGGATGGAGGGGGAAAGAGGATCTGTGCAGGGGAGAGGGGGATCTGTGCAGGGGAGGGGAGAGGGAATCTGTTTAGGGAGGGCATCTGTGCAGGGGAGAAAGGGGGAGAGGGGATCTGTGCAGTGGAGGAAGGGGGAGAGGGGATCTGTGTAGGGAGGGGGGCTGGGCAGGGAATGAGGGAGACTGTCAGGCAGGCTGGGGGAGAGGAGACCTGTGCAGGGAAGATGGGGGAGAGGGGATGTTACAAGGGAGTGAGGGGATCTTTACAAGGGAGTGAGGGGGACTGTCAAGGTGCAGGGGAGGCAGAGAAGAGGGGATCTGTGTAAGAGAGAGAGATCTGTGCAGGGGAAAGAGGGGATCGGTGCAGGGGAGGGGAGAGGGGAGGGGGATCTATTGTGCAGGGGGAATAGAGGATCTGTGCAGGGGAGTGAGGGGGACTGTCTGGGTGCAAGGGAGGCAGGGGGAGAGTGGATCTTTACAAGGGAGTGAGGGGGATCTATGCAGGGAGGTGGAGAGGGGATATGTGCAGGGGAGGGAGACAGGATCTGTGCAGGGGAGGGGGTATGTGCAGGGAAGGGACTGTAAGGGAGGCAGGAGGAGAAGGGATCTGTGCACTGGGGAGGGGGAGAGGGGATATGTGCAGGGGAGGGGAGCTGTCAGGGAGGCAGGGGGATATGTGCAGGTGACCTCACTTCCCATTTCTTCTGCCCCGCCTCTTCCCCTCACTCAGTGGCGTCTCCAGGATTCATATTTAGGGGAACCAGGGGCAGTTATAAAACGTGTATATATTTTTGTGTATATATATATATATATACAGGGCCGGATTAACATAGGGGCTGATGGAGCTGCAGCTCCAGGCCCAGGGCCATGGAATAGGCCCATTGATTTAAAAAAAAAAAAAAAAATGTAAACTTTCTTTTTTTTTTTTTCTTTTTTTTTTTACACACTACTCTTAAGGTTGTTCACCTGGCCAGTATTTATTTATTTGAGGCTGCCTGGCCGGTGCCGATATTCCTGTAATACTGGCAATACAAATGGTATTTTTCTCAGTATAAACAGACATTATTCTGCAATACTATTACCGTCCAGTAGGGGTCGCTGTGTGTGTGGAGAGAGGCAGGGATAGGAAGTTACAGCATATACCTGCATTGCTCTATTCACTGATCCCTGGGGGAGCAGCTACACAGCACAAAGAGTCCAGACAGCAGCTCCCAGCCTGCAGAGACAGCCTACAGCTCAGAGATGTGAGGGATGGGATAAAGGCTGCAGGGAGACATGGGGACACTAAGACACTAGGGGACACTATGAGACCTCTGGGGATGCTGAGTCACTTGGGGACACTTAGAGACATGGGGACACAGACACACATGGGGACACTGAGACAAGGACACACACACACAAACACACACATGGGGACACTGAAACACTAGGGGACACTGAGACACTAGGGTACATGGGGACAAAGACACACATGGGAACACTGAGACATGGGGAAACAGACACACATGGGGACACTGAGACACCGGGAGACACAGACACTAGGAACACAAATGTCTCATTGTCCCCATGTCTCCAAGCCAGTGTCCCTGGTGTCTCAGTGTCCCCATGTCTCCCAGTGTCCCTAGATTCTCAGTGTTCCCATGTCTCCCAGTGTCCCTCGTGTCTGTATCTATCTCTTCCACTGTCCCTAGTGTCTCAGTGTCCCTAGTCTCCCAGTATCCCTAGTGCCTCAGTGTCCCCATGTCTCCCAGTGTCCCCATGTCTCTGTGTCCCTGGGAGACATGGGGACACAGAGACATGGGGATATAGAGACATTGTGATGCATAGTCTCAGTGTCCCCGTGTCTCACAGTGTCCCCTCGTGACACTTGGAGACATGGGGACACATACACTAGGGGACACTGCGCGACATGGGGACAATGGGAGACAGGGAAACACTGGGAGCAATCCATCTATACAGCAGAATCAAACTAAGTAGTTTTTTGGTGATTTCACAGAATTTTCTCTGTCACTCCTTGTGAGTTACATCATGTGATGTCACGCATACATAATTAGTTATGCAAATTAGTAAGGCCTGTAATTTTTTTCCAAGAAAGGTGGCAACCCTAATTACTCTTCACATACTCTTGCTTAAGTATGGAAACTTAAGAGGGTTATAGAGGAACAAAACTTGTGTGGACTAGCTGAAATGAAATTAGTTAAGGTTAATGACGACTTTGGTCTATCTAACACTGTGCCATGTTCCCTTTCTTCTACACTCACTACATCCACCTTTTCTCTGTCTCAGACTGTATACCAGGAGCTTCTTCCTTCTAGTAAGTAGGTTAGGATAGAAGTGGACCTGCGATTACAAGGGGGCAGTCCTTAGAAAGCATAGAGCTAGCGCATCATTAGATGCATTTATGCCATGCTCAGGAAACTGTTGGCCAGCATGCATGATTGGCAGGCAGCCTGACATGCATTCATGCTAGACTAGCCTTCCAATTCTTTGGGCAGACACGCCTCCTTTTTGGGCATGTTCGGCCCTTTCGGAAGTTCTGGTAACATGATCCGCGTCACTGGCCCACCCTTTTACACTGCCCATTGACTTACTGCTTCACTGGACACTGCTGTTAGGGAGTATGGATTTACTTGAAAGATGAAAGCATAATTTAGAGAGAGATTAGCATATTTTAAGAGAATCTGAGTTTTTTTTTATAGCTGCATCCTATGAGTTTCCCTCCGGCAACATCTCCACCAGATACATAATGCTTAAGAGGTATGTCTGTTTCAGTGTTTTTGGTCGATAAGATTCTGTACTTAGGCCCCTCATAATTGTCAGCACCAGGCCCACTGGGCTCTTAATCCGGCCCTGTATATATACACATCGTAGTACATACACACATCGTAGTAGCTTGCACTCCAATAAGACTTTTGTAGTGCCCGGTGCTGGATGTGGCAAAGGTAGATATGGGTGTAAAAACAATCGCACTCCTAGGACTTGGTTGAAGTAGTAAAATTTAGTTTTTATTTATTCCATATAAAGTATCAACGTTTCACCTCCAACATGGAGCTTTCATCAGGACAGGTAACATATATTTTGTAATACCTTTTTTATTGAACTAACATCATTTTTTAATGACAAGCTTAAGGGAGGTTCTCCCGAAAGCTTGTCATTAAAAAATTCTGTTAGTCCAATAAAAAAGGTATTACAAGATACGAATTGTATCTATTTTTTTACATCTACATCACTGGACTAATACGGCTACAATATCTACTATATAGATCTATAGATATATATACACACACATACATACACAGGGCTCAACAAATCACAGGCGTCCGGTCACCATGGCGACTAGAAATTTTGCCCTGGCACCTGGGATTTGTCAGCCCTTTGCTAAACCATGCAGTAAACATTAAAGCTGTCCACCGCGGGGAGTGAACAAGCTCACTGACACACACACACTTACTACAGACAAGCTCACTAACACACACAAAAGCTCACTACAGACAAGCTTACTGACACACACATGCTCACTAGACACAATCTCACTGACACACAAGCTCACTAACACATGCTCACTACAGACAAACTCACTGACACACATGCTCACTACAGATAGGCTCACTAAAGCACATGCAGACGACAGACAAGCTCACTACAGACAAGTTTACTGACACACACACACAAGCTCACTCAGTAACAGACACATACACATACAAGATCACTCTGTCATGCTAAGTATTGGAAGCCTACCTGGCACTGGAGGCTGTGGGAGAATTGGGAGGCCATTTTCAGACCTCTTTCTGCAGCAAGGTCCTTTGTTAGAGTGGGGACGGCTCCATGTGTGGGCGGAGCTTGCGTACGGCGAGGCGATCTTCCATGCAGGGGCAGAGCTTGTGTGCCAGGGGAAGCTGCTGCACAGTGGCAGAACAAACTTAGAGAGGGCCCTGGTGCAAAAATTGTTTTGGGCCCCTGAAGACACATGCCCATTGGGTAGTCCTAAGACACATTGGGGCTGAGGGGGCTATAATAGGACACATGGGCACTGGGGAGGGGGCTATAATGGGACACATGGGGGCTGGGTGGCAATAGGCACACATGGGGGCTGGGGAGGGGGTTATAATGGAACACATGGGGGCTGGGGGCTATAGGGACACATGGGACTGTGGGGCTATAGGGACACATGGAGGCTATAATGGGACACATGGGGGCTGGTGGTGCTATAGGGACACATGGGGGCTATAATGGGACATGTGGGGACTGGGGAGGGGCTATAGGGACACATGGGGGCTGGGGAAGGGGCTATAATGGGGCACATGGGGGCTGTGGGGCTATAGGGACACATGGAGGCTATAATGGGACACATGGGGCTGGGGAAGGGCCTATAATGGGACACATGGAGGTCTGGGGGGGCTATAGGGGCACATGAAGGGCTGGAGAGGGTATAGGGACACATGAAGGGCTGGGAAGTAGTTATAGGGATTCATGAAGGGCTGGGAGGGGGGCTAGTGGGACACATGGAGGGCTGTGAGGGGGGCTAGTGGGACACATGGAGGGCTGAGTGCTAATGGGACACATGGGGGCTCATGGGACACATGTGGAGATGCTCTGAGACACATGAGAGAGATAATAAGACATACATGGCTGGGAGGGGACTAATGGGATGCATAGAGGGCACGGAGGGGGGTATAGGGACACATGGAGGGCTGGGATTGAGGGCTAATAGGACACATGGAGGGCTGGGGGGCTAATGGGACACATGAGGGGGGCTACTGAGACACATGGGAGGGCTAATGAAACACATACAAGGCTGGGAGGGAGCAAATGGGACAAATGGGGAGCTAATGAGACTTCATATTAAAGGGACACTATAGTCACCAGAACAACTACAGTTTAATGTAGTGGTTCTGGTGTCTATAGCCTGTCCCTGTAGGCTATGCACTGTAAATGCTATCTTTTCAGAGAAAGGAACATCTCTAGTAACAGTCACTTAGACAGCCGCTAGAGCTGCTTTCTAGTCCAGTCCTGCACCGTGTGCAGCACCTATGTTGAGCATTTCCACTCTGCTTGGAGGCCCTGAACGCTCCTCATAGAGATGCAATGTATCTCTATGAGGAGATGCTGATTGGTGCGGTGAAGCACTGCATTTTGCTACACATGTGCAATCACCTCCCAATGCTTTCCTATGGGAATTGAATTAGCGTTGACTGAGATCATCCAGTTGTCAGCCAAAGTGAAGAGCACACTTTTGTTACTTCAAAATGAGCAAGATAACATACTTTTTTTACTGCTGTGCAATAGCATACATTCACAATTTCAGTCCAATTATGAAACTTTCCTTAATATTTCAAGGTAGTTGTACTGAAACATTGATTATATGCAAATGCACGTCTGCTTACAACAAATCCACTCCTTCGTTTATTTTGAAGCCCTATGAATGCTTTCTTTCACGTTTGAGTGATAGTTTTCAGTTTTAAAGTTTTTTTCCCCAGCTTTCCTATCTGCACACTATGCTGGCGCGATGCATTATGGGCCTAGTATATAATTTTTTTCCAGGGCTGCTTTTCATACAGTCCTGTATGTATGTGTGTATGTGGGTGAATGTATGTGGGGATGAAGTGTGTATGTGGATGAAGAGATATTGTGTGGGATGAAGTGTCTGAGGGGTGCACTGTTTGTGTTTGCATAGGTGTACTCTGTGAGGGTGCACTGTGTTCTTTAATAAGAATAAAAATTTAAAAAAGAATATTCCTCTTTCCCTGATCTTACCCTGCAGGGAGGGGTGGTACAATCAGCTTTGTGGTGGTTGAGAAGGCTGCCAACCATTGGGAACAGGGGAGGTCACGATATGAGAGGTATGTCTCTTTGAGCCCAGGCACTTAAACAGACTGACCCATACAAACCCACAGACTGACCCCCCCACACAAACATAGACTGCCCCCCACACACACACAGACTGATCCATCAACACACAGTTTGATCACCCCCCCACAGACTGACCCATACACACACAGACTGACCAATACACACACAGATGCCCCCTACGCAGAGTGACCCACACATACAGACTGGACACCCCCCCCACACACACACACATACAGACTGACCAATACACACACACAGACTGCCTCCCCTACTGTCTCGGCTCCCAGCTCTTCTGTCGGCGTGGCTGCACATAAAATAGGCAGCCACTCCGACAGAGATGTTTCAGACTTACCTTGGTCGCGGCGGTCAGCTGTCTGGTCTCCCTCTGTTCCGGTCCCCAGCGGGTGCAACGTTCTTAGGAACGCCGGCCGCTGCGGTTCAGGTTTTTATAATAAACTTACCTTCGCCCACATCAAAGATGGCGCCAATGTGCATGCAACGTCACCTCAAAGGCGCGCGTGTACATTTTGGGATCAGAGACAGCCTAAAGAGGGTTATTTAAACCCAAATTACCTTTTTGTCAGTGCCCTGTCGTGGTTTCCACTAGCATGGTCCTGATCGTGCTTTTTCTGGTATTTGACTTTTTCTTTGTTTCGACTTCCTTGATTTCCAGTATCATTGACTTCTGGCTTTCCTCATTGTTGTGTCTCATTCTGTGTCCCTGACCTCTGCAAGTATTTTGACTTTTCTCTGGTAGGTTAAGTCCGACCATTCTGAGGTCCGGTTAGACGTTATGTTCTAGGTGTGATACTATTCTGCGTGCTGAATCAATTAGAATTAGAATGTGTGGATCCTGATAACTACACACAAGCTGACCCATACGCACACACACACACAGACTGACCCCCCCACACACACACACAGACTGACCCATAGACACACACAGACTGACCCATACACACACAGACTGACCCATACACATACTGACCCATACAGTGCCTTGCAAAAGTATTCACCTCCCTTGACTTTTTACCTATTTTGTTACATTACAGCCTTAAGTTCAATGTTTTATTAATCTGAATTTTATGTGATGGATCAGAACACAATAGTCTAAGTTGGTGAAGTGAAATGAGAAAAAGTTATACATAAAACTATTTTTTAGAAATAGAAAACAGAAAATTGGTTATGTGTGTATGTATTCACCCACTTTCTTATGAAGCCCATAAAAATCTCTGGTGCAACGTATTACCTTCAGAAGTCACATAATTAGTTAAATGATGTCCACTTGTGTGCAATCTAAGTGTCACATGATCTGTCATTACATATACACACCTTTTTTGAAAGGCCAGAGGTTGCAACACCTAAGCAAGAGGCACCACTAACAAACACTGCCATGAAGACCAAGGAACTCTCCAAACAAGTAAGGGACAATGTTGTTGAGAGGTACAAGTCAGGGTTAGGTTATAAAAAAATATCCAAATCTTTGATGATCCCCAGGAGCACCATCAAATCTATCATAATCAAATGGAAAGAACATGGCACAACAGCAAACCTGCCAAGAGACGGCCACCCACCAAAACTCACGGACCGGGCAAGGAGGGCATTAATCAGAGAGGCAGCACAGAGACCTAAGGTAACCCTGGAGGAGCTGCAGAGTTCCACAGCAGAGACTGGAGTATCTGTACATAGGACAACAATAGGCCGTACGCTCCATAGAGTTGGGCTTTATGGCAGAGTGGCCAGAAGAAAGCCATAACTTTCAGCAAAAAACAAAATGGCACATTTGAGTTTGCGAAAAGGCATGTGGGTGACTCACAAAATGTATGGAGGAAGGTGCTCTGGTCTGATGAGACTAAAATTAAACTTTTCAGCCATCAAAGAAAAAGCTATGTCTGGCACAAACCCAACACATCACATCACCCTGTCAGGGTATTTATATCGGCAGACATCTTGTGCTATGATAGGAATTAAAAGTGTATATTCTGAGTCACTCTGAACAGACCAGACTCCATTTTGTTATTTTCAAGTTAACAAAGAGACACAAGATTTCTATCTGTAAAACTAACCACTTTGCCAGAGCTAAAGGAATGCACATTATAAACAAACCAAGTGATAAGGAGAACGGGGGTTGGATAGACAGTCTAAATGCTAATGGAATAGATCAATTCTAAACCCAGACATTTGTGACAGAGAAGATTAAATAATTTAATTTTACTGTCTATATATGTATAAGGTCCCATTGTAAGTTATGGGTCAAAACTTAGATTTGCCAGACACATAGTCTGGACAAAACTTAAAGAAACCCTTTGATCTTAAATTATGGCCACTATCAAGATAGGCCAAAATGACGTCAAAATAGCCACCAGGAAAAGTTAACTCTTTCCTGGATAGGTATGTTTAGTGGGACAAGACTGCCTTCTATAGCCCAAATACATAAATTGCGATCCCTAGATAACCACACCTCTAGTGCTTCTATTGGGTTATCAACTGATGACGTACAGAGAGTCTGGCCCTTTAAAAGTTAGGACAAAGAGTTGAGAAAGGAACAGAGACGAGAAATGCAAAGAAAGCAAAGAAGTGAGCAGTCGGAAGCAATGCAGAGAGACATCCAAATAAGTTCCTGAGACTATCTACCAATCGGATGAAATATCTACTCAACTGGTAATTATACTGGTTTCATTTAATTAATTAAATTAATTAAAATTTATTAATAGCATGATATATGACTGAATAAAGCACGGTCAGATTTCCATATTAAGAAATCTTAGTTAACTAAAGAATATATAGTTATAAACATTCCATTCTGCAGGTGGAATTAAGAATAATTATATATTAAGGTGATAATATCACGTGTTAGCATACCGCTGTTTTTATCCAGGTGTATTGATTTGCTCTAATTTAAGATAAAAGATCTTTTAGACAAATTAAACTCTGCTTATATAACATGGTAGATTCTCTTATTGGATGGTTCCAGGAAATGACTAATGAACTGGTTTAAATGTTAATTTATTTAAAATTACATAAGAATAGATCTTAATTACCTAGGAGGTCTAGCCAGCATTGAAAGGGTTATTCTAACTGTTAGCAAGGGTTTTATGGCCCTTCGCTGTGAAAAGTTTCGCTTTCTCTCTGTGAAAGATACCTCATAAATCGTGTAAGACTTGACAGAAAATGCTGTTTAGCCATTGAAACGTGTATAGCCATTCCTTTGTATTGCATACCATTTTATACTGGATATTCATTGATTATTGTCACGCATGTTACATATTATTATTAATTAATTTGTTATTATAAATAAAATCTATTTTTATAACAAAATTGTGATATTATTTATATGAAATACTTCTCACTTACGATAACGATCTTTGGGTCTGAGAATTGAATTAGTGGGCAATTCTCACTGTTACTATTATTATCCCATAAATATCCCCACAACCCAAAGAACACCATCCCCACAGTGAAACATAGTGGTGGCAGCATCATGCTGTGGGGATGTTTTTCAGCAGCTAGAACTGGGAAACTAATGAGATTTGAGGGAAAGATGGATGGTGTTAAATAGAGGGATATTCTTGAGCAAAACTCTGTGCGTGATTTGATGCTAGGACGGAGGTTCACCTTCCAGAAGTACAATAACCCCAAGCACACTGCTAATGCAACACTTGAGTGGTTTAGGGGAAACATGTAAATGTGTTGGAATGGCCTAGTCAAAGCCCAGACCTTAATACAATAGAAAATCTGTTGTCAGACTTAAAGATTGCTGTTCACAAGCGTAAACCATTCAACTTGAAAATCCCAGTGGTAAGATGTGGCAAGCTCATAGAGACTTATCCAAAGCGACTTGGAGCTGTGATTGCCACAAAAGGTGGCTCTACAAAGTATTGACTTTAGGGGTGTGAATAGTTATGCACATTGACTTTTTTTTCTGTTATTTTGTCCTATTTGTTGCTTGCTTCACAACCAAATAAAAAAATAAAAAAATCTTCAAAGTTGTGGGCATGTTCTGTAAATTAAATTATGCAAATCCTCAAACAATCTTTTAATTCCGGGTTGTGAGGCAACAAAACATGAAAAATGCCAAGGGGGGTGAATACTTTTGCAAGGCACTGTTCACACACACACAGACTGACTCGCCCACAGACAGATTGACCCCCCTCCCACTAACACCCCCCCCCACACACACACACACACACACAGACTGAACCACACACAGACACACACACAGATTGACTCACACTTACCAGCAGCTGCCTGGATGCCTCATTTCCCCAGGCAGAGCTGAGCTTCCTCTGCATGTCTGTCTCCCCTCGGTGATCCAGCAGGAACTTCCTTCCAGCACAGTGCCCCCTTTGGCTGCACGTGGGAATTCCACCCACCTCTGTGAACTCCCTCTGCAGTTTGTGAAGAGAGACTAAGTGCTCCCACCTTTAAATTCAATAGGGGTGGACAAGGGGTGGCATTGCATGATGTAGGGGAGGGGGGGCATGGCCCCCATCTGGTGATGCCCCTGATCTTTATTAAATTTTTTAAATTGTATGGGTAGACACACAAACATGCACATATCATACAATCAAGTGCGTATAATTAGAATAATCTGAAATATATTTAGACAATCATACAGTAGATAAATATCCATCAATAAGTATTAGTAATTATAGCTCTACGACATACCATATAGTAATTCGGACGGATTCTGGACTTGTCTAGGACAAAAATTCGTTTCTCTGCCTCTCTCTGGAAATTTATTTTAGTTTTTTTTTCAGTCCATGATGAAGTAGCTATATTTCTCCAATATCTAGCTATACACATTTTCACTGCTGCAAAGATATTAACACATAGATATCTATTGTATCTGTCTATAACAGGTAAGTCAATGTGGAATAAAAATGCTTGTGGCGTAAGGCTATATTCTAATGAGAAGAGACCTATCAGCTGTACTTCCATAAATCTTTTGATAGGGGACAGTCTCGGGCATTCCCACCAAATATGGATTTGAGTACCCGGATAATTTTGGCAGTGATTCATCACTATTAAGGTTTCTATTTGCCAAGTAAACTCAGTGTTCTGACTTTCACAAAGGATGCACAATCATCTAACAAAAATATTGTGTTAACTCTGTTAAATAAAGTAGTCATCAAATCAATAATTTAAAATGAAACTTAACACTAAAGTAGAGTTAATATTTTTCAGACTGAAATCCTACTTTGTCAGGTTTCCATTATAAAAGATTAAACAAACCCATCGCTATTTGTTAATGGCATAAAAAGCATAATAAAGTTTTCATACCAGACTGAATACAACCCAGAAATAAATGTTTCTCCCCAATGTACTATGTGTCCCAGCTTTTTTTTTTTTTTTTGCAGTGCAAAGGGTGATTACATACAAGCCTGAGGTACCCCAGAGGCAATCCTCTGGCTACACATCAAGCTTTACATTTGGGGTATTAAATGAACGTGCACATTTTTTTTTCTATAGTGTAGTAGCATAGTGTTACAAATACACCACTGGGTGGAGGTCGGGAGGGTGGGGGGGCAAAGTTAACAAACAAACACTGCAAGGAGTGAAATACAATTTCAAAGCTAAAGCTTTTCAAAATTTGGCATGCTGAGATTACATATTTAATAAGAGTCACAGAATGCAAAACTGCTACACAAAAGTATATACCGTATTTGTAAAAAGTACATCCTCCAGGTTATGTAACTAAGAGCATTTTGATACTTTCCATTTAACCGTTTTATAACAAACCTAGGTAAAATTAGTTAATATTTTGTGTTTTGATTTCCACTACAGAAATTCAGACCACGCCTGTCCCACTACTGCAAACACCCCATATTTGAATTCTGCTACTGTTCTCGAGTACAATGATACGCCACACATATATCATTACCCCGATTCTGTTCCCTAATCCAACCTTTAACCCAATCTCTAATCCACCCTATAATCCTACACATAATCTAACCTATATTATTCTACCCATAATTCAACCCCTAATGCAACCTACAATCCAACCGAAATCCAATGCATAATCCAACTCAAAATTCCAACATCAGCACACATATCAGCAGAGAGATTTCCTGGTTCACATAGCACAGAGGGCTCTGCACCAATCCTGCTGTAGGGAGCAAGCAACGAGATCTACCCAGGGTATTTTGCATCCATAGGGTCGTCCTGACACGGACAGTTATCAGGGACAGTTCCAGGCTGGGGGGCACATTATAATTTTTACATTTGCAGCGGCAGAGTGATCGCACTACCGCTGCATTTATTTTAGTTTAAAGGGCTATGAGCAGAGCTCCTTTTTGAGCACTGCTTATTGCTCTCCTATTAGTCTGTGGCCACTAACTGTGACCCCCAACTGACAGAGGGGATCCCCATGTATCTTTTATTAATGTCGGAAGCTGGAGACCAGTGGCGGATCCAGGGGGGGCAACGGGGCAATTGCCCCCCCCCCCGAGAATACCGACGGTCTCCCTCTCCCTCCCCTGCCAGCCCTGCAATGTGCGGGCGGACCGGAGGGGAGATCAGAGATCTCCCTTCCCGGTCCACAGGCACTGTGCTGAGAGCCGGCGGGGGAGGGAGAGGGAGTGAGGGGGAGGACCCGGAGCTCAGCCTGCACACATACTGTCCCACACATACACTGCATCCCTGACATACACTGCCGCTCTCACACACGCTCACACACTGTCCCCCTCACACACACACTGCACCCCTTACACATTGCACCACTCACACACACTACTGCTCCTATGCACTACTACTGCCCCATTTCCCAGCAGACCTCAGGTAAGTTGTCAAACTGTTCTTAAACGGTTTGACTACTTACTTTGGGAGGGGGTCCCGGCACTATAGACACCATAACCACTTCAGTGAGCTGTAGTGGTTATTCTGTCTGGATTATTTCTTTAAATAATCTACAAGTGCCCCTCCCGAGATCAGGCTCTGGATCCGCCACTGCTGGAGACAGTGTTAGAAATGCAGCGGCTGAGCAGGATTGCCCAGTTGTGGTGTTTAAAAGGCAATGTACAACACTCACTTTGAGCATCTTCATAGCATCTGTTAGTCTGGGGCCAATAACTGTGTCCCAGGTATTGAAAGATACTTAGGGTTCCTTGGTACTTTACTTCATGACGGTCTATGCCGTTATGCGGTGCAGGGCTTTAATGCCCAGTGACCGTGATGTGGTCCTTAAGTGGTTAATATTTTTTGAAAAAAAATCTAAATTAGTTCATGTTTTAAAATTACATTAATAAACTTATATTTTTTGATATAGTGATATATTATTTTATAGATTATATAATTGATAATAATTTGAAAAAAATCATAAAAGATTATCCAAACATATTAAATAATTGAAAAGGCTTGTCTATAAATATTAAAGACACAAACCTTTTTATTATTATTGAATTATATTATGATATATGGTAAAAATTAGAGCATTAAAAGCTGTGTTGCATAGCAGCAGGAATAAAACTAAAACTGGTTAAAGTTATTAATAAATTATCAGTATTACACTGACACACACAGGCTTTACAAGGTATTGCACAGGAGATAGCTCAGTGCACATTTAAAACTTAAAGGACCACTACAGTGCCAGGAAATCATACTCATTTTCCTGGCACTATAGTGCCCTGAGGGTGCCGCCACCCTCACGGTCCCCCTCCCACCGGGCTCTGGGGAGAGGAAGAGGTTAAAATCTTACCTTTCTCCAGCACCGGGCGGGGAGCTCTCCTCCTCCTCTCCTCCTCCATAGCGACGTCATCGGCGGAATGTGCACGCGCGGCAGGATCCGCTCGCATTCAGCCAGTTCATAGGAAAGCATTTACAATGCTTTCCTATGGACGCTGGTGTCTTCTCACTGTGAAAATCAAGAGACAGCCAGTAGAGGCTGGATTAACCACATTATAACCATAGCAGTTTCTCTGAAACTGCTATGTTTATAAAAAAAAAAAAAAAAAAGGGTTAATCCTAGCTGGACCTGGTACCCAGACCACTTCATTAAGCTGAAGGGGTTTGGTGCCTATAGTGGTCCTTTAATGCTTTAAGATAGCTGTCAGCATGTGAGATTACACAATTTTCAAAGTGGCAATTAGACTTGTGCAATGTGTTTCAGAATGAATCAAATTATATCTGAAATTCGTCTGATAAGTCAATTCAAAATTGTCCAAATTCCTGAAGACGAAAACAGATGGATCTATGACAAACCAGATCGATTTATTTTGGATCAATTTGTTTGTTCGGCTGAAACAGTGGATAGGAAGGGTATATAAATAGGCAATGTAACTCATATTAAGGAAAGCATTGGGAGGCTAGTGGCATGCACGCCAAAATGCACAATAGAATGAAGCAATGGAGAGATAGGAGAAACACTAGAATAGAAAGTGATTTCCAAATGTCTTGTACTAGCACCACCTGCTGTGTGTATGCTGGTATAGGTTAGTATACAGCTTCAGTCGGAAAGCCAATGTAATTTTTCTTTCCTTATTTGCTTAGAAACTTTCTTTAAAATATATAGAGGGAAACACTGTAGACATCTTAACATACTGCAAATTAAACTGTGCATTCATCTTCTAGTCACCGTGAAATTACAGTGTAACGAAGCAGCTACAATGTTACCTACATTGAGGTAACATAACTGAAGAGGAAAATTATAGTCTCACATGTGCACATAAGAATTTTGAGCTCCAGTAAACAATCATATAATAGGATCATGAAAAAATAAAATAAAAATTCAGTTGTGGAGGCTATTTCTGAAGGCAAAAAAGATGAATGAGTACGGTGAACACATGAATAATAGGGGTTCTTTTATCACGTGTCATTTAATATTCTCCATGGTTCTAGTAAAGATAATGATTGACAACATGGAGTCACTGAAAGCAGCCTTACAAGACCGCTCGGAAATTATACCAGGACATGGGCCCCATGGTTGTTGTTTTTTTCTGGAGATGCCCAGAATAACTGAATCTCCCCCCCACCCCCCACCCCACTTCCCATTATTTTATTTTAAAGAAAAAAAATAATGTTTTTTTTTCTTCTTTTTTCTCCCTCTTCTTTTTCCTCTTTCTCTCTTCTCTTTCACTTTCGCCCCACAGACCTACCACACCACATCAACCTCTACTGTAGACTAGTGAGAAGCACGCCCCCCTTTCTCCCCCTGACAGAGGGATACACCTCTTCTTGGAAAATGCCATTTCCCCACTAATCCCCATTTTACAACCCCCAGAACAGTGTAACAACAAGTAATGTGACGACCCTCTACAAAACCGTGCTATTGCCATGGTAAAAATCTAACTTATTCTAGTAAAGTAACCTGTATGATGATCAATTATGTTTCATAATATGCTGTACCGTAACAGTCCTCTAACCTCTGCCTACATGTTCACTAACCACAATAACAACAATGGCAATGTAATGTTTCTCGTATTCAGTGAATGGCTGTTTCCACATAACAAAAAATAACCAATAAAGATAATGATGGAGTAAAAAAGTAAGATTTGTTGAGGTGCAGGTTGTGGAGTGATAAAGATGGATGTTTCAAAAGAAAAGTTAAGAGGTTGGGAAAAAATGTTCTGTTAGTGTCATTAGCCAAAAGGCACCTTCCTTCTGGGTCTGCAATTACATCAAATTTGGAAGTGAGGTAATATGGAAACTCTTGGATAAGAATGGCTCGGAGATGTATTTTTAATCCAATTTGTGTCCCTCACAAAAGAGTGATGTGAGGGTTAGTTTAGAGAGCCAATTTCCTGGTTAATTTTAGTGATGGTACAAGTCTGTGTGGGCCCATATCCCAGCCAATACAGTGGGTTTGCAGCTTGAGGAATCCAGTAAAGGTTAGAAGTGCTTTTCTGGCGAATTCCCAGTTTGGTCCAAAAACAAAAAAGTTGAGAGAAACAAGAACAAAATACACATAAAATGAGCATATATTCTCTAGCATTACATGTGACTAAGATCATTTTGACCTGTGAGTCAAGTGCTCAGGCAGGTGTGGAGTCGCATGGCAAAATTAATTTACAACCTTATCTGTAAAGCTGGTTATTAATGTTTTACCCCCAACAGTGCAACAATATGTTGGCAAGATAAAGGACAGAAAAAATAGAGTTAAAGGCTCTGCCCCAGAAATCTACTTGAGAGGAATAATCTTGAAACAGTAACACAGTGCATTTGTCAAGGCTGATTCTTTTCTGCTTATGATAAGCAGTTAAAAGTGTAATTTTTTTTTTTCAGCAAAACTGGATATTTTCAAGATAGCCTATCTAAATCCACTAGGTATAGCATTTTATGAGCGGTACACTGCTTGAGATTGATTGATGTGAGACAGTCTGTATGGAGAGTGCTGTTGGTAATCAAGATTGCAGGGTAGAAATAGGTGTTGGAGGCGTAATGCATTCTGGAATTCGAAGCAGTCATAAGGTAGTCCAATTTTCAAAGTAGTCCAACTTATTGAAACGGTGGAAATGAGCAGATTTTGTGCTTTAAGTTCTGTTTGAAAAGTTTGAAATTTGGCTTCTGTTGAATTGAGGCATTTTACTTATTCACAGAAGCAATTGGATCTTTAATTTCCCTGATCTGCCACTCAAGAAAATAGAAAGAGGAGGTTAGAGACCTCATTAGCTGTTGGGGATGTTTGTGGTACAGCTGATTGTTTTGAGAAATGTAGTAGCAGAGTTTCTCCTGTGTTCAAACCAGGGGTAGATGAATGAGATGACATATTTGCTTTAAAATGCCTGATGGGTCACCATGCAGTTCTCTGCAGTTTGGCAGGTTGTTTCCATATTATACATTACACATGCTTTATATACACAGTTGTGTTTTGTTTATTTATTTGTCTTTATTGTCATTCAGGTGCATGATGGGCATGTTTTTTATTCTCTCGCCAATGTCTTTATATTTGGAGTGGTGCACTGACCTGACTCTGATTGTAATATTGTACGTATTATTTAAAACATACATTCTAATGTTATCATTACGTTCAGCAACCATGTTTTACATACAGATAATTGTGACAGTACAGTTAATGTTATAGGTACAATTGCTGCTTCATTATAAGATAAGCCTTTCCTTGTATGGCTTTCTGTTTTATAAGGCTACAAACATAATTCTTTAGTGCTCCCTGTTCATATGGGGAACATTATCTCCATAAGTTGTCATGTAAACCCAAATATTTTAAAGTACATTTCAATTCATTAATACTTTGGAATCTAAATTTCCAAATGTAGACTATTACCAATTTAAATTAATTTATTGGGTTTTGTGATCTGGGAAACTCACTTGGGACAATCAGTGGTCTTTCTCAATATTTGAAGTTTGACTGTTTGAAATTAATAAATCCTGCCTTATTAACTTAATCCTTTATGATTTTGTTTTGAAATAAGAATTTGTACCTGAAAATCCATTTTCCTTGTCTCTTGCTCTACTAAAACAGGGAAGTGTCCTGCAGATAAGGGTGTTTTCCTCTAAGTGTTGTAACCAAGAAAACCAGAAATTGAAAAATATTATAGCGGCTCATAAGAAGTAGCAAATCATGTTAAAGGAAAATAATTTATTATATTAGAATTCTTATTTTTTAATAACCATAAATATAGCCCAGACTAACAAAGTAAGGTGGGGATACTAAACTAAAGCGAAGACAACTGTCCTCATAAAAGCATCCCTAGATGTAAGTGAGATTAGTTTGTGAAGTGTATTGAATAAATGTAACTTATTCCACTCTCCTACTTAGCAAATCTTTTTAAGTATTTGCCTGCCACTTCAGCACAAAATGTGGAGACAGCTTGAGTGAAAGATGTATGTAGGAGGATCAATTCCTGCCACCAAGAACATAATTTGTTTAATGTGTGAGGCCTTGATCCTTAGTAGACTCTAGCACACAGCTCAAGGACATTTAGGCAGATATTAAGTCATATTTTTATGTACAAGTAGCAGAATATATCTCTATTGTTAGAACTGGAGATCCTAATTTCAAGAGTCTGTGACAACAATACAAGAAACACATTATTCTGTGCGTCATGAGATTGTTGAAAATGAACCTTTGTCAGCTGTTTTGACAATAGATTGAGATTCCAGCAAGCTAGCACAGTTCTGGGTTTTAGTTGTAAAAGCAGATTTCTTCTAATGCTGTTTGCCAATCTGCAAATAATAAAAAAAAACAAAAAACAAATTAGAGCCACAATCTGTTTATTTAAAGTGGTTGGTTGTAAGACACGCTTGAGTAAGAAAATATCTTGTATGTTAGCCTTAACCCCTTAAGGACATATGACATGTGTGGCATGTCATGATTCCCTTTTATTCCAGAAGTTTGGTCATTAAGGGGTTAAAGGGAAACTATATTGCTAGGAAAACAAATTTGTTTTCCTATAAGTGCCCACCTCTCCACACACCCCTCCCCCCACAGTCTAGAAAGGGTTAAAAAAAAACGTATGTCACTTACCTGGGTACAGAACCAGTGTGTCCACCTCCGCTCCTCCCTTTTCGACATTTGTCTAACAGCACGGAAGTCCCTCTAGACAGCCACTAGAGGTGAAGTTACCCCACACAGCTTATTATTGCAGTTTATAAAAACACAGCAATAATTAGCTTTGCAGGGTTAAGGTAAGGGTGCTGGGACAGTGCGCCCAGACCACTTCAGTTAGCCGAAGTGGTCTGGGTGCCTATAGTGTCCCTTTAATATGACCACACTTTTTGCTCAAGACCCATGACAGCCTTAAAGGACCACTATAGTGCCAGGAAAACATACTCGTTTTCCTGGCACTATAGTGCCCTGAGGGTGCCCCTCAGGGACCCCCTCCTGCCCGGCTCTGGAAAGGGGAAAATGGGTTAAACTTACCTTTTTCCAGCGCTGGGCGGGGAGCTCTCCTCCTCCGATCCTCCTCCTGGGCTGAATGCGCACGCGCGGCAAGAGCTGCGCGCGCATTCAGCCGGTCACATAGGAAAGCATTCATAATGCTTTCCTATGGACGCTGGCGTGCTCTCACTGTGAAAAATCACAGTGAGAAGCACGCAAGCGCCTCTAGTGGCTGTCAATGAGACAGCCACTAGAGGATTAGGGGGAAGGCTTAACCCATTCATAAACATAGCAGAGTAGTCCTTTAATCTAGCAATGCCAAGTACAGTTATTATTTTATACACCTCAGTTATCATTTTTTCCCCTCATCCTTCATCAGACTTATCATCATAAAATGTTTGGATTGATTGGACCTTGTGCGGCTGCCCTGACGTCAGATGGAGGAGTAGAAAGCCATACCAGCACTGGATTTCAGGTAAATTATAGCTAATATTTTAGTGTAAGTTATGCTTAATAATAAAATAAAGGGGTTGGAGTAACCCTTTAATTCTGACACTTATTAAAAAACAAAAAAACATTATATGGACCAAGTGCAGTCCTAGATTCAATGTGTTTGTGGAACACTTTGAGGTGGTTTGAGGCACACCACTATGGCAGCGCACACTGCTTTAAAACCACTGCTCTATGGCACAATGTGGAA
Organism: Pelobates cultripes; assembly: GCA_933207985.1. Taxonomy (NCBI): domain Eukaryota; kingdom Metazoa; phylum Chordata; class Amphibia; order Anura; family Pelobatidae; genus Pelobates; species Pelobates cultripes. The sequence goes on along the minus strand of OW240914.1, from coordinate 277,855,369 downwards.
AACACATGCAGTTAAAGTGGAATTCCAAAATCCATGTAAACCTATGTTCCCAGCATGGGTTGTTGTGCAAGAAGCTCCCTGGTCCCTTTCTCAACTACCTATTATTAACCCCTTCAGGACGGGTGACGGACGAGGTCCGTCACAGAGGGGAGACCCTTAACGACGGGTGACGGACCTCGTCCGACACGCGGTAAAATTAACCCCGGATCGCCGCTATCGCGGCGATCGCGGGGTTAATGGTGCTCCCGGTATGCCTCTGCATTAGAGGCATACCGGGAGCACCCGGTCAGTCTGCCCAGCACATGTGCTCGCTCTGACCACAAGTCAGAGCAAGCACATGTGCTCTCTATACTCACCTACCGGCTCCCTGCACTTCCGGGTTCTGTGTGAAGTGCAGGGAGCCGGATCAGTGCTGATCCTGCCCCCTGCTGTAAAAAAAAATAAAGTTTATTTAAAGTCCCCCCCCCCCTACCCATTTTAATAAAAAATTAACCCCTTCCCTGCCAATTGATCACTGACTACAGTGATCAATTGGCAGGGATTACATTTTACTATGATCTGATTTTTTTTTTTAACCCCTGAGGGTTAATTTTTTTTTTTTTAACCCTCAGGGGTTAAATTAATTAAATTAATTAATTAAATTATTTTTACATTATATATTTAGATAGCTGGGGTAGGTGGAAGTTAGTGGGGAATTGGGGATTTGACGTTAGGCTAACTAGGGGTTAACGTTAAAAAAAAGTTTTAAAAGAAACTTTAAAAGTTAAAATTAAGCTTAAAAAAATGTTTTAATAACATTTAAGTAAAAAACAAAAAAAACACTAATTTTACCTAGTCCAAATAAAATTAACCCCCTTCCCTGCCAGCTCCATCACTGCCTACAGCGACAAATAGAGATCACAGTATTATACTGTGATTCGACTTTTTTTAACCCCTGAGGATTAACTTCTTATTTATTTTTTAACCCTCAGGGGTTCAATTTATTTAATTAATTCATTTAAATATTTTATAATTATATATTTTGCTAGCTGGGGTGGGTGGGAGTTATGGGAAAATGGGGAATTTACTGTTAGTGCTGCTTACTGCTAGTTAGGGGTTAACTGTAAAAAAAAAAAAAGCTTAGAAAATGTTAAATCTGTAAAAAAAAGTTTTAAGAAAGTTTAGGAAAGTTTAAAAAAATTAATAAGCAAAACAAAAGTTTAAAAACTAGTTTTTAAAAGTAAAAAAAGTTTCAAAAAGTAAAAAAATACATTTAAAAACGCTCATTACCACTACACCTGGAACAAACTAGAGAAAATTATCCCACGCTAAGGTTCAAAATATGCCTTTTGAATTACCCCAGGGTGTATTCTTTAATAAATAGTATGTGTTTGTGGGGAAGTTTCAATAACCAACCGCCTAAACTACTCCAAATTGGAACATGGACACAGCGTAAAACTTCAAAGTTAGAAAAAAACTGAATGGCTGCGTCTCAAATGCGCCCCTTCAACATCCACACATACCTGGCAAAGGTACATACAGGGGTATTGCTGTACTCAGCTGATATAGCTGAGCAACATATGAAGTATTATACAGTCATAGTACACATAAGGTTTGTGCGCTGGCGCAAAACTCACTTTGTCAAAAGGGCAGAAAAATGCTTATTACTACTACACTTGGTACAAGCTAGCTGAAAATGATCCCACGCTTAAGGTTCAAAATATGCCTTTTTAAATACTCTGGGATGTCTTCTTTAAGAAATGGTATGGCTTCTTTATGGGGAATTTGGATTATATAGCCTGGTAAATACTCTAAATGGGACATGGTAAGTAATAAAAGCATAAAAATTCAAAGTTTGAAAACTGGAATGTATTGTGTCCCAAATGTGCCCCCTTCGATGTCCACAATATTGGCCTGGCAAAGGTACATACGGGTAATAAGGTAATTAGTCACCCATATAGCTGGAGCAACATATGAAGTATTATACAGTCATAGCACACATAACGTTTGCAAAATATGCTGCGCAAACTCACTTTGTATGTCAAAAAGGCAGAAAAAATGCTTATTATCACTACACTTGGTACAAGCTAGCGGAAAAATGATCCCACGCTAAGGTTCAAAATATGCCTTTTGAAATACCCTGGGATGTCTTCTTTAAGAAATGGTATGGCTTTATGGGGAATTGGGATTATATAGCCTGGTAAAATACTCTAAAATGGGACATAGGCACAGCATAAAAATTCAAAGTTTGAAAAAAAACTGGAATGGCTGTGTCCCAAATGTGCCCCTCCGATGTCCACACATACCTGGCAAAGGTACATACGGGGGTATTGCTGTACTCAGCCGATATAGCTGAGCAACATATGAAGTATTATACAGTCGTAGCACACATAAGGTTTGCAAAATATACTGTGCAAACTCACTTTGTCAAAAAGGCAGAAAAAACGCTTATTACCACTACATCTGGTACAAGCTAGCGGAAAAATGATCCCACGCTAAGGTTCAAAATATACCTTTTGAAACACCCTGGGGTGCCTACTTTAAGAAATGGTAGGCCTTTGTGGGGTAGTTTGAATTTAAAACCTGCGAAGATGCTTGGAAATTGCACATAGGCCCAGCGTCAAAATTCAAAGTTTGGTAAAAACGGATATGGCTTGGTCTCCTATATGGCACTGTAGCTTCACAAAATAGTGCCAAAGACATTCATTGGGGTGTATTTTTACTCAAAAGACTTAGCTGAGCATAATTTGGGAGGTTTGAACTTAGTGGCACATATGAAATATACAAAACGCCCAGCAAAAATGCAATCCGTATGTAAAAAATGCACAAAATAATTTTTTTACCACATACTTTGGCATATATTGGTGAAAAAATGGGGTATGTTAAGGCACAATATGCACCTTATGAGATACCCTGGAGTGTCTACTTTTACAAATGGTAGGTCTTTGTGGGGGTTTTTTGAACAGTCAAACTGTTATAATACCCCAAATGGAAGCTAAGGCTCATTAAATCCATCTCTCAAAATTCTACTGTGAATACTGTAAAGGACAGGTCTCCTATATGGCACTGTAGCCTCACGAAATAGTGCCAAAGACATTCATATGGGGTGTCATTTTACTCAGAAGACTTAGCTGAGCATAATTTGGGGGGTTTGAACTTAGTGGCACATATGAAATATACAAAACGCCCAGCAAAAATGCAATCCGTATGTAAAAAATGCACAAAATTATTTTTTACCACATTCTTTGGCATATATTGGTGAAAAAATGGGGGCATGTTAAGGCACAGTATGCACCATATAAGATACCCTGGAGAGTCCACTTTTACAAATGGTAGGCCTTTGTGGGGGTTTTTTGAACAGTCAAACTGTTATAATACCCCAAATGGAAGCTAAGGCTCATTAAATTCATCTCTCAAAATTCTACTTTGAATACTGAAAAGGACAGGTATCCTGTATGGCACTGTAACTTCACGAAATAGTGCAAAAGACATACAATGGGGGTGTCATTTTACTCAGCAGATGTAACTGAACACAAAATAAAACTTTGTATAGGAATAGCACACACCAACTTTACAAAATATACACGAGAATTTCTCTGTTATAAGTTTGTGTGCCAAAAACCAAAAAGAACACAATTTTACTCCAATATTTAGCAGAGGTTGGCGGTGAAATGGCTACGTAGAAAGTGTCAAAACAACCTTAGGTAAATAGCCCGTGATGTCTACTTTATATAAATATATACTTTTGTGTGACAATTTTGTTTTCTTTTATGGCTATTAAGCTTACAAGACAAACATACCAAATTCTAAAATCGCTCCACATTAAAAGTCTATTTTACTCCTTGTGCTTTGTGACCTGTAACTAACAAAAAAAACTTAAAATCCCAGACACATTATATATTCTGTAAATCAGAACAAATAAATAAATTTATTTTTAATTACTTTCCTTAACCTGCACTAATTATGCACACATTATTATTGCAAAAACTGTAAAAAAAAACAATATTTTTCATTTCTTTGCATTTTTCTGTATTTTTTTTATAATAAGTAAGCATTTATATATACGTATGTTATATCAAATTAAAGCCCTTTCTGTCCTTTAAAAAACAGTATATAATATGTGTCGGTGCAATAAATGAGAGAGATGCAAATTGCAGTTGAACGCAAACAGCAAGAAAATGCAAAAATTGCTTGTGTCATTAAGCGTAAGTTAAGCTTCTGAAGCTGTGTCCTTAAGGGGTTAAAGGTACACTCCAGGTTCCCACACACTTTAGATGCACTGTGTAGGTTAGGTTACAGTTAGTTATTGTGGGTGGGTTTATATTATTAAAGGGACACTCCAGGCTCCCACACACGTTAGATGCACTGTGTAGGTTAGGTTACAGTTAGTTATACTGGGTGGGTTTATATTATTAAAGTGACACTCCAGGCTCCCACACATGTTAGATGCACTGTGTATGTTAGGTTACAGTTATACTGGGTGGGTTTGTATTATTAAAGGGACACTCCAGGTTCCCACACACATTAGATGCACTGTGTAGGTTAGGTTACAGTTAGTTATACTGGGTGGGTTTATATTATTAAAGGGACACTCCAGGCTACAAGACAAACATACCAAATTCTAAAATCGCTCCACATTAAAAGTTTATTTTACTCCTTGTGCTTTGTGACCTGTAACTACCAAAAAAAACTTAAAATCCCAGACACATTATATATTCTGTAAATCAGAACAAATAAATAAATTTATTTTTAATTACTTTCCTTAACCTGCACTAATTATGCACACATTATTATTGCAAAAACTGTAAAAAAAACAATATTTTTCATTTTTTTTGCATTTTTCTGTATTTTTTTTATAATAAGTAAGCATTTATATATATATATATGTTATATCAAATTAAAGCCCTTTCTGTCCTTTAAAAAACAGTATATAATATGTGTCGGTGCAATAAATGAGAGAGATGCAAATTGCAGTTGAACGCAAACAGCAAGAAAATGCAAAAATTGCTTGTGTCATTAAGCGTAAGTCAAGCTTCTGAAGCTGTGTCCTTAAGGGGTTAATAGACTGGATCCATGTTGTCTTTTCTTGGACTGACATCACATGCTGGCATGGGGGGGGGGAGCTCTCTCCTGGAGCCTAGGTTGCCATGGTATCTGGAATGCACCATTTTATCATGTTCTTGGTATCATTATATGAATTCATACTACTCCTCATGTCCCCACCTCCTCCTCCCTCATCACCTGGCTCTCATAGCCATCCAAGAAACATACCAAAAACAATCAAGTGGAGCAAATTGTTCACTACACGTTAAGAACCGTTACAAATATAAATAAATAAATGAAGACGTAAAATGCGACACCAACAGTATTAAGAATAATTAATTTAAAAAAAAAAAAAAATGAAGAAGAAGAAGAAGACGCTCTCCAATCTGTGTAAGTTTGTCCCAATCGGCTCCCTGTACTCCATGACGTCACCGAGCCACGTGACTCCCAGCAGAGCCACCGCAGCACCGGGCTATCTGAGCACCAGGAGGGGGAGAGAGAGCGAGCATCGTCTTCATTACCCGCACCGCCGGCTGTGAGTGAGTTTCAATGTAAGAGCCGAACCGCAATGTAGTCCTTTACAATAAATGGTAATGTGTGTGTACATCTATAGGGCACGCGGTGATATGATGTGTGTCTTGGTCAAGGCAGCCCATGCTCTATTAATAAAACCATGGTATATTGCATGTGTATGGACAGTCATGGCAATAATGGCTGTTTAAGCCCATACCGGTAGCAGGCTCTCCATACACTGTGCTGCACACACCGTATTGGGGGTGTGAGGGATGTCACATGTCTCCCCCAGGGGGGCTTCATGCTCCTTGTTCAGTCGATGCTGCAGAGACTCATTGAATGATGAAATGGAACTCTCCTCCTCTGCATTCATTGCAGCCATGGAACGCTGGCTAACCTATTAATTCCATTTTAGCCCATGGAATGGTTATCTTAATAACAAAGGGGTGGGGGGTGAATGGGTATAGATATGTTTTATACCGTATGATGTGTGGACATTACTGCATAGAGGATTCATGAACATATTGCATGATCTGAGTGAATGCAGAAACCTGCTAGGGTTTTATCACTCATTCACACTGCAAGCTGCCTCCATTCCCCCATGTAAGGTGATCTGGCAGACAGCAGCTCCACTGATAAGTTGCCAGAGGCTAATTGTATATGTGACATATAGTTGCCTATTGCATCAGTTTTTTGTTTTTTTTACTTTGGAAGCTTTGCATGTGTTGGCTCGTGAGGGACACTGTAGAACTGGAAGAGATACCCGTTTTAACCATTTTAATGAATTCTATAGATAATGCATTCCAATTGGTATATATAAAATTTTTCATTTAAGTTTCTTAAAGCTGTTACAAAGAAACCACTCCAATAATAAGAAAATTCTCCAGTAATCGGGAACCAATCCATCTTAATATAGTTTTATTTTTTTCATGTAGCATAAACATCTGTCAAACAGGTGTTTATTGGATATGCAGTTTAACTCCCATTATATGAGGGGTAGTACTTACTAGATGGCTGTTGGTAGGCATAGTGCTGCTGCTGCTATCAGTTTATGGAAAGCTATGTTCACAGGTTTGCAAACTTGGCCTTTGCCAGCATTTGCCCGGACTGTCAATAGATAGGTCACAGCCTACATGCTTTCTCTTGGATGGATTTAGACATCAAATGAGAGAGTATGCTTTGCCCAAGTTGAAGAGAGGTCAGACTGCAGTGATGCAGCCCTAAACAGTAACATTGGACCTCTTGAGCATATTGCATAGTTTATTCTGGTGCTTAGAATTATTCTTTAATATTGGTGAAAACTATTCCAAAATAAATAATAAAATAAATTTACATTACTAAAAGTCAAACATGTAACTAGTTGTCAAATGTCAGCTTTTATTGATATTGTTTGCCGAAGAGTCAATTTGTTTAACTTAATATTTCCTTTTATATTTTGCATGTATTTTCTCGCCTGTACCGTGCACATTTGAGAAAGTGTTTTAAGTTCAAACAATATATCTTTTTATAATACTTATTCAGAGCCGTGGGGCTAAATTGCTGTCTACCATGAATCTATATACTGTAACTATTCTAATTATACAGTTGGATTAGCTTTTAACCCCTTAAGGACACATGACATGTGTGACATGTCATGATTCCCTTTTATTCCAGAAGTTTAGTCCTTAAGGGATTAAACAGCATGCTATGGAGACACTGTGAAAAAGTAAAAGGTCACTCCTACGTGTATAACGTGTTATTTATTTATTTTTATCGACGTCACTGAAAGTGCATCAGTATATAAGAGAGGCACACACTTTCAGGATTATTTACGAAACACTGAGGCTAAAACAGCTAATTTTGGGAAAAAAATGCCAACTCAGCTATAGTCACAACATTTAATATTTTAGCCTAAATTTTTGAATTCACTAAAGTCCTGGTATTTAGGGAATGATGCTTTTTGTTCCTAGGTGCTGCAGAGTATGCACTCCTTCTTATGAAATCCACAATATATAAATTAAAAATGTACACCAGTGTTAAAATGTATTTAAAGGAAAGCCTAAGTCACCAAAACAACTTTGGCTTAATGAAGCAGTTTTTGCATATAGATCATGCCTCTGAAGTTTCACTGCTCAGTTTTATGCGATTTAGGAGTTCAATCACTTTTGTTTTTTTCTATGCTGCCCTAGCCACATCCTGCATGAAAAAAAGTGGTTTCATGTTTACTCAGATATTAACATTCTTTAGAAGTTTTTGTTTCCTGCTCTGTAAATTGATCTTTAATTACATACAGGAGGCTATTAACTGAGCAGGGGATAAGAAATCCTAAATTAAACAGAAGTGCAAACATTAGCTTAAACTTTACAGGAAGTGTTTACGAAAGCTGTGTAAGTAACATGCAGGGAGGTGGGATTAGGGCTGCACAAACGGTGATTTAACTCCTAAATGGCAGAAAATTAAGCAGTGAGACTGCAGGAGCATGATCTATAAACCAAAACTGCTTCATTAAGCTAAAGTTGTTTTGATGACTATCGTGTCCCTTTAAAAAAAAAAAAAAAAAAACCTCAACAGGCGAACATTAAAACAGAGGCACCACAGTTTCAAAATATTGCTGTCCACCTTTTGGATGTTTGGTAGAATAAATGTTGTCTTAAAACGAAGCCGTAGTGCAAGTAGCTTTATTTTATTTACTTCTCTGAAAGTGACAGTTCATCATTCCCTCACCCCAGAAAGGTTATTGAAGAGCTCCTGGGAGGATTAGTGTAATGGACTGTAGTTTATATTAGTGTAATGCACTGTCTGCAGCACTTCTCAAGCTTTGATGACATTCAAACCTGTTGCGTAAAGAACACTGAAGGCACAAGGTGGATGACTGCATCAAATAGTTTATCATGCAAAACAAAAGTCATACATTAAAGGACCTCTATAGGCACTCAGACCACTTCAGCTTAATGAAGTGGTCTGGGTTCCAGGTCCAGCTAGGATTGACCCTTTTTTTTTTATAAACATAGCAGTTTCAGAGAAACGGCTATGTTTGTTAGGGTTAATCCAGCCTCTAGTGGCTGTCTCTTGAAAATCACAGTGAGAAGACGCCAGCGTCCATAGGAAACCATTTCCTATGAGACTGGTTGAATGCACGCGCAGCTCCTGCCGCGCATGCGCATTCAACCGAAGAGAAGGAGAGCTCCCCGCCTGGCGCTGGAGAAAGAGGTAAGTTTAACCCCTTCCTCTACCCAGAGCCCGGCGGGAGGGGGTCCCTGAGGGTGGGGGCACTCTCAGGGCATTATAGTGCCAGGAAAACGAGTATGTTTTCCTGGCACTATAGTGGTCCTTTAATACAGTGAGGCCCACATGGAGTTGAATGTGAATTTTTTTTTCAACCATCTCACCTGTGTTAAATTTTCATTCCAACAAAAAGTGTATACATGTGAATGTGTCATCACACAAACACTTTGACAAATGCACCATCAGTCACTCCATTTCTATATTCCCTAGCCAGCGTTAGCAGCGTCAGCTTGGGAGCTACCATAGCAACTACAATGCCTGCTCTATGGTTGCTACGTGTGGAGAGCAGAAGGACTGCCTGCAGGAGGTCTTCTTGTCTGCTCTCCCATGTCAGTCAATTCTTCAACATACAGTCTATGCCGAAGAATTGACTGACAGGGAAAAAAAAAATATTTTTAAATAGGTTTTTCTCCCAATCTGTAAACTTAGTAGTGAATCTGTTCGCACAACATATAGAGATAGAATTGTATGCTCCTTAAAAATAGCATACCTTAAATAAGCACCCAGACCATTTCCTCTGGGTGCCATGTCAATAGTGCAGCTAAAAACATTTCCATTTTGCAGGAATGGCAATGTTTTCCTTGCCGGGTTAGCACATCTCTAGTGACTGTCAGGAAGACAGCTGCTTGAGGTGCTTCCTCTGTTCAACTTTAAAGCTCTAATGATTCTCATTGAGCGCTTTGATTGGCGCTGAGTTTTGCTGCGCATGCGCACAAGCCTCCAATTGCTTCCCTAATGGGAAGCATTGCATTGGGTGAGATCATAGAGACTGATGATATCAGGCAAAGAGGTGGAGCAGCAGCACGTAGAGCAGCGCACCGCACGATGTAAGTTAATTAAAACTTACTTTTTAGACCTGTGCAAAGGGGAGACACACCTACATAGGAGTTAGGAATAAATGGTTGTATTACAAACACTATAGTGTTCCTTTAAAATACTACAGTGACCCAGTAGTAAACAGGAAAAATCTTTAAATAATAATTAAATGGAAAGAATAACCGAAAAAGTGTTAATTTCTCTCCAAACAACAGAAAAGGAGTGTTCAGGAGTATCCTGGCGTCTCTCCCAGTAGTCAAGCTACACAGTTTCACCTGGGAACCACCAGATTCTGATCCCTGCCTGCATTACTTCCTTCAGAGAGCCAGAAGCTATTTATCTCCACTAAGCCTGGCAGCGCAGAGCTTAGCTCATTGGCTGAAAGCAGTAGATGGATGCTCTTAGACAATGAGCTAGCCAGGAGAGCTAACGGAAGCTCCTCAAGTGGTATCACGCAAAGCACTCAAGGTGAATCTTTTGTACCTTGCATGGCAGCTACAGGACGATATGGTGGGGACAAGATATGCAGCAGATTCAGATCATAATAATTACTACTTTTGGTTGGGAGCTCACTAACCAGACCACATGCTACCCTCCTAGACCGCCAGGAAGATTAACCCCCAACAAGCAACAAAAGAGCATATCTTTCCTCCCTGCTGAAAGCTCTGCACCAAGGAGGCAAAACAGTGTGCACAGAAAGATTCTGCCAGCAAACATCACACACACTACATACAGCCAGCGCAAACTGCAAGCTTATATTACACACCTGCGGCTTACACATACATACATTACACAGAGCCAGCACACACAAAAACATATATTGCATACAGCCTGCATGTGTACACACATACTATGGAGTGACACTTGGGGTTATTCCCTAAACCAGGTGTAGGTAACATTTTAGTAACAAAAAATACAGATAGAAGAATTGGTACAATATGTAAAATTGGTGCAATCACCTATATGGGTCACCTTTTAGTAGTATTATGCCAAAGTACTATATAGCGAACTAATAAAATGTCGTTTATAGTCAAAGGTTTGTTTATCTGCGATCTTTAAGTAACCACTGTTTTCTATGGTAAGCTGCAACACAGGACAAACTCCAACTCTAGGTTTAAAGGACCACTCTAGGCACCCAGACCACTTCAGCTTAATGAAGTGGTCTGGATGCCAGGTCCAGCTAGGGTTAACCCAATGGGTTAATCCAGCCCTCAAATCCTCTATTGGCTGTCTCATTGACAGCCGCTAGAGGCGCTTGCGTGATTCTCACTGTGAAAATCACAGTGAGAACACGCAAGCGTCCATAGGAAAGCATTGTAAATGCTTTCCTATGAGACCGGCTGAATGCGCGTGCAGCCAGCCGAAAGGGAGGAGAGGAGGAGAATCGGAGGCGGGGAGCTCCCTGCCCGGCGCTGGAGAAAGGTAAGTTTTAACCCCTTTCCTCTCCCCAGAGCCCTGCGGGAGGGGGACCCTGAGGGTGGGGGCACCCTCAGGAAACTATAGTGCCAGGAAAAAGAGTATGTTTTCCTGGCACTATAGTGGTCCTTTAAGCTTCTATTTGCTTTATCTCTTCAGCAAGTAAAAATAAAACAAGCACATAATCCCTTGCTCTTTCTTGAGCTCCGAATATACACAGAATTCTCGATCTACAGAGTGGCTTTCTTACTTTCTAACAAACAAAAGTAGCATGGTAGCAGGCCAGCTCCCTTGGCTGGAATATCAGACTCTGAGTGAATAGGCTGGTTTTACATACAGTTATGTTAATTAGGCAAGTAATTAGCAATTGGCTTCATATGCACAGACTACACTATTATTATTATTATTATTATTATTTATATAGCGCCAACAAATTCCGTAGCGCTGTACAATGGGTGGACTAACAGACACATAATTGAGATCAGACCACTGACGTACAGGAACAGAGGGGGTTGAGGGCCCTGCTCGATGAGCTTACATGCTAGAGGGAGTGGGGTATAGTGACACAAAGGGTTAAAGTAGGGGAATTAAATAGTTTGTTACAGAAGGGTTTATTGAGTGCTTGGTAGGTCATTTTGACAGGTGAAGGAACGGAGTCATGGGGTGGGGGATGAGAAACCTGTTGACAGTTTAATTGATACGCTTTAATAAAGAAGTGAGTTTTCAAAGATTTTTTTGAAGGAATGGAGGCTGGGTGAAAGTCTGATTGAGGAGGGAAGGGAGTTCCACAGAATAGGTGCAGCCCTGGAGAAGTCTTGAAGGCGAGCATCAGAGGTGGGGATCCGGGCAGAGGATAGGCGTAGGTCTTGGGCTGAGCGCAGGGGTCTCGTCGGGACATACTTGTGTATGAGGGAGGATAGGTATGTTGGAGCAGCATTATGTAGGGATTTGTAAGCAAGCGCCAGAATTTTGAATTGGGCCCTATATCTAACTGGAAGCCAATGCAGGGACTGACAGAGCGTGGAGGCGTGGGAGGTGCGACCGGACAGGAAAATAAGCCTCGCAGCCGTATTCATTATAGATTGCAGCGGTGCAAGCTGGGAACATGTAAGACCGGTGAGAAGGGGATTGCAATAGTCAAGGCGAGAGAGAACAACAGCATGAACCAGTACCTTAGCCGCGTCCGGCGTTAGATATGGGCGGATGCGCGCTATGTTCTTGAGTTGGAAGCGACAGGATTTGGCTATCGATTGAACATGGGGAGTAAAAGAGAGATCAGAATCAAAAAGAACTCCTAGGCAGCGAGCCTGGGAGGTAGAGGTGATAGTAGCGCCGTTGACTTGGATGGTGACAGACACAGGAGTAGCAGCACTTGAGGGAGGAAAAACTAGAAGTTCTGTTTTGGACAGGTTGAGTTTAAGGAAGTGAGCAGCCATCCAGTTGGAAATAGCAGAGAGGCAGTCAGAAACACGAGTCAAGGTGGGCGGAGAGAGATCAGGGGAGGACAGGTAGATTTGCGTGTCATCTGCATATAAATAACTATCAAGTGGAATGCCTTGCATTGATCCCCCCCCCCCATGGGAATTTAACACTTAGAAGGGAGAGGTAACATTTTTCAAAGGAGGTCTTATATACCTTTCATCAACAATTACTCCACATATTATTTTTTTCTGTCTCTCTATCTCTATATATAGTATTTAACCAGGAAAGGTACATTCAGATAGTCTCTGGTTTCCAAGTACGTCCTGGAGACATATGTTACTTTTGCCCAACATCCATTGGATGTTTCTATTGCACAATTTAATGATAATGTATATATATTTTTTTTTAAGCAATTATTTTGTTATATTTTTAAATTTCCACATCAGTTAGCTATTTTAACCTAAACTAAATCATTTGGTTTTTCACTTCCCTCTTTTTTAGCGAATAAACTAGTTTGCATTTTTCCTTCCTTAGTTTGTTTCTGTGTATAAAGTCCACCAGTTCTCATTGCATGACTGAATAGTACAGTGCAAAGAATGTCTCTCTGTTAAAACTTGCATATGTCAGCATATTCTCATCGTAATAGAGGAAAAGAAACAGACCTTTGACCTTTACTGTATTACTTTGGACCGCTAGCCTGTCAGAGCTTTTGCATTGCAACTACCAGAAAATTGTAGTGCAGACACTTAATACAGACCATTAATTAAAGGAACACTCCAGACATTTGCTAAAAGAACTAAACTGGCTGTCGCTGGAATCCAGATGCACCCTTCATCTTTCCAGCCTTGTGTTAAGAGCTTTTCTGGGAAGCTCCCATCCTACCTGAGCAGAATGCTCTCCACAGCTGTTCCCACCTCCAATCCAGTACCTGCACTTTATTTAGTCTACCTCAATACAAAAAGAAAACGTCTTAATCCTCCTTTTTCCTGTACAGCACCGCAATTATGGAACGACTTCCCGCACACTTCAAATTCTTCCCCAAGCCTAAAGTCCTTTAAGAGATCCCACTCTACATATCTCAAAACATAATGCACCTGTTATGGTCGATTTTATATATTTCTTATCTGTTCTTTGTTAAATGTTGTATATATTGTGTATTAAAGGATCACTATAGGGTCAGAAACAAAAACATGTATTCCTGACCCTTTAGTGTTAACACCATCATCTAGCCTCCCTGGGCCCCTCATGCCTCCATAAATATATTAAAAATCTTACTGTATTCAAGCCTGAAGCTGTAAATCTGCATGCTGTTAGACTCAGAAAAACAAGCAGTCTGCTGACATGTGGTAGCCTGATCCAATCACAGTGCTTCCCCATAGAATTGGCTGAGACTGACAAAGAGGCAGATCAGGGGCAGAGCCAGCATGATTCAAACACCACCCTGGCCAATCAGCATCTCCTCATAGAGATGAATTGAATCAGTGAATCTCTATGAGGAAAGTTCAGTGTCTGCATGCAGAGGGAGGAGATACTGAATCACAGGATGCTGTGCACAGTGCTGCCCTGTGCTCTGCTGACAGCAGATCTGAGTGGATTGAGGCATATTATGCCTCCATCAACTCTGAAGTCCCTCTGGTTCACTCTGAGTGACTTCAACTGGAGGTGTTCCTAGCTTTCTCAGAAAATACAGTGTTTACATGAGAGAGGCTGCAGGGAGCTATAGTTCTCACCTGAACAACCTCATTAAGCCGTTCAGGTGACTCCATGTAAACAGCACTTCCATAGGTGACTTTAAAGAATTCTATAGGAAAAAAAACTTGCCTTGGTGCAACTCCCAATGCATCCAAAATATAGAATAACGTAATCCAGGATGCAATCACAGGTCTTGAATTAGAATGTGATTTATTATATAAAGGTTACATACAGTTGATTGATCGACGTTTCAACCCTCCTAGGTCTTAAGATATATATATATATATATATATATATATATATATAGATATATATATTCCACACACACAGAATGTGTAACCTTGGCACTCACCCCTTTAAAGTTATTTGATAAACTTGCCTCGGTGCTCCCTTTGCGCAATAATATATTGAAAAGAGAATAGGTGCACTCGCAGGTCTTTTTTCAAAGTTTTTCTTTTATTTCAAATCACATATACATTTTTCGATCAGAGACCTGCGAGTGCACCTACTCTCTTTTGAAAAAAAGAAAAAAAAAATTATATATATATATATATATCATTTTACATAATTATTAGATTTTATTATTTATAATTTGAAGGACCTGCCTGACAACCCAGGCAGACAGTCCAGAGAATTTAATTGGCAAGCCCTATATTTAACCCCGTAACTTTCCAAAACACCATAAAACCTTTACATGAGGGGCATTGTTATACTCGGGAGACTTCGCTGAACACAAATAGGGGTGTTTTAAAAAGTAAAACATATCACCAGTAAAAGTGCAGTTTTTGTTTTTAAAAAATGCGAAAAAACAAATAAAAACGCTAACTTTCGCCAGCGTTCGTGACTGGCTACTACAAAAGACTTAGCCCATTTTGAATACCTTGGTTTGTCTATATTTGCAAATGATGTGCCATGATGGGGTTAATTCCCCACAGACACATGCTGGAGGATGTGCGGGGAGAGATGGAGTTACATACATATGTGGTGGCAATGCCCCAAAGTAAACGAATACTGGGTAAAGGTGGTGGGACTGAGATCCCAAATCTTACAGAGGAACCTCATGCTCAACCCCCTCGACCTTCCTTCTTTCCAGACATACCGAGGGTTTAAACAGACATGAACGGAAACTACTTAAAGGACCACCTCACGCTCTAGGGTGAGGAAGGGGTTAAACTTACCTCTTTCTCCAGCGCCGGGCGGGGAACTCTCCTCCTCCTCCTCTCCGCCTCCTATTCAGCTGAATGTGCATGCGCGGCAAGAGCCGTGCGCGCATTCAGCCAGTCCATAGGAAAGCATTCACTGAAACTGCTATGTAGGGAGTGCAGAATTATTAGGCAAGTTGTATTTTTGAGGATTAATTTTATTATTGAACAACAACCATGTTCTCAATGAACCCAAAAAACTCATTAATATCAAAGCTGAATATTTTTGGAAGTAGTTTTTAGTTTGTTTTTAGTTTTAGCTATGTTAGGGGGATATCTGTGTGTGCAGGTGACTATTACTGTGCATAATTATTAGGCAACTTAACAAAAAACAAATATATACCCATTTCAATTATTTATTATTACCAGTGAAACCAATATAACATCTCAACATTCACAAATATACATTTCTGACATTCAAAAACAAAACAAAAACAAATCAGTGACCAATATAGCCACCTTTCTTTGCAAGGACACTCAAAAGCCTGCCATCCATGGATTCTGTCAGTGTTTTGATCTGTTCACCATCAACATTGCGTGCAGCAGCAACCACAGCCTCCCAGACACTGTTCAGAGAGGTGTACTGTTTTCCCTCCTTGTAAATCTCACATTTGATGATGGACCACAGGTTCTCAATGGGGTTCAGATCAGGTGAACAAGGAGGCCATGTCATTAGATTTTCTTCTTTTATACCCTTTCTTGCCAGCCACGCTGTGGAGTACTTGGACGCGTGTGATGGAGCATTGTCCTGCATGAAAATCATGTTTTTCTTGAAGGATGCAGACTTCTTCCTGTACCACTGCTTGAAGAAGGTGTCTTCCATGAACTGGCAGTAGGACTGGGAGTTGAGCTTGACTCCATCCTCAACCCGAAAAGGCCCCACAAGCTCATCTTTGATGATACCAGCCCAAACCAGTACTCCACCTCCACCTTGCTGGCGTCTGAGTCGGACTGGAGCTCTCTGCCCTTTACCAATCCAGCCACGGGCCCATCCATCTGGCCCATCAAGACTCACTCTCATTTCATCAGTCCATAAAACCTTAGAAAAATCAGTCTTGAGATATTTCTTGGCCCAGTCTTGACGTTTCAGCTTGTGTGTCTTGTTCAGTGGTGGTCGTCTTTCAGCCTTTCTTACCTTGGCCATGTCTCTGAGTATTGCACACCTTGTGCTTTTGGGCACTCCAGTGATGTTGCAGCTCTGAAATATGGCCAAACTGGTGGCAAGTGGCATCGTGGCAGCTGCACGCTTGACTTTTCTCAGTTCATGGGCAGTTATTTTGCGCCTTGGTTTTTCCACACGCTTCTTGCGACCCTGTTGACTATTTTGAATGAAACGCTTGATTGTTCGATGATCACGCTTCAGAAGCTTTGCAATTTTAAGAGTGCTGCATCCCTCTGCAAGATATCTCACTATTTTTGACTTTTCTGAGCCTGTCAAGTCCTTCTTTTGACTCATTTTGCCAAAGGAAAGGAAGTTGCCTAATAATTATGCACACCTGATATAGGGTGTTGATGTCATTAGACCACACCCTTCTCATTACAGAGATGCACATCACCTAATATGCTTAATTGGTAGTAGGCTTTCGAGCCTATACAGCTTGGAGTAAGACAACATGCATAAAGAGGATGATGTGGTCAAAATACTCATTTGCCTAATAATTCTGCACTCCCTGTAGAAAAAAGGGATAACCCTAGCTGGACCTGGCACCCAGACCACTTCATTAAGCTGAAGTGGTCTGGGTGCCTATAGTGGTCCTTTAACATGGTCTATCTGGCAGCCAGACGAGACTTAGCTCAGAAATGGTTGAGCCCAGAGCTGCCCCCCACTGTCTCTAGTTATAGCCAAAATAATAGATAACTATCTAATGGACAAACTGACGGCACAGGTGCGACACAGTCAAAACCTTTCAAAAGGTGTGGGAACAATGTGTGGTCTAGAACAGTAGGGAAGGGCACTACCGACACATGAGACACTACACGGGTGGGGGGGGAGGTGCCACAGCAATGATATTGTCAGTGAAAGTGAAGATTTTTCACACACAAACGGCACTTTCACTGATATCATTGTTGTGATACGTTTTACAGTTTTGAAACACTAATATGTGTTCAGCGAAGTCTTCTGAGTATAACAATACCCCCCATGTACAGGTTTTATAGTGTTTTTAAAGGTTACAAGGTCAAATATAAAGCTTGATTTTCCGTTTTTTCACGTTGAAATTTGCCAGATTGGTTATGTTTATGAAGACAACCCAGGGTATTTCAAATAAGGTATGTTCAGTCTTTTTTAGTAGCTACTAAGTCACAAACACTGGCCAAAGTTAGCGTTCATAATTGTTTTTTGCATTTTTAACACACAAACAAATATAAATGCTAACTTTGGCCAGTGTTTGTGACTACTTAAGAGAACTGGACATACCCCATATTGAATACCCTGGGTTGTCTACTTTGAAAATATATGTTCATATGAGGTGTGATTCAGAGATTTGACAGATAAGTGTTACAATGTTGTCACTATTGATACATTTGAAAAATATATATTTTGAAAAGGCAATGTCCTACTTGTGTTTATAGCCCTGTAACTTTCCAAAAAAGCTAAGAACATGTTAACATTGGGTATTTATAATTTCAGGACAAAATTTAGGAACTATTTTGCATGGATGTTTTTTGGGGGTCAAAGTTAGAAACAGTGTG
The DNA here is from genome assembly GCA_933207985.1 of Pelobates cultripes. Classification (NCBI taxonomy): domain Eukaryota; kingdom Metazoa; phylum Chordata; class Amphibia; order Anura; family Pelobatidae; genus Pelobates; species Pelobates cultripes. Next base: position 277,837,331 of record OW240914.1, on the reverse strand, counting down.
GGGTTTTTTTTTCCCATCATATTTTATAAAAGATTTTCATAGTAAATTATGTGATATGATGAAAATAATGGTATCTTTAGAAAGACCATTTAATGGCGAGAAAAACGGTATATGATATATGTAAGTAAGTGTAAGTGGAAAACTTACTTGGGTTCCTTCTGCGCCCACTTCTGCAACCGTGCTTCTGCATTATTTTTGTAGGAGAATCTGGTTTAGCAGTTCATTGACTTAAAGTCTTAGCTCAGTAAAAACATCTGACTTTCCCTGGATGCTGGGTAGACTAAATGCTACTAAATAATCCATGAAGGACTCATTAAGACTGAATTATTAGTGTGAGTTTAAATGTAGAGACACTGGAATTAAGGTAGTTGGGGGGTTGGGATGCTCAAGCAAGTGGCATGTCCACCAATCCACAAGGGCATAGGAGTGGTGGAAACTGGCATAGCCCCGTAAATTATTAGATTATAGAGCTCTTACTGTGCTTCCTTTATAGTTACAGAAAGTTATATTATTCATGTATTTTCATGAATGCAGCTACATGACTTCCCCAGACATTCTATTATATTTAAGAGAAAACAGGACAAGGATTAACTGAAAAATATCTGGTACTTACCGTTTCCTGCAGACAAGGTAAATTCAGAGGTGAATCTCAGATTTATGTATGTATTTTCAATTCTTTTTTTTTTTTTTAGTGCATCAGCTCCATAATGAACCTAATGGGATTAACTCCAGCCCATTAGTCTTGTGAGACTTTTCAGTACTGCGGTAGTGCGTATTCTGAGCATGACATGTTTCTTTACATTTTACAGTATACTGTAGCTGGAATATAGTATGAGTAGAAAACGTATACCTTCATAGTAGCATGCAGTCACTGTAATGCTGGAATACTCCTGGTGTATCTGGAATTGCTTAACACTGTGTCTGTACTTGAACTTTTTTTCTAAATTATTTTTACACACTGATGACTTGAGGGTTTTTGGTTTGTTAAAAAAAATTGTCATTTCACAAACATCTGACACTGCTTAACCACTACACATCCTCAGTACATGGCCTTATTGTAAATTTGTTATCAAAGTATGTATATGTAAGATGCCAACAGCTATTTTATAAACGCCACTCACTAGTCTATCATTGTATATCCAAACCACTTGGCGCACTTGCATGACAAGCTGCAACTTATCGTATCGCAGGCATTACCCAGATGGAACCCATATCTTCTTTTTTCTGTTATAAAAATAACATAGCATCACTTAAAGGACCACTCTAGGCACACAGACCACTTCAGCTTAATGAAGAGGTCTGGGTGCCAGGTCCAACTAGGGTTAACCCATTTTTTTCATAAACATAGCAGTTTAAGAGAAACTGCTATGTTTATGAATGGGTTAAGCCTTCCCCCATTCCCTCTAGTGGCTGTCTCATTGACAGCCACTAGAGGCACTTGCGTGCTTCTCACTGTGATTTTCACAGTGAGAGCACGCAAGCGTCCATAGGAAAGCATTATGAACTACGTCTCCCATGATACCCTTACTATCTGTGTCATTGAAAGGATCATTTTAGTTTTATTTCAGAGGTGAGCATTATGAATGCTTTCCTATGTGACCGGCTGAATGCGCGCGCAGCTCTTGCCGCGCGTGCGCATTCAGCCGACAAGGAGGATCGGAGGAGGAGAGGTCCCCGCCCAGCGCTGGAAAAAGGTAAGTTTAAACCCCTTTCCCCCTTCCAGAGCCGGGCGGGAGGGGGACCCTGAGGGTGGGGGCACCCTCAGGGCACTATAGTGCCAGGAAAACGAGTATGTTTTCCTGGCACTATAGTGGTCCTTTAAGACAAAGATTTTATCCATGCATCTTTAAAATATTACCTAGGTGGCAGAATCTAATTCAGCTTTTACAATAAATAAATGCTCCTCATCATAGCACCCTTGTAGCCTTTTAAAATTGCATAAATATTTAATATGACAGATTATTTTTGACAAGCAAATGGACCGTAAATTGGTAATAGATACAGATAGATTATCTTGTTAAGCAGTGATAACATTTTGTACTTGTCTCATTTATTGTAATTTCCTACTCCTATAATATTGTAAAGTGCGGCTAATTGTTTTTAAGTTTCTCTGGGTTCCAGAGTCGGTAAAATTGTATAAATTAATAGGATTTTCAAGTATTTCACTTATTTTTTTATTCACTATTAATTTTTTATTATTCCTTTGTTTCAGCTATATATAGGATAAGAAGAGAGTGCTTATAAAACTAAATGTGTTGATTTTTTTTTTTTTTTATTATTTCCAATCTGCTGCTGTTGGCTAAAATTTGAAATTTGTTTTATAGAAAAACATTGAATGTGTGTCTCATTGATATGTTATTTTTTTTTTGTAAATAACAATTTTTTAGTTATACTAGATTAGAAACAGTAATTCACAAGTATTATAAAGTACTGATAAATAAAAGCAGAGTGGTATATATGTGTAGTCCTGTTGCAAAATAGTAGAACCGTCTAAACCAACTGAAAAAAAGACAAAAGATAATGAAAAGTAGTGCAACTTAGTCGGGATGCAAACTGTTAAGGATCTTTTATACTTTGAGGAATTCCTTGTGGTGTAATGAAGGATGAAGGGATATCTGACAATGTTTGGCTAGTGGAAGCAATGCTCCTTCAAAAGGGCACAATGTGTGGACATTCCCGTCACATGTGAATAAATCCACTCTAAGATCCTTGGCATCTCCAGCATTGGATTTTTGGCCTACAGGCGCAAAGGTGTTGTTACCAAATGAAGAGAACCTTATAGGTGGACATGGCATATAAGATGCCATGTGGTAATTGGTCAGAGGTCAGAATATCAAAAGGTGAGAGGTTGTCATGAAAGTGTGTGAGGTTTGGCACATCAATGTGTGCAATGGAAGGATCTTATCATTATTGGCTAGATGGGCTACCTAGTGAAACCATGAAAAGAGGACTAATCACTGGCATTCAAAAAAATCTAGGTTATGAACCAGGCATAGGGCAATGTGCGGATCCCCCAACTTTAGAAGGGTCATATTGGTATACTCAATAACTCTGAGCAGGTGACTGGCATGATAATAAAGTATGAAGTCTTGGATTGCTAGTCCTCACCTGGTCTTGGTCATTGTCAGCTGCAAAACCCTCTACTTGTGTTTAGAGCCCTTCCAGACAAATCTAATCGATAATGTACGTGATGTGAAAAAGGCTTTTTGAAGTAAAATATTTATCGGGAGCGCTTAGAAAAGGTCAAGATTCTGAGTATGTTAAATTTTTTTACACAACCCAGCCTGTTAATGCGTAACAGCATCCAATCAAAATTCTTATGTAAGGAATAAAATGAACACTATAGCATTAAGAATGCAAATGTGTCAGGGATAAAGCAGAGCATCACACCGCAGCACAGGCGAAAACTAAGCAAAACTCAGCTGGAACTGGGCCCACAAAAAGGGACTCCATGCAGACCACTGAGACTACTTACCCACAATGGCCAACCCCGAGGGGGGCACCTACCATGCCGCACAAGTGCACATAGCACCCAAGAGACTCACAGGGCAGGCATCGGCTGACCACAGAAGACCCCACAAGCTGAGGCCCAGACAACTCTCCCGGGCCCCGTAGTGGATTTCTGAGCAACAGCACTGACTCTCTGGGCACCGGGCTATACTGCCTCACAGACTCCTCTCTCCCTATAAAACCGCATATGCTGTTGGCGTGCTATGAGTTGGAAGCGTAAGCTCAAGTGAAGTCCTACTCACACCCTGATCTGCCAGGCAAAACAAATAGTTTAACATTAATTTAACACTGTTTCTCTTTTTCCTTAACATGCTACATAGGCAAGTAACTTACAACACTAGCCTGCTTCACATAAGTTAGCGACACTTTACTATACTTCAATCACCATGCCTAGCTAGCCTCCCTGAGTTAACTTAAATGTATATTCCAACTTGGACATGTGGAACTAGCCTGCTCCCTCTCGAGATTTAACTTAATTTTACTCCACTGTCGTCTAGCTTAGCGCACTTATAACTACATTTACTGCATAACCATGTGTAGCCAGAATCTAGGAAGGGAGTGTTTAACCCAGTCTACCCCAGTTACATACTGCCTCGCCCTAGCCTGATTGTTACCCCCATTATCAACGAAGTTATTTTATGTTATGGAAGAGACTAAGTAATGATAATACACACTGTTTATTACGCGACGTAATCATATATATGTATAAAAATGTGCTAGCCTTAACAAGTACCTCTATGCCTTACTGTTTGAAATGCGCTAGAGGATTGCCTTTGGGGTACCTCACAAGCGACTGTTAAAAACTTACGCACTACAAAAAAAAAATAAAAAAAAAATAAATAAAAAAGAATGCAAATGTGTATTCCAAACCCTATAGTGCCCTAATTATCGTTAAAACGGTGGGTTATATTTGCCTTTACTCCTTTTAGCTCTGGTCTCTGGCATTCTGCCCCGCTTCTTTATCGGAGATCATTGAGATTGATAATCTAAGCCAATCAAATGCTTTGGCAAAACGTTGTGCTGCGCCAATCAGAAGGTCTCTATGAGCACATCTGTAGGCGTGAAGTGATCTGGGTGTCTATAGAGCACTTTTAAACATGGGGAAGAATTCAGTTTCGTACAAACTGGATACATTTTTAGTGAGCCAAGTATTGGTTGAATTATGTTGTTAAAATTAAACAGATAGATCGGATTGGCACATACTTCAGTAGATGAACATTTAAAATGGTAGATTTGGAAAAGTTAATCTTTAGGTGAGATAGTATGCCATGTATCTTGAATTCTGTCATTACCCAGTAAGAAGTTTCTTGGTTCAGAATAAAAAAATAAAATGAAAAAAGTCATCAGCGTAAGCTGCCCCCTTATGTTCGATCGAATTTAATGAAGAAAGGGTTTGATGGCAAGGACAAAGAGCAGCAGTGAAAGATACACCCCTGTTCAGTCCCATTGCTCATTGGAAAGATCTGTATATACATCATTTACACAGAATGTAGCTCTAGGTGAAAAGTATAGGGATCTTATCCATTCAAACATTGTGAACTTTTTTTTATAGGAATTTTGTGAATGGTTTTTATATCTAAGATTTAACACATAGTAAAATAGCCTTTTATTGATACAAATTTTAATCTGATAGGTTTCTGAAATAGTCAGATTTAACCGTTTTATATGCACTTTGTTTTGCACAGATTCTAAAAATGTCAGGTGAATTATCTCTAAATATTAACATCAAGGAACCGCGCTGGGATCAGAGCACCTTCGTTGGAAGGGCCAAGCATTTTTTTACAGTCACTGATCCGAGGAATATCCTTCTGCCCGATGAACAGCTGGAGCACGCAAGGCAGATCGTTCACGACTACAGGTACAGACTGCTACACAGTAATATGCATAAACTCTCTTCCTTGTTATTGGAACGAGCATTCCATAAACGAATCAAATATAAGTCTAAGGTGTCAGTCATTCTCAATAGAAGAATGCACATTTCTCAATGAAAATGGGAAATGATCAAAATGTCTATGCTTTTATTTATCCATTTGCTTAAAGTGTGCCTATTCTGGTACATGCCACTAATGTTTAATGCTAGGAAATGTATAGATTTTAATTACACCTTAAAGGGACACTATAGGCACCCAGACGACTTCAGCTTATTAAAGTGGTCTGGGTGCATTGCCACGGTCTATCAATAACTGCAATAATTAAAGAGGTTAATTCAATTTTGTATTTCTAGCACTATAGTTTCCCTTTAAAATATGTGACCAACCTTCCCTCATCCAACTCAGTATGGACCCTTGGGGTGAGTGAACATTCCACACTGTATGTTTAATGCTTCCATATGACAGATTTAAATGAAGAGTCATTATGGAACTTCCATAACAATCAGAAAAAAAGTTAATAGTGTAACTTGGCTGCTGAGATTGTGGCTAATCCGCAACCACGGTGTGTTTGTCCTCATATGTACTGTTAGAGTAAAGCTCGCAGTGATCCTACTAGCTATTATCAGAATGAAAATAAGAATATGTCCGTTTTAGTCCTCATCAATGATTTTAATTCATAATGGATTCTGTGGCAACCTTGTAAGTTCCTGGTTTACCCAGGGGCATTGACCTTCAGCGTGCATAAGGCCAAGTGTGAGAGCTAATAGTGTTATCAAAAAGTAAACTTTGGGAAAATGTTTGTCACATTGTAATGTTTATCTTGTAACAAGTAGTAATGCAGTGCCAGCATTTAAATGGGATATGCAGGTTTTATATCTAATTTTATTCCCTGAGTCTTAGTTTATCTATGAGACTTTTTAGTTTGCATCTTTTATGATATCAGGCTATCAAGTGTTTAACTGTACTGCAGTAATCAGTAAAATGCTGAGTGATATCTTTAGTTATCCACATAAGGTCAATCGCACCACTTCTGTTTCTATTCTATACAAGGCAGGGCATTGTGAACCCAACACTCACTGAAGATGAACTATGGAGAGCAAAATATGTGTATGATTCAGCATTCCACCCAGACACTGGTGAAAAGATGATATTAATCGGAAGAATGTCTGCTCAAGTACCAATGAATATGACGATCACTGGCTGTATGATGACTTTCTACAGGTAAGAAATTATACTGATGTCCGTGAAGGCTGCATGTGGTTGTCTTACAAGGAAAGCATTACCACAATCATGCAATTTGCTTATCATGATTGTTACCTGCGTAGTTGGATCAGACCAAAAGCTTAACATTGACTGTAAAGTTTTGACCTTTGGGTCTTGTCGACATGGATTTCTGACTTTAAAATGACTTTAAAGAGACACTATAGTCACCAGAACATCTACAGCTCATCGTATTTTTTTTTTTTCTGGTGAGTATGATCATTCCCTGCAGGCATTTTTATGTAAACAGAGAAAAGGCAGTGTTTACATTGTCCCATAGGGATACCTACAGTGGCCATCTGAGGAGTGCTCACTGGAGGTATCCCTAGGGGGCAATGTAAATACTGCCTTTTATTTGGCCACTGAAGGTGTTTCCGGCCATTCAGCGTCTTCACGCTTTGCATGGAGACACTGACTTTTCCTCATGATTTAATGTATCTCTATGAGAAAATGCTGCTTGGTCAAGCCGGTGTTTGGTCCAGCCTCCTTGTTGATTTCAGCCAATCCAATGCTTTCCCTAAATGCTGATCAGCAAGGGGGGCGGAAATAAGGTAGGTTCTCCTACCTTTTAACGGGGCTAAGGGGGGACAAGCCACCTAAATGGTGGTTTTCACACTATAGGGTCATGAATACATGTTTGTGTTCCTGATCCTATAGTGTTCCTTTGAGGTCAAAGTAGTCGCAGCTGGAAGAATAGTGGATTTGGCAGTTTTAACTAGCTTGGCTATTCAATTAACAACAATGTTCATCATAATGAATAACCCTGTAAATTATATATTCACATTAATCAATGGCAACTCTTAACACAGCATTTTCAGTACTTAATAACTCCAGCAACATCAGAATAAGCACCATGCCGACGAGACTCGTAATTGAAGTGTACTGTAGTTCTTTTGCTTGCGTTCTCTCTACTTTCTGCTCTTTTGCATCTTTCACTTTCAGAACCATTTTATGCTAATTACGCCACCCTGCCCCCCTTTCCCCATCACACCAATAATAGACACGAATAGGGAGCTGTGATGCCTCTGCTATGCTATACATGGTATATGTGTGTCATGGCGTGTGTGTGTCTGTCTGTCCTTCATGATGTGTTTGTTTAGGTTACCAGACCCCTTCCGTTCACAAGGGAATTATGTTTTATTCACTTTTTAGTTTTTTACGCCATGCTGGTCTCCCCTCAACTGGCCCTGCCTCTATGGCTGAGATTATCAAGCTATATGATCTCAACTAATCCAATGTTTTGCCATAAGATTGTCTGCAAAACGCTGCAGCAATCAGCATCTCCTCATTGAGATGCATTGAATCAATGCATCTCTATGCGGAACGTTCACCTACTATGCAGGAAGCACCTCTAGTGACCGTCTGAGTGACTGTCACTAAAGGTGTCACTAGGAAGCAATGTAAACACTGCCTTTTCTCTGAGCCTCACATCCAGCCTGTTGTCAAATCCTGCCAATGCCACCTTAAAAATATTGCCTGCATCCACCCCTTTCTTACGCAAGACGCTACACAGGAGCTTGTCCATGCTCTAGTAATCTCTTGCATGGATTATTGTAACTCTCTCCTAATTTGTCTTCCCATTATCTGTACTGCCCCACTACAGTCTGTACTGCTCTCCCCTCTATCAGTCCTTACATTGGCTTCCTGTGTCCTATAGACATCAATTCAAAGTACTAATTCACATCTATAAACACTGAACAATTCTTGCCCCTCCTATATCTCTTCGCTGATCCATGGTATGCCCCTTCTCGGCTTCTCCTCTCTGCCCATGACCTTCTCTTGTCCGCTGCTCACACCGTATGGCCAACTCACGCTCACCAGACTTCTCACGGGCGTCTCCTTTCCTTTGCAATAGCCTGCCTACGCCCATCAGACTCTCACCTGGTCTTCGATCATTTAAAGGACCACTATAGGCACCCAGACTACTTCAGCTCAGTGAAGTGGTTTGGGTGGTTTTAACCCTTCAGATGTAAACATAGCAGTTTCAGAAAAACTGCTATGTTTACACTGCAGGGTTAATCCAGCCTCTAGTGGCTGTCTTCCTGACAGCCACTAGAGGCCGCCGCGATTTACACAGAGTAAATCACACTTATTTGACGCTGGACGTCCGCACAGAGTCCAGCATCAAAAAAGATCCCCATAGGAAAGCATTTTCTATGTGCGCGTTTGAATGCGTGCACGCCTCTGGCCACGCATGCGTATTAGGCTCCACGCGGGAACTGACGTCAATGGAGGAGGAGAGGTCACCAGTGCCGAGGGAGCCCAGCGCTGGATTAAGGTAAGCAAATAAATGGTTAATTTACCATTTATTCGCCACGCATCGGGGCTCTAGTCACCTAAGCGGTGACTAGGGCTCTATAGCATTAGGAACACATATTTGTATTCCTAACGCTATAGTGTTTCTTTAAGAAGTGCCGCAAAACCCATCTCTTCAGGAAAGCTTTTGGCCTGCAACAGTAAGCTCTACCTCACATACCTGTCCTTTGCTCTTTCCTAAAGTGCAGAACTCCACTCTCTCCTCCAGATCTGCTTCATTCCCACCTTGTTAGACTGATTTTTCCTGTCCTATTGTGTTTTATACCCCACCTCCTCTAGACTGTAAGCTCATTTGAGTAGGGTCCTCTTCAACCTATTGTTCCGGTAAGTTTTTGTAATTGTCTCATTTATTATTAAATCTCCCCCTCTAATAATATTCTGAATTGCTACGGAATATGCTGGCACTATATGAATAACAATAATATTCATGTAATTTTTCTTTTATAATTTTTCTTCACTTGTGGAAATATAGATTAGTAATTTGCATGTTTTTAAATATAGGTTACTTTTGTGCTAAATATATTGAATTAAATTGGGCATGGTAGAGACATTCTCCATTTTCTTCATACAAATTGGTACATTTTTAGAATGTGTGTTGAATACGTTTGAAAAATAACTTCTAAAATAAGCAATTTTTTACTTAGACGGGTTATAAGCTGGTTATAAAAAAAGTGCTGCCTATTACAATATATATTTACACACATACATTTTCCTTTTCAAATTGTATTTATTCAATTTCCACAATAGATTCTTGTATTTAATGTAGATTATCTTGTTTTCAGCTTGCTAGAGAAACCAGAAAATGTATACATCTGTCAAAAGATTCTTATAAAATGGCTAGACTTTGCAGATGTGAATTCTGCTAGAACACAGATGTCCAAATCCAGCCTTTCAAGCGACTGCCTATTAGCCACGTCAAAAGAGCCTGTAAATGCTATCTGCTGTTTTTTCCATTTTTAGAACAACACCAGCCGTGGTCTTATGGCAGTGGATTAACCAGTCCTTTAATGCCATTGTTAACTACACGAACAGAAGTGGCGATGCTCCCATCACTGTAAGGTAGGAATGATGCATACTACTGAATCATGTGGCCTCATATTGTACTTTTAGGCCTTATCCCGGAATACTGACTTGCGCAGCGTTACCTCTTTGGATTCTTGCCCTTTGCAGAAAGGCTAAAAGGTGACCTAAAAATGATAATGCTGAGTGACATGTCATGAAAAGTAAAACTGTGTGCAAAGTTAAGAATGAGCAGATCATTTGTACCTATATGCACGCTAGTTTTCATTTTATGTAATATATTCTACTATGGTTTAAAGGACCACACTGCAAAAAAATTCTAATTTCTTTTTTCTTTTTTTTTCTTTTTTTTTAAGTGAACATCGCTGTTTAGTAGATATATCCCCAATGGATACATGCATGTGCATCAAGTCTGAACAGAATAGGGGAGCAAGTAGAGCACACTTGCCATTTCCGTTTGCTCAAGGGAGTTAACAGAAGGGGGGTGCAACCTCCCTTGCTGCTTGAGTGTCAGTCAAGGACATAACTTAAAGAGACACTATAGGCACCCAGACCACTTCAGATTATTAAACTGGTCTGGGTGCAGTGTCCCAGGTTCCTTAAGCCTGCAACGGTAATTATTGCAGTTTTTAAGGAGCAGATGCGGAGCCTGAACCAGCACTGAGGGACATCAGTGTTGGAATTAGGTACACATGGAGGGGGGGCGCTATAGTGCCAGAAAAAAAAAAACTTTGTTTTCCTGACACTAAAGGTTCCCTTTAATTATAGACATGCAGATTTCTCATGGAACTTTGCACTTTTATTGATTGGAGGTACAATATGATGCTCCTCATCTATAAAGCTGAAGTGCTTTATTTGTGTGGAGTGTTTTGGTTTTTTTTGTTAATCAGTATTGGAATAGTTTAGTTCTGTTGATTAACTTCGGGCTGCTTTGAGTCTTCTGTTGTCTTTTTCCTTCATACTTTTTTCTGTTTTGTATTCTAAGGAAAGACGTACAAAATGCTGATTTCAGATCCCAGTACTCTTTGTTCTTTCTTCCCCTTCTGCGCAAGTGTTTGGGTTCAATTTTTAATGAAACCGATAGAACCATTCCATTGTATTTTTTTCGTATTATAAAAAAATGTTACCTATGAGATTATACGCAGTTTATTTTTCTAGAGATAAGTAAAATATTAGTTATTGTACATTTTCCATGCATGAGAGAATTACAGTTTGTGCCTTAACTTGTCATTTGTCCATCCACATGTTTGTCACTAACATTTTGGGGAGTTAAGGGGGTATTGAACACTGGCAATTAAATATATATTTATAATCGCATATAGTAAGTTTCATGTTTGGAATGCTATCATTTCACCACGTGTCCGTTATCTAGTAGCCTGTGAGACTTTTAAAGGCAATAAATAATTTCCTAGAGTACTCTCAGGCATAGTCATAGCGGGAACTATATATTTATTTATTACAACCATGGCATGTAACTGAGTGTCTGGTCACACAGACACCTGTCTAGGTTTTACTATGGGGAAAGGGAAATGCTCTATAGCCAGCTCTGATCAGGATCACTAATTTATGCTGAATTTATGACGTACCATAGAAATGGAGATGGAATACTTGTGCCAATTTATGAGGGTCTTTGCTATTATAGGTAATAGACTTAAACCCTTTTTAAGACTACATATTTTACCCATTTACAATGCCCTATGGGGCATTACTATTGGGTCTCCAGCCCCTCAAACCTTGTAAAAATGATTTAAAATGTACATGATGTCCAGCTGGTCTCCACTCCCACCACTGATGTCAGCTCTGCACTTGCACGGTCCAATCATTGGCTTCTTATAGAGAAGCCTGTGATTGGACTCTTTCACTGGATCAGAGTGCATGCACACACTCCGAGCTGGGGTGGGAGGGAGATAAAAATAAATATTTATATATATATATATATATATATATATATATATATATATATATATATATATATATATATATATATATATATATATATGTATATGTATATGTATCGATAAGATGGAGCACTCAAAAGGACTTCAACACGGTGTATTTATTGTGACGAAAAGTTTACAACATAGTGCAAATAATTCTGATCAGAATTATTTGCACTATGTTGTAAACTTTTCGTCACAATAAATACACCGTGTTGAAGTCCTTTTGAGTGCTCCATCTTATCGATTTATCTATATTTTGGACGTCGGAAGCACCAAAGGCAGTTGTATTGGGAATACTTCAGGGGTGAGTGCCTGAATTAATAAATAATAAATATATATATATATATATATATATATATATATATATATATATATATATATATATATATATATATATATTATGTATGTATATTATCTCTATCATTTTTTTTTTTTTTCTTATTTTTTTTTCTCATGTAAGCAGGGGGAGTACACACAATGAGGGAGGTGAAAACTATATTCCACATGCAGGCATGGCTATTATTACATCTGTTGCCAGCACATAAATGACAGATGTGTTTTATGCACAGAATTGACATTCGCCAGTGTGAAACAGTGTTCTGGGCTGCCTAAGTCACATGTGCTTGAGGTGGAACTATCCTCCGGCACACAATTAAAAATAGCTCTGCATGTGCAGTGTTGCAAGCAGAAACAGTGCACATTCATACTCCTACCACCATGACCACTTCGAATCACTGACGTGGTCATGGTTCTTAGAGTAACCATTTAAGGGCATGCCATTAAACACTAGCTGAAAGGTATCTATTGTTAATTCTTCCTTCCTTTTTTTTTTTTTTTTAAGCTAGCTATCAAAACATAGTTGAGTGCCAGCAATTAAGAACAGTTTTCCCAGAGTTTTGGTTTTGGTTTGTATTCATATAATTTTTAGTAGTTTTTTGAAAGGGAGAATTTCAATTACAAAGGAATATTTTGCAACCTAGCTGCAAATTCATTGTTCGTTTATGTGCTATTAAAATTGTGTCTTAAGTTCTTAATCTACTAAATCTCCATTTTTTTTCCTCCCATTTCTCTGTTATATCATGTAATGCCTTTGGACTGGATTTTTAACATAAACTGACTATACACATGCAAACACCTCTGCCTCTTGTTGTTTTAGCCAACTGGGAACAGCTTATGTTTCTGCCACCACAGGTGCTGTTGCGACAGCTCTAGGACTAAATGCACTAACCAAGGTACTTGACATTCATATTTGTTTTGTAACCTAATTACCAGAATTAACCTATATCCATTTAACTTGTGTTCACTCTAATACAAAGTATACATCCGGTAGCATGTGACCTTGACCACAGAATGCCATGTAAATTACTATGGTCAAGACATATATTGTTGGAGAAAATATGTGTTATTAAAAAAGAAATAATTTTTGATTCTGTGAGTTGATGTGGATTGGGGAAGGCCTGTAATCACTTTATAATGATTGTGTTACCAACAAAGTAGTCTGTCATTGTTCTCGAACCCTGAAAAGGAATCTGTCTGCAAAATACGAGAGTCCTGTTTTATCACCTTAGAAATACAAATTGCATATATATCAATCAAATGCGTATATGTATATACACATGCCCACACATATTGGAATAGCCTGCGGATAGATATTCTGGTTTAATCAGAGAAAGTTGTGTACAACCAGCAGTAATTGTCATGACGTGCTTTGCATTATCAGTGGTTTGATAATTTATTTTCTTCTCTTAACAGTTTTAATTTTATTGTTTAATCCTTCAAGCTATGTGCCATGTTCTTGGTTCTGATATTTCACTAAATCAAGGTAATAATAAAAAATCACCCATTTTTGCTTTATTTTTCTTTAGCATGTCTCACCCCTAATTGGAAGATTTGTTCCCTTTGCTGCTGTAGCTGCTGCCAACTGTATCAATATACCCTTAATGAGACAACGGTAAAATTTTATTTTTCTGTTCATCAATG
>OW240914.1:277552047-277823334 GCA_933207985.1 Pelobates cultripes | reverse complement strand
GTACAGAACACTGGTGAGACCTCACTTGGACTATTGTATACAGTACTGGAGACCGTATCTTCAGAAGGATATTGATACCTTGGAAAGGGTTCAGAGAAGGGCTACTAAACTGGTTCATGGATTGTGGGATAAAACTTACCAGGAAAGGTTAAAGGATCTTAACATGTATAGCTTGGAGGAAAGATGAGACAGGGGGGATATGATAGAAACATTTAAATATATAAAGGGTATCAACACAGTAAAGGAGGAGACTATATTTAAAAGAAGAAAAACTACCACAACAAGAGGACATAGTCTTAAATTAGAGGGACAAAGGTTTAAAATAATATCAGGAAGTATTACTTTACTGAGAGGGTAGTGGATGCATGGAATAGCCTTCCAGCTGAAGTGGTAGAGATTAACACAGTAAAGGAGTTTAAGCATGCGTGGGATAGGCATAAGGCTATCCTAACTATAAGATAAGACTAGGGACTAATGAAAGTATTTAGGAAATTGGGCAGACTAGATGGGCCGAATGGTTCTTATCTGCCGTCACATTCTATGTTTCTAGTTCCCTGCTGTCCCGCTTTTGGGGACATTAGGGAACTGTCCGCAATAATCATAGCATGAGGGCATCTTTATACACTTTGAGACAGCCTGTAATATAGATGAAAAACATTAGTGTGTTACTTTTACTTCCTTTTATATATTGTTTCTAATAATACGAATGATTCCTTTTATCCTTGGACTTTATTTTTAAAAAAGGCAAGTAGATGAGGTACTATACATCAGATTGTTCAGTGAGTACAGAAGTCAAGAGACAATAACATTGTACAACATGTTTCGCGTAAAATTGCAGCATATGGTAATACTGTTACATGAACCTTTGGTACATAATAATGAATGACAGATCGCACACGGGTGTTGTTGAGGGTCTGTCGCTGAACTTCGCTGGTTTACTCTGTCTACTGCTTCATTTTATATTTTCAGTAGAGTAGGAAGTAGGAGAGGAAAAATAAGTGTTAGGGATAGAGATAGAAGTGAAGTTAAGATAAAACTGTTAGCTGTCCTGTTAGGTGGTGGGTCGAACCCTATTCATCCCCATGCTCTCTGGCGGTCGGATTATAAGATCTCCCCATTCGGATTCGCTATAAATCTCTGAAATATGAGATGCCACTTCCTCCCTGAGGGGCCCAGCATGCTTTCATCAGGGTTTATACAGTACAGGACGTGAAAGAAAGAAAAGAAAGGAAAGTTGCTGCATTTACTGGACATAGAATGTGTTGCCCTCTACCCCCTTCTCTTCATCTCGTAGTATGCCACCTTTTGTAGTGTCCAAGGTGAGGTCTCAGCTAGTGTTGAACAGATCCCAAACTTTGCTGAAAGTTGTGGTAGTATTCCGCACTTGGGCGGTTAACTTGTCTCTTAGGTAGTTGTCCCTGATTTTATTAGTGACTAGTGTGAGTGTAGGGGTCTCTAAATATGACCACTTATGTGCCAAGGCCCTTCGGGCTGCTAGGTATATCAAATTCAAGAGTTTTTGCTCATGCCTGGTTAGGCTCTCAGTCGGCCTTAAAGGATCACTATAGTGTCAGGAAAACAAAGCGGTTTTCCTGACAATATAGTGCCCTGAGGGTTAAAACCCCTTCAGCAGCTTACCTTATTCCAGCGCCAGGCTCCCTCGGCGCTGGTGACCTCTCCTCCCCGTCCAACGTCAGCTCCCCTGTCCAACGTCACTGGAGCTGAATGCGCATGCACAGCATGGACACTCTGCGCGATGGAGGCGAAATTCGCCTTTAGTGGCTGTCCGGAAGACAGCCACTAAAGGCTGGATTAATCCCAAATGTAAACATAGCAGTTTCTCTCACATGTTTACATGTGAAAGGTTAAAACCTGAGGGACCTGGCACCCAGACCACTTAATTGAGCTGAAGTGGTCTGGGTGACTATAGTGTCCCTTTAAGAGCAGACATGCCCGGGGTCTAGTTCTAGTCTCCGTTGCATAATTTGAGATCCCATCTCTATCACCTTTTGCCAGAAGGTCGCTATCACTGGACAGGACCACCAAATGTGGATTTAGGTCCCCTTGTTGGAACACTGATGCCAGCAGGCATCTGTGGGGATTAGTTTCATACGGTACTGCTTCGCCGGGGTGGTATACCACCGAAAAAGCATCTTGTAGGACTGTTCCTGGAGAGTTATGCCCATTGATATCTGCGTGCATGCCTCCCAGATGTCCTGCCAGTCTACCCCCTACAGGGTCTCCCCAAGATCGGCTTCCCATTGCTCTGTGTTGCGCAGAGGTCCCAGTCTTTGGACTCAGCACTGAGGTGTTCAGCAGGGTAATCAATCTGGTCTGTGATGTTTCTGTGAAACATAAGTGTTTAACCCCTTACGTACCAAACTTCTGGAATAAAAGGGAATCATGACATGTCACACATGTCATGTGTCCTTAAGGGGTTACAGGTGGTCATGTGTTTAGTGGCTACCCTCTCTATGTCTTTTTGTTTTGCAAAGTCCCGTATTTGCATGTAATGGAAGTAGTCTCGAGACTGAAGTGGTGTGATACTATTTAAGTGCTCGTATGTAACTAATTTCTTGTTGAGGTATAAGTGTACATATCTTTGAAGTCCCCCTTATAGTCCTTAGCTTGCATGCCCGATGGGAATGCTCTGTTTCGCAGTATTGGCGTAAGCGGGGAGGGGAGTTCTCCCAATGAGTATTTCTGCCTGGATTTGTCCCAAATTTGTATTGTGTTAAGTATAGCGGGGCAGGAGGTTTTCAAGATGTGCCTCTGACTCCTGGGGATCCATATATAGAATTGGGGTAGATCTAGACGTGTCATCTGGGACTCACTGTCTACCAATCATATTTTGTCTGGTGGTGAGTACCAGTGGATAAGTTGTGTCAGTTGTGCTGCCAGATAGTACAGATGTAAATTTGGACGGCCCAGTCCCACCCGCGTCTTAGGTCTATATAATAGGATGCATGCTAGTCTAGGGGGGTTTATTGTGCCAAATGAATGTGTCACTTTGACCTCTGTGTTCCCGCCAGGTCTCCCTTGGTGACCCCCACCAGTAATGCCTGGAATAAGAAGAGCAGTCTTGGGAGTATATTCATCTTAACAGTATGAATGCATCTCAGCCATGAGATCGATTTGTCCGTCCACTGCTCCAGTGCCCTGGTGAGGGTCTGGAAGAGGGGAGGGTGGAATAAAATGTGTAAACCTATGTGCATCCAAGAGTGTGGACTGTCTTACTACACACTTACTGAGAGCTAACAGTAAGCTCCTAAAGCTCCTTTGTCTGTCCACTGCTCCTGTTCCCTGGGGAGGGTCTGGAAGAGGGGAGGGTGGAATAAAATGTGTAAACCTATGTGCATCCAAGAGTGTGGACTGTCTTACTACACACTTACTGAGAGCTAACAGTAAGCTCCTAAAGCTCCCTCTGGACCATTCCCCATTAGACCAGGACAGTGAATACATATCCACTGTCGGGATTATATCGCCTATGCGATAAAAGTTGGTGCTACTATCACCTTTACACACTGTAAAGGCAATTCCATTTCTCCTTCTTTTTTTTTTTTTACTCTGTAACTTACATACTACATTATATTTTGCAATTTGTCCTCTGCTCATTACATTATGTCACACTGACCTGGACTTGAGGACTTTCTCCAAGGTGCTGCTCCCCTCCATCTACACAACAAGCATCATAAGACTCGCACTGTTCAATTCTCCCTGCAAGGTCAGCCCTCAGCAGGCCGGCTAAAATGTTTGGCTGGCCACTGAGGGATGGGTGCTAGTGATACAATTGCACCACTGGCCTAACCCATTTACCTCCCTCCCACCAGCATCCCGATTCTCAGGACACCGGTGTTGGGAGGTATGCCTAAAGAGTTATTCCAAAAGATTACTTTTGCTTTTTGAGGTGGTCATGGTGGTAGGTTGAAAGACTGAACATCCAGAGATATTTCTTTCCTGTGGTCCAGTGTGAGCAGGCTGACTTAAGGTGATGGGTGAGGCATTAGGCTTCCTCAGTATCCCTCATCTGTGTGTGCTGTCCCTCCTCCTCAACCTTTTCCCCACGCAGCTCTCTGTTAGCTTGCCGGGTTGAGGTGAAGCTGAACTCACTTCCTCTCAGCAGACCATGGATGAACAAGGCAACAGAGGCACGGTGCTCGGCTGTGGCCCGTGGGGAAACTTGGAGAGAGGGGCCCGGCTGCGGGTAAACAAAATGACAGGGGCCCGGCCGCTGGGAGACACAGAGATGGACCGGGCTGCAGGGGATCAATGTGGCAGGGGCCCGGCTGCAACCGGCATGGAAACACGGTAAAGGGACCAGTCTGGTGAAATATTAAAGGGCAGCGGGCCCCTGATTAAACTGTTGCAGGCTCAAGGGGCAGCTGCTTTGTGCTCCCAGGAATAAATGGGACCGGGGCAGCTGCCCCTTTTGTTTGCCCAAGTTGCACTCCTAGCAATTTATACACAGAATTGGCCTTAGGCAGCCCAACTCTGCCCCAGGATGCCTTAGGTCAATACTGTGTATAAATTTCATATGTCATCAGCAGGTCTGCCCTCAGAAATTTTGGGACCCCTGACAAAGCTTAAGGTCTGGGCCCCGCACCTGAGTCCGCTCACAGGGCTCTTCCTGAGTCCGCCCGCAAGGATGCAGTACTGAATGTGGTGTATATAGTGGATGTAGAATTAGAATGTGTGTAATGGACGCAGAGTGCGTCTTTAAAGTGGACGCAGAGTGTATAGTGGATGCAGAGTGAGTGGAAAATGGATGTAGTGTGTATAGTGGATGCAGATTTTACATTTGTGCAGTGGATGTAGTGTGTGTGTAATGGGTGTAGTTTTTGTGTGTAGTGTATGCAGTGTCTGTGTATAGTGAATGCAGAGTGTGTGTTTGGGTAGTGTATGCAGTGTCTGTGTATAGTGAATGCAGAGTGTGTGTTTGGGTAGTGTATGCAGCGTCTGTGTATAGTAAATGCAGAGTGCTTGAATATGTAGTGGATGTAGTGTGTGTACAGTAAATGCAGAGTGTGTGTACTGAGGAGCGGCAGGAAGCTTTGTCTGGTGCTGGATTAAGGTAAGTAAAACTTTATTTTAAGCATTTTTATTTTAAAGGGACACCATAGTCACCAGAACAACTACAGCTTATTGAATTTGTTCTGGTGAGTAGAATCATTACTTTCAGGCCTTTTGCTGTAAACACTGTCTTTTCAGAGAAAATGCAGTGTTTACATTACAGACTAGTGATAACTTCATTGGCCACTCATCAGATGGCTGTTAGAGATCCTTCCTTGGTCATGGCTGCCTAAAATGCATCCAAGCATTCAGTATCTCCTCCCTCTGCATGCAGACACTCAACTTTCCTCATAGAGATTCATTGATTCAATCCATCTCTATGAGGAGATGCTGATTGGCCAGGGCTGTGTTTGACTTGTGCTGGCTCTGCCCCTGATCTGCCTCTTTGTCAGTCTCAGCCAATCCTATGGGGAAGCATTGTGACTGGATCAGGCTACCACTTCAGCAGGCAGTGGGCAGGTCAAAAGGAAACAGGGACCAAGTAAGCAGCTCCATACTTGAATACAAGTAAGATTTGACTATATTTAGGGAGGCATGAGGGGGCCAGATTGTGGTTTTAACCCTATAGCAGGGGTACTCAAACTCCGGCCCCCCAGATGTTGCTGAACTACAACTCCCATGATTCTCTGGCTATCTATGTAATTCAAAGAATCATGGGAGTTGTAATTCAGCAACATCTGGGAGGCCAGAGTTTGAGGACCCCTGCCCTATAGGGTCAGGAATACATGTTTGTGTTCATGACCCTATAGTGCTCCTTTAAGCAGAATCTTTGAACGTTTTCGGAGTGGGAACTGATAGAGTAATACCAAAAGGGTATTATTCTAGCATCAGTGAAAAAGGGTTGGAAAAACCCTTTAACCCCTTGTCATGTCATGTGTCCTTAAGGGGTTAAAGCAACACTTTAGTATTAGTATTAGGAATACAAAGATGTATATGTAACACTAAAGTTTTGCTCTGCCCTCATTCATGAAAGGGTTAAAAAAAACTTTACACTTACCTGATTACAGCGCAATGACTCACTACTGTGCAACTGCAGGAAGTGCCTCTAGTGGCTGTCTGGTAGATTTTGTTCTTCTAAAACTGCAATGTTTTACACTGCAGCGCTAAGGGGGACAGGGACACTGCACCCCCTTAGTACTGCACCAAGAGTTATTCACTAAAGTGAGAATTCAAAGAAAATTTTGAATTTAAGGCCAAAGTAGCAAAACTGTAAGCTTAGCTTACAAAGAATGTTTTCAAATCGTCTATTTATACCTTGAATTTAAAATTCACTTTGAATTCTCACTTCAGTAAAAAATGAAATAAAAATAATGCCAGTGAATGCAAAGCAATTATCACATTTTAGGTCACAATAGACTAGTTTTAAATCTCATGTTCAATTTATGT
This sequence comes from Pelobates cultripes, assembly GCA_933207985.1. NCBI lineage: Eukaryota > Metazoa > Chordata > Amphibia > Anura > Pelobatidae > Pelobates > Pelobates cultripes. Next base: position 277,816,878 of record OW240914.1, on the reverse strand, counting down.
TGTCTTCCCAATAATTGACACTTCACTGAATAACCTTGGATGACATTTTATCAAGAATGCAGCGTACAGTAAGGTTCCATTGATAATCTTGTAAATAAATAGCGAGCATTCTATCTCTGACAAGGATGTAAAGCGAACACCTACATACACAGCTATCTTCTCTACTAATGGCAGCCTAGTTTCCATAGGAACTGAGGGAGGGAGATTGCAGTCCCAGGCTCCATGAGCTCATTCTCTGTCTGCCTCTCTAGAAGGAGTAGGGAGGGGCTGCTGCTCTCCTCCCTTTATCCCCAGCCATCCAGCCATCCTCAGCATCACCAGAAGCACATCTGCTGATGTGTGTGGCTCTTATAGTCAGCAGCAGGGGCAAACATGGATTCAGGATTCACACTGCTCTGCATTCATCCCTGCCAGACCTCAACATGGTGAGCCTGTACCTTCTTATTTACCGTGCCCTTTCCAGGGGAGGCCTTTTTAGACCTTGCCCTACCAATTAATGGGAATAATAGATTTAATGTGCTAAATATATGGCTGAGAGATGGAGAAGCTGCAGTGGTTATGGTTAACGATTGGGCTGATACTGCTTGGGTTTGATTATATATTTCTAGCTATAACCTTATGCTTAAAAATATATAGACATTATGTGGGTTTGGTTTGCTCAGTTATGGTTTTGTATACTAGATAGCTGCATAGGGATGGGCCTGATTTTCATTTGGAAGACATTACTCCAAATCTATGGAGAACATATTTTTACTTATTAAGTCACATGCAACAGTTTATAATTCTGTGGTTTTGTGTTTGATTTTTTTTTAATGGTGTGAACATTTTGACTTTTGAAAATAAATATCAGGACCAAGCAAGAATCTGGTAAATCCCTAATGTTTAAAATGGCTGCAGTGATATCAGACCTGTAAATATTTTATAAGGACAATTTCAGGAGGTGCACTGTAGGTTTACACAAAACAGCTTTATTTATCAAAGAGATGGTGTTTGTTAAATGGCAAACAAAATGTGGTACCTTGTCTTATTTAGATGCTAATATTGCAGCAGGGCAATGGGCGATGGGATAATCGGTATTAATTAAGCTAATTAGATCTGTCTATCTTTCATGTTATTTTAGAATCCTTCCTACGCTCAACCAATTGACATTTTCTGTATTTCATCCATTTTAATGTAATTGGAGTAAGCAAAATGCAGTATGCCACAGAGAAAGCAAAGCCTTGCAAAAAATAAAAAAAATAAAATGTAATATCTTAATGGACAAACATATATTATAATCACCCTATCATATAGTGCCACTGCTGCATTTCCATTGTAAATGCACAACATTTACTGTAATTCATTGATTTTCTGTGGTCTGTGTTTGCTGAATACTCTTCATAGATCAGGAAGAGAACACAAACCAATTTAACCTATAGAATACTAGAATGATGCTGAATTCAGGAGGAGCAAGGTTGGAAGGTTAAACATGCATGCTATAAGTTACTTAATTCATATATTTCTGGTTCTTCATTCACTAAATTAGGAATTATGGTGAATAGACAAGAGATTTGCAAATCTTAGACCAAATGACCCACAGAAAAGAAAAAAAAATATTCAACTCATCATTACTGTTTTGGGCCTAAAATTACCTTTTCAATCCTCTACAATTCCAGATGTCTTAAATAACGCTCACTGTGTTGAAAAGGCCTGTTTTTAAGGCAGTGTTTTGTTCCTATATTGAGAAGATGTGATTTTCCTAGGTGATTTGTTATGTATGCTATTAGTCTTGGCAGTCCTGCCTGTTTTGCTGCTCTGATTGAATTTGGCATCTTACCTACCAGTTAGTCTTCCTGTACAAGCAAATTTTTCTTAATTTTTCTTTTCTGTGTGACATCTGCATTGTTTCAGTACAGATTGCCCTTTCCATGTACAGCCTCTTCCACTGAGGCCCACGCTATGCAGTGTCTGCTCTTGCTAGCAGTTATGACATTAATCCCATTGTAAAGGCATTCCCACATGATTGCTCATTCAATGAAAAATACTTTCTAATCCTTAAATTGGTTTGATGATTGGTTTAATGCTTTTAAGTCGGTTGTCATATTACACTGTATATTTTGCATATTTTGTTTCTTTACTGAAAAATTAGCCAAGCTATGTAGTTATATCAGTAATGTTTGCTGGTGTTGTAACTCATGCTACTACGTCAAAATGACCTGCTCGTCCTTATTTTGGCTCTCAATACAATATCATTTTTTTAAATTTCTCTTCGGTGTTTAAGAGGATAGCATGTTAACAAAAGTACAATGTGTTTTGTTTTTTCCATAAATTGAGTTATAAATTGTGCAGAATTCACAAATCAAATGCAAATTGTAGGACATAATAGTACAGATAAATAATGTTAGAAAATTGACAATTTGGCCTTAAATATGTGGTTTCCTTGTAAATTCTGTATGATTTCCAGTTAAATGATTAATAACTGGCATGAGCTTTAACACTTAAAGGGACTCTGTCCCTTCTGGGGTCTTTGCATATTTTGCAAAGATCTTCAATGATGACATGGTCTCGTGGGGAGAAGTGGCCGTGGAGTGCAGTTTTACTTACCTGAATCTGTTCCTTGCAGACACAGTCTTCTTCCATGGAATCTGCTTCAGATCCTGGGCCTTTAACAGCCAGGAACCCGCGTCGCACATGCACAACACTCATGTCTATGGAGGGTTCCGAGAGAATGTAGGGACTCTATAGACAAAGCCTTTTTCCCTACAGCTGTCACTAGTGATGACTGGAGGTTTGACAGTAGTATCTCCACCTTTTTGTCAAACTTTGTCAAGTGTAGGAAAAATACATTTTTAAAAGTAGTCGTTACTTTGTCTCAGAATATCTTTCGACTGTGCTGGAATTTTTGTGAAATTCCAATAGAGTCAATGTGAGTATTTTATAAAGATTGTATTTTTTAATAAAATGCCATTTGTTTGGGAGGGTGACAATGCCGCTTTAACATAAAAAGGGACCAAGCAACATCTCAAATGCATCATTTTGACATTTTTTTTTATAGACTTCCCCATGTAAGTAGCCAGAGTGGCCATTGAAATACATGTCTGTGTGTGTGACTCTCGTTTATCATATTGTCATGTCATTATAATATATTTGTAGGTCAAAGTATTTATTCCATTGTTTAGCCTTAGTTTATATACAGGTGATACTCGAAAAATTTGAATATAGTGCAAAAGTTCATTTATTTCAGTAATGCAACGTAAAAGGGGAAACTAATATATGAAATAGACGCATTACATGCAAAGCAAGATAGTTCAAGCCGTGATTTGTCATAAGTGCGATGATTATGGCTTACAGCTCATGAAAACCCCAAATCCACATTCTCAGTAAATTTGAATATTACATGCAATCAATAAAACAAGGAATGTACATAGAACAATATCGGACCTCTGAAAAGTATAAGCATTCATATGGACTCAGTACTTGGTTTGGGCCCCTTTTGCAGCAATTACTGCCTCAATGCGGCGTGGCATGGAAGCTATCAGCCTGTGGCACTGCTGAAGTGTTATGGAAGACCAGGATGCTTCAATAGCGACCTTCAGCTCTTCTGCATTGTTCAGTCTCATGTCTCTCATCTTTCTCTTGGCAATGCCCCATAGATTCTCTATGGGGTTCAGGTCAGGCGAGTTTGCTGGCCAATCAAGCACAGTAATCCCACGGTCATTGAACCAGGCTTTGGTGCTTTTGGCAGTGTGGGCAGGTGCCAAGTCCTACTGGAAAATGAAGTCAGCATCCCCGTAAAGCTCGTCTGCGGAAGGAAGCATGAATTGCTCCAAAATCTCCTCGTAGATGGCTGCGTTGACCCTGGACTTAAAGGGCCACTATAGGCACCCAGACCACTTCAGCTTAATGAAGTGGTCTGGGTGCCAGGTCCAGCTAGGTTTAACCCTTTTTGCTGTAAACATAGCAGTTTCAGAGAAACTGCTATGTTTACATTAGGGTTAATCCAGCCTCTAGTGGCTGTCTCATTGACAGCCGCTAGAGGCGCTTCCGCACTTCTCATTGTGATTTTCACAGTGAGAAGACGCCAGTGTCCATAGGAAAGCATTGAGAATGCTTTCCTATGGACTGGCTGAATGCGCGCCGTTCTAGCCGCGCAAGCGCATTCAGCCGATGACGGAAGAAGAGGGAGGAGAGTCCCGGCGCCATGGGAGCCCGGCGCGGGAAAAGAGGTAAGGGATTAACCCCTTCCTCCCCCTTCAGCGCCACGGTAGTGAGACACTGAGGGTGGGGGCACCCTCAGGGCACTAGAGTGCCAGGAAAATGATTATGTTTTCCTGGCACTATAGTGGTCCCTTAATGAAGCACAGCGGACCAACACCAGCAGATGACATGGCTCCCCAAATCAGCACAGACTCTGGAAACTTCACACTGGACTTCAAGCATCTTGCAGTGTGTGCCTCTCCATTCTTCCTCCAGACTCTGGGTCCTTGGTTTCCAAATGAGATGCAAAAGTTGCTCTCATCTGAAAAGAGGACTTTGGACCACTGAGCAACAGACCAGGGCTGTTTTTCTTTAGCCCAGTTAAGACGCTTCTGACGTTGTTTGTTGTTCAGGAGCTGCTTGACAAGAGAAATATGACATCTGAAGCCCATGTCCAGGATCCGTTTGTGTGTGGTGGCTCTTGATGCACTGACTCCAGCCTCAGTCCACTCCTTGTGAAAGTCCCCAACACTTTTGAATGGCCTTTTCTTGACAATCCTCTCCGGGCTGCGGTCATCCCTGCTGCTTGTGCACCTTTTTCTTCCACACTTTTCCCTTCCACATAACTTTCTATGAATGTGCTTTGATATAGCACTTTGGGAACATCAATGGCAATTACCTTTTGAGGCTTTACCTCCTTATGGAGGGTGTCAATGATGGTTTTCTGCACAACTGTCAGGTCAGCAGTCTTCCCCATGATTGTGATTCCTACTGAACCAGACTGAGAGACCATTTAAAGGCTCAGAAACCCTTTGCAGGTGTTATGGCTTACTTAGCTGATTAGAGTGGGACACTGTGAGCCTAGAATATTGCACCTTTTCACAATATTCTAATTTACTGAGATTTTGGATTTGGGGTTTTCATGAGCTGTAAACCATAATCATAATCGCACTTATGACAAATCACAGCTTAAAGTATCTTGCTTGGCATGTAATGCAAAAATAAATAAATGAGTGCGCTAAAAATTAAAGTTCAAGTATTACTCACTACTTCAATTCAGTGGAAAACAAGTGCAAAAGCTTTTAACTCTTAGAGAGTGCAATGTGCATCTACATAATTATGGAAAGTGCAAATTGCAAAAAAAAAAAAAAAACACTTTAAAAGTGATCATGTGCATAAATAGTGTAAAGTAAACTTACTCTAGTATCTCATCTGAAGTAATCTCAGTTCCAGACAATAATACATAGAGAAAAAAAATACAAAGACCATATATAGTGAAGTATTGCAAAATAAAAACAAATGCAAGTATTTTAAATGAAGTGTTCACTCACAAACAGAGAGCAGATGAGCCTGCTCTACTTTGAGTAGCCCCAATAGGCAGAGATGTCCACTGCAGCCAATAAGGTAAAAAAACTATTTATTTCTCAACACATTAAAAGCATCCAACTTCACTATATATGGTTTTTGTATTTTTTTCTCTATGTATTATTGTCTGGAACTGAGATTACATCAGATGAGATACTAGAGTAAGTTTACTTTACACTATTTATGCACATGATCACTTTTAAAGTGTTTTTTTTTTTTGCATTTTGCAATTTGCACTTTCCATAATTATGTAGATGCACATTGCACTTTCTAAGAGTTAAAAGCTTTTTGCACTTGTTTTTCACTGAAATGATGCCGTGAGTAAAACTTGCACATTGCACTTTCTAAGAGTTAAAAGCATTTTGCACTTGTTTTCCACTGAATTGAAGCAGTGAGTAATACTTGTACTTTTTTTTTTTGTTTTCATTGTGACTTTTTGTGTCTTTGAGCTAAGTACAAGTATAAGTGCAGCTGTATTTATTAAGCTTATCACTATTGTTAAATAACCTTGTCACTTGTTTATTGGATTTCTGTTTCGCATGTAATGCGTCTATCTCATATATTAGTTTCCCCTTTTACTTTGCATTACTAAAATAAATGAACTTTTGCACGATATTCTAATTTTTTGAGTATCACCTGCATAAGAAAATCCATTGTTTGTATTCAGAGATGGAAATCCACTAAATATTTTTGTTCATATTTTCGTTTAGGGCTTTTAAATTCTACAGCTACCCACGACTGTCTGTGTTGATATTATGCAATGCATTAAACCTTTTTCAAAATATGGAACACTTATCAGTAAATCGGTACAGTCGTGTGCTCGCCACACTTTGTAAAAAAATAAATTATCCATTCTCCCTTTGAAGGGCATGGATGAAATATATTTGCGCACATCTTTCTCTGTGTTGCAAACACAATAGGAAACAGTAGCATGATGGGAAGTGTAGGTAAGTGACCTTTCTAATAAATAGTTCATTCGGTGTAAGCAAAATTCAGGAGTCATTTCACGGCTGCTGTTTTTTGTCCTTCCCATATACCTATATACAGCAGTCCTTGATGATAAACATTTGTGTTTGAGGACCTTCCTTTAAAAAACAAAGACAAAAACCACATTGCTTGATAACAGTAATTTGTACAGTGTAATTCAGTGTGTCAAATATTTGTACAACTTTACAGCTACAATAGAAAGAGGTTAGAGAAGTAATAACAATAAATAAAATAGATCATTAATATTGTGTGCAAAACCCTGCCAGCGTGGTGTGAAGTATGTGAATGCTCAGTTAGGTTGTTTTTGAGAAGCATTTGATAAATACTTCCTGGATTTGTGTGTAGTGTGGGCAGTGAAACAGACCACTGCCTTGCCAACTTAGCATGAGATGGAGTATAGATTGATAGTAGCAGACTATTACTCTTTATTCTATCTTGTTCTGTTTAGTAATTTAATTTTAAATAAATCTTTAAGAAAATGGAGCTGCAATGAAAAGAAGGTTAACATAAGTTATATGTAATTTCCCATTGTTTATTCATTGATGGCAGTTCCCCTATTAAAGTGATAGAATTGGAACATATCCCTGATAATAATCTATAAACATCCAGTGATGAATGATTTAAGCAAGTTCTAAACCGTGCCACCATGAGCACATAAGACTTGTAAATGCTCTAATCTAATGGAAAAGATGTCAGAAATCACATTTTACATTTCTTTTTGTATAAAAAAAATGTGTGTAAATATTTGCTACACTAATAAGTAATTCAAAAGAAAAAGTGACTGGAAATGAGTAAAAAGAAGAAAAGAATGTCAGAAATGATCATTCATGTCAGAAAAAGTCTCAAAAAATTTGCAGATTGTTAAACAGCAGTTTCATAGACTTCGAGTAATAGTCAAGGAGACATGTGATTATTGTGTAAATCAGGCATCTCAAACTCCAGCCCACCAGATCTTGTTGAACTTTAACTCCCATGATTCTCTGACCATTTATTGTATCCAAAGAATTCTGTGACTTGTAGGCCATCAACATCTGGTGAGGCAGAGTTTGAGATCCCTGGTTTATATCATTTTGCTAGATGTTTGTGTACTACATTTCTTCAGTCAGTGTTAAAGTAACACACCAAGCCAACAACATCTCTACATTGGAAGGTGCATGCACAACCTGCTTAGCTCTCACAGCTATTGGGAGAAAGGTCCCGGTGCCTGGGGACCCCAGGTAAAAAGTAACAATTCTAAAAAAAAACTGACTACTAACAATGGGTAGGCACCAGGGCACCTATGGCACAATTAGAAAATATAAAGGATGCGGTGGGCACAATGCCAGCAAGGAGTGGTTTATTTAACTATACCCACAGGAGGATCATTCTTGAATTACAATGACACATGCTGTGTATGTATGAATTGAACATTTCCTTAAAAATTGAGATTTCAAGAATAATATAAATGTCCTTGGAATTTATAATGTGGAGGGGGGAGTTTGACAGAGTGGGGGTTTGCATAGGCATAGCATTATGTTATAGAGAAGTAACAAGTGAAATTATTGATTTTTTTACAGTAATCATATCCATTATGTTTTTTTCCCTCCTTTTTTTTTTCTACTTCAATCTCTTTATCTTTCTTCATCACAACATTTGTTTCCTATTTCTTTTATAGAGCACCATTTGGGGTGCATAATTTGCAAAATCCCCCAATGGTAACATCGCTGCTGTAGGTCTGGTGGCCATGTGTGTGTGTGTATGTGTATGGGTGTGTGTATAAGTTTGAGTGTTTGTATGTGCATGAGTGTGTGTATGTGCATAAGTGTGTATATGTGCATGAGTGTTTGTATGTGCATGAGTGTTTGTATGTGTATGAGTGTGTGTGTGTGTGTGTGTATGAGAGTGTATGTATGAGTGTTTGTATGTGCATGAGTGTTTGTATGTGTATGAGTGTGTGTGTGTATGAGTGTTTGTATGTGTATGAGTGTGTGTGTGTGTGTGTGTGTATGTGTATGAGTGTGTATGTATGAGTGTGAGTATGTGTATGAGTGTGTGTGTGTGTGTGTGTGAGTATGAGTATGTGTGAGTATGAGTGTTTTGTATGTATATGAGTGTGTGTGTGTGAGTATGAGTGTTTTGTATGTATATGAGTGTGAGTATGAGTGTATGTATGAGTCTGAGTATGAGTGTGTGTGTGCGTGTATGAGTTTGAGTGTGTATAGGTGTATGTATGTGTATGAGTGTGTGTGTGTGTCAGGGTGTTTGTGAGTGTGTGTGTCAGGGTGTGCATCTGTGTGTGTATATATGTATGGCAGTGTGCTTCTGTGTCTGTGTGTGCGCACACATCTGTGTATGTGCATCTGTGTGCCAGGGTGTGTATTTTATGTCAGTGCGTGTATCTGTGTCATGGTGTGGGCATGTATCAATGTTTGTGTGTGCGAGGGTGCATGTGTGTATATGTCGGTGTGTATCTATGTGTCGGTGTATATATATGAATTTGTGTGAATGTGTTGGTGTATTTATATGAAGCTGTTTGTTAATGTGCATGAATATCTGTATAAGTGTGTATGTATGTGGTAGTGTATGTGCATACATCCAAGCAGTCAAACACCAGCACAACATACAAGCACACTCCTGCAATCTAAAACAAATATTACATACAAATACACCCCTGGATACAAAAAATAAAATAAAAATACAAACACACCCCTTCACTCAAACACAAATACTTCACACAAATGTACATTCACATTTAAAAGTGAACATTGCATTCAGACACACTGTAAAAAACAAATGCAAACATTACATACAAACACACCCCTGTATTAAAACACAATAAATGTATACAAGCACCCCTTCAAACACCAACACTGTACATTACACTATAGCGCCAGTAAATGCTGCAGCGCTGTACAGATATACAACCTAGAAATTCTGACTTGGGGTGCCTTGGAAATATACTGGAATATTAAGGGCGCCTTGAATCTAAAACTTTTCGGAACCACTGGTCTTTTCAATCTAGGGAGAGCTGAAATAGACTGCCCGACCTCAAATGAACAGAAGGCTGGATATTTAAATGACACAGGCCTAAAGGCTTTAAAAAAAAAGTTAATCTATCACCAGCAGCCTAACACTATCCACTCAAGTGAACAAAATATCTTGTGGGTGATAAATTAATGAAGAAAAAATTACTTCTCCTCTTGACAGGAAGCAGAAATTGACAGTTTTGCAAACTTGTCCCCAAAAAGCATGTGGCACCCATCAATGTAACGAAGTTTTAACAGAAATGATCTATCACATACAAAGATCACTCCCCAAAAAACTGATATATTAGAACCCAACCAATATTGTTTCAGACCGGTAAAGGGCTTTTTCAACCCTTACAGTCTAACGTATCACAGAAAATTTTAATTAAAAAAATAAAGTGAACAGTGCTAGCCATCCATAACCCCTACTAGTGTCACAATGCAACCAGATAGAAATGCAGATAAACCAAGTATTTACGTCCATGGCAGTGCGGCAGTGGGTATTTTTGCTTCAATTTTGCCATTTGGATTTATTTTTCAAAAAGGTTTGTGAATTATCTTGAGTGTAGTCTCTCCCTTTGTCATAGTGCGGCGATCTGCAGCTTGCCCCCTTTCCCGTTTCCTCTATGCACAGAGTGCCAGCCTGTGCATCGCGAAGACCGATTGCTGCTCCTAACACTTCCTTATGCCTGGAGGTCTTCTGCAGTCCCTGACCAGCTCTAGGTGAAGGTGGACAGTATGAGCTATACCCCCTGGAAGCCCTGCCGTCATCCCGCTCCAGCATTAAAGAATAGAAAAACTATTTGTATGGCGTCCGATATAAATTCCACATCCCTGTATAGCATAATGGACAAATGCAACAGTTTGCATATTATAGGTACACCCAAATTGCAATAGTCATGTTATATAAGTTATGGGGCAAGTAGTCCATTGCCTCTGCTTCCTATCATCCTATTTATTATAGATTAAGAGATTTACAAAAATCACTGCTGCTAATCACTATTTCACACTATGATATCACAAAAAGACTGGTGGTTATTTCAAAATGAAGGTTCCCTCAAAATCTTGCATAAGCTGTGCATAGAATTGCATTGAGGTTACCTTTGTAACAGAGACATTTAGTTTATATTTTCTATTCAATGGAAATTACATTTCAGCATATTCAACTTTTAAAAACTCCACTAAACCGTTGGGTGCGTTGTGAATGAAGTAACAGGGGAGGGCTAACAAGAGAAACCGAAAGGCAGTTGCCCCAGCACACTAGCTTAAAGGGGTTATGGGCCATAGCCTAACACAATACTTCTGCTGATTAAAAAATCTGGTTGTGGGTTTGCATGTCTGTTGGGATAGTACTGCAGGTGGTTACCAGCAGGCAGGAGATTGCTAGCCCACATGTGTGTTTGCGAATGGTCTGGTGGTCTTCAATGTTAATTTTCTGCAGGCTGCATTTCCAGAGCTTGTTAGAGTCAAGACTATGGTGAGTATGTATGGTGTGGCAACGCTTGTAAGTGATTGCAGAGTGTAAACTCATCATTCATGGAAGGTCGTGGAACAGGTAATCATTTTTGGGAAGAGTCTGTACCTCTTGCTGTCACGATTACTGTGTGACCCAATACGCAAAACACTATCAACACAAACAACGTAGATCGGACCTTAGAATGGCTAGAATGGCTGGACTTAAAGGACCACTATAGTGCCAGGAAAACATACTCGTTTTCCTGGCACTATAGGGTCTCAAGGTCCCCCCCCACCCTCAGGGCCCCCTTACCGCCAGGCTCTAGGGGATAGAAGGGGTTAAATCTTACCTGTTTTCCCCCGCCAGGCTCCCTTGGCGCGGGGAACTCTCCTCCTCCTTTTCGCTGTCATCGGCTGAATGCGCATGCATTGAGAATGCTTTCCTATGGACGCTGAAAATCACAGTGAGAAGCGCGGAAGCGCATCTAGCGGCTGTCAATGAGACAGCCACTAGAGGCTGGATTAACCCATTTGTAAACATAGCAGTTTCTCTGAAACTCCTATGTTTACAGCAGAAAGGGTTAATCCTAGATGGACCTGGCACACAGACCACTTCATTAAGCTGAAGTGGTCTGGGTGCCTATAGTGGTCCTTTAATGTAAAATATAATAGTCAAAATTACAAGCCAAGTTCAGGGTTACAAAATGAGACAATACGAATTAACTAGCCAAGGGTCAGGATACCAGAAGTAGGGAAAGTCAAAAACATAAGCCAATGTAAAAAAAACAGAAATACAATACTAAGAACATGCTCTCTGACAACCAACAAGTGGAAACCACATCAGGGCACTGAAAAAAGGCATAACAGGGTTTAAATATGCCTCTCAGTGCTGTAGGTTATTACACGGCCTTTGACGATAATGTGACGTTACACGCACGCCAGCGCCATCTTTAATGTGGGCAGTGCGCCCTTTAACTTTAATAATGGAACTGCAGCGGCCGGCATCCCTTAGAACGCCGCACCAGCCGGGACCCGTCTTTTTGAAGGATCGGTGGCACTCCGCTGTGATCCAGGTAAGTTATTGTTCCCTTTTCCGGCGCCTATCAGGGACTTACTTATCTCTGAAGTATCGGCGCGGTCGCACTAATCAGGCACGACCGCGTCGATACAGACCACCGGCGCCGTGACACTTGCACACTCAGATCTCTGCCAATGCATCCTCGTGCTTCTCAGTTCATACTTATGAAGGTTGCAGGGACATACAATGTAATACCTTGTGACTTCAGCAGCCTCCATCTATCAAAGAAATATAGATAAATGGGTGCTCAAATAAATTATTCAATTAAAAATGAGATATTCCACAAAGCTTTGTGAAAAAGTAACTCCAAAGTGCACACGTGACAACAATATTCTCATTATGAACTAGGTAACATTAATTAGTTAAAAACATCAATTTATACTAATATCACCACAAAGGTGTAAAAGTGATTTTCATAAAAGCACATACAGACTGGGACTCAGACTGTGCACCAAAACATCAGGGTGCCTCCAGTCATAAATATAAGACATTAACACTTGTAAACAGACTAGTGTATATTTTGATTTTGTTTTTTTCTGTGAATTGTTTGACACTTTTTTTAATTTTGACTTGTTTAATTATTGCATATGACTATGCACAATATGTGCAAGAGCAAACGCCACAACAGCGTACATGTTGTATACAGGGTAAACAGTGGCATGAGTATATGCACATTTGTTTGATACATAAACAAGCGTAGTATAGCTTATGAGTCTTCATAAAAATGTGTGGTACCAAGTTAAGAGTGAAACACAAAAAAAAGTAATGCAAGTTAAGTCTGGCTGGTCATAAAATAATATTGAGTGGAATTTAGGCTCAGGTAATAATAGTATAATAATAATAATAATAATAGAACCTCCCATTTGCTGTGCTTTGCTATGGTTTAAACATGGTGTTTGGACATAAACTAGACGCTATGTAAGAAGGTATGAATCCTGTTTATTATAATGCTCTGTAGGAGTTGAAACGTGGTGTGCATGTAGAAGTTGTGTGTCCTGCAAGAGTTTTGTCTGTGTAAATTACTCATGGGATTAGCCCTTGGGGAGCCCCAACATAGCTTAGAATGTGGAAAAACAAAAGCATGCTTCAGAGAAAACATGGATATCGCTTGTTAGGTATTTGTGTAGCTATGCTGTGAGATGCAGGATGAGTGGTATATCAGGAGCTTGCACAGTGTGTGTATCCTGACATTGTGTGGAATACCCTTATGTGTGAAAGGGATATAGTATACATGTCTATGTTTCAAGGTAAGTTCTGCTATATCACCCCCACAGGTAAAACAGGCATGTCTAAGCATAAGATTAAGCTGGTTCACCATTAGTCTATCGTAAAGACTGTAAATGATGTCTGTTATAGAGTGAGCTAGCATATAACTGAGATGTATTTAACGTGGTTAACACAAGAAGCTTAAGCGGTATTGCGAGTAAAACCACAGAGGTCCATTAGGAAGGGACCCGCCGCTCCCTGGATTCTGCTCTTCGGGACCGCTGGTATGGGCAAATCACGGCACACAGGCAGGTCTGGTAAATGCAACTCCGCCGGCCCGAGGCCCTGTCTGAGCCTTCCACATGTGCCCTCTGGCTTGTAATGTGGCCAGCAACAGTAATCCCGGCTTGGGTGTTCAGCCTAGGAGTGAGGTTGTGATGTAAGGGGTGTCCTCTGGTGGTCCACGGCCTAGGAAGGCAGCAGTGGGTACCCGCGTTGTGTGCCGAGCACGGAAGTTGGGTCATCCGAAGCATTCCAGCTGGTCTTTGGTGTCGTAATGGGGGCTCCGCTCCATGTCTGGGAGCCTTAGTCAGCATAAATAGTTGTTGTTTGTGCCGTCAGCGGATAAGACCATGTGAACCATGAAGGCGCTGTGTTGGCAGTGAGGTGCAGAATCGATTTGGTAATAGGTGTTGGGGCAGTTGTATCTGCGGTCGTTAGGTCCCCCGCGATCAGGTGCTTGCGAGCAGCCACTCGTTCTTGGTGACTTAGTTTCCCCTTCCCCTGTGTCTGCGCCATGCGGTCTAGCGGCCATCTTAAGGGGTGAGCCAGCTTGCCCTGGAGTTGCAGCTTCGGGTCAACCACACAGCTGCCTCCCCTGTGGGGACCGGGATAACCCCCACCGGTCCAAAGGGGGGGGGGTGAATGGGGCTGAGGAGGCATCAAGTAAGTTGTAGGGCAACAGTGGCCAGGGCAGAGAGCGAGGCAGCGGCCGTCCGCCCCACTCCCATCCCGGGTAGGCCTCAGTCCTCAAGTCCCAGAGTCTCTCACCAGGACCCAGAATCACCCGGTTTCAGGTGCTCCAGCTGCACTGGGACACTTCAGGGTCTTGTTCCATGGGCTTCCAGCGTGTTACCAGCTTTGGCCGGAATGTAACCAGAAATAACCATTTTCCTCAGGAGTGATAGTGACTTGCAGCCTGCTGGCATGGCCGCCCAGCCCCGCCCCCAAAATTCTGTATTTTTACAGTACTTCCATTACATGTTTTGGATACTAACGCATGATCATCAGTGAACACTAGGAAGGAAATGATATCTGTACATGCAGATTCTAAAAACATAAAAAATATAAAAACATAAAAAATAAAATACGAATCCTTTAACATAAACTTGTGGTCGTTGTCGGTCTGGAGCTATATTAGCACTTGCTTTTATTACTGATCAGCAAAACCAACCTATCTGAGCCTTAATCCACCCTTGGCATTTATTTCAGGCTTACAATCTTAACGAACTGTGGCAAATTTCCTTTTTGGGCACTAAATTACATTAATGCTCAGGAGAGGCAGGTTGCTTTGTTCAGCTGCCAGCTTGTGTCTCATTGTTAAACAGCCTGAGCTAATTCTGCTGTGGTAAAAGGAGTTTAACATTATGCAAAAACCCCAAAATAAAGTCATCTTTTTAATTTTTATTTAAGGAAACAGAGAAAGATTTGTATTTCATATAATTCTGTAGTATTTAGATTTAAAATTCTGTTCACTTACTTGTGTTATTCCATTCATACTGGAAACGGAGGGCTGTGATCAGATAAAACTATTCTTTACAGCTCTTTTTATCATAAAATATTGCTGTTGAACTATGCAACACTCAAGGTTTGATCATTTGGTTCAAATATTTTACTCAATTATGTGAATGTGATGGTAGCAAATGTCTGAAGGATTACATTGTTTTTAGACAACTTCTCCATATTTTGCATCAGTTTGTTAAAACATGCATCTCCCATTTTCACTTTTTTTACTGTTATAGAGTTTCCTGCTTCAAACCAGGAGATTCTTCATCTCTTACATAGTTACCTAGTTACATAGGCCAAAAAAGACGTGTCCATTAAATTCAGCTTTCCTCACATCTGTCTTTTAGCTGTTCATCCAAAAGAAGGCAAAAAAAACAAAAAAAAAAACCAGTTTGAAAAACTTCCAATTTTGCAACAAATTAGGAAAAATTTCCTTCTTAACCCCAGAATGTCAGTCAGATTTATCCTTTGATCAAGAAGCTATTACCCTACAATTGAAAAATTATGTAATTGATTGTTATGTTTTTGCAAGTATGCATCTGGCTAGTTGCTGTTTAAACATCTGTACAGACTCTGATAAAACCACTTCTTCAGGCAGAGAATTCCACATCCATATTGTTCTTACGGTAAAAAACAACAACTTTCCTTTGCATTAGACCAGGGCTTGACAAATTTGTTTGGAATCTAGGAGCCAGCTAAAAAAGTTAGGAGCCAGTTTTTTTTAAACTAGCAAAGTTTAGTTTACGAGAAATATACAATTCTTAAAGGGACACTATAGTCACCAGAACCACAACAGCTTTATGTAGTTGTTCTGGTGCCTAAAGCCTGTCTCTGTAGCCTTTTCAATGTAAATGCTGCCTTTTTTAGAGAAAAGGCAGTGTTTACATTGCTGCCTAGTAGCTCCTCTAGTGACAGTCACTCAGACGGCCACTAGAGAGTCCTGCGTCAGTGCTGCAGAATGCACAGTGCGCAGCACCTTTGTTCAGCGTCTCCACACTCTGCATGGAGGTGCTGTTACCCATAGAGAACATGCGCAATATCTTCCCAATGCTATCCTGTAGGAAAGCATTGATTTAGCTGAGATCTTAAATATTGATTATATCAGCCATGAAGGCAGGACAAGCCACCAAAAATTGGCACGGCGTGGGAAAGAAGGTGAGTAAACACCTCTCTCGTGATTGTAGGGGTGCAGGGACCTAAACACACACACACTGACTGAGAGAGCAAGCGTTTACTCACCTCCCAGGAGCTCCTCCAGCTCCCCAGTGTAAATCTTGCGAGACCCGCGGCCGTCAGAGTGTTGCCATGGGTTACCATGGCAACGCTCCGTGCGTCACGCTGGACGCAAGACTTACACTAGGGAGCTGGAGGAGCTGCTGGGAGGTGAGTAAACTCTTGCTGCCCGCCGCCCCCCCCCCACAGCTCAGCCAATGCCACTGGACCACCAGGGACTGCTATATCCCCCCTCCCTGGCCAGGTAACAAGCAGGGAGGGGGGGAAACAAAAATAAATAATAATAAAATATAAAAAATAAATAATAATTAAATAAAAAATGCCCCCTCACACACACATTCCATTATATACACATACACTACACAAACACACTGTGTATGTAATGCAGAGTGTGTGTATTTGTATAGTGTGTGAAAGAGGGAAGTGCCATTGTACAGAACACTGGTGAGACCTCACTTGGAGTATTGTACCCAGTACTGGAGACCGTATCTTCAGAAGGATATTGATACCTTAGAGAGGGTTCAGAGAAGGGCTACTAAACTGGTTCATGGATTGCGGGATAAAACTTACCAGGAAAGGTTAAAGGATCTTAACATGTATAGCTTGGAGGAAAGACGAGACAGGGGGGATATGATAGAAACATTTAAATATATAAAGGGAATCAACACAGTAAAGGAGGAGACTATATTTAAAAGAAGAAAAACTACCACAACAAGAGGACATAGTCTTAAATTAGAGGGACAAAGGTTTAAAAATAATATCAGGAAGTATTACTTTACTGAGAGGGTAGTGGATGCATGGAATAGCCTTCCAGCTGAAGTGGTAGAGGTTAACACAGTAAAGGAGTTTAAGCATGCGTGGGATAGGCATAAGGCTATCCTAACTATAAGATAAGGCTAGGGACTAATGAAAGTATTTAGAAAATTGGGCAGACTAGATGGGCCGAATGGTTCTTATCTGCCGTCACATTCTATGTTTCTATATAATGCAGTGTGTTTGTGTAGTGTGTTTATATAATGCAGTGTGTGTGTGTAGTGTGTGTATATAATGCAGTGTGTGTGTGTACTGTGTTTATATAATGCAGTGTGTTTGTTTGTAGTGTGTTTATATAATGCACACTACACAAACACACTGCATTATATACACACACTATACAAACACACACACTCTGCATTATATAAACACACTACATTCACTATACAAACACTACACAAATACACACACACTCTGCATTCATTATATACACACACAAACACACACACTTTGCATTTAGTATATACAGCATTCACTTTACACACACACTGCATTCACTTTACACACACGACCCACACACTACACAAACACTCTGCTTTCATTATATACACACTACACTAATACACACTGCATTCACTACACACTAGACAAATACACACTGCATCCACTACACAAACACACACTGCATCCACAACACACACACAAACACACACTGCATCCACTACACACACTACACAAACACACACAGCTCCCCTGCCTAAACACACTGCATCCACTACACGTGGCATGTATATTTTGTGCATTTACCTTTAGAAATTGTTTTTATTTTCCAAAATGGTAAATGTACAGAATATCGGCAAATTATATCAGCTATCGGCCTGAAAGTTCACAGAATATCGGTATCGGTATTGGCTCTAAAAAAATCAATATCGGTCGATCCCTAATATATATTACTACATACAGTCAGGTCCATAAATATTGGGACATCGACACAATTCTAATCTTTTTGGCTCTATACACCACCACGATGGATTTGAAATGAAATCAACAAGATGTGCTTTAACTGCAGACTTTTTGAGGGTATTTACATCCAAATCGGGTGAATGGTGTAGGAATTACAACAGTTTATATATGTGTCTCCCACTTTTCAAGGGACCAAAAGTAATGGGACAATTGGCTGCTCAGCTGTTCCATGGCCAGGTGTGTGTTATTCCCTCATTATCCCATTTACAAGGAGCAGATAAAAGGTCCAGAGTTAATTTCAAGTGTGCTATTTGCATTTGGAATCTGTTGCTGTCAACTATCAATATGAGATCCAATGAGCTGTCACTATCAGTGACGCAAGCCATCATTAGGCTGAAAAAACAAAACAAACCCATCAGAGAGATAGCAAAAACATTAGGTGTGGCCAAATCAACTGTTTGGAACATCCTTAAAAAGAAAGAACGCACTGGCGAGCTCAGCAACACCAAAAGACCCGGAAGACCACGGAAAACAACTGTGGTGGATGACCGAAGAATTCTTTCCCGACCGAAAACACCCTTCACAACAGTTGGCCCGATCAAGAACACTCTCCTGGAGGTAGGGGTATGTGTGTCAAAGTCAACAATCAAGAGAAGACTTCACCAGAGTGAATACAGAGGGTTCACCACAAGATGTAAACCATTGGTGAGCCTCAAAAACAGGAAGGCCAGATTAGAGTTTGCCAAACAACATCTAAAAAAGCCTTCACAGTTCTGGAACAACATCATATCGACAGATGAGACCAAGATCAACTTGTACCAGAGTGATGGGAAGAGAAGAGTATGGAGAAGGAAAGGAACTGCTCGTGATCCAAAGCATACCACCTCATCAGTGAAGCATGGTGGTGGTAGTGTCATGACGTGGGCATGTATGACTGCCAATGGAACTGGTTCTCTTGTATTTATTGATGATGTGACTGCTGACAAAAGCAGCAGGATGAATTCTGAAGTGTTTCGGGCAATTTTATCTGCTTATACTCAGCCAAATGCTTCAGAACTCATTGGACGGCGCTTCACAGTGCAGATGGACAATGACCCGAAGCATACTGCAAAAGCAACCAAAGAGTTTTTTGAGGGAAAGAAGTGGAACGTTATGGCCAAGTCAATCACCTGACCTGAAGCATGCATTTCACTTGATGAAGACAAAACTGAAGGGAAAATGCCCCAAGAACAAGCAGGAACTGAAGACAGTTGCAGTAGAGGCCTGGCAGAGCATCACCAGGGATGAAACCCAGCGTCTATGCGTTCCAGACTTCAGGCTGTAATTGGCTGCAAAAGATTTGCAACCAAGTATTAAAAAGTTAAAGTTTGATTTATGACTGTTAATCTGTCCCATTACTTTTGGTCCCTTAAAAAGTGGGAGGCACATATACAAACTGTTGTAATAATTCCTATACTGTTCACCTGCTTTGGATGTAAATACCCTCAAATTAAAGCTGAAAGTCTGCAGTTAAAGCAAATCTTGTTTGTTTCATTTCAAACCCATTGTGTTGGTGGATAGAGCCAAAAAGATTAGAATTGTGTTGATGTCCCAATATTTATGGACCTGACTGTATACTATTAGTACATCAACAACAATAATAAGGCAATATCTAAGCCCTGCTGAATTAAATGGACACTGCAAGCACTGTAACAATTTTATTGGTTAAAGTGCTTGGGGTCCTCTAGACCAATGTTCACCAACCCAGTCCTCAGGGACGACCAACAGTCCAGGATTTATGTATTTCCCTGTTTTATTCCATACTGACAAAACCTGGACTGTTGGATGTCACTGAGGACTGGGTTGGGGAACACTGCTCTAGACCTTTTCCTCCATTCAGTGTTAACTGATTTTCATGCAGTTTACTGCTAAACCCAGAGATTACATATTTCCTTCAAGTCATAGCAATTCATACCGGCAATGGATGCTGTGATGGACTGCTAATAGCAGTCAGCTGACACTCTCTTGGTTTAACTCAAGAGAGATATCAAAGTTCCAAGCAGGAGCTTCCCACTCTTCATACTGGAAGACAGGAACCTGGGACTGATGCCTGAAGAACCCCCAGCCAAGAAGTTAAACCATTAGCAATTTGTTTGCCTACTTACATTGGGTCAGCACTAGGGCACTCCAGGCACCATACATATTGTAAAGGAAACCAGAAACAAGTACTGTGATATAAAGTGTTTAGAAAACTATCTCTCAAACCATCTCAAATCAGGTATTGCTTTGAAGAGTATTTGAAGAGAAATGAAACATACGCAAATATCTTGCAATCAAGCGTTACAAAAATTTAGCTGACAGGTTTATGCTTTAAAATGTTTTGCTCTTGCAGAATCCCATATCATGTAGACCTATATGTATCTATAAATATACTGTTTCCTTGGCAAAAGCCTTTGTAACCTGATGATATCTCTTACATACTGCATTGGCCTTCATCTTAATACCTATAGATCAATAGAAAAATGGAGCTTAAAAGCCTCAAACGTATTGCTTATTGCATACTAGATTATCAAAGTGATTCAGAAGAAACGTTTACTAATGGGGAAGGTGTAGAACTTATCTTTAAGTTCACATTCAGGTATGTAAAGATATAATCTATACATTGTGCTGTTAAAATTTCTAGCAAGAATATAACTAATCGGATATTTAAAGGGGCTCTGTGACCCCCTACCATCCAAAAAGAGTATTTCAAGATGTAATCCATCCAACCCAGTCAGAAGATGTACTAAGAAGAAGTAGGGAGTACTTTGTCTTAGTATTTTTCCTACACTAAATAAAGCTTGACAAAAGTATGTCAAACCTTGTCAATTCATCATGACTCTGTAGACGTCAGCGTTGTACTCCGACACACGTCAGCTCCTGGCGGGTAAAGCACCAGGAGCTGTAGAGAACTGGCAGCAAGACGATGTAGAAGGCCATGAAAGACAGGTTCAGGTAAGTATAAATCACATTTCCCTGCACTCCTCTGCATCTGCACTACCAGTGGAACAGTCACCGTTGGTGGACTTTGTAAATTATGCAAAGACCCCAGACGGTGACAGAGCAACTTTTATTGAATATTGCTCCCTGCAGACCTCCAACATGCACATCCTAGCACCATGGGACTGAATGGAGCAACTGTGCACAGTTTCCCTACCCCAAATGATGCAAAACATATTCTAGATTTCTTATCTTGCAGATGCTCACTCTATGTAAGATGCAAATACATAATTTGAGGTTGTGGTGGCTGCCCACACAGTTGGTAGTAGTACTCTTGGATACAGTAGTTACTGCTATGCTTACGCCAGTGCAATAAAAACAAGCAAGGTCAAACTAAATAAAATAAAGAGTATATTTCAACTATACACGGTAGTAGACGGATTATGTATAGATTAAATTTATTTTCTTAACGGAAAGCTCATTCTCCTATGACAAACTAAAGGACCACTACAGTCATCCAGGCCACTTCATCTCAATGGAGTGGTCTGGGTGTAATGGCCTACTTTTAACCCTTTAAAGAAGATCTGTCAATTTCAGGGTTCTTTGCATATTTAGCAAATCCCCGAAATGGTAGATCCAGTGTGGATCCGGTGGCCATGTGGTGCAGGGGAGGTAAGTTTTACTTACCTCATTCTGTCCCATGTGGTCGTCACCATCTTCACAATGCATGTCTTTTCACCTCCTGGCGCTTCAGCTACCAGAAGCTACCTCAGTGCTGTACTCTTGTGCATGCAGGAGCCTCCAAAGACACAGCTTAAAGCAGTGATGGCGAATCTATGTCACGCAGTGATGGCGAATCTATTCCACAGGTGGCATGCCGGGCCCTTTCTGTGGGCATGCGGCCATAGGTTCGCCATCAATGCAGAGTAGGCACCTGCCTGCCTAAAACGGCAGGCGCCTACTCTACTTCCATGTCGGGAGGACAGCGGGAGTGATCTGTGAAGCAGCTCCGCTGTCCTCCCACGAGCAAGCTGTGTGGAGCGTTGCCGCGTGTTAACATGACAATGGTCGACACAGCATCGCGCGGGAGGACAGGGGAGCTGCTTCACAGATCACTCCCCCTGTCCTCCCGACACGGAAGCAGTACTTACCACCACTGGACCACCATGGCTGTGTCCCCCCCTTCTTCATTTTTTTAAACACCTTTACCCCCCCACACCCCATCCCCACACACACACAGCACCCCTACCCGCCACAGCACCCCTACCCCGCCCACACACAGTACTCCTACCCCCCACACACAGTACCCCTACCCCCCCACACACCCCTCCCTCCCCAGACCACCCCCCAGCATCCCTCCCCCACACCCAGCATCCCTCCCCTCCCTACACTCCTACCCCCACACACATCACCCCTACCCCCCCCACACAGCACCCCTACCCCCTCACATACAGCACTCCTACCCCACCCACAGCAGCCCTACTCCCCCACATACAGCAGCCCTACACCCCACACAGCAACCCCACAACATACACAGCACCCTTACCCCCACCCAGCACCTCTACCCCCCTCACAGCACAGCACCCCTACCTCCCCACACAGCACAGCACCCCTCTCACACACAGCACCCCTCTCACACACACAGCACCCCTCATACACACACACAGCACCCCTCACACACACATACAGCACCCCTCATACACACACACACACCACCCCTCATACACACACAGCACCCATCACACACACACACACACACACACACACAGCACACACACACAGCAACCCTCACACACACACAGAGCAACCCTCAGACACACAGAGCAACCCTCAGACACACAGCAACCCTCAGACACACACAGCACCCCTCTCACACACACAACATCCCTCAGACACACAGCAACCCTCAGACACACACAGCACCCCTCACACACAGCACCCCTCTCACTCACAGCACCCCTCTCACACAGCACACACATAGCACCCCACACACACACAGCACCCCACACACAAACACATACACTACACCCCTCAATGCAGTATGTGTGTGTATTCAGCAGTCTGTGTGTGTGCGTGTATTCAGCAGTCTGTGTGTGTGTGTGTGTGTATGTATTCAGCAGTCTGTGTGTGTATATGTATTCAGCAGTCTGTGTGTGTGTGTGTGTGTACTCAGCAGTGTGTTTATTCTGCGGACTGTGTGTGTGTATTCAGCAGACTGTGTGTGTGTGTATTCAGTGGACTGTGTGTGTATATATTCAGCAGTCTGTGTGTATGTATTCAGCAGTCTGTGTGTGTGTACTCAGCAGTCTGTCTGTATGTGTATTCAGCAGTCTGTGTGTGTATTCATCAGTCTCTGTATTCAGCAGTCTTGTGTGTGTGTGTATTCAGCAGACTGTGTGTATGTATTCAGCAGTCTGTGTGTGTATGTATTGCATTTGTTGGAGATACTAATAAATATAAGCTTAATTTTATCTATTTATATCATTATTTAAAATTTGTATCATTGAACTCTCTGTTGTTGTGTTCTTTTAAAACAAAAGTTGTTAATTAGTTCGGACAACAGTACGAGTTGTTTTTTCTAAACTTAAACCTCAGTATTCAGGTTTAATTGCCGTGTTGGCACTTTAAGGAAAGAAAAGTTAGTGTGTATTGTGGTTTGGGCACTCGGGCTCAAAAAGGTTCGCCATCACTGACTTAAAGGGACACTTTAGTCACCAGAACAACTACAGCTTATTGTATTTGTTCTGTTGAGTATAATCAGTTCCTTCAGGCTTTTTTTCAGACAAAAGGCAGTGTTTACATTACAGTCTAGGGATACCTCCAGTGGCCACTCCTCATGTGGCGACTAGAGGTGCTTTCTGAGGCAGTTCTGCACTGTGTGATTCAATGCATCCCTATGAGGAGATGCTGATTGACCAGTGCTGTATTTGGCTTGGGCTGGCTCTTCCGCTGATATGCCTACTTTACAGTCTTAGCCAATCCAATGCTTTCCTATGGGAACGCATTGTGATTGGCTTTGAGCAACACTTCTGATGATGTCAGCCAAGCACGCAGATCAGGGGCAGAGTCAGCAGCAGCAGACTGAAATAAAAGTAACATTTTACTATATTTAGGGGGAAAGGGGACCAAAGAGGCTAGAAGGTTTTAACACTTTAGAGTCAGGAATACATGTTTGTGTTACTGACCCAATACTGTTCCTTTAAATCTCACAGCCATTATTTGTGATGGCTGCTGGGATTTTACAAAAATTGGCAACTGAGCGCCTTCTGGTCAGGCTACTGGTCAAATAATATCACAAATGGCACCCTAGACATATTGTAGGATTTAGTCTCTCACCTTTCACTCCACCCCCAACATGTTCAAGTTTATTAAGGAGTTTAGTTATAAAACCCTAGGACATAAAATCCAGACTAGATATGACAGTAGGAAGGAGGGTGGGGGGAGAAAAACAGAGCAATAATAGCTGTTGGCATTTAAAGGTCATGTAAATACTATTGATGTTAACTGTTTAGGATAACATGAGGATGTTTTCCTATCTCTTAGAACCATTTTGCACAAGGGAATATTTGCTGAACAGTGGTATCATATATAGATTTGCATGTGAAAAGGGACTGCCACAGGAACAGGTTTATCATGAAGATATTTAAATATTTGTACATAATCCATGATGGCCTTAGGCTGTTTCTCATAGGATACCTTATAAATAAACATATGTTCTATTGAAAGAAAAAGCTTGCATTGGAGTGTGGCTAAAGGAACACTACGAGTCCAAGCACTTTAATCAATATGACCTGTTGTAGTAGTTATGGTGTGAGATGTGCTTTGAAGCTGTCTCACAATAAGATCTAAACCCTTTTTAGCATGACTTGACAATTTATGAACAAATGCTGAAATAATAGCATACCAGCTTTAAAATTTCAAAAAGTACCTTGATCAGGAAAATGGCATGCATGCAGAGTAGCACAGACAGGTGGCTGGTTTGACAGTTTACCTGGGACTTAGCCCTCTTAGCCAGTGAGCAGATACTGCATTGCTCTACAGAGATACCTGGCTTCTTCTTGATGGACTAGACCAGGTATGGCGTGGGCGTGCAGTGCGACCCATGTTGTAAAACGGTTTAACGTCTTACCATAGGCTGCACCATGGCACTTATGGCACCATACACATTACTGCAAGATGTAGTGGTTACTGTGCTTGGAGTCTTTCTATAATATTATGTGTGAATAGCACCTCCCATTTCTGGAGGGTCCAGCAGAGAAGAAATGTTACACTCAAGTTTTGGAAGATGATTGTAAATTTTTTTTTTACAATGTGCTCTGTGTGCTTTTCATTGTTTTGTCCCTGCTACAGGGTGTTACATTAAAGCCTGGGACAGCAAGTCTGTGTTAAATTCAGGACAGTCTTATTGCACTAGTTACTGTCAGAATATATGTCTTACGCAGGTTTACTACATCCACTACTGTATTTTAAATGGGCTGTTGTCTCTAAATAAACAGTCAAATAAACTGGTCAAAATACAGGTGATAAATTGAGCAATCATAAAATTGGTAAAGGTGACTGATCCACAATTATTTATTAAATTAAAGGGCACTTGAGGGTCATCAGTATTTGCCCCTAGGCAAACAGAATTTTAAATGTTTTACATATACCAAACATTTGTTTTGATTGACAGCCAGCGGTTGTAAAAAGGTTACTTTATAAAAGTGGCAATTTGTATTGAAATCTGCACTTTTGTAAAATATTAACTTAAGTGCTGTAGGTGTGTGGAGTGCTCCTTTACGTTGTTATGAAGGGTTAGAGTGTTCCATTAATATTACACCATGTCATATTCAGCATTACAAAAGGTAATGTTTAAAAATAGGGAATTCTACATTCATTTGAAAGTTTCCCTTTAAAATTGCTTTCATGTTTACTCTGCCTTGTTTGACATTTTTCATAACATGGTTCTTTTCATGTGCCTTATCTCAGACCCAAGATCTCTGCTCATACCAGATTCTTCGGAAAATACATAGTTACAAACACTATTCTGTCCTGAATATGTTTAGCAGATTCAGGACAAAATCTGCTGAATGTGTGGTTTGCTTCTTCTATTCACATTCTCCACAAAAGAAAATGATAAAATCGGAGAAAATCAGTAGCTGGTTTTAAAGGGTATCGTGTAAGAGCTTTGATATTTGTCCATTAACATCTTGAACAGATTAAAAAATTAACCAGCTTTTTACACAAATACTATTTATTTTCATTTTCTGTGTATATAAATCAGGAATAATATTTTCTGTATACAATTTAATAATTGTATAAAAGAATGTTATGATACATCGTTTTTCTGTGCATTTCTAATGATTATCTTGGTGCACATTATTTGCACATTTTACTAGATGTAACCATACCATCTTTGTGCACTGGTTAAACCAATGCTGTTTTATTTTAAACTACCCTTATCTTGCTTTCATTTTCCTTTTTTATTTCCCATACAGTTTATAAGGTCACTGTTACATGATCCTCCTGGCAGGGATTATGTTAAATACATACTTGCAGCTTCAGGAAGGTGTCATCGTTACCATGGTAATGGGATATGTGAGAGAAAAGGACGATTTCCCTTGGGATTGTTTGGGAGCAGGGGGAGCTTAGTGTTTAAAGTCTACCACAACTGACACTATTTGATAATTAAAATTATTCAGTGAAGCAGAGCGGTCACGGTCCTGTTTTTGAACCTACCCCTTAAATGTCTTGTTCAGTAAAGCTGATAATGAATAATTTGCACTGTGTGAATGTATAAGTACATTTCTTGGAAGTTCTCTGGACATATTACTGCTAAGCAACTCCACATAGAGGCAGTCAAGTGACAATTTTGATTCATGCCCCTGATTTATAGGGTAAAATATGCAATTTGAGAAATATAAATAGGCACTTTTCCTGTAGTTTAGACAACTTAAGGTCACATGCACTCAGTTCTAAATTCTACTAAAGAAATTGCATTGTGGGAGTTCTCCTGAGTGGTCCTGATGTGCACGCATGTGCATAAAATCCTAAAATATGTAGGTTTGCATTTATTTGTGATTTCATTTATGAATAGATATTAGTCAGTCATCCAAGAATTGCGCATTACTTCAATGATAACTTAGCAAAAGAGCAAAAGTGTTTAATTTACCTTAGAAAGCAACAGGAAATTTAGAAAGTAGTGTATATTTTTCTAGTGCATTGTTTATGTCTAATATAATGTAAACAATTTCACGCTGGGCACACCCTAGTGGTTATGGTGCTTGGAGTTTTCAAATTTAAATTGTAAACCATTTAGTGGTTATGGTCCTTGAAGTGTTTCTTTAATATCAGGTGTCTGGTACATACCGTAGCTTAAAAAATTTACTTCTTTGAAAAAATAACTTTTAATATGTTACATGCTAAACGTTATTGGATTCTCCAGTATTACAGGATGTTTGGTTCAGTTTACATGGCCTCCATCCACTGAGCTGCTGCGTTTCCTGAGTATTCTACAAACAGCAATTGACCTGACTGTTTGATTCTCTCGCATCAACCTATTATAGACTTCTTAGAGGAAGATCGATGACCAATGATCGCTTATTTGTGATATTTTATTCTCCAGTAAATATCTGTAAAACTGAAGTACTTTTCAAACTTTACAAAGTATCATATATTAATACATACATTAACACGTCAAAAGTACATTTTCAGAATAGTTCCCCTTTAAGCTAGACTGCAGTAAAGGTGTTTATGTAATTGAATTACTGTTTAATACATTTATGGGAATTATAAAAGGTTATTCATCCATTAAACCACAGCCGCTGGAAACACATGACTGGCACAGCTACCTATGCATTAATAATTGTATTTCTCTTACAGAAGGCATACAGACTTTCTTGTGATTTATTGGACATGCTCTGACATATTGTCCATAAAAGGGTTATTATACCATTCTTTGCTCCCCACCTTCCCAGCCATTATCCTAATATCCCACGGTGTAGAACTGAAGGTTGATTGAGAAAGTGATATTTGGGTAGGTTGATTCATTACAGAAATCATCATATAGAATCTTCTGCTGATATGTTAATTACCTTCACTGGTATGTGACCTTGAGAAACAATGAAATGTTTAACCTTTGTCCCACATTGTGTCTGACATTCTGAATACTGCCCAGATGTTCTACTATTGAACTGATGTCGGGTAGATTTTAGAATGCAGGGCTGCCAGTTGTGAAGCACTCAGAGGACCACTCAGAGAATGCATCTTCGTTTATGAGCATACGTGTCCCCCTTTGCAACTTATTTTAGATGCATCTTTTTTAGTTACTATTTTTTTTAGTTACTATTATTATTAACTATTAATCCATGGATGTTGTATTGTATTTTACAGTTCTTTGAATGCTACTTGGCTTTTTAAGGAAATTATTCTCTAAAAATCATTATTCTCAGTTGTGTAGAACGGCGCCATTAAATTCATGGCCCGAGGCAAGCTCTGTAATTGTATTACAGAAAATGAATAATTTGGGAAAGGGATCTGCAGCAAATTCCCCCACATATTTCTACTCCTGATAGTCAGGCTTATCTGCCTGCCGAAGTAATTAAATCTAATATGTGTTTTGAGGTCATTGATGTGGCAAAGTGCTAAATGGGCAATTTATTTCACCAGACGTGGCGAAATTCTGACTGTAAATGTCCTAAATTACAGTTCATACTAGTAGATTGTTAAGGACAAGTGCAAACTGTTAACCAATGTATGTTTCTGCTGTATCAAGATTCAAAACTGCAATTATTGTCCCCCTAGCAGAGATGACAGTAGGGGAGTGCAACGGATAGATCTGGGGTTGATATCAAGACTAGAGTTGTTACTACTTGCAATTCATCATCCATCTTTTGTTTGATTTAATTTATTACAGTACTAAATCATCTCCTGTAACAATTAATGCTGCCCTAGAGGTTTGGTATACATTCTCCCTACAAATCCCTATAGGGTTTAGTGTATTAGATCAATAATTTAAGAATGTCTGGTCCCTCATTCTCTGAATCTGAGTGATTTGTAGTTTTCCACATAAAATCACCATATTAGTGGAGATGAGCCATAATATTACTGCTGCTTCCTTGAAGTAAGCTTTGAAAGACCATAGCGGGAGATGCAGTAACGTATAATGACTCAACAATCTTTTGTGTATACAAAATCCAGATTAACGGAACAGCGCACACAAGAAAATACAATTTAAATTTTGCAAGAAATACAGTTTACAATCTTGTAAGGCTACTTAAAATCAGTCCAGGTGCCCCTCTGGAGCTGACCACAGGAAAGCATAAATGTGAGGAGAGTCTCTGGAAGCAGTTTAATCAGTAAGTGTTGCAATTTGCATGTTCATCTTCTAGGTTAAAATTAGCCTACCTATATTGGGGTACTGTGACGTAGTGGTGGACTTAACTCCATGTGACCATATAGTGTAATTTAATCCCTATTTTTGTTTGCTACTCTACGGCACACATTTTTGTTTATTGGCACTATAGGGTCTTTAGGTCCACCTCACCCTCAGAGTCCCACTCCTGCTGGGCTGAAGGGGTTAAAAGGTTAAAACCCCTTCAGCCACTTACCTTTCCCCAGCACCGGGCTCCCTCGGCGCTGGGGAACTCGCCTCCTCCTGCCAATGCAAGAGCCGCGCGCGCATTCAAACCGCTCATAGGAAAGCATTACTCAATGCTTTCCCAATGGACGTCAGCGGAAGCGCCTCTAGCGGCTGTCGGTGAGACAGCCACTAGAGGCTGGATTAACCCTAGTGTAAACATAGCAGTTTTATCTGAAACTGCTATGTTTACAGCTGCAGGGTTAACACTAGAGGGACCTGGCACCCAGACCACTTCATTGAGCTGAAGTGGTCTTGGTGCCTATAGTGATCCTTTAAGTTCTGTATTCTGATTTCTGCCAAGCTTCCAGTTACCACTTAGCTCAGGTTTAAAAAAGCAGAGGTATTTAGGTAAATTAACATTCAAATTAGAAAATGTCCTAGAGTTGCATTCACATTCCTCCATATTGTTGGATAAAAGAATAACTATTGTTATGTAGTTTGTACATAATATGCTCAATTCTAAACAAATTGTGTATAAAAAAGTAAATCCCTTACATTTACATGTTAGTTTGATTCAGGGGCGGACTGAGAGCCTTTGGGGCCCCCGGGCAAAATTAGATCCCAGGCCCTTTGAAGGCCAAATATATGTGCATTAAATAAATGTTAAATATAACTCATAATACAACATTCCTTTGGATGTGTATATTGTGAAGACCTGTGTATCAATGCATGTTTGTATTTGAGTCTGTGTGAATGCACTTGTGCATGTCGGGATGACTACATGTGCTTTTTTGTATATAGTGTCTGTGTGAATGCATATGTGACAGGTGACAGTGTGTGAGGGAGAAGGTGACAGGTGGAAGAGTGTGGGAGGTTGTGACAGGTGGCAGAGTGAGGGGGTACCTGGTGGCAGAGTGAGGGAGGGAGGGGTTGAGTGGTGGCAGAGTGAGGGGGAGACACAGTGAGTGGGGGTGACTAGTGACATAGGGAGGGAGAGGGGGTGACTAGTGACAGAGTTAGGGAATGGGTGACTAGTGGCAGAGTGAGGGAGGGAAAAGATGACTAGTGGCAGAGTGAGGGAGGGAAGGGGTGACTGGTGACAGAGTGAGGGGATGACTGGTGACAGAGTGAGGGAGTGACTAGTAACAGAGGGAGGGATTGACTAGTGACAGAGGGAGGGAGTGACTAGTGACAGAGGGAGGGAGGGGGTGACTGTCACTAGTCACTCCCTCCCTAACTCTGTCACTGTGTCACCCGCTCCCTCACTCTGTCACTAGTCACCCCCTCCCTCACTTTGTCACTAATCACCCCCTCTGTCCCTAGTCACCCTCTTCCACACTCTGTCACTAGTCACCCCATCCCTCTCTCTGTCACTAGTCACTCCCTCCCTAACTCTGTCACTGTGAAGGAAGGAAGGGGTGACTGGTGATAGAGTGAGGGGATGACTGGTGACAGAGTGAGGGAAGGGATGACTAGGGCAGAGTGACTGGTGACAGAGTGAGGGAATGACTGGTGACAGAGTGAGAGAGGGGGTGACTAGTGACCGAGTGAGGGAGGGAGTGGGTGACTAGTGACAGAGTGAGGAAGGGGGTGACACAGTGATAGTCACCCCATTCCTCCCTCTGTCACTAATCACCACCTCCCTCACCTCACTAGTCTCACTCTGTCACTAGTCACACCCTCCCTCTCTCTGTCACTAGTCACACCCTTACTCACTGTCACTAGTCACACCCTCCCTCTCTCTGTCACTAGTCACACCCTTACTCACTGTCACTAGTCACACCCTAGTCACACCCTCCCTCTCTCTGTCACTAGAGTAAGGGGGTGACTAGTGACAGAGTGAGGGGGTGACAGGTGACAGAGTGAGGGAAGGGGTGACTAGTGGCAGAGTGAGGGAAGGGAGGGGTGACTAGTGACAGAGTAAGGGGATGACTGGTGACAGAGTGAGGGAGGGGGTGACACAGTGATGGAGGGAGGTGGTGACTAGTGACAGAGTGAGGGAGGTGGTGACTGTCACTAGTCACCACCTCCCTCACTCTGTCCCTAGTCACCCCTCCCTCTGTCACTAGTCACCCCTTCCCTGCCTAACTGTCACTAGTCACACCCTCCCTCACTCTGTCACTAGAGTGATGGGGTGACTAGTGGCAGAGTGAGGGAAGGAAGGCGTGACTAGTGACAGAGTGAGGGGATGACTGGTGACAGAGTGAGGGAGGTGGTGACTAGTGACAGAGTGAGGGAGGTGGTGACTGTCACTAGTCAACCCATCCTTCCCTCTGTCACTAGTCACCCACTCCCGCACTCTCACTAGTCACCCCCTCCCTCTGTCACTGTGTCACCCCATCCCTCCCTCTGTCACTGTGTCACCCCATCCCTCCCTCTGTCACTGTGTCAGTCACCCCATCCCTCCCTCTGTCACTAGTCACTCTCTCCCTCACTCTGTCACTAGAGTAAGTGGGTGACTAGTGACAGAGTGAGGGAGGGGGTGACTAGTGACAGAGTAAGGGAGGGAAGGGGTGACAGAGTGAGTGAGGGAAGGGGTGACTAGTAACAGAGTGAGGGAGGGGGTTACTAGTGACACAGTGGGGGGGTGACTAGTGACAGTAGGGGGGTGACTAGTGACAGTGACGGGGGTGACTAGTAACACAGTAGGTGGGTGACTAGTGACAGTAGGGGGGTGACTAGTGACAGTGACGGGGGTGACTAGTAACACAGTATGTGGGTGACTAGTGACAGTGGGGGGGTGACTAGTGACAGTGAGGGGGGGTTGACTAGTGACAGTGAGGAGGGGTGACTAGTGTCAGTGAGGGGGTGACATGGGTGACTAGTGACGGTGGGGGGGTGACTAGTAACAGTGGGGGGGTGACTAGTGACGGGGGTGACTAGTAACAGTGGGGGGTGACTAGTGACAGGGAGGTGACTAGTAACAGTGCGGGGGTGACTAGTGACAGGGGGGTGACTAGTGACGGTGGGGGGGTGACTAGTAACAGTGGGGGGGTGACTAGTGACAGGGGGGTGACTAGTAACAGTGGGGGGTGACTAGTGACAGGGGGGTGACTAGTAACAGTGGGGGGTGGTGACTAGTGACGGGGGTGATTAGTGACAGAGGTGACTAAAGACGGGGGTGACTAGTGGGTGACTAGCAGTGGGGGAGGTGACTAGTGACAGGGGGGTGACTAGTAACAGTGGGGTGACTAGTGACAGGGGGGTGATTAGGACGGGGAGGGGGGTGATTAGAGCCTACCTGTGCTTCCTCTTCTCTCCCCTGGCTGCTGCTCCTTCCTCGCTGGGCTCTGTGTGAGAGGAGAGTACAGGAAGTGATGTCACTTCCTGGTCCCGCCTCCCATCACACAGAGCAATCAAGGACTGGAGAGAAGGAGACCGGCAGAGAGCTGGAGAAGCTGCCAGGTCCATGGGGGACTTGCAGAGCGGTAGGTTGTGGGGCCCCAAGCTGCATCAGGGGCCCCACAACCTATCAATTAAAAAGTTTTATTTTTTTTAATTTTGCCGTTCCAGTTGGAGAGATCTCTGATCTCTCCAGCTGGAGCATGGCTGTGCGGCCGGGCCCCTGACTGCCTCGGGCCCTCGGTCCATGACCGATGTGCCCGAGTGGTCAGTCCGCCCCTGGTTTGATTTTTATCCCAAGTCAATACTTTAGTTTTATGGGAAACTTGACAACACATATATAGTAATTTCATCAGATTGGTCCATGTGTGCTGGTTTTTAAAAAAATTCTTAGACAGTAAAAACTAAGTCTTCAAATTCTAATTACATTCTTCTTTTCTGATCCAGTCTTTGAAATTATCACATTTTTCCAGCACTTCCCATGTGAAATGTAATCCTTGGAAATCCGAAGCTATATGACGGAAAGTTGTGCACAGAAGATGTGATTAACTCGACCACAATAGGACGAGCTTAGCATTATTTGAAGCCCACAAGATGAACTTTCTATGATGTGGATAACAATTACTACACTCAGTGAAATTTATATATTACACATTCAAATACTGTTGTGTTTACAATTAGCTTACAATATTGGCTTTTAGCTAAAAGTATCATAATAATAATAATAATTAGCGATTTTTATAGCGCTTTTCTCCCTGTGAGACTCAAAGCACTTTACAAGTATACAAACATAAAGACATGAAAGTTAGGAGTTTCTGAAGGTCAGCTGGGCAGACTGAATGTCTGATGGAAGAGGTGGATGTTTATCTTTTTTTCTTAGAAAGTTTGTAAGGACGTTACCTCTCTTATTGCGCACGGTAAAGAGTTCCAGACGGTAGGTGCAGCGTGGCTGAGGGCCCTGGAACCAGAGTCTGTCTTTATTCTTGGCACTGACATGAAGGATTTGCTGGCTGACCAAAGTGAACGGGGTGGAATTTAGGGTGTCAGGAGCTATTTCAGGTACTGTGGGCTTTGATTGTTTAAGGCTTTGAAGGTTAGCAGGCCGATTTTAAAATATGTTCGCCATTTAATTGGAAGCCAATGCAGGGAGATTGGAGAACAGGTGTTATGTTGCAGGAGCAAGTTTTATTGGTCAGTAGTCTGGCTGCTGCATTTTGTACATTCTAAAGGCGATGAAGTTCTTTTTCTGAGAGGCCCAAGTAAAGTACATTGCAGTAATCTAGCCAAGACAATACAAATGCATAGATTAATGTTGGCATATCATCCTGTGGAATTAAGTGTTGTATCCTTGCTATTTTTTCGAGATGAAAGTAGGCATATTTTATTACGGAGGAAATCTGCTGTTTAATTGATAGTCCAGAGTCAAACACCACTCCAAGGTTTTGTACCTTTGATGAACTGATGAGTTCAGAGCCTCCAAGCTCTAGGCCATGATCATAGGATATTTTTGTTACCCCGGGTCCCCTCACCAAGAGTCACTCTGATTTGTCCGGGTTTACTTTAAGCCAACTAGCATTCATCCATTCTATGAGCTCTGCTAAGAAACTATTGATGCGGCATGTTGGGTCTGTGGTATATGGAGCAAAGGAGAAGTAGAGTTGTTTTTCATCATCGTAACAATGATACCTTAGACCATGTCACCTAATGATATCCTCTAATGGTAGCAAGTAAATTGTGAATAGCATGAAAGACAAGATGAATCTTTGTGGAACTCCGCAGGCCAGTTCTGTTGGTGCTGATGACGTTGATCCTGATGTTACTCTCTGTGATCTACCAGTGAGGAAAGATTTAAACCAGTTATGGACTGTGCCTCCTAGACCAAAGATGTGCTGCAAGTGCTCTATTAAAATCCTATGGTCAATGGTGTCAAATGCAGCTGAGAGATCCAAGAGGATTAGGATGGAATATATCCATCTTGGCTACTACTACTTATATTCCGATAAGTAGTAGCACTTGTCGTACTTACAGAATGTGATTTATTGTGTAAAACTCCAAACATGACACACAGTAAATGTGCAGTTCAATATTTCTAAACCACATGGTCTGTAGATTCAAAATGTTGAACTGCACATTTTCTGTATTGTCATATTTGGAGTTTGAAAAAATAATCTTTATAAAGACCTATTTTTATGTTTGCCCAATACACTATTAACCTTTTTCAAAATAAATCCTGTGAGTGCTCTCTCTTTTGTTCATCTTTGTATACTTTGTGCTGGGAAGCACCCAGTATATATATATATATATATATACACAGCTCAAAAATAACACATCCTAGATCTGAATGAATTAAATATTCTTCTGAAATACTTTGTTCTTTACATAGTTGAATGTGCTGACAACAAAATAACACTAAAATTAAAAAATGGAAATCAAATTTTTCAACCCATAGAGGTTTGGATTTGGAGTCACACTCAAAATTAAAGTGAAAACACACTACAGGCTGATCCTACTTTGATGTAATGTCCTTAAAACAAGTCAAAATGAGGCTCAGTAGTGTGTGTGGTCTCCACGTGCCTGTATGACCTCCCTGCAATGCCTGTGCATGCTCCTGATGAGGTGGCGGATGTTCTCCTTAGGAATCTCCTCCCAGACCTGGACTAAAGCATCTGCCAACTCCTGGAAGTCTGTGGTGCAACGTGACGTTGGTGGATGGAGCGAGACAAGATGTCCCAGATGTGCTCAACTGGATTCAGGTCTGGGGAACGGGCGGACCAGTCCATAGCATCAATGCCTTCTTCTTGCAGGAACTGCTGACACAATCCAGCCACATGAGGTCTAGCATTGTCTTGCATTAGGAGGAACCCAGGGCCAACCGCACCAGCATATGGTCTCACAAGGGGTCTGAGGATCTCATCTCGGTACCTAATGGCAGTCAGGATACATCTGGCGAGCACATGGAGGGCTGTGCGGTCCCCCAAAGAAATGCCACCACACACCATTACTGACCCACTGCCAAACTGGTCATGCTGGAGGATGTTGCAGGCAGCAGAACGTTCTCCTAGGCGTCTCCAGACTCTGTCACGTCTGTCACATGTGCTCAGTGTGAACCTGCTTTCATCTGTGAAGAGCACAGGGCGCCAATGGTGAATTTGCCAATCTTGGTGTTCTCTGGCAAATGCCAAACGTCCTGCACGGTGTTGGGCTGTAAGCACAACCCCCACCTGTGCACGTTGGACCCTCATACCACCCTCATGGAATCTGTTTCTGACCGTTTGAGCAGACACATGCACATTTGTGGCCTGCTGGAGGTAATTTTGCAGGGCTCTGGCAGTGCTCCTCCTTGCACAAAGGCAGAGGTAGCGGTCCTGCTGCTGGGTTGTTGCCCTCCTACGGCCTCCTCCGCGTCTCCTGATGTACTGGCCTGTCTCCTGGTAGCGCTTCCATGCTCTGGACACTATGCTGACAGACGCAACTTGCATTGATGTGCCATCCTGGATGAGCTGCACTACCTGAGCCACTTGTGTGGTTTGTAGACTCCGTCTCATGCTACCACTAGAGTGAAAGCACAGCCAGCATTCAAAAGTGACCAAAACATCAGCCAGGAAGCATAGGAACTGATAAGTGGTCTGTGATCACCACCTGCAGAACCACTCCTTTATTGGGAGTGTCTTGCTAATTGCCTATAATTTCCACCTGTTGTCTATCCCATTTGCACACCAGCATGTGAAATTGATTGTCACTCAGTGTTGCTTCCTAAGTGGAAAGTTTGATTTCACAGAAGTGTGATTGACTTGGAGTTACATTGTGTTGTTTAAGTGTTCCCTTTATTTTTTGAGCAGTGTATATATATATATATATATATATATTCTCAAAAGTTTACCTACCCTTGGAGAATTGGTAATATATGGACCATGTTTAAAGAAAACATGAGTGAGCAGGCAAACACATTGCTATTATTTCTTATGGGATTAATAGTTAACTATAGGTTATAACAGAATGGCACAATCATAAAACAAAAGATGGTAACAAAGAAAAAAAATGAAATAACTTCTGTTAGTCTGCATACCCTTAGTTCTTAATACGGTGTATTGCCTCCTTTATCACCAATGACAAAGTGCAGTCTTTTGTAATAGTTGTCCATAAGGCCCCTAGTTCTTCCAGGTGTTAAAGCTGCCCATTCGTCTTGGCAAATTGCCTCCAGGTCATGCAAAGTCTTTGGTCTTCTTGCATGAACCGCACGTTTGAGATCTCCCCAGAGTAGCTCAATGTTATTAAGGTCAGCAAACTGTGATGGCCACTCCAGAACCTTCACCTTTTTTTGCTGTAACCTCTGGAGGGTCAACTTGGACTTCTGTTTAGGGTCATTGTCATGCTGGAAAGTCCAAAAGCGTCCCATGCACAGCCTTTGTGCAGAAGAATGCAAATTGTCTGCCAGTATTTTCTGATAACTTGCTGCATTCATCTTGCCATCAATTTTCACAAGACTCCCTGTGCCTTTAGTGCTCACCCCCTTCCCCTCCCACCCCAAAAACATCAATGAGCCACTACTATGCTTCACAGTGGGTATAGTATTCTTTTTACTAAAGGCCTTGTTGACCCCTCTCAAAACATAGCGCTTATGGTTGTGACCATATAGCTCTCTTTTGGTCTTGTCACTCCAAATTACAGTGTGCCAGAAGCTGTGAGGCGTGTCAAGGTGTTGTCGGGCATATTGTGACCAGACTTTTTTTTTATGACATTGGCGCAGTAAAGGCTTCTATCTGACAACTCGATCATGCAGCTCATTTTTGTTCAAGTATCGTTGTATTGTGCTCCTTGAAACAACCACATTGTCTTTTTCCAGGTTACCTGTGGCTTTTTCTTTGTATCTCAAACAATTCTTCTGGCATTGGTGACTGAAATCTTTCTTGGTCTACCTGATCTTGGCTTGGTATCAAGACATCCCTGAATTTTCCACTTCTCAATTAGTGATTGAACAGAACTGACTGGCATTTTCAAGGCTTTGGATGTTTTTATATCCTTTATAATCTTTATAAAGTTCCATTATCTTGTTCAGCAGGTCTTTTGACAGTTTTATTCTGCTCCCCATGGCTCAGTATCTAGCCTGCTCAGTGCATCCACATGAGAGCTAACAAATTCATTGACTCTAACTGCAATTTAAAAAGCCACAGGTGTGGGAAATTAACCTGTGGTTGCCATTTTAACCTGTGTTTGTCACCTTGTGTGTCTGTAACAATGCCAAACATTCAAGGGTATATAAACTTTTGATCAGGGCCATTTGGGTGATTTCTGTTATCATTTGGATTTAAAAAGAAGCCAAACAACTATGTGATAATAAATCTCTTCATATGATCACTATCCTTCAATAAAAGACATTTAAACATTGAAATAAAATGATACACCATAGCCACTACAGTCAACTGTAGTGGTTATGGTGCCAGGAGTGCCCTGGAGCTCCTCCTCAAGTAGTCAAACCATTTTAAAAATGTTGACTTCTTACCTGGGATCTGCCGGTAATACCCTTAACTCAGATAATTAGCTCCAGGCTCTCTGAAGGCAGAGACTGGCGCCCAGCAGACCGTTCGTAAGAACTTAAGAAAAAAAATACAAAAAGTAAAATAAATGATAATTCCTAGAATGAAAAAGGAAAAAACAAGAACACTAGTGCAATATCGTCTGGAACCAGTGTAAGAAATAGGTAAGTATATATATTTTCACTCACAAGTGTGGAGCCAGTATATAATCGGCTCAAGATATCGGCTTGGTGAGTTTTATGGGGTCCCACTCCATCCCTGGTATGTGGAAAGCTGTAGCTTCTTAAAATTGTCATAGATCCGGGTTAATGAAAAAGTGTTTTTATTTCGTCTTAAAATGCAACAAACAAATAGATTTAAAAAAAGTAAGGGGATAAAATGTAAATAAAGAGTCCTTACAGTCTCTTCTGTAGTGTGCAAAACGTGTTTCGCCCCTATAGGAGGCTTTCTCAGTTGCTGTGACATAGTCTGTGGTATGTCCTTCTTATATACCGTTCTTAATTGTGACTTTTAGGTGTTCTGCATTCCGATTCTTGGTCTTTCCTGAGTTTCGTTTCGGTAATGGAACCCAATGTCTACTTGTGTCTGACGTATTTCCGGTCGTACTCTATTTGCATTCCACTGTGGATATGTGCCGTTCTTGAATCATATCGGAGGTTTCCCTCCAAGTGGAACGCATCAATGTCTATAATATGTGGCATACTCATTATTTGAAAAAAAAGGGAAGGACCAAGAATAAAAGAACAATGAATAAGACTGAAAGAAAAAGGAAATGATACATAAATGTTATAATTTATGGAAGGAAAAGTAAAATAATCCTTAACAATTAATATAAAAAGTGTTAATATACTATAATATTAGACAGGAAGAATGGTTTTAACATTGTGATGGGCTTGTAAATAATACATCTAGTTTAAGTTCAACTAGAGCATAGTTGGAGCTAAAGTTTTTTAGATTAAAATATTTTGCATAAGGGTAAGTAATAAAAAACGCGGAATGCAGAACACCTAAAAGTCACAATTAAGAACGGTATATAAGAAGGACTTACCACAGCTTTGCACACTACAGAAGAGACTGTAAGAACTCTTTATTTACATTTTATCCCCTTACTTTTTTTTAAATCTATTTGTTTGTTGCATTTTAAGACAAAATAAAAGCACTTTTTCATGAACCTGGATCTGTGACAATTTTAAGAAGCTTCAGCTTTCCAGGGAGGGAGTGGCACCCCATAAAACCCACTAAGCCAATACCTAGAGCCGATTATATACTGGCTCCACATTTGTGAGTTAAAATATTTACACTTACCTATTTCTTACACTGGTTTCAGACGATATTGCACTGGTGTTCTTGTATATCCTTTTTCATTCTAGAAATGATCATTTATTGTACTAACTACATACAGTACCAAAGCTGAATGTAAGACACTTCACCTTGTGTTTGTATGTTTTTGCTTATGTTATTATTGGTTAAGGGGATCCCACACAGATGTAAGAGTATTACTGACAAATTGCTCATAAGAATTATCTACTTACATTCGGATGGGCTGTAGTGGTTATGGTACATAGAGTGTCCTATTCAACACCCCTTGTTAAAAAGGTTGCATGTGAAAACTTGACAGTCCATTTCCTGGGGGAAGCCTTTCCTATTCCCATTTTACGCTTTACATGGTATATTTGACTAATGTTTTAATTTAGTTATTTCATCTTACTTCTAAAGAACAAGAGTAGTGTATAAAATGTATATTTGATACGATTTGAATCAACTTTTCATACCGATAATTTTAACAGAAAAATGGCTCAATCAGGTTTCTCATGTTCTGTTGGCTGGTGTGGTTGAATTTATCTTACATTGTAATTTTTAACTGTTAAAATGAAACCACAAATTGTAACAGACTACTTCAGTGGCAAGACACACAGTTACTGGCACATAATTGACATTGATTTGGCAATTTCTCAGAATATTAAAAAGAAGTGCAATCTGTTTAATTAGAAAAGAAAAAAAAATCTGAAAAGTTTTCCCTGATGTTCATACATAAAATTGGATTATTTAGATGAGACTGGAACATTTTGTGCACCGATTTGTGTGATGTGCTGTCACTTTGCATTCCCGTACGACCAGTGAAATGGCATTGTTTTGATTTTACATAAACAACCTTCTCTAAGTGATTTGCATAGACAAGTTCAAATCTAGGTTTTTGATAGTACCAGATGAGCAAAAATATAACAAATCAAACATGTTTAGTAACTGCACTTGCTGTACTTCAAGAGTGCTATTAAAGGAGCACTATGGGGTCAGGAACACAAACATATATTCCTGACCCTATAGGGTTAAACCCATCATCTAGCCACCCTGGTCCCCTCATGCCTCCCTAAATATAGTAAAATCTTACTTGTATTCAAGCCTGAAGCTGCATACTTTGTCCCTGTTTCCTTTTGACCTGCCCACTGCCTGCTGACATCATCAGTAGTGGTATCCCGATCCAATCACAATGCTTCCCCATAGGATTGGCTGAGACTGACAAAGAGGCAGATCAAATGGTATGAGAGCCCGGAAGTAAAATTCCCGTCATACCACAGAGGGCTTGGAGGCATGGCTTGACGCTGCATTTCCAAGCCTTTTGATTAGTGAAATAGTTTGTGGTGTAGTAGAGGTGGGGCAGGACTGCAGGCACTATAACAACTCCAATAAGATGCCTACTGTGAAGAAATGACTCCGTTAATCAGGATTTCTACCTTTTGTTGTACAGTTAATTCACCAAAACCCAGCTGGAATTCGGCATATAGCTTTCATTTCTACCCTTCGGATGGATTCAGGCGAATTCCCTGTGTAAAATATAGATGGCCGCCATTTCGGCACTTTACACGTGGCCGCGGCCATTTTACGTGCGAACAGCGGTGTT
Source organism: Pelobates cultripes (assembly GCA_933207985.1). NCBI lineage: Eukaryota > Metazoa > Chordata > Amphibia > Anura > Pelobatidae > Pelobates > Pelobates cultripes. The sequence goes on along the minus strand of OW240914.1, from coordinate 277,775,579 downwards.
TGCCCGTCGACGCGTGGAACTAAAATCGGATACGCAAACAGGCGAACACCGCTGAGACCTCCATACATCCAGAACTTCGCACGGGAACGACCGAATCACCGGCCGTTCGGTAGTTACATGCAACTTCGTATGGGGATTTCAACGATCACAAAGATGCGAATGGATGGCAGGGTTTTCGTCTCTTTTATTCGCCTAAACGGAGACCGACCGCAGGGCCAAAACTTATGGAACTATTTTCGGCTAGATGGTCCGTGCGGTCGGTCAAAACTTTAGTGTTCCATAACTCCCGAACCATTCATCCGAATGGACTGATTTTTTGATATGTTGTCCCCACAAATGAGAACTATCCAGCGGTACCCAATTTAAAGGTGTACCCCCTGTTTTTGGGGTACATCCAGAACTGGGGTAAAATAGTGCACGTTTTAATTAAGTTAACTGTTTATCAGAGGGGAGGGAGGTATGGGCTGTAACCTATACCTGATTGGTGATTTAATGCCTCCCCCTGGGTGTGTACTTTTTGTCTGTAACCTTAATAAAAAGCAGGCTGGAGATTCCAGACCTCAGATCTACTTGTATCCTGATTCTGGACTCTGACTGTTATTTGGGAATTCGTATGCTTTACCAAGGGGATTATCTTGGGAAGCTGTTATATTTCTTATGGACTTCATTGCTTAGAACTACCTTAGACGCTGACATTGCAGGAGGAATTATCAAAGCGGTTCAGCTATACTTGATTTCCTTACAACTGGTGGCAAGCGGAGGGATTCGAATCCCAAATGGACATTTCAAAACAAGCAAAGGAATGAATGGCTCAGCAGTACCAGCTACTTAAAAGAACCACGCTAAAGGACTTACTGGAAGCTCGAGGCAGAGTGGCAAGTAACAAAACAAAAGCCACGTTAATTGCGGAGCTAATGCAGAGCGATAATACCAGTAATATAGAGATGGATCAAGAGGAAGAAACCGTGATGCAAAAGGACATCCGATGGACACTCAGTTTATTGGGACCCAATCCATCCTCAGAGGCAATACTGCAGGTCGTAGCACAAGCCAGACAAGCGCAAAAAGAGCGAGATGACTGGGACAGATCGTCACAGGGGGATTTGCTACACTCCCCGAGGAGAATTGGGAAAAATTCCTTCCCCACCTTCTGTTTGCCTACCGTGAGGTGCCCCAGGCCTCCACTGGGTTTTCCCCCTTCGAACTCCTGTACGGGAGAAAAGTTCGGGGCCCACTGGAGCTCGTACGGGAACACTGGGAGGGCAATACAGATGAGGGGGGAGTCCCTATCGTCCAGTATGTCCTGGAGTTCCGGGACCGTCTGCGGGCCCTCACCGAATCGGTTCGGGAGAACCTGCAGGCGGCCCAGGAGGACCAGAAAAAGTGGTACGATAGGAGGGCCCAGGATAGAGTGCTGGACTTAGGGCAGAAGGTACTGGCTCTGAGGCCAGTTAAAAAAGACAAGCTGCAAGCAGCCTGGCAGGGACCCTTTAAGGTAGTGGAACAGGTTAGCGAGACTACCTACATCGTGAGCAAATGCTCAGATGAAAGGCTGACCAAAGCCTTCCATGTGAACATGCTCAAACCCTATTTTGAAAGAACAGAGGAGGTGGGCGCCGTGTGCGCCCCCGCCACAGAGGATAGTGAAGGACTACCCCTTCCGGACTTACTGGATACCACCCCTTGTACTATTGACCAAGTAAGCTTGGGTCAAAATTTAGACCTCCTGGAGAAAAGGGAGGCTACTCAACTGCTGCAGGGATACCGAGAGATGTTTTCCGCTACCCCCGGCTATACCTCCGCTGCGGTACACCGTGTGGAAACCCAGGGAGAGACGCCCCTATGGCAACAGCCATATCGGATCCCAGAAGCAGTACGTGAGAGTATGCTCACCGAGTTAAGGGATATGTTACGGCTAGGGGTAATAGAACCCTCCCAAAGTCCTTGGGCCTCCCCGGTGGTACTAGTACCGAAGCGCGACGGCACTACGCGCTTCTGTGTAGATTACCGGAGGCTTAACGACCGTACCATAACCGATGCCTACCCCATGCCTAGAATAGATGAGCTCTTAGACCGTATGGCGGGGGGGAACTACTTGACTACCCTGGACCTGTGCAAGGGTTATTGGCAGATCCCCTTGGAGCCTGCGGCCATCCCCAAGTCGGCGTTCGTCACCCCTTTTGGGCTATACCAATTCAAGGTGATGCCCTTTGGGATGAAGAACGCCCCGGCTACGTTTCAGCGGATGGCGGATAGGCTCCTGGAGGGGTTTCAGGACTTCGCATGTGCGTATCTAGATGATATTGCCATCTATAGCCGCACATGGGGAGACCATCTAGGTCATGTGTCCAGGGTACTCGAACGAATCCACCTCAAGAAACTTCAGCCCTATCTGTATGGGCGAGTGTTTACCCTTATGACCGACCACAACCCCCTGGTATGGCTCAACCGGGTAGCTGGTGACAACCCCAGGCTACTCCGGTGGAGTTTAGCTCTCCAACCATACAATTTTACCATGCAGTACCGTCCGGGTAAACAAAATGGGAATGCGGATGGTCTGTCCCGCCAGACCGAACTGGACACCTAAAAAACGTACTTTCATCGGACATCCCCAAGCCAACCCGACAGGGTCTAGGCGGGTATGCCGACCTATGGACTTATAGGGGAGCAGTGTGAAGAAATGACTCCGTTAATCAGGATTTCTACCTTTTGTTGTACAGTTAATTCACCAAAACCCAGCTGGAATTCGGCATATAGCTTTCATTTCTACCCTTCGGATGGATTCAGGCGAATTCCCTGTGTAAAATATAGATGGCCGCCATTTCGGCACTTTACACGTGGCCGCGGCCATTTTACGTGCGAACAGCGGTGTTTGCCCGTCAACGCGTGGAACTAAAATCGGATACGCAAACAGGCGAACACCGCTGAGACCTCCATACATCCAGAACTTCGCACGGGAACGACCGAATCACCGGCCGTTCGGTAGTTACATGCAACTTCGTATGGGGATTTCAACGATCACAAAGATGCGAATGGATGGCAGGGTTTTCGTCTCTTTTATTCGCCTAAACGGAGACCGACCGCAGGGCCAAAACTTATGGAACTATTTTCGGCTAGATGGTCCGTGCGGTCGGTCAAAACTTTAGTGTTCCATAACTCCCGAACCATTCATCCGAATGGACTGATTTTTTGATATGTTGTCCCCACAAATGAGAACTATCCAGCGGTACCCAATTTAAAGGTTTTTTTGGGGTACATCCAGAACTGTGGTAAAATAGTGCACGTTTTAATTAAGTTAACTGTTTATCAGAGGGGAGGGAGGTATGGGCTGTAACCTATACCTGATTGGTGATTTAATGCCTCCCCCTGGGTGTGTACTTCTTGTCTGTAACCTTAATAAAAAGCAGGCTGGAGATTCCAGACCTCAGATCTACTTGTATCCTGATTCTGGACTCTGACTGTTATTTGGGAATTCGTATGCTTTACCAAGGGGATTATCTTGGGAAGCTGTTATATTTCTTATGGACTTCATTGCTTAGAACTACCTTAGACGCTGACATTGCAGGAGGAATTATCAAAGCGGTTCAGCTATACTTGATTTCCTTACACCTACAATGTTCCTTTAATACAAAGTATGGATGGTTTTCAAATTTTCTTCAATTGTGCAATTTCCAGAGAAGTTTTCTGCTTTAATGCAAACATTTTATGCACAATTTCTACTTTAATTCAAACATTTATTCATCCAAATCAAAGTAATTGAAAGTATTTGTTGTATTCTTTAAATGTAGGTAGACACCAGGGACTGTGCAGTGTCCTGTACTTTGTGCTTCCTTCAATGAGGCATCTACTCATTGAATACTGACAGTTTGCTGTAATGCTTTATATATTGTAATAACCTGTTATGTGGATTTTCTTGCTTCCTTGCTATGCTTTCTTTTGTAATGCATTAGCTACTAGAAACTCAGTTACATTTAATTATCATAGTCTGCCGCGTTAACCATTTAGTGAAATGCCGCTATTTGATGCTCTATAGTTCATATTTGTAAAGAGAAAATAGTATTTAAAGGGACACTGTAGGTACTCAGACCACTTCAGCTCATTAAAGTGGTCTGGGTGCTGTGTCCCTTTTGCACCTAGTGCTGCAATGTATAACATTGCAGTTCCAGAGAACAGGAATGTTTACATTGCGGCTCTAAGTCTGCCCCAATGGCTGTCTACCAGACAGTCACTAGAGGGCTTCCTGAATCGAAATGGAACTTTGGTCCGTTATCTGACAATGGACGCCCTCACGCTGTGCATGAGGACCTCCAGTGTCAGATTTTTCCCCAAAGAAAAGCATTGGTAAATGCTTTCCTTTGGGGAAATTTTAATGCAAGCATGCCCTTTGCTGCGCATGTGCATTAGGTCTCCCCCGCTGGCTGACGTAGCTGGGGGAGGAGCGCGGGCGGTGCCTGACCCAGCGTCGAGGAACATTGGCGCTGAATTCAGGTAAGTGACTGAAGGAGTTTAATCCCTTCAGCAACACTGGAGGGGGCGCGAGGGAGTGGGGCACCTTAGAAACCTATAGTGCCAGGAAAACGTCTTTGTTTTCCTGGCACTATATGATCCTTTTAAATCCTGTAAGTAGTCAAGATTAGGATAATGTTTACAAAATCTAATCAAATGTATATACATGTGCCATATATTTGCATTGTCTTAACCTCTGCTAGCAACATTGACTTGAACAACAGATTAAATGCAAGTGTCCAATAGAACACCATGTTACAACTTTGTGGAATTAATAATTCTCAAATCTCTGCACACCTCCCCTCAGTAAGCATTTCAACAGAGTGTACTATGATTAGGTAACGAGGACCTGCTATTTTAATGGGATAACTCTACTTTAACTCATATCTTTTTTAATTATTGAATAAATCACAAAAGCTGACATTTTAGCATAGGTTGCAGGACATCTCACTCCCTAAAAACTGCAATTATGCCCTTTTAACCATGGTAAGATGTTATCCCAGCCCTGGCAGAGAGGTATGGAAAATATTATGCAAGTGCTGGGTCATGATGTGATGACTGGACAAAAAAAGACAATGTCTGACATTCTGTATCATGCCATTCACATTTAAAAGATGTCAAGTCACCAGAAAGGACTCCCTTTTTTCAGATTGCCCTGTTTTTTGTTTTAATTTCGGTATTGTCAGGATTCACCAAGACAGTTAAATTGATGCTAAATAAGGGCCTGGATAGATACAGCTATTTACACCTCTGAAACTCCTCCCACCTCTCTTGACTGATGTTGTGAGTGTATGATTCCTGCATTGGTGCCTATTTTGGATCCCTTAGTGGGCTGCCATGTCCCCTTTCTGTTTCCATATGGGATATAGAGGTTATAGCCTGGATGGATAGCACGTGTTAGTTTTTGGTGTTTGTGACAAACTGGACCTCGTCACAGGTTCTTGGAGGGGTATACTTGCCAGCCTCTTACCCTGTGACTATGGTCCCTGTGATAAAACTTGGTTTAAATCACTGTTTGTGTCTGTTGGGACTGGCAACAAGAACAATTTGAACTTTTGAAGTGACACTTCAAATTCCTGAAGCCAATCGACCACGTGGCAGCGGCCATCTTAAGCCGCGAGTACAATGAGTGGTGTTTGGTCGTCGAGTTCATGGAACTCAAATCGGACACTCGATGGCGCGAACACTGCTAAACCTTCCCTTCCCTGGATTTTCGGCTATTTGAACGGAAGTCGAACACCGTTCTGTAAAAAGAAACCACGAACAAGAGACATATAATGACTTTATCCACGAACGGCTATGTTTGGTATTTCGAACGTTATTTTGAATCCTCGAAGTAGAGCAGCCGCACAGCCTGATTCTCTGGAACTGTTTTGGGCATGAAACCATGCGTGCGGCCGGTCAAAATAAGACTTCCATAAAATTTCTGATCCCCTTAACTGATCTGGTTGATTTTTGGATATGTTGGTCTCCCAGATCCGGGCTATCAGGGGATGCAATAATTGTGGGGATTTTATGTATTTTGAGGGTACTTCGGGGGTTTTGCAAAATATGTTTTTTTTTCTGCCTGGAGATAATAGGGTTAATATAGTATCTGACTCAATTATCTCCTAGGCAGAGGGGAGGAGCTGTATGCCATGTGTGGGAGTGCCTTACATTGTAAACATGTTATCATTGGTGTATAATTTTGTGTCCCAGTCCCCAACAAGGTCCATGTGGGCGTACACCTTGCTTGGGGACTTGCATAAAAGGCCAGTGTGGCTACCATTAAACAAGTCCTGCTTTACCCTCAACATAGAGCCTCGTCTCGTGTTTGTAGGGACCTGCTATACAAGCTATAACCACTAGCTCTTGTACGAGCTTCACAACTATACCTGCTATACTCTCTTGGAGGAGAGGCCTTCCCACTGGGAGCTGGATCCAGGAGTTTGGTCCAGGGTGGGAAGGGACGGCGAGACCCCCAGCCAAGCTACGGCAGCTAGAGGGCTACAGTGCTGATGATGTATGGTGGGCACTAGGAGCATTGATTGATTGAGGCACTCGGTTGGGGTGGCAGGCGGTCCGTCACAGTGTTTATTCCCCAGCTTCTCTTTTTGGGTTTACCATTGCTGGATTGTTTATTGTCATTAAAGCTGCCCTGTAACCCTCCCCCCCATTCCAAACTAGTATTTTCTAAAGATCAAATCTTTATGAAATACTTTCATTATCCTGGTGACGGCTGTAGGAAAAAAGCGCTCTTTCTATGGAGAATTTCGAGTGACCCTCCTTAGGCCTCAATGCTGTACTTCCGCACATGTGTGAGAGTACAGTGCTCAAGTCAGCTCCTGGCAGCTAAAGCTGCCGACACAAGAGCATGCAGGTGGCCCTGAGGGACAGGTTCAGGTAAGTATACCCACCCTCCCCCTGCAAAAGCCATCCAGGGTCTTTTTCAATTACGCAAACACCCTGAACGGTGACAGAGCCGTGCAAGTATGCCTCTTTGCTGGTACGGCGCTTTGCTTCATTCTTATGTACTGCCCATGTGCTTTGAGCTCCCTGCTGTAGCACTCTCTGGCACTTGTGTTGCACTGCCTGTTGTTGTAGACATCATTACTGTTGCACCGTTTGGTAAACATATGCAATGCATGTGGACTTTATTAAAGGACCACTATAGTGCCAGGAAAACAAGCTCGTTTTCCTGGCACTATAGTACCCTGAGGGTCCTGTGGCGCTGAAGGTTGAGGAAGGGGTTAATCCCTTACCTCTTTTCCAGCGCCGGGCTCCCTCGGCGCTGGGACTCTCCTTCCGTCATCGGCTGAATGCGCATGCGAGGCAAGAGCCGTGCGCACATTCAGCCAGTCTCATAGGAAAGCATTCTCAATGATTTTCACAGTGAGAAGCGCGGAAGCGCCTCTAGGTTGATGACAACCTTTATTTAAAATGCACATTGGTTAGTAATCTACAAAATAAGGTTCTTCAGCTCAGCTATTTTGTCTCCACAGTTTATTGAAAATATTCTATATTTTATTTTATATTTTATAAACCATCTTCTTAAGTAAAGCTCAGGGATACTGATATTGTGTTTATTTGTTTGATATTGGTGGCTGATTGTGGTATAGATAAGGTTTACAGTAGATCTTATGTAGCCTTTAAATACTTAAAACTAAATTTCACACAAGATCTTATTGACCAAAGAATTGTGAATTCCTCAGTTACACAATGCAGAATGGATCTAAACATAATAATACTTTATCTTGAACACAATGGATGTCTTTATTGAAAACTAACCCTGGAGAGCTGTACGGTGTTCCTTTCAATATTATCTTCCTATACTCGGCCATATGTCTGCTGGTGCATGCATTTAAGTGCTTGCGGCAAGGATAAAAATAAATCTGTCCTGGATAATTATGCCACATTGTAAAGATTGATCCAGAGAAAGTGCACTTATATTTATCCCTTTATATATAAGGCAATTAGCTCAAAATATGGGAGGCAAGATTACAAACATCCTAAAGATTTAAATAAATAAAATGGTGTTTTTCTTAACTACTTTTATTTAATAAAACAAAATAGTATACTTTACTAACCAACATCATTTTAAAAATAAACATAATCTAAGTTAAATGGTTACTCCATCCACCATGAACACTTCTGCTTTTATAAGTGGTCAAGTTAGTAGGAGTCAGTTTGAAGCACTGCACTTAAAGAGATAATTGCACTTTTGTTACACCCCTGGCACATGTGAGTTTCGGGCTGCCTAATATCAATTCTGTACAAAAATCACGTCTATTATCAGTGTACACTGGGTGCTGGTGACAAATGTTATAAGCTTTTTTCCTTGCTGAGAGTCCTGGCATTTGTCGGTTTTCATTTTTTTTCTTCTAATTTTTTTTCTCCCTCACTCGCTGTGTCCATCCCCACTCCTTCTCTCCCCTTTCTGGCTCAGAATGTGCACATGTGCTCTGAGGCTTTAGAATGCTCCAATCAAATGCTTCTGTATGAGAAGCATTTGTTTGGAATGCAGAGCGGAAGGGAGGGACGTTAGACGTGGCGTGGAAGACCTGCGCCCAGAGCTGGATTCCAGTAATAGTTCTTTCATAGCTGATCTCGATAGAAATAAGGCTGGGGGACCAATTAACTAGAGCCCAATAGGGCACAATGAAGAAAATTACACCAACAACAACAGGGTTGTCTTAAACCTTTAAAGTTAGCCCATAAAGCCAACTCCCCTTGGATATCCATTTGCCCCAGAAATGGACATCACCCTGCAATGAAACTCGTACATCTGCATGACACCAATATGTCCCTCTTTGTCTTTACAAATGGACTATACTTATCCTGTTTCATATTCTGTGCTGAAGCTTTGCTGTTATATTGATATTTGTAGATGAAAAGTACTTAGTAGTGAATGTGTTACAATGTACTCATTTACAAATGTGGAATCATACTGTGATAAGCTTGCTACATATTATATTAGCTGACATACTATTAGAATTTCTAACTTAGTCTGAAAAAAGACTACAGCCATCAAGTTCAACCTTAAACACCTATCTTTATGCTGTTGATCTAAAAGAAGGCAAATTCCTCCCCTCCCCCCCTTCCCAATTGAGTGATTTCCAGTTAATGGTTTAGTCCAATTACCATGGCCACTTGTGGTTTGAAGTGATCATGGTGGTAAGAGTATGTACGTGCAGTGTTTCAGCTTCAACAATTACACATGCTGAATTACGTGCACTTGTGTGCTGGAGCTAAGTGCACCCCATCATACATGACACTGGAAGTCCAGAATTCTGTTCCGCCAGTTATGTGCATAAAAAGCCCCTGTCATCAGTGTGCACTGCATGATGCCAACAGTTGAAAAAATCTTCCCCTTCCCTATGGGTGCTCCCTCCCACCTTTCAAGAAATGGGAGAAATCCTTCTCCCTTCGCTAGCCCGAATTGTGTATATGCACTCTGAGCAGAAAAATTGGTCCAATCATAGGCTTTTCCCCATAGTGCGATAGAGCAGTTTACACAGGAATTGTGTCATCTTCTTGACTCCAAAATGGCAAATTTCTCCATGGATCAACAACATATTCACATACATACTAATTATATAATTGAATATTCTGTTTAAAAAAAATTTCAGGTCTTCCTTATGAAAATATCTGAAAATGCAACCTCTTTAGGTAGAGAATTCCAAGTCTTTATTGTTCTTACTGTAAAGAACCCTTTCTACAGCTGTCAGTGAAAACATCTTTCCAGTCTCCAGTGGTTGTCTATTGTATATTATTGCTAATGAGCATTTTTTGTTAAAGGAACACTATAGGTGAAACCAGGGGGCTGCATTCACCTGAACATGCATAAATGGGTGCTGCTGGGGCCAAATTTATACAATACACAAGATCCAGCACACTCACTTATCCACTAAACAGCAACTTCAAAGCTCACAGATTTTATTAGTTTTTTTCCGATTTGTTGGTGTGTGTATGCGTGTCTGTTGGTGTGTGTAAGTGTGTGTTTGTCTGTTATTGAACGTGTATGTCTTTCAGTGTGTGTCTGTCAACTAGTGTGTGTCTGAAACTGAGTGTATATATGTCTGTCAGTGAGTATGTATGTGTGTTGGTCAGTGTGTATCTGTCAGTGAGTATATGTGTGTGTGTCTGACATTGAGTGAGTGTCTGTCTGTCAGTGAGTGTGCATGTGTGTCTTGTCAGTGAGTGTGTATTTGTGTCTGTCAGTGAATGCGTGTCTGTCAGTTAGTGTATATGTGTGTCTGTCGGTGAATGTGTGTGTCTGTCAGTGAATGTAAGTGTGTGTAACTATGAACAAAGATAACTCTTTGTTTGCACAAACACTGAGGAATCTCGGTTAGCAATATATAAGAACAGGGACTACATAATAGTCATGTTTACAGCTCCTGTTTAGGGTGTGACAAAAACACCAAACATTCACATAACTGACTCCTGTTCCGGATTAGCTTTTGAAGTGGAGTTACACCTTTTGGCATCAGAGTGGTTAAACTCTGTATATGTAGCATCTCATTGCAAAACATTAAACATGCATTATCTAAACGTAATGACCACTTCAAAGCACTGAAGTGGTCATGGTGCATAGAATAGCCCTTTAATGGCTATTAACAACACTTTGCACACCACCTGGCCTGACTTGTTCATTGTCTTGTTCATTGTCATTGGCAATACATTGTTAATTTTTAAGATTATGACCACAGTAAAATGACACCAGGGGACATTAGGTCAGAATGCTATGTTATTATTCGTTGTTATTTATGTGTTGATTCATTCATCCATTAAAAATTACTTTAGCACTAAACCTTTATTTTATTTTTCTGTCTCTACTTTTATTTTGCTGCATGTTTCTTTATCTTTAACTCACTCACGTTTAATGGATTAAACAGTTGTGCATGCATTAGTATAAAAATCATCAATTATATATGATGCTGTTCATCAAATGACAATTATTGTAATACAAATGTGGGTCCATTGTTTTTGCTGGTTAATGTATCAGAATATTCTTGTTTTCCTTCTCATATATACAGGGAGTGCAGAATTATTAGGCAAGTTGTATTTTTGAGGATTAAGTTTATTATTGAACAACAACCATGTTCTCAATGAACCCAAAAAACTCATTAATATCAAAGCTGAATATTTTTGGAAGTAGTTTTTAGTTTGTTTTTAGTTATAGCTATGTTAGGGGGATATCTGTGTGTGCAGGTGACTATTACTGTGCATAATTATTAGGCAACTTAACAAAAAACAAATATATACCCATTTCAATTATTTATTATTACCAGTGAAACCAATATAACATCTCAACATTCACAAATATACATTTCTGACATTCAAAACAAAAACAAATCAGTGACCAATATAGCCACCTTTCTTTGCAAGGACACTCAAAAGCCTGCCATCCATGGATTCTGTCAGTGTTTTGATCTGTTCACCATCAACATTGCGTGCAGCAGCAACCACAGCCTCCCAGACACTGTTCAGAGAGGTGTACTGTTTTCCCTCCTTGTAAATCTCACATTTGATGATGGACCACAGGTTCTCAATGGGGTTCAGATCAGGTGAACAAGGAGGCCATGTCATTAGATTTTCTTCTTTTATACCCTTTCTTGCCAGCCACGCTGTGGAGTACTTGGACGCGTGTGATGGAGCATTGTCCTGCATGAAAATCATGTTTTTCTTGAAGGATGCAGACTTCTTCCTGTACCACTGCTTGAAGAAGGTGTCTTCCAGGAACTGGCAGTAGGACTGGGAGTTGAGCTTGACTCCATCCTCAACCCGAAAAGGCCCCACAAGCTCATCTTTGATGATACCAGCCCAAACCAGTACTCCACCTCCACCTTGCTGGCGTCTGAGTCGGACTGGAGCTCTCTGCCCTTTACCAATCCAGCCACGGGCCCATCCATCTGGCCCATCAAGACTCACTCTCATTTCATCAGTCCATAAAACCTTAGAAAAATCAGTCTTGAGATATTTCTTGGCCCAGTCTTGACGTTTCAGCTTGTGTGTCTTGTTCAGTGGTGGTCGTCTTTCAGCCTTTCTTACCTTGGCCATGTCTCTGAGTATTGCACACCTTGTGCTTTTGGGCACTCCAGTGATGTTGCAGCTCTGAAATATGGCCAAACTGGTGGCAAGTGGCATCGTGGCAGCTGCACGCTTGACTTTTCTCAGTTCATGGGCAGTTATTTTGCGCCTTGGTTTTTCCACACGCTTCTTGCGACCCTGTTGACTATTTTGAATGAAACGCTTGATTGTTCGATGATCACGCTTCAGAAGCTTTGCAATTTTAAGAGTGCTGCATCCCTCTGCAAGATATCTCACTATTTTTGACTTTTCTGAGCCTGTCAAGTCCTTCTTTTGACCCATTTTGCCAAAGGAAAGGAAGTTGCCTAATAATTATGCACACCTGATATAGGGTGTTGATGTCATTAGACCACACCCCTTCTCATTACAGAGATGCACATCACCTAATATGCTTAATTGGTAGTAGGCTTTCGAGCCTATACAGCTTGGAGTAATACAACATGCATAAAGAGGATGATGTGGTCAAAATACTCATTTGCCTAATAATTCTGCACTACCTGTATCTATACAAAGAAGAACAGACCCTGACTAACCAATTTTACCCTTGCAAGATTTTTACCCAATTTTTCACCAAGATTACTTGGTGAAGCTCAGTCTTTTGATCTAATTGTATAAACAATGATATTCAAAACGTGTAGGACAGAACAGGATTCTTTCTGTATGTTGGTGGTAAAAACATACACACACACTCTCTCTTTCTCTCTCTCTCTCTCTCTCTCTCTTTCTTTCTCTCTCTCTCTCTCACTCAATTTAAGACAGTCTCCAACAGCTATTTTTCCAGCTTGTCTCTTTTGGTTTAAAATGTGTATTTCAGTTTCAATTCAGTTGTCAATGCTCAACAATTCACTGTTTAGTGTATGAACCCCAGTGTGTAGTGAAACCATAGAATGCACCTTTGATATAGAATGAAATGGCTGTGTGGGCCAGGCCGACATGTAAGCCTGGTGTCTAAGTTGAACCCCATGACCTGTGTAGCTAAAGCAGACAAAGCCTGATTTAGTAGTTGTGTTGCAATTCATTCTTATTCTTTACCTCGGGAAAATACAATACTCATCTAATAAATGGGTTAGAGCGTTTTGGATTATTTGCTTTACTGTGGACTAGTTTAGTGCCATGTGAATAATTTCTTTATGCTGATGGCTGATGAGAAAAATAAATACATTTCTCAAACTGTTCTTATGGATGGGGAGCAATAATTGTTAGGGATGCACCGAAATGAAAATTCTGGGCCGAAACCGAAAATCCAGAATCCCTTGGCTGAAAACGAAACCGAAAATTACTTTTTCCCCCAAATGATTTAAAAAAAGTTTATTTCCTAAAATTGTATTAATATTAGACTTTTTAATTAATTGAATTAATCTAATATGAAAAACTTCCCTTCTCCCTTCTCTTTTAGTGGTCCCCCCACTTAATGTTCCTCTCCCCTCCCTTTTTTTAGTGTTCTTTCCCCCCTCCTCCCCAGTCCCATAGTGTCCCCCCTCCTGTGTCCCATAGTGTTTTTTTATCGCCCCTCCCCTGTCCTATAGTGTTCTTCCCTCCCCCCTCCCCTATCCCATAGTGTTCTTCCCTCCCCCCTCCCCTGTCCCATAGTGTTCTTCCACCCCATCTCTGTCCCATAGTGTTCTTTTCTCCCCCCTGTCCCATAGTATTATTTTCTCCCTCCCCGTCCCATAGTGTTCTCTCCCCCCCCTGTCCCATAGTGGTCCCCCCACTTAATGTTCCTCTCCCCTCCCTTTTTTTAGTGTTCTTTCCCCCCTCCTCCCCAGTCCCATAGTGTCCCCCCTCCCGTGTCCCATAGTGTTTTTTTATCGCCCCTCCCCTGTCCTATAGTGTTCTTCCCTCTCCCCTCCCCTATCCCATAGTGTTCTTCCCCCCCCTGTCCCATAGTGTTCTTCCACCCCATCTCTGTCCCATCGTGTTCTTTTCTCCCCTCCCCTGTCCCATAGTGTTCTCCCCTCCCTCCCCTGTCCCATAGTGTTCTCCCCCCCTGTCCCAAGTGCAGTATTCTTGACTTTTCATGTTATCATTACTATCATTCATTGTGAAATAAAATCATCTGAATTGTTAATCATGCAAGCATTTCTATTAAACTATGCAAGTTTTTGTTTTTTTTTAATTTTGGCAGATTTAACCAATTTTCGCAAAAATTTTCGGTGCATTACTAATAATTGTCTGAGATCCTCACCTGACTACCACAGTCATAGGCTTCCATATTCAAGAGTTTTAGCTTTTCAGGATGTTGGTGTGGTCAGAATGATGCGGCACTGGAGAATAGACTATTAGGGGTTTAACCCCAAAATGTAAGCCATATGTAAGGGACCTCCTGGCACCATAACAACTTCATGTAAATTAAGTTGATATAGGTTGTTGTGGTGCCCGGAGTGTTCCTTTAATAGAAAACAGACACAAATCACAGACTTTATTCACATAACCCACACAAGACTGCCTCTAACCCTCTATTTCATAAAGCACACACTGGGTGCATATTTTGTTTGCTAAATGTTTCTCTATTTCTCAAGTGCTTTTCCATCAAAGGTCGAAATGTAATCAATGCATCAGTGCACTGATTGTTGCAGGCTTATTTTCAAAGTTAACCTGGCATTGAGAATATGTAATTATAAATATTACATTCCTCTAGAAATCTTTCCACGTTCATTTAGTTCCGTGGATATATTCTGAGCACACATCTCTACTTGGTATCTGAACTCACAGCTTTGTTAATTTACTGCCCGGGCGTCATGAAAGCCTCATTGAAATTCTGCACTGCAGTTATACTGAGAGCATGCCACACAAAGGGAGCTGCCAGCATGCTGCAATACAACCAGCCCAACATTTTCCTGCATGGGAAAGCAGTGTGCTTCCCCAACCCATTTAACTAATTGGTCAGAAATCCAAAAGTCATTCATCTTCTCCTTGTCAATCCTTAGACATGGAATCATATTCTCGAAACAGGGATTTTATTTGTAGAAAGCTTCATCCTTTGCTACAATGATTTATCTCTTTCTTATGTAAAGCCTGGATTGTATAGGTGATATGTATTAACAATTTAGTGTAGGATTGTCTCTTTAATAAATACATTCACACACACACACACACACACTCACTCACTCACTCATTGTCTCCATCTTTCTGTCTTAGTTGCATAGTAGTAAGAGAATATTGAAGCCAGGGGGTGCAAGGTGCCTTTTTCCTTCTTTTAACAGTTTCACTGCCAATCTACACACCATTTCTGAATTTTTTTTTAACTTTTATTTATTAATACTAGTAACCTCTGAAGTCTGGTGTTCTGGTAAGCCAGTTTTTTACTGAAGATTTAGGAAACATTATTATGGCCCACTAATATTTCACATCACCTTAAAAATAAAGTGGGAATAGAGAAGGACCATTAAGCAAGGCCATTTAATTCCACAGAATAAGTCATGAATGGACACAATTTAGTGAAAACAGTTGAATTTCGACTGGCTATTCTCATATTTAATAAAGATAATTCCAGTCAGAATTTTTCCAGCCTGACTGAATCTGCACTGTGGCCTGGATATGCATTTAAAATAAGTGTTTTTTCGCAATCCGAACCTTAAAGGAATACTATATAGTGTCAGGAACACAAACATGTATTCCTGACCCTATTGTGTTAAAAACCACCATCTAGACTCCTTGGCTCCCCCTTGCACCCCTAAATATTGTAAAATCTTACTTTTATTCCAGTCTGCTGCTCTACCCCAATCTGTCTGCTTTTCTGACATGATCAGAAGTGATGTTCTGCGTCAAACACAATGCTTTCCCTTTGGAAAGCATTGGATTGGCTGAGCATGTCAAGAAATCAGATGAGGGGTAGAGCCAGCACAAGCCAAAGAGATCCCTGGCCAATCATTATCTCTGCATATAGATGCATTTAATCAATGTATCTCTATGAGGAAAGTTCAGTGTTTCCATGCAGAGGGTGGAGACATTGAATGGCAATGCTACACACTGTGCAGCACTTCCTCAGGAAGCACCTCTAGAATCCATCTGATATGTGGCTAGTGGAGGTATCCCTAGGCTGTAATGTAATCACTGACAAAACAGTGTTTACTGCAAAAAGCCTGAAGGGACTGATTATACTCACCAGAACAAATACAATACGCTATAGTTGTGCTGGTGGCTGTAGTGTCCCTTTAAATAAAGTACAGGATTCAAGATATTCACAAAGCACGAAAAAAAATCATGAACAAATGCATCCAGAAAGGATGCACATTTGCAATGTATTGTTCACTTTCTTTTTGCAAGTGAACAATAATATATAAGTACTAGGTCCACACACCCATTTAAAATTAGCCCCCACCATAAATGGGGCAGAGACAGATTTTAGTAGTTGGAGTCTCCTGGGGGCTTAAGCCGTCACGGCGTTCTATGCCCATTTAAATGGGGACGGCATAGAACGCCGTAACGGCGTTAAGGGGTTAAGATTAAATTTTGCAATTTAATGTAAACAAAGCCACAGGACCAGTGGCGTACATACCAGGGTCGCAGGGGTCGCAACTGCGACCGGGCCCGGCCCACCAGGGGGCCCGGCCGCCCTGCGACCCAGTATGTACCCACTGGGCCAGTCTCTTCTCCTGGGGGGCCCAGGAGCCGGCCACCTAAGGGCCCCCAGAGGCTGGCCCTGATGGGCTCCTGGGCAGGCGGCCGGTCCTGCGGGCAGGCGCGCGCGAGAGAGCACTCTGCTCTGAGTGCTTCCTCTTCAGCTCCCTTGCGCACCGCACTGATACCGGAACCGGAAGATGATGTCGAGGGAGCTGAAGAGGAAGCACTCGGAGCAGAGTGCTCTCTCGCGCGGCCGCCCAGGAGCCCAGCAGCACCACTGGACCCCAGGGAATCCCCTCAGCTCTCAAAAGGGTAGGGAGGCTGGGGGGATTAAATTTAAAAAAAAATGTGTCTGTGTTAGTGTTAGTGTTGGTGTTAGTGTGTGTGTATATGTTAGTGTGTTAGTGTTGGTGTTAGTGTGTGTGTGTGTAAATGTTAGATCAATTTTCGCACCGGGGCCCCATGGGTCATGTGTACGCCACTGCACAGCACCTGATGGTATTCACTAACAAGTACTTAAGGAACTAAGTGTGGAAATAAGTGAACCTCTGTTTCTAATCTTTCAGGATTCTTTCCTTTCAGGAATTGTGCTGGAGGAAGGGAGGTGTGGTTCCTATATTCAAAAAGGTGTGGCTGGGGAAGAATTTAAAGGTTTATTAAGGGATAATATTCAGATTCAGGAACATTGTTTGGAAGAACATTGTCACTAACAAATCTAAAACATAGATTATGTCAAACTAACATAAAGGGACACTATAGTCACCTGAACAACTTTAGCTTAATGAAGCAGTTTTGGTGTATAGAACATGCCCCTGCAGCCTCACTGCTCAATCCTCTGCCATTTAGGAGTTAAATCCCTTTGTTTATGAACCCTAGTCACACCTCCCTGCATGTGACTTGCACAGCCTTCCATAAACACTTCCTGTAAAGAGAGCCCTATTTAGGCTTTCTTTATTGCAAGTTCTGTTTAATTAAGATTTTCTTATCCCCTGCAAGAGCCTCCTGTATGCAATTAAAGTTCAATTTAGAGATTGAGATACAATTATTTAAGGTAAATTACATCTGTTTGAAAGTGAAACCAGTTTTTTTTTCATGCAGGCTCTGTCAATCATAGGCAGGGGAGGTGTGGCTAGGGCTGCATAAACAGAAACAAAGTGATTTAACTCCTAAATGACAGTGAAATTGCAGAGAAATGATCCATACACTAACATTGCTTTATTTAGCTAAAGTAATTTAGGTGACTATAGTGTTCCTTTAATTGAATTCTTCGAATAAGTTAGTAGAAGTATAGATCAGGGTGTTGCAGTGCATGTGATCCCAAGGTGTTCGATACGGTTCCTCACAATAGGTTAGTGTTCAAACTAAAAGTAATTGGTCTAGATGAAAATTATTGTTCTTGGGTAGAACATTGGCTTAAAGGGACACGACAATCACCATAACAACTTAATCTAAATTAATTTGTTATGGTGCCATGAGGCTCCCTTGCGCACTCTTACCTTAATTGGTTAAACTGTTCTTGAACGTTTTAACCCCAAAATTACTGCAAGCACCAATCTGCAGGTCCTCCAGGTGGCAGGTGGCAGGTCCTCCAGGTGAATCTCAGTTACAGGAAGCGCGGAGTGCCCCCATCAGGTGCTTAGATTGGTTTAGAGCGGTCAGCTTACTCATTAAGCCAGTAGCTCCCCAATGATAAAAAAAAAAAAGAAATGTCCAGAAATATCAATATCCATCTGGAAAATTTACCATTCATGCCAATGCTCTGTACTCTGTGTTTAAAGGAAAACACCATAACAACTTATATGCGCCCAACTGCTGATTACACCACAGCTAGGTTTTTTAGCTATATATTATGTTTGTTCCATTGCCACTAAATTATGCACTATTTTTCTATGGTTTTACACTATTTTGTATATTTTTATACATCTCTATTTTATGACAAATTGTGCACTACTTATTATTACGGTGTTTCGGGTGATCCAATTCACTTTATTTGCTTTATATATAATAAGTTTGCCACTGTTATTGATTGATTAGCAACTGGATGAATGCTTGCAAAAACATAATTCAGGGATATGATTTTTAATTTGTGGGGTAACAGATTCTTGATCCAATGAGAGATCTGACAACCATTCTGGGGTCAAGAAGGATTTTTTTCCTATTTTGTTGCAAAATTGGAAGAGCTTCAAATAGTTTTGTTTTTTTTCTTCCTTCTTTACTTCTTTAGGATCAACAGCAAAAACAAATGTGAGATATGCTGACCTTGATCTTTTCAGCCTTTGTATCTATGTCATTTTCATTTCATTTTGCTGCAGTTCAGGGTTTATGGAGTTACATTGGATACATGATCTCAGCATAATGTACATTTATTTATATTCTGCCCACATAGCATCTTTGTTTATACCATGATTATATTTTAAAACAATTTGTTTTATAAAATGTAAATGTTTGTTTCAGCCCAAGGGAGGGTCAGATATCTGTCTCTGTCTGCTGTGCTTTTTGCTGTAATATGCTTGTCATTGTCTGTTAAAAAGGACTTAGAATCATTTAGTTTTATCTGTAGTGGGCTGGTCGCTCTTCCTAAAAATAGAACATTATATAGATTTACCATAATGCTCACTAGATGATCCTGGTTAAACAGCTGCTCCCATAGCCCAGTATTGTAACATACCATGCTGCTGTCTCAGCATCCACACATTGGGAAGAAAGCAATGACTGCATTTGGATCCATGTCATTGTTAGTGTATGAGGCCAGCTGTTCCTGTATATTGTAGTAATTAATAACTGGTTTTGGCTTATAAGAACACACATCCCAGTAAGGGAATGCTATGAATTTACCACTTGCATTTTGGTATTTATATCAGTTATGTTCTCTTGTTAAAGCCGAGTTATGTATCTGATGTAGGTTTGCTTTGCTTGTTTGTTTTTATACATAATTTTATTTAGATTTTTTTTCATTTAGATTTTGAGTTTTTTTTTATAAGAAGCATTCACTCTATATTATGCCTAATTTGATGGTAAAATGCTAATATAGTAAAACCACATTCTGGCAAAGCATCATGGAAGTTGTAGGTACATAGCAGTTTTCCCCAAACACCCTAGCTCTTTGACATGAGATAAGTAGCATTTTGGTACAGTGGTTTAAAAAAAAAACACAAAAAAAAACTGCTATAAAAGTACTTATGCAAAGAAATAGTAAATTAGAAATGAAGGTAATTACACATTTTAGGGAAAAATAGACTAGTTTATAGCCTAATTTGGACCAAATAAATCTGGTTTACAGGTTGGTGAATAACCCTGCTATATTCACACTTGTGAATTCCCTCTTATTACATCTGTGTTTTTTTTAAATTAATTATTTAAATGTAAGGTTATTTTGTACCGCAAAGCCACATTCAATTATGTATTGAGGAATTACCACACGTTGAATGTTGCCAATCATTTTTCTACAAATAAATAAAATGGCTATAAGCAGCACTATATGGCAGATTT
The DNA here is from genome assembly GCA_933207985.1 of Pelobates cultripes. Taxonomy (NCBI): domain Eukaryota; kingdom Metazoa; phylum Chordata; class Amphibia; order Anura; family Pelobatidae; genus Pelobates; species Pelobates cultripes. The sequence goes on along the minus strand of OW240914.1, from coordinate 277,755,449 downwards.
TCTCAGAGTGACATTGTGAACACAGCCAGGCCAGATTGGTCCCAGCCACATTAGGTTGTGCACTAACCATCGGATGAAACCTATGTTTAATAATCAAAAGTTTATTTTACAGGTTGAGTCTAGCTACTTTAGATTATCATTTTTGGGCACGTACATTTTTTGCTACTCTACAACAATCTCTCAGCGTGTGTCACTCAAAATATCACTGTAACCTGATGTTTGGATCATAAATTGTACACTTTGGACCATACTTTGTACGTAGTGTTGCCAAACGTTGAGTGTGTTTAAATAATCTATTGGACAACCATTGATGTCAGTGGCACAGCATTCTGCCTCTTAACAGGATTTGTACACATCAACTGTCCAGTTGTATGCTAAGCAGTTTGAAGACCAACATAAATGATAATATAATACATAGATTTCTAGCATCTCTTCCCTAGGCAGCAAATCAAAATACCTGATGCCTAGGGTAGCCTTGTTGACAACACTATGACTGTTCCGTTGATTATTCTTCACCTACCAAATGTATTCTTGTATTGTGCTCTTTTTGAGCATTAGAAATAAATATTGTTTGCTTAAGGTTATTGTATTTCATTAACCCTTTTGGGTAGGTTGTGTGAGGATAGTGGATGCATGAATAGCCTTCCAGCTGAAGTGGTAGAGGTTAACACAGAAAAGGAGTTTAAAGGACCACTATTGTGCCAGGAAAACATACTTGTTTTCAAGTATTTAGAAAATTGGGCAGACTAGATGGGCTGAATGGTTCTTATCTGCCGTCACATTCTATGTTTCTATGTCTGCCTTGGCCAGGAGGAAATGACTAGACTAAACCAATTCTTGTCTGGAAGGTACGAGATTAACAGATATTCCTGCTGCAGTGATATCAGATCACAGGTTTAACACATGATTGTCAGCAGCCAATAGGATCAGTGAACTCCTGATGCAACTACATCAATATACCCTATGTCTTTTTGTAAAAAAAAAAAATAAGCTCCTGCAATACGCCGAAGCATTGAGGCAAGGTGCTTTATCAAAAACGCACTGTCAGTTCACACCATTCTCAGCCATCCTCCCTTGTATTTTGCTAAAGTGTTGCTGTAAATGCATGTATTTGTAATGTATGTGTTTTTGCGAATTCACATAAAACAGAATATAGGTTGAGAAGAATCTTGACTACATGCAGATCAATTTTGATTGCTTCAACTGGAAGAATCACCTTGGAAACCAAAAGTCTGTTTCAGCTGATTGCTCCATTGTTAGCTGCAGTATGTCCCAGAAATATTTTTTATAAAATAAAAAATGTCTCTGAGATTGATATCCCTATTGTTTCTTTAAAGCAGCACTGTCATGCCGAACTTACCTTTCCTCAATCTCTTCCTCTTCTCCCCCTCTCTCAGGATCTGTTCTTCTTTTCTTCCTGTTTTCTTTAGTTTTCTTTAAAATCATAAGACAAAGTAGGGACTCTTTGCCTTATGGAGGATTCCTCCGCTTGACCAGCTCTGACCAGCGGAGGAGCAAAGTGTGCTTCATTTCCGCTGGTCAGAGCAATTTTCCCATGATCCTTAGCTTTCCTCAGTGTTCCCGCGATGCTTCCTGTCACTTTACTCTAAACTGCCGAATTGCGTTCTAACTGAATGAGAACAGTATGTTCGTTTGTTTTAGAACGCAATTCTGCACTTTATTCGGATCGGAATTTCATTCGAATGAATGAAACTACGAATATATTCTTGCTGTGGCTGCACCTTGCAGCCGTTTAGTAGATAACTCCCTAATTCCCACAGTATCAGGGAGTTATCTACTAAAAGGCTGAAAGACCTTAATTGGTCTTTCAGCCACATTTACTAATACCAAGTAAAAATTACTTAGTATTAGTAAATAATCTGCCCCTACTCGCTATACCACGAGTAGGGGCATGTCTGGTAAACAGTGAGCAGCCTATGGCTGCTCACTGTAAAAAACAAAACAAAACTATTGGCCTCCACCCCTAAACGACGGGTGGGGGCCCTAAAGTAAAATAAGGGGGGAGACCTAAAGTCCCCCCCCGGCCCCCACCCCTGCGCGGTGGGTGGGGGTCATAATGATAATGGGGGGACCTACCGCTTCCCCCTCCCAGCCCCCACCCCTGGGCGGCGGGTGGGGGCCATAATTATAATGAGAGGGGTGGGGACCTACTGTCCACCCCCTCTCCGGCCCCCACCCCTGGGCGGCGGGTGGGGGCCATAATGATAATGAGGGGGGGGGACCTACTGTCCACCCCCCTCCGGCCCCCACCCCTGGGTGGCGGGTGGGGGCCATAAATATAATGGGGGGAGGGGACCTACTGTCCAACCCCTCCTGGCCCCCACCCCTGGGCGGCGGGTGGGGGCCCCTAAGTCAATTCCCCTCCAAGGTGACTAGGGTCCCCAAGCCCCTAGTCACCCACCCCCCCACCCAAATAAAAGTTCTCACCCCCACACAAAAAAAATAGTGAGGGGGAAATTAACTTATTTTCGGGGGTTGGGAATTAGCTCAGTTGTTAAATATTGGTCAAGTAAATTTAATTCAGGTTCAGAAAAAGATGAAAGAAAAAATTGAGGGAATCTCTTGCCATGTTCGCATTTCTTGCAGGGGCGGGAAGTTATAAAGCTCACCGCCGTAATTAGCTAAGAACACTCTGATTGGTGGGTTTAAGCCAATCAGAGTGCTCTTTGTCATTTTACACAGCATGGGAAAATTCCAAAGAACTTTCCCACGCTGTGTAAAATGACACAGAGCACTGTGATTGGATGGATTTCAGTCAGAGTGTTCTTAGCCTAATTGCAGGGCGGGGCAAGGCTTTATAAGCCTTCCCCCGCCCTGCAGAGCTCAGTCTGCGCGGAGCCCTCCATGGGTGAAGATGGATTATTTTTTTGCGCTCAGGTTTTTTCTTTTTCGTCTGGGTTTTTTTTTTGCGCTCGGGATTTTTATTTTTTTTAAAGTTCGACGGTTATGATGGTTTTTTATTTGGCCTTTTTTGGGGCTGAAAAATGAAGATTTGAGAAAAAAGAAGACGTCGAATGGTAAGTTTAATTTTAACTTAAACCCACCAATCAGAGTGTTCTTAGCCTAATTGCACGGCGGGGCAAGGCTTTATAAGCCTTCCCCCGCCCTGCGGAGCTCAGTCTGCGCGGAGCCCTCCATGGGTGAAGATGGATTATTTTTTTGCATCTGGGTTTTTTTTTTTTGCGCTCTGGATTTTTTTTTTTTATTATTTTGTTCGACGGTTATGATGGTTTTTTATTTGGCCTTTTTTGTGGCTGAAAAATGAAGATTTGAGGAAAAAGAAGATGTCGAATGGTAAGTTTAATTTTATTTTACAGGTTAGTTATTTTATTCCCCCCTCACTATATTTTAGGGTGAGGGGGGTAGGTAGGGACTTTTTATTTGGGTGGGGGGGTGGGTGACTAGGGGCTTGGGGACCCCTAGTCACCTTGGGGGGGGGGGGAATATACTTAGGGCCCCCACCCGCAGCCCAGTAGTGGGGGCCGGGGGGGAGGACAGTAGGTCCCCCTCCCCTCATTATCCTTATGGCCCCCACCCGCCGCCCAGGGGTGGGGGCCGGAGGGGGGGTGGACAGTAGGTCCCCCCCCCTCATTATCATTTGGCCCCCACCCGCCGCCCAGGGGTGTAGGCCGGAGGGGGGTGGACAGTAGGTCCCCCCCCTCATTATCATTATGGCCCCCACCCGCCGCCCAGGGGTGGGGGCCAGGGGGGGTGGACAGTAGGTCCCTCCGCCCTCATTATCAATATGGCCCCCACCCGCCGCGCAGGGGTGGGGGCCGGGGGGCAGTAGGTCCCTCCCCCCTCATTATCATTATGGCCCCCACCCGCCGCCCAGGGGTGGGGGCCGGGGGGGGTAGGACAGTAGATCCCCCCCTCATTATCAATATGGCCCCCACCCACCGCGCAGGGGTGGGGGAAGGGGGTTCAATAGGTCTCTCCCCTTATTTTACTTTAGGGCCCCCACCCATCGTTTAGGGGTGGGGTCCAATAGTTGTTTTGGGTTTTTTTTTACAGTGAGAAGCCACAGGCTGCTCACTGTTTACCAGACATGCCCCTACTCGTGGTATAGCGAGTAGGGGCATTGGGGAGATTTTAATCTCCCTTATGATATTATGAGGGTCATATTGACCCCAATAGAGTGAGGGAGAACCTGGGGGGCTTATGAAGTGGTGGAGAGCACTGCTCCCTGCCGCTTTTATAGTTACATATTACAAGGAGGGAGCTGCATGCCGGTAGCTCCCTCCTTGTAATAAACTGAACGAACAAACGAACACTGATACAGTGATACACAGTGTTTGTTTGTTCGTCTGATATTTCTATTCACTCATTCGTCTGTCTGATGAATGAATGAATAGATGAAATTCCCTTTGGCATGTCCAGGTGTTTCACTGGGCATGTGCGGGAATCTCACAGTGCCATCTAGTGTGGGCTGATGACGTGTCCCACAGGGACTTCATCTACCCACACAAAGATAGTTGCGCCCTGAATATAGATCGGGGCAGAAAATAAAGAATAGAAAATAGGTAATGTGGGGGGCTTAGGGGCATTTGGGGGTGACTAGGGTGTCAGTTAGATGTAGTGGAGGCCGGAGGGGGCTTAAAAAAAAACCCAGGATTCGGCATGACAGTGCCGCTTTAAGCAGGATTGCAAATTACTCTTCGTTTCAAGAATATAAGGCATTGTCTATTAATTTACTATAGAGATTTGTTTATTAATATTGTTTATACTCCCAAACTATAGACCTTATAATATGCTCCTTTTTTATGTATCATTTTAAAAATCTAAACGTAAATAGTGATTAATGATACATCATACTTAAAAAAAAAATAAAAAGAGAGGAAAAAAATTAAAGAAATGGGAAAGTAAAAAAAACTAAAAGAAAAAGCAGAAGAGAAAACCACTCTAAGTTGTATACAAGTATTTCATGTCTTGCACATCTCTTTTCTTTTAATAAAAATACTATTGAAAGAAAAAGAATGTAAGGCATTGTTGGCATGGTACGTTGCATTCGTGGGATAGGCATAAGGCCATGCTCTATGACAGGTATTTTACAGTGCACAACAATTTGTTGTTTTGCTTGATTTTTTGCGAAAAGTCTGTGACGGGGAAGATATTTCTCATAAAATCCAAATTGTACTTGTTCTCATATCTGACGTGTTTACATAGAATCTCTTAGATTACTGCAATTTAGAAGCTTTGCTGTAGAATTTTATGGAAATATTTTAGTCTTACAAGAGCCAGGACAAGATTTATCTTTCTGAATCTAATACTGGGAGGGGGGAGAACACTATGGGACAGGGGAGGGAGGAGAACACTATGGGACAGGGGAGAAGGGAGGAAAGAACACTAAAAAAGAGGGAGTAGAGAGGAAGATTAAGCGGGGGGACCACTAAAAGAGAAGGGAGTAGGGAGGTTTTTCATATTAGATTAATTAAATTCATTAAAAAGTCTAATATTAATAAAATTTTAGGAAAAAAACTTTTTAAAAATCATTTGAGGAAAAAAGTAATTTTCGGCCAAGGGCATCCTGAATTTTCGGCTTCGGTTTTGGGACAGAATTTTTATTTTGGTGCATCCCTAACAGGAACAATAGGTTGATGAGCAACCTGCAGGAGTTGAACAAGAGAGCAATTCTGGTAACGAAAAAAAAAGTGTAGAATTGACTTGATGACGACAGTGCCCATTCTCTTACACATTTTGTAGAGGTTTGACACAGAATAGGGCCATTCCCAACATACTTATCCCTCCCCATCTCCAACTGCACTGGTAATACAGAGATTTCACCTCTACATTACCAATGCAAATCCACCCAACCATGGAAAACAATGTTAATCTCTGGTGTCAGGCGAGTCTAGATACACAGCAGTCTTTCCAATATCAAGAATTGTGTGGAAGGATGCTAGTAGCTCAATACAGTGCATATCATATACAATATAGTATATATTGCAAGGACAGGTAGTTTACCATAGCATGCAATAAACGACATGCCTTGACACGTGTTTAATAAATAACATCTGTTTTAATGCAAAGCACACTGTAACGCGTTATCATTTATTTTTTTTGTGGTTAATAATTAATGTTAACATACTCTATAAATGTAATGAATTTCACGCTTTTCTGCTAGATCAATTCCTTTGTTATTTCTGCAATAGACCTTCTGGAAACGGAAAAAAAAATCACATTCCACCATACTGCGGGATTAACCCATCTGTTGGCATTTGTTCCATATTCATAGAATGCAATTCGACGTGACTAACCAAGCTGCTGGTTAATCTTGAAGACGCAGCACTGAGCCAAATATTTTTGTCAAAGAGTGAGCCCAGCTCTAGGCAGTGCTTACACTTTTACACAGGAAGCTTCCGTCTAAATTCTACATTGTTAGGAAATGTATTATAAATTACTTTAAAATAGGTTTAATGTGAGATTTGAACTTGCAGAAATTATAACGAGATCATTTTTTTAAATTTCCTTTTGGGCCATTATTTTACTTTGCTTGCTCAGACTTTAGATAACTTACTTTCAAGCTAAACTTGTATTAGTAAAAGTGTTGCTTTTTGTAAATTCTGTGTATTTAACAACTTTCAACTACTTCTTCTCTGAACAGATATGGGCCGAAGCGCTGGAGACGATGGATGTAGACGGTTGAACTCACAGGTAAGAACATCATTTCTGGAATTTAATTAAGGGTGCACTCTAATTAAAAAATACAGATATATGCAGATTTAGATTAACAAGCCTCCTATTAAGAGTTAAATAAATACGTTTTAATTTACCGTTTATACAGTGGTGTATTTTAGTTTTGCGCTGCCCTAGGCATGACTAAACCTGGGCACCCTCTAATCTAAATTTTCCCCACTCCTTTCTGTCAAGGCTGCACCTCTTCCTCTTTAAACTACACCTTTTCCTACTACTTTTAAAAGGAAACTATAGTGCCAGGGAAACAAAGCTGTTTTTGTGGCACTATAGGGAACTATAGTGCCCCCTCTGCACTAAAGGGGTTAAAACCCCTTTGGTCACTTACCTGAAACTAGCGCCGATATCCCTCGGCGCTGGGTCAGGCTCCTCCTCTGCGCTTGCATTAGGCTTCCCCATAAGAAAGCATTGTATCGATTCTTTCCTATGGGGATTTAGCAGACACCTGATGTCCTCATGCACAGCGTGAGGGTGTCCAGCATCAGTTAGGCAACTTTTGGTCGCCCAAACACCCTGAAGTCCCTCGAGTGGCTGTCTGGTAGACAGTCACTAGAGGTGGAGTAAACCCCTCAAGTAATTATTGCAGTTTCTTAGTATCTGCAATAATTACTCTTGCAGGGTTAAAGAGATTGGGACACTGCACCCAGACCACTTCAATGAGCTGAAGTGGTCTGGGCTCCTATAGTGTCCCTTTAAGCACACACTCTGACATACACATTCACTGACAGACACACACTGGCAGATACACACTGACAGTCACACACACAATGACAGACACACAGATGTCACTGACAGTCAGACACACTGATTTGACACACATTTATTGACAGACACACATTGGCAGGTACACACTTACAGTCACACTCACACTCTATGACAAACACAGACTCACTGATTTGACACACACATATTCACTGACACACACTCATTCATTGACTGACACACACGCAGACTGACAGTCACACAATCAGAGACTTACTGATTTGACACACACACATTCATTAACAGACACGCGCATGCACTAACAGACACTCAGACACTCACAAACACATACACTCACAGACATACACCCTCTCAGACACACACATATACACTCACAGACATACACACACACACACTCATAGACACACACATATACACTCACAGGCATACACTCACACTCTCACAGACATACACACGCACACACTCACATACACACTCACAGAAACACACACACTCACAGACATACACGCACTTAGACACACACACACTTACATATACACTCACAGACACACATATATACTCACAGACATACACACATACACTCACAGACACATACTTACAGACACACACATACACTCACAGACAGACACACACTCAGACACACACACACACTCAGAACTTATTAGAGCTGACGTGGATACGTCCCTGGGGTCCAGTGGGGCTGCTGTGAGGCGGGCGGTTTACCATCCGAGGCGGCGAGGGAGCTGTGATCTCTCTGCTCTGCAGGCTGTCTACTGATGCTGGGTGCTGGAATGACGTCATATTCCCGCTCCCACAGCGTCAGTAAACGGCGCTCAAGGGAGCAGAGCAGAGAGATCACAGCTCCCTCACCGCCTCAGATGGTAAGCCACCAGCCGGAGGGAGGGGGTCTCTATTAGCTGGCCAGCAGGTCAGCTCTTGGCCCCCCATGACAGGGGAATCAGAGGGGACGCCTAAATAGTGTCGCCCAAGGCAAATGCCTAATTTGCCTTGGGCCAAATACATCCCAGCGTTAATACCATGTCAAGTCAGTGTTGGTACTACCGCTACTTCTCCTTTAGCAATCATCATTACTCTATGCTGTCGCCCAAGGCAAATTGGGTAATTTATTGGGCCAAATACATGCCCAGCGTTAATACCATGTCAAGTCAGTGTTGGTACTACCGCTACTTCTCCTTTAGCAAAAATCATCATTACTCTATGCTTCCCATAGAGAAACATTGGGGTGGGGCCTACTGTGCATGCATGGCAGTTGCCTCGTTGTGACAATCACCATCTCCATAGAAACTCATTATCCCATGGCATCTCTATGGGTAGTGTTTATGGTTTTGTGTGAAGGCCCTGAATGCAGATATTTCCACGATTGCAGAAACCATAATAGGAGGCACCTCTAGTGGTTATCTGAGTAGCCTTAGAGAAAAGGCAGTGCTTGCAATTGTCAGACTGCATTGACAATTTCTTTACTCCAAAATCACCACATAAAGCTATATTGGTTCTGGTGGCTAGAGATAACTTTGTGTACGACCCCTTTCCCCTCTTAGACTTCAAGTGCTGAGGAAGTTTTCGCAAAATCTCTAGTTTAACAAGATACAGTAATATTTTTCATGACATCGTCATTATAAAGATGTTTTCACTAGTTATTCTATGATTGGCTTATAGAATGTACCGCTCATTAGTTTGCTACCTGCTCACTGTGTAAACAATAGCAACAGTGTATAGAATTGACTAGAACAGTAAAGTAACATTAGAACCAGGAAACCTAGATTCAAATCCCCGTCAGACCACCAAATGTCCTCATAAATTGTAAGCTTGTTTGAGCAAGGCCTTCTTCTCCTTTCTATTATTGTAAAGCACTGTGCTTCACAAAGCAACGTAGGTGCTATGTGACTGCTAATAATAATAAATGCATGACCCAAACTCATGGTAAAAAGATCCAGACTTATGACAAAGCAGTTTAGAGTAGGTCACAGTTTCTGTTTACATGTACAGGAATACATGTTGGTATTTACAGTGCCCCATCTGGTGTTTGCTTGGGAAAATTACCAATGCTTCTTGTTCTGTTTGTTGTGCAGTCAGGTTTTTAAAAAAGAAAGAAAAAAAAAAAAAAACATTTTCTTAACAGTTTCAGAGAAAGAACATGTTCAATAGAAATAAGACTTTCCATTTTGTGTTTTGGTGTAGAAGTTGAACTAAAGTCCCCTCCTCATTCCACCTTTAAGAAATTTTGAGCACAGTAAAAAAAATAAAAAAAAAATCGTTTAGTTGCATATGAAATAAGAAAATAATCTGTTTTTTTTTTCTCAGTCTTTAGGACTTTCTTAAATGATATATTGACAACTGCCATAAATTTCACACATTACATTTTCCTAAGCTATTGCAGAAATAATGGTACGTTTGTCCAGATTCTGTTTAACTTGGGAAAATACATTAAAATGTATTACAGAGGGAATGCAGATGTTGGGAAAAGGCCGGACAATATATAAAACATATTGCTCAGATATTTTGAACTTTTTTTTTTTTTTGATCTTGCAGCTGTGACAAATGGAGATTGGTAGCATTGTATTACATTCTACAACCGTCTTGTCTATCTATATCTTACTATATGCTGCCCATTCTGCTCCTGTAATTGATACAGCATTTTAGAAATGTGCCCCAAACATTCAGAGAATGTTAAACTTTTGATGCATTTTGCTTGATATGAAAATATTATATCTTTCTTTAAAGGGCTTCCAGAACAGCAAAGTGTGGTGCTTCTTGGCATCATAACCAAGTCTTACATCATCGGGGGATGGCTACTCCGTACTGAAAAAGTCACACCAGAGAAACTCAAAGAAAGACGCAAACATGGCAAAGAAAGGGCGTAACAAGGGCGAAAAGCCCGAAGCCCTAATACTTGCTCTCCAAGCTGCTAATGAAGACCTCAGGACAAAATTAACAGACATTCAAATCGAGCTTCATCAGGAAAAGTCCAAGGTAAAAAAAAAATTATACAACATGGACATGTTAAAGAGTTGCTCCGAGCACCACATCCTATTCATTGATTTGAAGTAGTCATGGTGTCTGAAGTCAGTATGTGTAATAGTTCACTTTGCAAAGCTGCATATAGGGACATTGAACAACATCGGTGTTGTAGGTATAACTCTACCTCCGGTGTGATAATTACCTCGCCCAAAACAAAGTTCTAGGTATGTCTAATATCAATTATGTGCAAACTTGTGCCTGACATGTGGGCCAGGCAGCCAATGATGGTATGAAGAGGTCGGAACCTGTCCTCAAATCAATTCATCCTCCTTTTTTGGCTTTTGTGGGCAGACCAGTACATAAGGGGTTACATAGTTACACAGCTGAAAAGATAATTTCTGTTGATCCAAAAGAAGGCAAAAAACCCAGTTTGAAGCACTTCCAATTTTGCAACAAGCTAGGAAAAAAATTCCTTCTTGACCCCAGAATGGCAGTCAGATTTATCTTTGGATCAAACAGTTATTACCCTACATTGAAAGATTATATCCTTGAATATTCTGTTTTTGCAAGTATGCATCTAGTAGCTGTTTGAACATCTGTATGGACTCTGATAAAACCACTTCTTCAGGCAGAGAATTCCACATCCTTATTGTTCTTACAGTAAAAAAAACTTTCCTTTGCCTTAGATGAAATCTTCTTTCTTCCAGTCTAAACACATGGCCTCGTGTCCTATGTAAAGTCCGGTTTGTAAATAGATTCCCACACAATGGTTTGTATTGGCCCCGAATATATTTGTATAATGTTATCATTATCCCCTCTCAGGCAACGTTTTTCTAAACTAAATAGGTTTAAATGTGTTAACCTTTCTTCATAGCTGATATGTTCCATTCCTTTTATTAATTTATGGTTTAACAACCTTATTAATGTAGCCCACCTCTGCACTTTTTCTAGTGCCATAATATACTTCTTTAGAACAGGTGCCCAAAATTGCACAGCATATTCAATATGTGATCTTACCAGTGATTTATAAAGAGGCACAATTATATTCTCGTCTCGAGAATGAATGCCCTTTTTCATGCATGACAATACCTTACAGGCCTTGGCCACTGCTGACATTGCACATTGTTGCATAGTTTGTTGTCTATAACAATCACAAGTCCTTTCGTGTGGTGTTATCCCTAATTCGCTTCCATTAAGGGAATACGTTGCTTGTGTATTCTTTACGCCGAAGTGCATAACTTTGCATTTTTCAACATTAAATTTCATCCCAAGAACAAGCATTTTCATCTAGACTGATTTCCTTAAGTTTGAACACTAATCTATTGTGTGGAACTGTATCAAATGCCTTGGCAAAATCCAAATAGATCCCATCCACTGCAACGCCCTGATCTATACTTCTACTTACTTCTTCGTAGAACGCAATCAAGTTTTTATGAAAACACTGGTTTTTGGTTGGAGTAACCCTTCAGGTTTGGACATAGAAACCATGTGTTCTTTCTTAGAACCTCAATCTGTTATTTTGTGTATGAGTAGAGACAGACATGCTATACATCGCATTAGGTACTTGTCTAAAGGACCACATTTAGGCACACCACAAGAACAAGCAGGCATGGCCTAAAGCAAAATTCTTTCTATTTTACCCAAACTATCTATAAAATGTTCCTAAGCTCCATTCCTCTCCATGATCTGTACAAACTATAGTGAACTGAAAAATAAGTAGTAAAATTTAGTTCAAATAATGCTGATTTATAAAATTATCCAACTCATCTATAGTCCCAGCTTGGCTATTTTAATCTACATTTTAAATTTAGTTTTTCTTTTCAATTTGCTACAGTTTGGTGGTTATTGAATAGGCCCTCTAATATTTGTTTTTCTTCATTTAGTTTGTAATTTGAAGAGTGTACCTATTGTCTGTACTCATGAACACCAGGTGTGTGGTCTAGCATTTAGCCTGTGTCCAAAAATATGGGCGTCTTTCTTGGAATTAAGGATTTGCAACTGAATAGTATTGTTGATGTTTTAGCTTAGAATTAGAGTGTCAGCTTATGGTAGCACACGCTAGTAGTACACCTTATAAAATTGCACGCATAATAGCTTTTAATATTACTCGCCGTTATTTTGCTAAATTTGTAATGTATCCATTTAATTATGTGAGTGATAGTTTGATTATTAATGAATTTTACCCTTGTGAAATTAAAGCAAGCAGTACATTTTAGGCTCCTCAGAAAAATCTGATCACATCTTCTGGTACATCTTGAATTCACATTTAGGGTATGTTGTATCAATAAAGTGCTAAAATATAATTTTTTTATTGCAACATTTATTGTATCAGGGACTATATATTTTGTTAATACAGCGCATTTTCTAGTCAATCACTTGTTTAGGATTCTAGTGGGATTAGACAGTGTTGCTTTTTGCTTTGACTGTTTTGCTTTCTCTGATTTAGGAATTTGGCTGACCTGCTTTCATTTCCAGGATGTCTTTCTGTAGTAGAATGTAAATTAGATAAATCGGAAATAATAAGTTATTGCTGATCATTTGTTTTCAATCTACTACTTTGACCTATAATGCTGTTTTTTTTACCTTCATTTTTAGGTTTCTAGGCTGGAAAGGGAAAAGAACCAAGAAAGTAAACGTATTAAGGAGCAGGAGCAGCACAAGCATACAGTTACCGTCACAGAACTGAAGGCCAAGCTGCATGAGGAGAAAATGAAGGAACTTCAGGCAGTAAGGGAAAACTTAATCAAACAGCACGAGCAGGAAATGTCTCGGACGGTGAAACTTAAAGAGGCAGAAATCCAACGTCTTAAATCGGCTGTCAGTTCCATACGGGACGGCAGCAGTGACAAAGTGAGGACAGCCCTGAGTGCAGAAGCACGGGAGGAGGCTAGAAAAGTTTTTGACTCTGAGCGCCTCAAGCTTTTACAAGAGATCACTGAGCTTAAGTCTGCAAAGAAGCACGTGGACGAGGCTCTTAATAACATAATACAGGCTGACAAAATCAAAGCAGGGGATCTGCGCAGTGAGCACCATTCCCATCAGGAGGCTATTGCCAAGATCAAATGGGAGAGCGAGAGGGACATTCGGCGACTGGTAAGTTGGCATGGCATTTTAAGTGTAACTGTGACAGTGTACTTAGATTTTACTTAATCTTTACCTGATCTTTATATATTTTTTTGTTTGTTTTACTTTAAGTTGGTTGTTGGAACATTTAAGTATGAGAGTTAATATGTATGTAGACATAACATTGTTTAATCCATTTCATAAAAGGACACTCTAATCACCAAACCCACTACATCTTAATCTGTCCCTTTTATCGATAATGTAAAACATTGTCATTTCTGAAAAATAGCAATGTTTGCATTTGTCCACACTAACCTGACAGTCAGTATAGGATCTCTCTCATAAAGACCTTTAAAAAATGAAGGGCTTCCCTTTCTGCATAATCACATCTAGACTTTTAATGCTTCACTTCTTATAGAGAAACATTCGATTCGATGCTTCTCTATTAAAAAGCATCCAATTGACAGAGCTCAGCAGTTTCCACATATGCAATTTGTCCCCAGTACTTCTTTGTGAGGTTTGGACAGAACTCATCTCCATGGAGATTCTCTAGTAGTCTAAATTCTACCAATCTAACGTAAAAAATATGCGCATATTTATTTTTAATGTTGGTGCCTTCCTTTAGGAATAGGGTTCGAGGTGTTTGTTAGTAATTGTGTAATTATAAGGGCACACTTTTATTAGGAACTGTAATACACAAAGTACACGTTTATCAGTTTGTATACAAATCTGAATGCATTTTATATTAATAACATTTTACATATATAAATAAAGAGGCCATACATTTAATTTTGTGATGATACCTAACCAAAAGTTAAACCACAAATAGAAACAACAGAGAGTGTTATTTTTTAATATATTACTCATTAACACCAGGTGTGTGCTAAGTTGTGTGCAAGGGTTGACTTTATCTCATAATTCTTTTTTTTCAGCGGGCCTGGACTGAACATAGGGTGGACCAGGTTGCTAGGATTGGTGGTAGCCTCATTCTAAAATTGGATATATGCAAGTAATAGCTTATGCTAATACTTACTGTGGATTGCTAACATGAACAGAGCCAGAGGGAGCTCATATGTTCACCACCTAACCTAATAGTCACATTCACCCATTCATCCACTTGTGTAAACATACTAAGTCGCATACACCTAGCCATACAATAAACATTTTCCACCAAATCACATGCAAAGTCACTTACCCCCAGCCACTGAATCGTTTACTGACAACCAGGCTATTCACCCACCTCATACTGCAATCTGCCACCATGTCCCCTACCACATCCATTCATAGACTGCCATCCAGCCAACCTACCTTTAAGTTGACTGAGCATTATGGAAAATGAGCTTCAAAAATGTATGTTGTGTTACATTTAGCCATGGTTTATTTGACTTTTGCTGGTATAATAGGGCTCAAAATATAGAGCATGAATTGAAAAAAATCCTGGGGATCAGACTTCATGAAAAAGCCACCAGAATAAAACACAGTGTCTCTCTTATGACTACATAACGTACATACCTTTACACACAGAATCTGTAATACACTGTATACTATAGAGCAGTGATGGCGAATCTTTCTGAGCCTGAGTGCCCAAACCGCAATACATGCTAACTTTTTTTCCCTCAAAGTGCCAACATGGCAATTAAACCTGAATACTGAGGTTTAAGTTTAGAAAAAAAAAAACTCATACAGTTGCCAAACTAATTAACAACTTTTGTTTTAAAAGAAGAACACAACAACAGAGAGTTCAATGATACAAATTTTAAATATTGATATAAATAAATAAAATTAAAGGACCACTATAGGCACCCAGACCACTTCAGCTTAATGAAGTGGTCTGGGTGCCAGGTCCAGCTAGGGTTAACTCTTTTTTTCTATAAACCTAGCAGTTTCAGAGAAATTGCTATGTTTGTATTAGGGTTAATCCAGCCTCTAGTGGCTGTCTCATTGACAGCCGCTAGAGGCGCTTCCGCGCTTCTCACTGTGAAAATCACAGTGAGAAGACGCCAGCGTCCATAGGAAAGCATTGTGAATGCTTTCCTATGAGACTGGCTGAATGCGCGTGCGGCTTTTGCCGTGCATGCGCATTCAGCAGAGGAGGAGGAAAGGAGGTGGAGAGCTCCCGCCCGGCACTGGAGAATGAGGTAAGTTTAACCCCTTCCAGCCCCTAGAGCCCGACGGGAGGGGGACCCTGAGGGTGGGGGCACCCTCAGAGCTCTATAGTGCCAGGAAAATGAGTTTGTTTTCCTGGCACTATAGTGGTCCTTTAAGCTTATATTTATTAGTATCTCCAACAAATGCAATACATACACACAGTCTGCTGAATACACACACACAGTCTGCTGAATACGCGCACACACAGACTGCTGAATACGCACACACACAGACTGCTGAATACTCACACACAGACTGCTGAATACACGCACACATAATACATTGAGGGGTACAGTTTATGTGTTTGTGTGTCGGGTACTGTGTGACTGAGGGGTGCTGTGTGTCTGAGGGGTGCTGTGTGTTTGTCTATGTGAGGGGTGCTGTGTGTGTGGGGAGGTAAGGCTGATGTGTGTGGGGGGAGGTAGGGGTGCTGTGTGTGAAGTGGGGTAAGGGTGATGTGGTTGTGGGGGGGTAGGGGTGCTGTGGTTTTGGGGGGTAGGGGTGCTGTGGTTGTGGGGGGTAGGGGTGCTGTGGTTGTGGGGGGGTGAGGGATGCTGTGTGTTTGGGGGGTTAAGGGTGCTGTGTGTGGGTGGGTGTTTAGGGGTGCTGTTTGTGTGGGGAGAGGAGTGTAGGGGTGGTATTGAAAAAAAATAAAAAAAATTGTATGCTAAATCTGTATCCCCCCTCCCTCCTTCTTACCTTTGGTGAAGGAGGGAAGGGGGGGGTACACAGCCATCCCTGGTGGTCCGGTGGTGGTAAGTATTGTAGGGAGCAGCTCAAGCATTAAACTCTCTGTGAATGTGTGATATTTTAATGTAATGTTATGCTATAATGCAATCCTTATTTATTTTGCACTGTAGATGGATGAAATAAAAGCAAAGGACAGGATCATCTTTTCATTAGAGAAAGAGCTAGAGACTCAGACTGGCTTCTTACAGAAGTTGCAGTTGCAAAAGGAAGCCTTGGATGAACAACTATTTCTAGTAAAAGAAGCTGAATGCAATGTTGGAAGTCCCAAACGTGAAATCCCTGGACGAGTAGGAGATGGCTCAGAGCACTGTGGAAGTCCGGTACTAATATTGTAAAATTCTAATCACTACTTAAATATCAAACATATTGCCATTATTGCAAACTTCACTTAGTGAAACTTGAAGTATAATAAATGGTCATTTATATGCTATGTTTTATGGATACATTTCTTAGCATTGTATTTTATTGTTCGTTAACTAATTTTTCATTTGCAATCTAATCTAGAATTAAACAGATTACAGTGTTCTCAATTTGGGGTATATTTCCTAACTTAACTCCGATTGGTGTTTCTCCCAAACCTTACCAGACCTGTTACAGTTGTTGTTGTTGTTGTTATTATTATTATTATTATTATTTATAAAGCGCCAACAAGTTCCGTAGCGCTGTACAATGGGTGGACTAACAGACAAGTATTTGTAACCAGATAAGTTGGACACACAGGAACAGAGGGGTTGAGGGCCCTGCTCAATGAGCTTACATGCTAGAGGGAGTGGGGTAATGTGACACAAAGAGTACAGTAGCTCCTTGCCTTTTTCATTAGATATATTCTAAGAGTATTTTTATTCTGAAATAATGTGACATTTTAATCACAAATAGGTGGACACATTTAACTTATTATGGGACTTCTAAATTAAGTGTGGGTGAATCCAGAAATAGTTTTGCATACTTAACATTTTCTAACATTTTGTATAGATCAGCATTAATTCTGTGCAAGACACTGGGTATAATTTATTACTAAATGTGAGACCATCTTGAAATCAAAATCACCTTTTATTTAAATTTATTCGAGTATAATTGTGTGAGCTGATTACACAGAAAGTGAGAAACACCTAATGTATATTTTTCCATACCTTACTGCAGTTAACACCTACTGAGTCCCAGATACAGACTCCTTTTATTGAGCTTGTATAACTTTTGATGATTTTGTTTAGAAAACCAATTTGTAAATAACTATTCACTTGTGAGAATGCAAATGTAGTGCTAGCAATCTTGTGTGAAATATACCTGTAACAAATGGATGCAAAGAAATTCTAAACTATAAATATAAACCTCAGAATTGCATCTTAATTTTCCTTTTTTTTTTTTGCATCCAAGTCTCTTACTATTTTTCGTCAAAGAGGTCTTCTCCATGCCACTAAATTACTAGAAAAATGATGCTCTAGAAAAAAATGATAAACAGTTTTTTCTTTTTTTTTTTTTAATAATTCTCCATTCAAACATAAAATTTTGCATTACAAAACATATAACAGACAGGAATCTAAACATGTAATCTTTAAGTAAGATATTTCCAACAAAGTAGTTCTTTTTTTGACAATTTACAATTCTAAAAGTCATACACATTGGAGGAAGCATCTTAAAACCTACCATTAGATCATACCTACAAACATTTACACAGTCAGAGTAGGAGATTGATTGAGCAGTACTATGTCTAAAAACGGGTTAGCCATATATTAGTAAAAAAATTTCCAACCATATTTTGTACATATCTTTTTTTTTATTATTATTCTTTATTTTTGTTGTGCATGTGTAACAATCGTATGACAGTAATGCCACAACAGCATACTTAGACAATGTGAACATACAAGAGTGTGAACTGTTATATAGCATTTAGAAGGTACGCACATATATTTATATAGTGATAATAACAAAATCAGGCTGGGTACATGCTGGTTAGCCATAGTGAGTTCTTCTATCGTTTGAGTGCAGTATCGTAAGGTTAGTAAGTGTAGTAAGTGTCGTCGCTTTAGCCTCGGGCCCTATGTATAGTCGCGCTTAACTGTGCTCAAGTGTGGTATATATATTCCTTGCAATTACAGGCTGTCTAACCAGTCATATCCTACAGTAGATAGACAGTTAGGTCACGTGTCAATTATTCTGTCAGTCTCTAGGTAAGTCATATTAACAAGATAAAAGGTATACAGGAATATACAGTGGATGTAACTAGCTTATATAACGTTGGCATTTTAACGCTATAAGGGTGAGTCAGGTGTGTAAGGTGTTGGAGGTGTCTAGAGGACCTATCTATGCATGCTGTATGAAGCGCTCTGTATCCCTGAGCTGGGGGGGGGGGGAGGAAGAAGTAGTAGATGTCGCCCTGTGGCTTGATCCACCAATGAGTGGTGCAGCCAGTGTCATGTCCCCGTGCTGTCATCCCCTCTTCTGAGGTAGTGAGACATGTGGGCCAAAGGGGTAATACCAGAAGGAAAAAAAAAAAAAAAAAGTAATATATAGTCGGATGAGTAAAACAGTCTCGGTCCATGGTATTACATGGAATCATGAGGTGTGAGTCCCGGTACATGGTCAGAGGCCTCAGGTTGCGTCAGCCACTTGCGTGTTCGGTGCGGTCTTCCGAGGGACGAAAGTGGTGGCTGTTGCAGGGTTCCACATGTGTGGCCGGTTTAGCCGGGTGAGGTGTTTATAACTGCAAGGTGGTCTGTGGGAGGCCCAGGGTCCCCAGTAGTGCAGCGGCATCCTGTAGAGTGTGAACACGGTGCAGGGTGTCCCCGTGGACGATCAGCATGGTCTGCGAAGGGCGCCACCGGTACCGGATACTATGGTCCCATAGAAGGGTGATAATAGGCTGCAGGGATCTCTGCCATTGCAGTGTGTTGCCAGACATATCTGCATAGAAAGATAGATCCAGGTTCTCAAATTTGTAAGTGGGAGTCCCTTGTATAGCGGCCTGGACTGCCGTTTTCTCTCTAACGGTTTGAAATTGGATCCTCGGGTACTCCTCTTAGCTTGAGGTTCTTGCTACGTCTCCTGTCTTCAAGGTCTGTGAAGAGCAGGTCCGTGGCGGCCTGTTGCTTTTTGAGGGCCAGGACCTCTTGAGTGAGTGCCGCGATCTTCTGGGAGTGTGTGTCAGACGAGGCTTCCACAGCCCCCAGCCTGCCCACGAGGCCTGTGAGATCTGCCCGGAGCGAGGCCACGTCCACCTGGATCGTTGTCTTCAGGTCAGTGAGCATCTCTCGCAGGGCTGCCTCAGTCACCGGCGTCAAGTCAGCGCTCCGAGGGACTGGTTGTGGGTGAGCCGGGGCCGGTGTTGCAGTGTTGCTCAGACTCAGCGAGAAGTCATCTGAGGAGTCTGAGTAGTCGGTGATGTTGCACCATTTTGGGCCCTAGCGCGCTTGACGGAGCATTGGAATGCTTTCAAGGGCTATGTTTTGTGCGTTTTTGGGGTGAAATTCTGCTGGGCGATCTGGATTTATTGCGTTTTGGCCCAGAGCGATGTGCATACACGTCCGTTCTCTTTCAGTGCTTAGCTCCGCCCCCCATATCTTTTTTTGGGGGGGGCGGGGTGGGAGGGAGGATAATATTGTCATGTTTATTAGAAGGTCTTTTTCCATAGTCAGTTGGAATTTAATTTGTTGAATCAAGTGAATTTTTTGAAAAGGAATTGAGGATTTCCAATTTCTAGCAATAATAATTTTAGTGGCTACTAAACAATGAGTAGCTATGCACCTATCATTAAATGTTTTAAGATTCCATTTTAAATGGAGCAGAGCAATTGCCGGGTTTTCTTCGAATTTATTATCTGATAGATTATAGAAAATATTGAAAGCCCAAGACCATTACGGTTTGACTATGGGGCAAGACCACCAAATATGAAAATATGATCAAACAAAACTGCCACATCTAGTGATGTCCCGAACGGTTCGCCGCGAACTCCAGTCATCAGACACATTCCAGCCAATCAGCAGCAGACCCTCCCTCCCAGACCCTTCTACCTCCTGGATAGCATCCATTTTGAAGCTGCATTCTTAGTGAGCTGTCCATGAGGTGGGAGGGTCTGGGAGGGAGGGTCTGCTGCTGATTGGCTGGAATGTGTCTGCTGACTGGAGTCCCCGGCGAACCGTTCGGGACATCACTAGCCACATCTCCAACAAGTGGGAGCAAAATGATAAAACATTTTAGATAACCTCATCGGGGTGTAGTACCATTTATACATCACTTTAAAGTGGCACTCTACAAGATTTAAACAATGTATATTTTTATTAGGATGAGTTAGAGAAAGACACCATTCCTTGTCTGAAATTTCTAGGCCTAATTCCTTTTCCCATGACTTTCTGATTTTATATGACTTATCATTTAACACGTCTATAAGACGATTTGCAGTAGAAGTCATTTTGTTAACAGTTTTATACATAAAAATATTGTCTAGGTGACTAGAGATTGGCAAAGAGGTTTTAATAACTCTTTTGTCTATATAGTTTTTAATTCGTAAGTAATTAAAAATTTCTCTACTAGAGATATGGAAAGTCTCTGAGATTTCTTGAAAGGGCATTAAATTGTCCCCGTGCATTAATTCAGAGAAAAATCGTCTATGTTTTGTTCTAAAACAGTTAGTCTGCATGATCTTGGTATAAGTTGCGTTATACCCAACACATTTTTTATTTCTTCCCAGACTTGTAGTGGCTGTGATAGAACTATAGAGTTGATTTGGGCGGGGTCATTAACTTTTTTTCCTATTATCTCTCCACATATAAAATTCTAATTTATTTGTATCAGCAACTTCTGACTCAATAATAAACCAAGGTTCGTTGGCCATTTGAACGTCTTGTAATATATAAATATGCCTGATCAGATTTGCATAGTTATTATGTGTAATATTTGGATAATTTAATCCCCCGCTTAGAAAATTTCTTAGATAAGATTTTTTGACTCAGTCTGGGTTTTTTGTTTTTCCAAATAAACAATGTAAAGCTGGATTGTATCATAGCCAGCCAAGATTTAGGGATTTTGAGTGGTATCATCGAGAACAGGTATGACCACTTGGGTAGAATATATGAATTGATAATATTTATTTTTCCCAGCCAAGATGTCTCCAAGTTTTTCCATTTTTAAAAATTATTATTCATATTTTTTATTAAGTTCAATACGTTTCTTTCCATCGTATATGAAACATCGGCGGGTATAATCATTCCCAAATAGTTGATTTCTTTTTTTGTCCATATAAATTTGTATTTTTTAGATAATCTGTTCAAACTACCAATATCCATATTTACGTACAATGCGGTTGATCAAAGAATCTTCAGGAGAAGTAATTGAAATAATGGTGTCATCAGCATACATTGAGATTTTTATGTCCCTTTTCTTTGTGTAAAAACCCTTAATAAGTGGATTATCTCTAATATAAATGGTTAGGGGCTCAACGGATGGTATATACAATAGTGGGGACAGGGGGCACCCCTGTCTCGTCCCATTTTTGAGATCAAACCACCCTGCACATATATTAGGTCCAACCGTTCTAGCTGAGGGGGCTGAATAGAGCGCCATTATTGCTCTGTGTATCCATCCCTTGAGTCCAAACGCTTTCAGTGTTTCGCCCAGATATCCCCACCCAACCCTGTCAAACACTTTTTCTGCGTCCAAAGACAGGGTCAGGAGGGGGATCTCTTGTCTATTGGCTTGGTCCAAAATATCAAGTATTCTTCTGGGATAAACCGGTTTAAATGTATTTCCCTGTTGTATCCATGCTCATTGATTCATTATGTATTCATTAAAAAAAAAATGTTCACACTACGACCACTGGTCATATTAAATTAAAACATTCATATTTCCAATTAAGGTACATTTTGTTATACAAAATGTTATAAAAAGATCACAGTTTAATTGGTATCTTAATAAACAGTGTTGTTTATTAAAACCACCCTCATTGGTCAGAAATAAAGATTATTTTGGATGACTAGTGCTTTAACAAAATGTTTTTTGTGAATAAGAAAGAAATGTTTTGGGGTCTTTTTAGGACTTACGGAGAAATCAGAAAAGAATGGCAGAGTTAAATGCTACAATTCGAAAACTTGAGGACCGGAACACTCTACTAGGGGATGAGAGAAATGAACTGGTAATATTTCTAAAGTACCATTTTACTTCGGAATGTCTGTTCACTGATAACAGTATAGCAGGCTTCCCCAAACTCCAGCCCTCCAGATGTTGCTGAACCACAACTCCCATGATTCTCAGCCTATCTATTTCATTCATAGAATCATGGAAGTTGTAGTTCAGCAACATCTGGCGGGCTGGAGTTTGGGGAAGCCTGGCATAAAAGAACCAAATCACTTATATGATTATTCTGTAAAGTATGTTTTGTCAAGAATTCTGCAGAAAATTCATATTTTAAGCCAAAATAGAAGAAGGGAAGTCAAAGGCTGCCCAGGAATGAATAAAACATACCTTGGTGATAGGCCAAAGACTGGCTACAGGCCAGATTGTTAAAATGTATTACAAAGGGAATTAAGTTTCTATCTATGAAGTGCATACCATTAAAATTACTGAGATTTGTCTTTACCAAAGGAGGCTTATCCATGTGGGGGAAAAAAGAAACTGCTGCTTCTGAATTTGCAACATTTTATAAATAAATCACGTCCATAATAAAGTTGACACATAAAATATAACATTTATTAGGTATTATTAAAAAGGTTAAATAACCTGAAAACACAGGAATACAAAGGAGAGTAAAAATATATAGAGGATATTGCTTTATATTATGAGTACATTAACTAAGGAGGTTCTTGTTCCTATAGAATAGGAGGGAAAATGACCAAAGTTAAATTCTCCAAATATAACCATAAGTCGTTAGATTGTTTGAGCTGCAGATCATAGAAATAGTTACTTTTCAGTAACGTTTATAACTGGAAACAGGTAACTAGCTAAAAGCATGTAACTGTCTTTAACAACTCTAGGAAAAGTAAATGTATCTTATAGGAGCAAAAATCACACCTGGAGGAGAAAGGGAGATATGGCCTAAATGTCTAGTTTGCATAAACGTAAGTTTTAGCTAAGATATTTATGTCTATATAATATTTCACTATATTCATGCACTATTATTTAATATTTTGTTTGTATTTGATTGCTAAACTGGGGTATTGATTTTATTGAATTTATCAACCAGTTTGGTTTTATCCAAACTAAACATTTAGGCGATATCTCCCTTTCTCCTCCAGGTCTGCAGCTCAAACAATCTAACGACTTATGGTTATATTTGGAGAATTTACCTTTGGTCACTTTCCCTCCTATTCTATAGGAACAAGAACCTCCTTAGTTAATGTACTTATAATATGAAGCAATATCCTCTGTATATTTTTACTCTCCTTTGTATTCCCGTGTTTTCAGGTTATTTTACCTTTTTAATAATACCTATTAAATGTTATATTTTATGTGTCAACTTTATTATGGACGTGATTTAATTAGGATAGATTATGATTTTTTTATTGAAATTTTTCATAAGGGTTATCCCCTCCAATCTGTCCTAAGATATTTCCCAAGCATACTAGCAGTTTCCTATAGCTTTCTCTTTTTGCAATTTTATAAATAAATCTCAATGATGTCATGGCAGAATATATATATATATTGTTATTTCTTTTTTTCCAAGTCTGCTCAAGACTAATGGAAGTTACACCATGCACCCATACTGTCCACATGTGACCCAGACAGGAACTGATAGCAGTTTTGCAGTGAATCGTATACATTAATCTATAACCCTTACAAAGTGATAGTGTGTTTATTTTGATATAACTCCTAAATAAGCCAACCGTTGCTACTTTTGTTGTGGCAACAGATTTATACCTATCCAACTGCCTCGCATTTAAGCTAATGCTATATTTATGTTTCCACACTTTGCAGTTGAGGAGAGTAAGAGAAACAGAGAAACAATGCAAACCACTTCTGGACAAGAACAAGTGCCTCACTAAAAGGAACGACGAATTAATGCAGTCCCTGCAACGCATGGAGGAGAAGCTGAAAGCCCTCTCAAAGGAAAATGCCGAAATGGTCTGTATTAAACCTGGGGGCTTATGGTTAATATAACAAAGCCCTGTTTTCTAGATTATTATCAGAGATCCCATAATTACTTAGCAAATGTATTTCCCCATCCTTTATATTACATCATTTAATTTGATCCAATTTAATTAATTACATTGAATTTATTTTTCATTTGTTCATGTTTGTCTCTTTGTATCTACACCAAGTCTTTCCAGTCCAGATTCTATTTTGGGCCAGCATACAATGTGTTTGTTGTTGACAATGTCTCAATTATTAGGATTAAACGGCAATAAATTGTTTCCTTTAGTAAATGCTTGTTATGAGGTCACTCCTTCTTGAACATTAGGTACTCACCCAGAATACAGCAGGTGACAACCCACTGCAAGCCACACTTAAATCGTGGATGTGCACTTTGTCTTGGTGCACAAGATGTACATCTGACTGGGTACAGAACCTGGATGTAAATCACAGCATAATGTAATGGCAGGCAGTACCAAGCTTGAATTATTTTAGTTTCCACCACCACAGCTGGTAGCAATCTTCACCTCTTCTGCAGGTTAATATTTTTTTTATTCTTGGTTTGCAGTATACTACCAATAGTGGCACAAATCTCTGTACCCTGCTCTGTTACCAAGTACAGACTAGTGCAGGTTGTGGGGATATTTATGGGATAATAATAGTAAACAGTTGAGAATTGCCCACTAATTCAATTCTCAGATCCCAAAGAACGTTTATCGTGTTAAGTGAAATGTATACCATATAAATAATATTCACAGTTTTATAAAAATAGATTTTATTTATAATAACAAATTAATTAATTAATAATAATATGTAACATGCGTGACAATAATCAATGAATATCCAGTATAAAATGATATGCAATACAAAGAAATGGCTAAACAGATTTCAATGGCTAAAACAGCATTTTCTGTCAAGAATTCTGACGATTTATGAGGTATCCTCACAGACTGAAAAAGTTTCACTCAGAGAACAGAATTCTTCAGAGTGCAGCGTAAGGTCGTAAAGTGTAGCTGACAGTTAGAATAACCCTTTCAATGCTGGCTAGATCTCCTAGGTAATTAAGATCTATTCTTATGTAGCAGAATAATAACATTTAAACCAGTTCATTAGTCATTTCCTGGAACCATCCAATAAGAGAATCTACCATATTGTATAAGCAGAATTTTAATTTGTCTAAAAGATATCTTATCTTAATTTAGAGCAAATCAATACACCTGGATAAAAACAGCGGTATGCTAACACGTGATAATATCACCTTAATATATAATTATTCTTAATTCCACCTGCAGAATGGAATGTTTATAACTATATATTCTTTAGTTAACTAAGATTTCTTAATATGGAAATCTGACCGTGCTTTATCCAGTCATATATAATGCTATTAATACATTTTAATTAATTTAATTAATTAAATGAAACCAGTATAATTACCAGTTGAGTAGATATTTCATCCGATTGGTAGTCTCAGGAACTTATTTGGATGTCTCTCTGCATGGAGGTTGGAGTCCCCAAACTTCCAATTCCTCTCTCCTCTTTTCCTTTCTCCTTTGCATCTCTTGCATACCCTGCATATCTCTATCTTCCCTTTGTCTTAACTTTTAAAGGGCCAGACTCTCTGTACATCATCAGTTGATAACCCAATAGAAGCACTAGAGGTGTGGTTATCTTCCAGATCGCAATTTAGTTATTTGGTCTATAGAGGGCAGTCTTGTCCCACTAAACATACCTATCCAGGAAAGAGTTAACTTTTCCTGGTGGCTATTTTGACGTCATTTTGCGTTATCTTTATAGTGCCATAACTTAAAATTTCAAAGGGTTCTTTAAGTTTTGTCCAGACTATGTGTCTGGCAAATCTGAGTTTTGACCCGTAACTTACAATGGGACCTTATATGTATAGACAGTTAAATTTTATTATTTAATCTTCTCTGTCACAATTGTCTGGGTTTAGAATTGATTATATTCTTCTTATCACTTGTTTATACTATGCATTCCTTTTAGCTCTGACAAAGTGGCTAGTCTTACAGAAAGAAATCTTGTGTCTTTTTTTTTGTTAACTTGGAATAACAAAATGGAGTCTGGTCTGTTCAGAGTGACTCAGAATATACACTTTTAGTTTCTATCATAGCACAAAATGTCTGCCGATATAAATACTCTGACATAACCCCCCTTTAGTGCATTTCATAGCCAAAATTAATTTAGCTTATGAATAAGCACTATAGAAGTTACCAGACATATTGTGCAATCACATCATTTCTAACATAGGCCCGTGCGTGGAATGAACATTTCTGTATATATTTGTACCTGTAAGAGTTTTGAACTTTACACTTAGTACAATCAACCATAGTATCATTATTAACATAGCACACCCAATAACAATCTTAACATGGATGAACCAGTCAACACGAGCAATAAGGTCAGTATCTAGCTCAGAGTATTTAAATGTATCCACAGAAATGTTATCTTTTCTGATTGACATTTGGATAGTGTGGTTGGGCTTGTGGTCCAGCAAGAATTTTAGATTAGGATCTAGAGGGATATCTAGATTCTGGAAGGGATCCACCCTCTCAATAGCATTTTCGATGACGTCAGTGTACACTGGGTATAGCGTAACATCACCGATGGTGATACGAGAGTCGTGGGGTACCTTGATCAGTGAGACAGGTGCTGGTAAGGCAATTACTTTATTAGTCACCTGGTCCCTGCGAAAAACACTTATGTTTTTAAGACACGTGCTTACCAACCATTTATCTTTTACTAAGATAGCATGTACTAACGCATTACTGTCGGTTTTTGACATAGTTACTTGACATGTTTCAGAGCCATGTTTAAGGTACTCGATCCCACACAAAGCATTGGTAGAATCGTACACAAATGGTTTTCCATCACATTGGAAATTATTGTCTTTGAATTTCTCACAGTCATTCAAAATGGGTATAGAATACCAATCTGGTACCCACGGTTGAAAAGCCAAAACATCTGGGGTTTGGACTTTTACGTGGATATTTTTCTTCCATGTACCGACATTATAGATTGTTTTCATTTGAAAAATGTTTTTGGGAGTTACATATGGTATGGCCAATAAAAAGCAAATCTCCATACGTTCCGGATCAATTAAGAGAGGTATAGCGCTCCCCATCTCAAAGGCCAGATTTAATTGCATAGGCTCAATTGTCTCTCCATCCACATTGGCAAGCATCGCATGAACAATATCCTTGGATACAAAATACAGAGGTATGCGTCCCCCTGCCAATTCGATCATTCCAGTTTGCACTTCGTCAAGAAAAGTAAGTGTGTGGAACAATATTGGGTCATGCAGAAATAGAAGTTCACGCTTAAATAAGTCATGACTTTGGTGCAACTCAGTGGATTTGGCAATTAACTCCGAATGCAAATTTGTTGTAACAACTGTGTCTTCCACAATAGTTAACACATCTTGGAGAAGTGTTCTTTGCTGGTTTATCACCTGATGAATATCGTTAATGTGTTGCTTTAGCGCATAGATTTCCATATCCAGCTTTTGGACAGTAATAGAGTTGGCTGCAGACATTCCAGTTGCGACAACTGCACCGACAGTGGCACAAACTAATGCAACAATTATAGCGGTGAGGAACCTTTTGGGTCGGTTGCTCATCGGAATAGAACTGGATACAAATGGTTTCCGGGCTTGCTCCAAGATGTTTCGCACACGGTCCTGTGCTCTTTGGAGGTGCATCTGGTACCAAGTCTGTAACTCAGGAAGCTGCATCGATGAAATGTTGTATGCCTTCTCGATGGAAATCTTGGGGTCCAAGCTGACGAACACACGTCGGGTCAGGATCCTCTTCTCTGTCAAGATGAACCCTGGTGTTTCTTGAATCAGGATGCCGGAGGATGGTCCCATCTCTGCGATCGGGTCGGTCCGTAGCTCTTGGCACAGGAGCAGTACGATCCAGAAACACGCCACATCCTTCTTGGACATCTTTCGACAGTCACGGATCAGGAACTCGTTTCAGACTTATCTACTAATGATTCAAGGTTTGTTAAGCATACAAACTTATAACAGTGTGACATCACTTGGCCTAGGACAACACATTATTACGATTCATCAACATATGTATTCTGTCTAATTCTATTTTTATAACTTCATCCCTCACTACATTTATTACTGACTCTTCAGTAATTCGCCTATAGCAGCTAAACAAGCTAGTAACCTGCTTAGAAAATGTAGTTATTGGATGGCAAGGAAATGGTTAATGACATGAACGTACATGAGATCATGGCACATCACAACATTTCACATCATACTATACCACGTGAATCAAGCATTCATCCAGGTTAGTCGTTCACCCTTCTGCGTCTGAATCCACACCTATAATCCTTAATTGAGATTTAGGATGACAAGCACGCAACTGGTTAATGTGAACCCACTTTTCAATAAAATCACCATCCTTAGGAATTTTTATCTTGTACGCTACTGGGGAAATTTTGTCAATGATGACATATGGCCCTTTCCAAGAAGGTAAAAATTTCTTTTCCTTGACTTGATTTCGCGCAAAGTTATACAGATAGACTTGATCTGTGATCTCATATTCCTTTTTCGTGGTTTTTAGATCGTAATAGGTCTTAACCCCTGTCGCTGCTTTTTCTAGATTCTTTTGGGCAAAAGCAAATGCATGCTGTAAATGCTTGCGCAAATCTTCGATATACTGATGCGTAGTGGCAGCATTGATCAAGTTATGATCCGAAGTACGATATAGTAAATGCTGTGGTAAAACCATCTTTCTTCCTGTCATCAATTCAAAAGGTGACAATTTGGTAGCAGTGCTAGGTGTAGCTCTAATCGCCATTAAAACTAGGGGCAATTTAATGTCCCAGTCTTTACCAGACTCCTTAACATACTTCTTCAGAATATTAACGATAGACTGGTTATATCGCTCTACCCCCCCGCTAGACGCAGCGCGGTATGCAATATGTAGCTTTCGTTTAACACCTAGAATGTTCCCCATCTTAGCCATTACTTCGCTGGTAAAGTGACTACCTCTGTCTGACTCAATTCTTTGAGGCAGACCGAACCTGGAAAAGACATGGTTAATCAACAAAGTGGCGCACACGATACTCGTGTTCTCTTTACAAGGCAAACATTCTATCCACTTTGTGTACATACATGTAACGGTTAACATGTATTTGTTACCTCTTGAAGATCTTGTTACAGGACCTATAAAGTCAATTTGAATATCAGACCAGGGTAATGACACCCCCTCTTCTGAAGTGGTGCACGATGGGTTGGACCATGGGGTTGATATTGCGGACAAATCAAGCATCCCTGACAGTATGTCTTAACATCCCTTAACATGTGTGGCCAATATGCATAATCACGCAATATCTCATATGTGATCTTATCACCACGATGCCCAGATGTAGGTGCATCATGTGCGTGTTGGAGCATTAACCCTCTGTATACAGTTGGGACTACCCATTGTTGTATACCATGTTTAGAAGTTCTGACCAGTAACCCATCCATGATACTAAATTGGACTTTATATCTCATCAAGATTCGTAAATCTTCATTATCTTTGCAATCTTCATCTGTGATGGGATTGGCGGTAGGGTCTTCTATATGTTTATAGAATATACCTATGACGGGATCATTCTTTTGACTGGTAATCAGGTCCTCACTAGGAGCTTCTTGACTCCATTGCACGACATTTAAGTCGGCGTTATCTCTAGCCTGTCGTCTAGTTATGGCTTCAACATGAATTGAACCCATAAGATCATCAATGTTTAGGGTTTCACCATTGATGGCAGCTTGTTTTGCCAGTGAATCGGCTAAGTCATTACCATCCTTGTCAATACCTTCTATTTTAGAATGGCCTTTGGTTTTCTTCCAATATATGGTTAAACCATTTTCCTTAACCAGTTCATCGATTTTACAAAACAATTTCCCATGTTTAACAGGTTTGTTATTGCTTTTGAGCATTTGGTTACGTTTCCAGCTAGGCAGATATTCGACGAAACTGTTGCGAACATAGTTGGAATCAGTTATAATAACAAATTCTTTGATACCATATTCTATTGCCATTTGAATGGTCTTATATACTGCACAGAGTTCGGCTATCTGACTGCTTTTGGGACCAATATTGTATCCTATAGATACATTGGGATAATCACCTGTCCAGGCGATTCCGATACCTGCAACTAACTTCCGTTCAGCACCAGCGACGTGGTGATATGAACAACCATCAATGTATACCCACGGTAGTGGTCGACAGTATTCCTCGTCATAAACTTTATAAGGAGATAGCAATTGCTCTTCTAGGAAGTCATCTCCGGTGTCATTATCATCCAGAGATGGAGCAGTACAGTCATGTAATTCTGCTAAACCTTGGGCAACTGGGCTTCTCTTATTATGTTTATAACGGACTTCTAACGGCCATCCCTGTAAGGATAGAGTCCATGCAGTAATCCGACTGTTAGAGAGATTACCGTCTCTAATTCTTTCACTCTGCAGATACTGTAGAGGTTGGTGAGCTGTTTCTACAATTATTTTCTCACCTTGGATATAGCTACGAAAATTTTGTAGTGCCCAGACAGTCGACAATAACGCCTTCTCACACGTGTTGAATTTAACTTCAACAGGTGACAAAGTCTTGCTAGCATATGCAATAACCTTGTTTAAACTGTCCTGCTTCTGATACAGAACAGCACTTATGCTTAAATCTGTATAACCTGTCTCCAGATAGAAGGGTTTACCCCCCTCTGGGTATGCTAAACAGGGTGCCTGAGTGAGCTTCCTCCTCAGTTCACTTACCGCTTGGTCCTGAGGCTCCCCCCAGTTCCAGGTAGTTTCCTTTTTAAGCAGGTGTAAGAGTGGTTTAGTTATTTCTGCATAGTTATCTATAAACTTACGGGAGTAGTTAGTCATACCAAGGAACGATCTTAATTCCCTGATGTTTGAAGGTGTTTTAGCCTTTAGTACGGCTTCAACCTTCTTCCTCTGGGGATTTAATCC
The DNA here is from genome assembly GCA_933207985.1 of Pelobates cultripes. NCBI lineage: Eukaryota > Metazoa > Chordata > Amphibia > Anura > Pelobatidae > Pelobates > Pelobates cultripes. The sequence continues at coordinate 277,724,023 of OW240914.1, read as the reverse complement.
TTCAGAAGTTACCTCATGTCCGAGGAAATTGACATGGGTGCGACACCATTGTGCCTTTTGTAAAGACAGTTTAATCCCTGCCTCTCTTAACTGAGTGAGAACATGTCTAATCTCTAAGATATGCTTATCAAAGGAAGTGCTTTTCAGCAAGACATCGTCGACATATGATAACGTTCCTCTCTCGAGTGCATCAGGCATAGCTTTATGCATGAACACAGCGAATTCATGACCAGAGTTTATATAACCGAAAGGCATACGGGTCCAGGTATACTGCTGTTTTCCAAATGTGAAGGCCAATTTGTATTGGTCTTCATTATGAACTGGTACAGTCCAATATCCCTGCGCACAGTCAATGGCAGTGAATATTTTGGATCCCTGCATTTGTACCAAACATTGGTCTATGTATGGCGTTGGCCAACCAGACATATAGACGCGTTTATTTAGCTGTCGTAAGTCAGCGCATAAACGCCATTGTCCATTAGGTTTCAGAATCCCCAAGATCGGATTATTATACGAACTGTGCACTGGACGTATAATGCCCCTTTCCTTTAAATTCTGAATGATGTCTTGTAGACCATCATATGACGCTAATGGGAGTCTATATTGTTTGATAAATACAGGTGGTAAATTTGGATCAGTTTGTATTCTGGCTACGTGGAGGTTAGTTAACCCACAGTCGTAGGAATCTTTGGCAAAAATATCTTGGAATTCCAAAAGGATTTCCTTTAGCTGTTGCCGCTCAGCATCGTTGGAGCAACCGTCAGCTAAAGATATTTGCTCTTCTAGCCTTTCCTGAAATCCTGGAAAGATTTCAGGCTGGCCTATCTCATAAGCTTCTTCAAGCCTAGAAGTTAGGTCAGTTCGGTGTTGACTTACCTTTTCTCTTTGGTCGAGATACTCTCGTGATTCCTGCTCATCGAGCGGATGATCGAAGGTGATTGATGCTTCTTCGATTTTACACGAGCCTTCTTCAACGTTGAAGGGATATACAGATAGGATAGTGAATAATCCTTCTGGGGAGGAATGGAATATTTGATCGACAATTTCGTCCTCAGTTAAGTATTCTTCAGGGATGAGGCCTATAATTTGGTTTTGGAAACCAAATGTATAGTACTCAGCATCCAATGCTAGACCTAATAATGTTCCTTTTGGTAAAGTAACACTATTGGGTGTAACATTGTTGACCATTATATAGGTGGGATTCTTACCAATACTTACCATTGGTGTATGTGTTGCCACCATCCCTAATTGTTGTATCCTGTTGGATAAACAGATTAGGGCATCAGAGTTTTCCAATCTCTGACCTTCCTTGATCTGTAGGGGTAAAAGAAAGTTACTTGTCCCTTGTGGAATGGTTATGTCATCAGGTACTTGGATACTTACCGCATATGGGAGTAATTGTCCTGATTTCAGGGCGTTTTCCTCGTGAAGGTATCCCCAAGGATTACCTTTTAACCTTGTCCACAAATTGGAATTAATCAGGTCAAGGTGTATGGCAAAGCGATGTATGACATCATTGCCAACGTATACCTGATAGCGAGGTTCATTTATCACTAGAAATAAATGTTTAACGGTCTTATTTCCGATGGAAATAGATAGTAAACATTTTGCTATCACATTGTGACTCTCTGATTCGCCATCCAGATTCTGGATCCACCTGTCATGTGGGGAAGCGTACCTGATCATTTTAGGATTAGCGATCTGCTTTAACAGACTTCTGCTAATATAGCTGTTCTCACTCTGTAAGTCCAGCTTTGCATTCCTACTTCTTCCTAAGTCATGTATTTGCATAGGAAAGAATAAATTGTTATTAACCCTTTCAATTCTGGCAAGGAATTGAGCATGACCTGCCAGATCTACAGATTCAACATAGTCCCTGTGGAGAGAAATGGTTAAAACATCACCTTCCAGAGAGACATTCTTATGGAATGCTCATCTACAGGTGCGATTGCATCATTCACCTGCAGGATAGTCACGTCAGGTGACTGACTATTCCTAAAATGTACCTCAATCGAGTCAGGTCTTTCTTCTATCACATGGCAGTTACGATCAGATTGTACATGTGATTTCTCATAGGTTATGGGAACCTTAGCTTGTGACCATACAATTCCATTTACACAGTCAATAATTGTGTTAAGTCTTCTGAGTATGTCTATACCCAGAATCAGTCGGTCATAGGGGAGATCTACCACTATCACCGGGTGTCTAAAGGTTTTGTTACCTATTTTAAACTTTAACCAGGTATTGCCAATAACATGAAGGGCATTTCCTCCTACACTCAACAGAGCATTGGGGAAATCTCTTAGCTTCGGCTTATCCGTTGCTAAGTCCATTACCTGCTGGAAGTAGGTATTGGATAAGATAGTGGCTTGTGAACCAGTATCTATTAACCCTTTAAAAGGCTGGGGTAGTGAATCCTGTATTTCTACAGACATGTAGTACCTTCCTTCATGTTCTTCTAACTCACATAAGAATTTAGAATGTGTCAACATATTACTTGTTTTCCATACATTACCGGTCACAGCAGTAGTTTCTACCTGTACTGAGGAATGCTCAGTCTTACCCACAGGCCCATCCTTTTTAGGAATATCTTGAATTGTCAAGCGGGAACTAGTGGTCGGCATCTCATCAGTTAACCCTTTCAGGTCTGGATCCTGGAAACTAGTGGTTGTTGGGGCTACTTTAGCCCTTGGCTGAAATGAAAAAACAGAGGAACACGTTGCGCCTCCTTCACCCGGAAGTGAAGTGACGGGATAGGCAATAGGTTTCCTAACACAACTATTGTTTATTTGACTGTTAGTACCTGGAAAGGAAACAGGGTTAGGCATTACATCTACTGATAACCTAGCCTGTTTAGTCACAGTGGCTATTATTGCTGCGGCACCTGTTGTTGTTGCTGCGGTTGCACAGGTAGTTCTGCAATTGGAGCTATCCCTAAAAAAGGATTTCTGGCAAAGACTTCGTTAATCTTTGTCATTTCCTCCATTAATTTGCCCATTAATTTGCCCATCTGGTCTGTCAATTGACCAACCTGACGCAAATTATTTCCCCCATTGCTGTTTTGTCTTTGCCCATTAGAATTTGGCTGGGATGGCTGAGACTGTTGGGAGTTATTGGAAGCAGATTGGTTATTTCTGTTTCCATATCTCCTATTTCCCTGAGGATTCCTTCTCCATTGGGAATTGCCTTGGTTCTTATTAACCCAGGGGCGTTTATTCCCATTGGCATTGGATTTTTCAGAGTTATTAGAGGAATTTGCAGAATTGCTTCCTGCGTTTTCCTGTTTCTGAGGTTTTGGTGTTTTCAAAACCTCGGAATAGGTCCTCTTTTTCTGTTGGGTTTCTAAACCTAACTGAATTTTAGTCTCTGACACCATTTTATCACCAGGTTTCTTAACCTTTGGCTGATTTTCGTCATGTGCATGGTGTATAGTGTACAACTTCATGCATTGACTGACTAGCCATTCTAATGGTAATTTACAATCGTAATCTCTTGCGAGATTCATTTGTATGTTTACCGGCATGGCATGAAAATACAGATCTTTGAAGTCTGTGCTTTCATACCTGGGTTTTCTTTGTGCCACGGAGTATGCATTTTTCAGAATTATTAAAAATTCTCTGGGGCTTTGATCTGGACGGCACTTTAAGTTATAAAGCACTTTCTTAGCAGAGGCAATGGTTTTATACTTACCATATTCCATGATTATTTCATATTTCATCTTGGACCAGGACATTAACTGTATAGCTTGAAGACTTTCTAGATAAACACGGCACATTGAATCAAAGGTCCATGTAATGAACCATTTCTTATGAATGTCATCATACATGCCCAATGAATTCATTGCTCTATCATAATTTTCCAGATGTTCAGATATGTTTCCTGAACCTCTAGAAAATTATGGGACAGTCTCTCTAAGGAATTTGATGACCTTTGGCGTTTCATAAACAGGCATCGTTGATTTACGACCTCTGTTTCTGTGTTTGGGTAAACGTCTATGCGATCTGTCTGCTGAAGAGGAATTAGACCCGTACAACAGTGTAGATGGCATATCAGTTACATGGCCTTCAGAGTGGACAGTGCAATCACTTTCACTCCCATCACTCTGAGCTTCTTGTTCACTGTCACAATCCCGATCAGCATCAGAATTCTGCCAGTGTACAGAACCATGTCTGTTTTCATTCCTATCACCTTGAATTGGACTCTCCTTCTCAAGTTTGGCCAAGACAGCTTTTTCAAACTGTTCTGCCCAAGATTGCCAAGGTGGCTTGGTAATGTCATGAGATGGGGAATCTTGTTCCACAGGTGATTTTTTAGAATTACTCACACCTTTACTTACAGACTGTTTTATGAAAACCTGGTTTGATGTGGGAAAATCATAATAAGGAGGGGATTTACAAATAGTCTTTTCTTGCATTTTTGTGCAACTTTTTGGCACAGAATGATGACTACCAACCTCACTGTCTAATTTCTGACTCTCCTTTTCATATTCATCCAATTGCATTTTAAGCTGATTTATTTCCTGTGCATATTTATCCGTCAAAGCTTCCATTTCTTTTTCATGATCAGCCTGACGAGTTTTATGCTCAGCAAGTAAATCTTGGTATTTCCCATTTTGAATGCCCAGATCGTCACTGTACGTGTCCAATTTGGCATTCAGTGACTTGTTTTCATCACACACCTTAAGAAGTGCTGTCATAAAGAAAGGCCAAGAGTGTATTATGTACGCCATTTTCCTTTCTATGTTCTTTTGTTCAGCAATTTCTTTAAGATATATGATGATGTGTTCATCAGTTAGAATGGTGTGTTTAGCTTCCCATTCTATGCTTTTCAACCAAACCTCATAGGTTGCATCATTTTTCATATGTTAATGAATATGAACTAGAGCATGTTTTCTTAGGTCTTCAATTATTTCAGTATTATCTGTTACAGATGTATTGCTGGATTCAGCCATATTTCTATACAGTGATTTTAATCTCAATACAAAACTCTTTTCTATATCAAGATTAAATTGCATGAATTACACCAATATTATTATATATGAAATATAATTTCAATTTAAACGATCTCAGCAGTGCCTCCAATATGTGGGGATATTTATGGGATAATAATAGTAAACAGTTGAGAATGGCCCACTAATTCAATTCTCAGATCCCAAAGAACGTTTATCGTGTTAAGTGAAATGTATACCATATAAATAATATTCACAGTTTTATAAAAATAGATTTTATTTATAATAACAAATTAATTAATTAATAATAATATGTAACATGCGTGACAATAATCAATGAATATCCAGTATAAAATGATATGCAATACAAAGAAATGGCTAAACAGATTTCAATGGCTAAAACAGCATTTTCTGTCAAGAATTCTGACGATTTATGAGGTATACTCACAGACTGAAAAAGTTTCACTCAGAGAACAGAATTCTTCAGAGTGCAGCGTAAGGTCGTAAAGTGTAGCTGACAGTTAGAATAACCCTTTCAATGCTGGCTAGATCTCCTAGGTAATTAAGATCTATTCTTATGTAGCAGAATAATAACATTTAAACCAGTTCATTAGTCATTTCCTGGAACCATCCAATAAGAGAATCTACCATATTGTATAAGCAGAATTTTAATTTGTCTAAAAGATATCTTATCTTAATTTAGAGCAAATCAATACACCTGGATAAAAACAGCGGTATGCTAACACGTGATAATATCACCTTAATATATAATTATTCTTAATTCCACCTGCAGAATGGAATGTTTATAACTATATATTCTTTAGTTAACTAAGATTTCTTAATATGGAAATCTGACCGTGCTTTATCCAGTCATATATAATGCTATTAATACATTTTAATTAATTTAATTAATTAAATGAAACCAGTATAATTACCAGTTGAGTAGATATTTCATCCGATTGGTAGTCTCAGGAACTTATTTGGATGTCTCTCTGCATGGAGGTTGGAGTCCCCAAACTTCCAATTCCTCTCTCCTCTTTTCCTTTCTCCTTTGCATCTCTTGCATACCCTGCATATCTCTATCTTCCCTTTGTCTTAACTTTTAAAGGGCCAGACTCTCTGTACGTCATCAGTTGATAACCCAATAGAAGCACTAGAGGTGTGGTTATCTTCCAGATCGCAATTTAGTTATTTGGTCTATAGAGGGCAGTCTTGTCCCACTAAACATACCTATCCAGGAAAGAGTTAACTTTTCCTGGTGGCTGTTTTGACGTCATTTTGCGTTATCTTTATAGTGCCATAACTTAAAATTTTAAAGGGTTCTTTAAGTTTTGTCCAGACTATGTGTCTGGCAAATCTGAGTTTTGACCCGTAACTTACAATGGGACCTTATATGTATAGACAGTTAAATTTTATTATTTAATCTTCTCTGTCACAATTGTCTGGGTTTAGAATTGATTATATTCTTCTTATCACTTGTTTATACTATGCATTCCTTTTAGCTCTGACAAAGTGGCTAGTCTTACAGAAAGAAATCTTGTGTCTTTTTTTTTGTTAACTTGGAATAACAAAATGGAGTCTGGTCTGTTCAGAGTGACTCAGAATATACACTTTAGTTTCTATCATAGCACAAAATGTCTGCCGATATAAATACTCTGACAAGGTTCAGAGCTTAGATAAATGTAATATGTTGTATATTCCATCTGTACTACAACACTTCAGAGAGGATCATGGTAGAGGGATTTGATTCATGAGAGCCATAGGTCTACTTTCTTGCCATACACACCAGTAAAAAACTGGGTCACATGTTATTAATATGCTAGAGTATATTTTCTTTTCAGAGAGAGAAAATCACATCTCATCCTCCACTAAAGAAGTTAAGATCCTTGAATGACCTTGATCAAGCCGGCGAAGAGCAAGAAGTTGAGTTTTTAAAGTTGCAAGTGATTGAACAGCAGAACATTATTGACGATCTAACAAGGGTAAGTTATTCTGATTAATGTGCTTTATATTAGTTAATGAATGCATCAACGTCATAGTACCCAAAAAGATTCCTCAAAGTACTGGAGTGCAGTTTTCTGTATAATAAAAGGATACACCAAATACAATAACCACTACTGATCCTTGTGAAGGACCCTGCCCTGCGTTTCTTCTCCTAGTTAAGTGTATTTATATGCATACATTATTGCAACTATAAGCCCACAACCGCACTATAATATTTTGTAGTGGGAAGAAGTGTGCCTAATTGTACTGTCGTGACAACTGTCCGAGCTTCGACCTATCAGTCTGGCTTCTTAGCAGCTGTTTTGAAACCATGGGTGGAGTTGTAAGCACCATCACAACTTACTTAATTGAAAAGGTTATGGGGCAGAGAGAAACTGGAACAACTTCTCCCAATCCCTGGTAGCTGATGACTGCAACAATATTCAAAAATCACTCCAACTACATGCCTGCCCACTGGCTCTCATTTTTACTTCTTCCTCCGTTGTCCATATTTTTTCCAAGTAGGACGGACCTCTCTCCTCATCCCTGTAGCTTTGTTGGGATGCCTGAGGTTCTACTTAGCTGGTATCAGCTTATTGAGCAGTTCCACTCATCCTATGTGATAAGTGGAATTGCTGGTAGAGGATGAACAACCAATCCTCCAAGGACCATAATTAGAGGTCTCTGTCTGGTATTGGCGGTATCTGTCTGCTGCGTCTGCTTGAACTGTATATGCAGAACTTATTATTGTTATTATCAGTCACTATCTTTTTTATTTCCATTAAAGTTTTGGGGTTTTTTTTGTATATGTTTTTGTACATTATCAATATAATGCATAAAAAAGTGGGGTCAACTCCAGCCTATAGTACTAAAGCTCCATTTATCATGTCATTACATTTATGGTGAGAGCAGCTTACTATGGGTGCTGATAGATAAAACAGCTGCCAGTTCTAAGCTAAGTATCTCATATTAATATATAGCCTGGAAAAAGACGCAATCCATGAAGATCAGCCTTATAAACCCTTCCTGAGTCTTTACAATGTTGAAATGCAAATCAACAAATGAACTTGAGAGAGGGCCATACTTGGGTGATTCAAACATGTCTGTTGACCATGTAGCAGCTGTTTATTTACTTGAACCTGAATTTTAGGAACCATCAGAGCCATTCACTAAACTGAGAATTGTTGGTAATTACATATGAATTGAAAGTGAATTTTAAATTCAAGGCTAAAATATTCAAACTGGAAACATTTCTAAATCTGATATGCTTCCAGCTCGGTTACTTTTGACTTTAATTTGAAACTCACTTGGAAATCCCAACAGTTCTTATTTTAGTTAATATTTCCGTGTGAATCTTTTTTAGTGGTTTCCATTGATACATTATAAAAAAATTTTTAAAAAAATATCATATATTGATATAGTATTTTTTCTTACAGCATCAAGCAAAAAATTATTTAGTAGGTATTTAAATTAATAAATAATGGGGTTATTAAACAAAATGAGAATTCAAAGTGATTTTCCAACTTAAGGCCAAACTAAAAGCATAGCTGACTTAGAGAATCTTTCCAGTTTGTCTATTTTGACCCTAAAATTCACTTTGAATTCTCAATTTAGTGAATAACACTGTAAGTGTAATAAAATACTGCTGCAAAACAAGCTCAAAGTGAATTTTAACTAATTTTAAACTTATGGCCAAATTGAAAACCTAGCTCACTTGAAGAATTTTTCAGTTTCAGTTTTTATTGGCCAAAATGTTTTGCTTTTAATTCCCAACAAGTCACGTTTTAGTAAACAACGCTTAATTAACCATGTTCCACCCTCTGTAAAACCAACAAAATTCTTATTTTAGTGTCATATATGTTTACTAATAAAACATTGAATTTATTTTTATTGGGATTATTTTTTTCCTTCTTTTTACTTCTAGGATAGGGAAAAATTAATACGACGGAAGAAGCATAAAAGAAGCTCCAAACCAATAAAGGTAATTAAGGTAAAACAACTTTACACCATTATAATCTATTTAATCCACAGCACAGGATCAAATAAATGTGAATGTTGCTTTCGAGTTCTTTAAAAAGTGTTACTTCAATGAATTAAATAGAAAGCTAAAAAAAAACAAAATGCTAAAGTAAAAGTGTAAGACATATTTCCTTTTTTAATTAAAAAGACACTTTAATTGCCAAACCTATTTTGTCGTAATGAAGTGGTTTTGGTGATTAGATGATGTTCCCTTTCTTTAGACAGTGTAAAACATTGACATTTCTGGAAAATGGCCACGTTTACGTTTGTGCAAAACCTTGCCTCCAGGCTGACAGTAATCCAAAGGAAGATGCTTTTCCTATTTCAAACCTTCAGAAACGCATCCAATGCTTCTCTAAGAGAAGCATCTGATTGTCAAAGCAAGGAGATTGCTGCACATGTGGCCTATGTCCCCAATGCTTCATCAATGCTGAACCAAGGAGACTGACCAACTGCATGAATTAGGGTTTTATATTTTGCTTTTTGTAAACAGTAGAGGGAGCCTTCAATCTAAACACTAACACTTAAATATTCAAATTAAATATATCTAATAATTAAACTAAATAGCCAGAATGTGAAAACTCAGTACGGACTAATAACAGTTTTTCAGCTTTTACCCCAAACAATGCCAAGCTGCTTTTATGACTTATTTTTAAATGATGGGAGGAAATTGGATGTTTTTCATTACTGATTAATGATTTGTGCAAAGAGAAATTTATGTGATTTCACCGTGATTATATATTTTTTCAGTTTTACATTTAATTTAATTGTTGTTACAGAGACACCTGGTTGACACTGTATTTGGTTATGATGATGACTCAATGGACTCTGAAACGTCCTCTGTGGCTTCTTATCGAACAGATAGAACACCCGCTACACCGGATGATGACTTGGATGAAGTAATTGAAAATTTAACTTTTAGCATCCTGAAGTGTTCATCAACTATTTAAATATAAAGCTTTTATCAACTTGTAGTGTTTGTCAGCTATTTAAATATATATATATACTTTATCTGCTTGAAATGTTTGCTCTCAGTTTCTTCATTCTCTCCCTTGTTTATAAAGGAACACCTGGTGCACCATAACCACTACAGCGTGCTGTAAACCTGTAGTGGTTATAGTGCCAGGAGTGCCTTAGCATCCCCCATTGTCAAGAGTCAAACAACTTTATAAAGGTTTAACTTATTAACTGGGACCCCAAGACAGTACTGACACTACCTTTACTACTGACAATGGAGAGGTCTCCAGCTGATCTATGCAGTGTCATGGTTAGCTCATTTTCTTAGCCAAAGAGCAAGTCATTGCAGGGCTTAGCTTAGGAGTGGTAACTGAAGCTCATGCTTAGGAGCCTCTGGCTCTCCGTTACCAGTAGTAGAGAAGACTAGTGGCGCCCAGCGGAACCCAAGTAAGAAGTCGAATTGAGAGGGCAACAGGTCAAAATATAGTGGTTATTGTGCTATTCTTTTAAGCCCTTAAGGACACATGACGGAAATATTCCGTCATGATTTCCTTTTATTTCTGAAGTTGTGTCCTTAAGGGGTTAACATCACACGAGGCTGGATAGAAAATTAACTATATAAAATTCACAGTGGTTAAAGAACCTGGACCAGATCCTGTAAAATATTTATCTAGTGGCTGGCTGAACATGTTCGTTTCGGTTAATAATTCTGGATTCCACCTGTGGTGACAAAAAGATGATTGATAAGAAAAAGAGATGTTTAATGGCTAGGGTACAGTCACTGACAGTTGATTATATTCACAGATCAAGTGATCAGTGAGCAATAGAGGGGAAAAAAGGAGGAGCATTAATAAAAATATATATTATATATTTAATAGAGATATAATAAATATATATATATTTTTTTTTTTTCTTTTTTTTCTTTATCTTTTTACTTTTTCTAACTAAATCTGTGGTGCAAAATGGCTGGAAAATGGCCTAATATAAGTGTACTGCAAAATATATTCATATTTTTGCAATGCACTGCTTGGTCCATTTTCGTGCCCTTTGTTCATCTGATTTCGTTCTTGAATCAGTTTTTTAAATATGGAAATTCTGCTGAGCAAAGCCAACATATGGCCAAAATTTGGGCGGCCTGAAAAATGTTCTATTTATGGGGAAAATAGGTCAGCCTAGCCAAATTTTCTGACCATGCACAAGTCTAATTTATGAGTTGGCAAACCTATAGATTGCTGATTTTCAGATTTTGGAATAGTGTAAAAACGACAGGGAAATGCAATTGTCAATACATGCAAGGTGGAAAAATAGCCAAATTGTGTGATTATTCTACTCTTTTGTACAGACAATTACAGAATATTTCTCCACAATTTGCAATTCATTAAATAAATCCCAAAGTGTATATTTTAAATGTACAATTGTTAAAGGAGCACTTCATATAAAAATAAGTCCTAATTCCCTTATGTTGCTTCTTAGAGTTTAGCAGCAGAGGAATCAGAGCTGCGGTTTCGACAATTAACTAAAGAATATCAAGCACTGCAGAGGGCTTACGCATTGCTACAGGAGCATACCGGGGGCATCATAGATGCTGAAAGAGAAGCAAAGGTAATCAGATATTGTAGACAGAGGATGGATGTTTGTTGGGTTTTATTAATTTACTTTCATTTTGTTGCACATAAATAGAAAAAATACAGTATATATTTTATTATTATTATGATGAAACAAGTACCACTTTACCATCATAAGAATATTAAAGCAAAACAGAATATAAATACACCAATTGGTATCTGCATTAAACCTTGTTAAATTGACGTCATATTATTAAATGGCGGGGGCACTCACAAGACGAGGAGCCCCCGTTTTCAAACATTTTCCTCATCTTGATATACTTTTGTATTTAAACCCTTGGAGATGATTCCCCTTTCCTCCTGGAGATTGGTGAAAATACATCTTATGTTTGAAAAAAAATATGGACTATTGAGGTTTTGGCTTTTTAGTTGTTTTTCTTATGTTAATGTTCTAATTGCAGAACTTACAGTTTGCTTCCAACATTGCTGAAATGATCATTTGATTTCTATTTAACTGCCTTTACTGTGGCAACTCCACTATTCACCAGCTTTGTGCTATCATCACACTGTTATATTCATTCCTTCCTGAATATTGTCTGCTGTCTTTGTCTTTGTTTGTTTATTGTGCATTTGGTTAGTGGAGTGTCCCTTTAATTATGTAATATTAATACAATAAATCAGTCAGTGGACACAAAATATTCACTAAGAAGAATTAAAAAAAAACATTACTTTTTTATATAAATTTCCAGAAAATTGATGGATAGATATTTTATGTAATTCTAACACAACACTATACAGGTTACTAAATTATCCCTTGTCTATAAGTATTATATGCTAAAACAATGCTATTCATTCATATATAATTTGTATATTTTACTGTTTCATATCCGCGTCTCTCATTAGTCTCATGGGGAGCAATTAGGAAATGTGTACAAATCACAGAGATCCCTATTAAATATACATTTCACAAATATCCTCCCAGGCTATGAGCTTTTGATCTTTAATAAACCTTAAAGAACAATGTTTTGCTTGTTTTTGCTGTTCTAATTAATGTAGCTGAATTTAGCTGCCGGCAGAAAAAAAATCTTACATTCAAATTCAATACAGTGCATTTCATTATAAGGAAAGGTATAGGGCTGGAACGATGGACTGATTTTTAATTATCGTAAATGTATATCATGTAACAGGCGCAGGAGCAGATGCATACAGAAGCTTTACGGTATAAAGCGAAGATCGAAGACCTGGAAAAGGCTTTGGCACAGAAAGGACAGGTATGGTATATACTCATTGACTTTGTAAACGTAACCAGTTACCAAGTTGTCATTATAACCACATGTGTTGGATGAATAAACTGAGATCTAAGACGAATGTTCATGTTTGATTACCATGGAAAGACATGAAACACATTTTCCTGACTCTATTATAGTATGATTTCCAGAGCAGACCAATTGCAAAGTGATACTTTATAATGTAGTGAATATTAGGGCAGGCAGGTGCCACTTCAGTGTCTTTCAAATACTATCATACTTATTTACTAAAGTGAGAACTCATTGTACATTTAAAATTTAAGGCCAGAGTAATTGAACTAGAAGTATAGATGACTTAGAGAATGTTTCCAGTTTGGCTATTTTGACCTTAAATTTCAAATTTATTTCAATTCCCACTTTAGTTAATAAACCCGGTATGTCTCTATGTCTACGACCTATTGTCTTTTAATCGATACCAGGGCTTCATTACCTCCAAACCACATTCTTCCTCCCTCAGAGTCCGGCTTATTCCAATCCCATGTTTTCCCACTCATCTGTCTTATAAAAATTTTAACTGCCATATATTCCCCTCTCCTTTGCCTGCAGCCATGATTTGCTTGTACGATCATATTTTCTCCTGCACAGATCTTGGCAAGGTAAAATCTCGCCTGTTGACAAAGCTCTGTTTGAGTCTTTGGTGATGCTTTGTCGTCTGCTAATGGTTACAGCAGTGATTGACATACTAGCAGAGAGTGGTAGCCATGCATGATCTAAATGACAAAGAGGACCATGAGATAAACTTTGCATTGCATGTATAACACAAATGAATTGGGAGAATGTTATCTTCTAACTTTGGATCAGAGAAAATACTGGGGACAGCAGAGAGCAAGTTAACTGTTTGCTGGTCACACCATGTCTTAGCTTTGTTTGCCCTAAACATATCTATGTAATTATTGTTATTTTTATTAAACAGGACTCACAATGGGTAGACGAAAAGCAACTTTTCATCAAACGAAACCAGGAAATATTAGACAAGGTACAGTTACTTTTGTTTCAGATGTGTAATGATAAATTAAACTACGTAAGTGTTATAGTATTTTCCTATTTAGTACATAACATTGTCGATGTTTGAAATGCATACATGCATTCCATCTTTTACTATATACGGAAATATATAAAGTTTTTAGTGCTTCATTGTACTTAGAGTGACACTATAATCACCAAAGCAACTATAGCTTAATGAAGCAGTTTCTATGTGAAAATCCCATCTGACATTTCACTTCTCAATTTTCTGCCATTTAGAAGTTAAATCACTTTTGTTTCTGATTAAAAGTTATTTTGGTGACTATAATGTCCCTTTAAATATGGAATAAATGTATTTCTTTTTTTCCTGTAGAATGTATTGGGAGTTTTCATTTTCTAAGTTGTCTTTTTTACTTTACAGCTAGTTGAAATAGAGTTAGAGTAATACAGCTAGTTAGAGGCTCAATCGCACTTATCGGTAATTTTTACTTTCTAGCATGGAAACCTGGTATTAATTAGCATATTTCATATTTTCTGTGACACTTGTTGTAGCATTAAAACAGGTATGAATGCATATATGTTCCCATTAGGGATTTATCTACTAAATTGTGATTTAAAAATAAATGTTCATTTTGGCAGTTGAGTGTCTCTTTAACCGTATTATTACATGACGATTGAAGAAATCCCATCTAGGATAAAATCAGTCTTGTGACAACCTTGATATACAGTGAAAGAAACAAAATAATGTGCAACCCTTAGTAAATATAAAAAACCCCATTAATTTATACATTTAAGATAATAATAGAAATAATCACTTTCTCTTAGATAGAAAAATTGGAGGCAGAAAACAATCGACTACAGCAGGAGTTGCAAGATGCCCGAGATCAGAATGAGTTATTGGAATTTCGGAACCTGGAACTTGAAGTAAGAGCGTCTTAAAAGAAGTTTGGGTTTTGCATAAAGGATTATTTTGGTTCAGAGTTCTAAAAGTGGATCAATCAGTCTGGGTACCAGTGGAAAGTTCCTACTAATTGTTCCTTTTTATAACTTTGCCCCGGATTTTCTCATTATGTTCATTATTTTTTTATATGTTTGATTATTATGCAATGTTATGAAAAATCAAAAATTTACAATGAAGGTGCAGAGATACAAATGTTGGGATCTGACAGCTGACGAGACAGTGGCACATGGCAGGAGCTCCTCCAGGAAAGTATCCAGTTTAGACTTTTACTTGTTATTTGCAACTTATTATGAGCAACAACCTTTACCTTTCTCTTCGGATTCACACTTCACTGTGTTAAGCCTGCAACTGACTGGATCTGGCGGGTGCTACCAGTGCTTGGCTTCCCTACGGCCTGTAGACATACTCGTGACAGGGGAGGAGGCTTATCCTCCGCCCTGGTTTGGTACTCGCCTGTCGCTGGGCCCTGTGCTCTACCCCTTTGGATTGGTTGTGGTTATCCAGATCCCCACTGAGGAGGCTGTAGCTTCTGACAGACACAGATAGTCCCAGCAAACAGGGGCACTGGGGCCTACTTCTCAAGATGACCGTGCGGCCACAAGGCACTGAATCATGTCAACAAATGGAGGATCTTCTAGTGGAGGGCTTTGCGGTGAAGGTCCAACTGACCTTAGCTTGCCCTGTTCTCCAGGAAACTTGCCTTGGACCGTCCTCATGTCCGAGACTTTGGGGGCTAGAGTGATGGTTCCTGTACAGGCGTCTGGCTGGTATGGTATAGTTCCAGGATATGATCTGGTTTCAATGAACAGCTCTATAGCTTCAGGGGCATAGGTTGAATTGACCTCACTAGGTGCTGCTTTATGATCAGGCCTCCTGATTATGATTATGCTTTGTTTGTCTTACATGTCTTTGCCTAGTTCCTCAGTTAGTTTATTATAATTTTTTTGTCATATTGTTGAGATGTGCAGACTTCAGGTGGATTCATCTTTAGTTTAACATATGCAGCAAACGTCTACCCAGTATAGGCTTACTCTAAAGCGGTAGTTCCCAACCCAGTTCTCAAGTACCTCTAACAGTCCAGAATTTAGGGGTTACCCTGTTGTGTCTAAGGTGTTTTAAAAAAAAAAAAAAAAAACTTTAGACACAACAGGGTAATCCCTAAATCCAGGACCGGTAGGGGGTACTTGAGGAGTGGGTTGGGAATTTATGTTCTAAAGCATTGTTACCTGCTCTTAACCATCTTCTAAAAAATGTACAGTCCACTAAATGACACTTACACGATAGACGTAGTATATATGGAGAAAAGACCAGCCGTCATAGGCTCAAGCATTGCTATCACGTAAAATGTGCAGTCCACTGTATGATAGTTCACTATATGATGCCTTTTCTTCTGCCTGTCATAATTATGTTTGTACTACCATTTTCATATATTCTAATGCTACTCGATCAAAATCGGTGAATGTATAAATGCACAAAAAAAATAAAAATGTATATAAATATTATTATTATTTTATTATATTTTTTTTAAGAACTGCAAATGCAGATCCAAAAGCCTTTTTTGGATTGCTTGGGTTGAGCATCCCACTCCTCCACTCACAGGTGCCTTATTAAATAGGACCAAAGAGAGAGCCTCTGGAAATATATTATACAGTAGGTTTTATAATTAGTATATTTTTCTCAGTTGAAATTAGTGAAGGAATACTTGCTTTTGGGGAACTTTGAAGCAGTGATGGGCATAAACCCAGTATGGATATATGTTGTCACATTTACATGTAATGTAGAATAATTCAAGTAGCCTAGTAAGAAGCGTGTGTAATAGTTCCTTAATATATATTTTTTTCATAAAACATACTTAGCTAGCCACAGATTGTGCACTGACTAAGTGGCACTGAGACTAACTGGTTTTCCAACTAGTTTCATTATGTGGTTTAATGGCTTACTCTAACCTGTATCTGTATATGCTGCAGTTCTGATTAAAATGCTGCATATCCTGAGATACTTGCACTTTTGTGCCTGGGGATAGTTGCACTGTCGGCACGTGTGACTTAGGCAGCCTGGAAATCTGTTCCAGACTGCCTAATGTAATAGAACAGCAGGCTAGCAGAATGCTTGGTTCTATAGGGAGAGGTATTAGCAGTAGGAAGAGGGAAGTGCTCATGCCATTGTACAGAACACTGATGAGACCTCACTTTGAGTATTGTACACAGTACTGGAGTGCGTATCTCCAGAAGGATATTGATACTTTAGAGAAAGTTCAGAGAAGGGCTACTAAACTGATTCATGGATTGCAGAATAAAACTTACAAGGAAAGGTTAAAGGAACTAAACATGCATAGCTTGGAGGAAAGACGAGACGGGGGGATATGATAGAACATTTAAATACATAAAGGGAATCAACACCGTAAAGGAGAAGGCTATATTTAAAAGAAGAAAAACTACCACAACAAGAGGACCTAGTCTTTACTGAGAGGGTTGTGGATGCATGGAATAGCCTTCCAGCTGAAGTGGTAGAGGTTAACACAGTAAAGGAGTTTAAGCATGCGTGGGATAGGCATAAGGCTATCCTAACTATAAGATAAGGCCAGGGACTAATGAAAGTATTTAGAAAATTGGGCAGACTAGATGGGCCGAATGGTTCTTATCTGCTGTCACATTCTATGTTTCTAATGTCAATTCTGTACAAAAATTTTGTCTGTCGCAAGCGTGCTGGCAAACAAACAGTGTCTGCAAGGGGAAGCTTCAGTGTCCCCTCCCTCCATCTGCTCTCCCTGCCTCCCTCCAGTGAAAAATATTTTTTAAAACTGAAAACATTCACTCCCTCTCCTACTTGGCTCACATGCACTTTGAGCCAGTGCAACTTTCCAATCAAATGTTTCTCTACGAGAAGCATTTGATTGGACCAAGGGGAGGGAGGCTGTGATGTCAGATGGGGTGTGGAATCCAGCACGCAGAGCCTGGGGGGAGGATAATGTAAAATACCAGTAGGCATTCTAAAGTAAAAAGAAAAATAGGGTTAGAGTAAACCTTTAAGCTTTATAGATGGCCAATATTATATTACTCACAGGAGTGCTATTAAAAAGAATATACATATATTTAATTGTAAATTGCATTAACTAGAGCAACCTATTTAAAGAAATGAGTTAAATGAACCCACACATTAGGTGTAATTATAAGGTTAGCTTACATTTGGTTATGCTGCATGTTGTTTTTATTAATTTTATTTAGTTTGCTTTTTTTATAGTTGGCTTTGCTCCACAAAGACACCCATAAGCTTCCCATCCTGCAGTGTTTTCTTTTTTATTCCAGTAATATTGCTGTACAGGATATCGTGCCTTAGGTTTTTGGGAGTTAAAGTTTAGATATTAACTTTCTGGTGTAGAAAAGCATTTAACTACAACTCCCATATAACCTTGTACTGATAAGGCACTTTTTTATGGGATTAGCTCAGTACAGCTATAGCTACAGACAAAATGTAAAAACTAAACATTGGATATGTGTCTCTTTAAAGCTAACACACACATAACTATCTTTTTGTCTTATAATAGTATTTTCCTTATGTAAAGCCATTTATATCTTGAATATGAATTTGAGGTAGATCCCCAGATGCTGAAGAACTACAACTCGCATGATGTTCTCCCAAGCTTTTAGCATGCATTTAGGATAACAAAGCATTATAGAAGCTGTAGTTTTAAAACATCTTGGCACCTATCTTTGGGGCACCCCTGTATTAAAGCTGTAATGCCAATAGAATACAGTCGTAAATGCATGTTTTTTGGCAAATAGTTACTTTAAAAAAATACCACTATTAAAATGTGCTTTTTTACTTGTTTTATGTAAAGGAAAGAGAACGAAGATCCCCTCCTTTTAATCTCCAGATCCATCCATTTTCAGATGGTGTGAGTGCACTGCAGATTTACTGTATGAAGGAAGGCGTCAAGGTATGTAATACACACTTCATATAGCAATGCTGTGGCTATGTGGCAGTCATGGTGGGAGAATACCATTAGTGGATGTTGGATAGCAAAAATGACATCAATACTGAATTAAAGGTTTATATGGAGATAAGACAATCTTAGACTGTGGCAGGGCCGCCATCAGAAATTGTGGGTCCCCTAACACAGCTCAAGGTCTTGGCCACAGGGTGCCCGCCTCCAAATCCCACCCACAGGAAAACACACACACAGACACACACACAGAAAGATACACACATACTAACAGACACAAATACTGAAACAGACATACACATACACAGATACAGATACACATACTGACATACAGACACACACACACATACATACTGACATACATACAAACTGACATACATACACATAAATACATACTGACATACATACATAATGGCATACATACACATACATACATACACACACAGATAGATATATACAGACATACTGACATACACACACACAGACATACATACTGATAGATATATATACATACATACATACATACATATTGACATACACACACACACACACACATACAGACATATATACATACTGACATACACACACACACACACACATACAGATAGACACATACAGACATACTGACATACACACACAGACATACATACATACATACTGACATACATACATACACACATACATACTGACACACACACAGACATATATACATACTGACATACACAACCACACACACACAGACATACATACTGACATACATGCATACTGACATCCACACACAGACATACATACATACTTGCAGACACATACACAGACATACATACATACATACTGACATACACACACACAGACATATATACATACTGACATACACACACAGACATATATACATACTGACACATACTGACATACACACAGACATACATACACACATACATACTGACACACACACAGACATATATACATATTGACATACACACACACAAATATATACATACTGACATACACACACACACACACAGGCATATATACATACTGACATACACACAGACATACAGACATATATACATACTGACATACACACACACAGATATATATACATACTGACATACACACACACACACACACACACACACACAGACATACTGACATACACACACATACATACTGACATACATACATACACACTTCATTTATCAGCCACCCTCCTCTTACCTTTAAGTTGCAGGAGGGTGGCTGGGGATGATGGGAGTGGATGCCTCTGGTGTCCTCTCCTGGCATCTGGTGTCCTCTCCTGGCCTCTGCTCTCCCTCTACTCCACTCTCCCGCTGCTCTTCCCTTACGCGGAGTAAGCTGGGAGGAAGTGACCGGCCGTCACTTCCTCCCAGCAGCACTTGCGGTGCAGCCGCAATTTTTTTTTTTTATAGGGGCCCAGTCGCACAATTACCCGGCCGCAGCGCTGACCGGGCCCCTGAAGATATAGGGCCCATCGGGTGGCCCTAAATGCTTGGGCCACCTGATGGGCCCCGGTGCAGATGCACCTGCGGCAGTTTTGCCGCTCCACGTGGAGCCCGTTCTGGTTGTCACCCCCTGATGGCGGCCCTGGACTGGGGTAATGTATAAGAAAATAGTGAAAAAATCTGCAATAGGCATTGTGTATAAATTAAATAATTACAGCAGCCATACCCCTCCTTCAGTGAGCAAATGTATTATTAAAAATAATAGCCAAAGTTTGAAATGTAGCATCCACAAAAGTGCTATGGGTTTATGGAATAAAACATAATTCCGATTTGGAAATGAAAATTTTTAAAAGTTTTATGTTTGTTTTTTTTTTATTAAAAAATAAATTAAATTAGACCTTTTGAAATGTTTTGTTGTCCTGGTATCAAAGATTCTCTACTGAATTGATAATGTATGATCCGTATAGCCCTAGCAGCCATAACAACACATAAGGAAGATGTGTCACCAGTCTGTACAATAATTATTGTAGATTTAACAGGTAATCAATCCAAATGATAACCTCAATTAAAACATTTTATTTTACATTCCAGACTGCCAGAACAACCTTTTCCATAAAGTAAAATAAGATGAACTACACCATATACTCTTCACCTAATAGATTTCAAAGCATGTCTAAATATTACATAAGCGTATTAGTGTCTCTTCATTGTAAAATGGGGGAGATTTATTAATGTGGTGCAAAATGTAAACAAGGAAAAGTCCTTACTAGAATGTGCCTGCTGTTTCTTTGGTTTTCCTGGTGATTGCATCATTTATTATGCATCATTTTTCATAACATGACACTTTGAGTAGGACGTGCCAATGAAAGGCTAACTTAAAAGGTTGAATGGAGGGTATCCTTTTAAACATTTCCTTTGACCCTGGCAAATATGTTCAGTGTTTGAACATCATGGAATTAATGTCATGTTTGTAATGGTTTCCTGAAAAAAAACCTGTTATTGTTTGTCACTTTGTTGCTTATTAAAAAAAACATAAATAATTGAATAATTGTTACAAAACTGTTTGATGTGAAATAAACTTGACGGCAAATACTCTTCTGCTCATCTCAAAGTCCAATCAGCAAATGTAATACTATCCTATATCTGCTTTCCATTTGCTTTGTGCTAAACCAAAAAACAAAAGGCTTCTTTCTTGCTGATGATAAGTGATGCCTTGTCTGTGTTTGCCATAGGATTTACTGTGTCTTTGTTTTTAGGATGTCTGTATACCAGACCTTATAAAACAGTTGGACATTCTCGGTGACAATGGGGTAAGGAGAATCCACTACTAAATTTAAGTGTAACCGACTCCCTTGCAGTAAGTTACATTTGCACGTAAGAGTACTTTGAATAGCCTATGTTCCGGTTTCACTCTCCCCTTGAACCTCCCATTCCAATTTCTTTCTTCTCCATCTGATTTTATTTCCCCTTCCCTCAGCATTACAAAGACAATGGCTGTCATGCCTAATGATCTCAGTACAAAAGATACACTTAAAGTGGCTCTGTCACAGATATATATATAATTTTTTTTAATGTCACCTCTGCCTCCCAAGTCTTCAATACCGCACTGTTCCCGAGCCGTATTTATTTGCTCCCATCTTCTAATTGCTGGCAGTGACGTAATATAGCTGCCTTCTATTGCTCATAGTGACGGAGGGAACCATGAGTAATAGAATGATGAGCACTATAGAAACAGCCACACTTTCCCAGTAAGCCGCGAGCGATGACAATTAAACTGGTTATGCGTGGTGCTCAAAAATCTCGCAATGTAATGGAGAAAGGAGAGGATAGAGAGGTGAGTATTGTGGGAAAAGTTATATTGACACAGGAAGCTTGCTTTAAAATCCAACCTTTGTCAAGCATAGAAAAATAAATAAGGCAAAATAGACCCTATTTTGTCTTATGTTTTAAAGAGAAATAGATCAGAAATGAAGAAAAGAAGAACAGATTTTGAAAGAGGAAGAGAAGAGGAAACAACAGGACAAAGGTAAGTTTAAGGTGACAAGGCCACCTTAAAAGGACACTATAAACACTCAAACAAATTTAGTTTAATGAAATGGTTTTAGTGTATGCATCATGCCTTAGCAGTCTCGCAGTTAAAATATTTGCCATCTAGGAGTTAAATCACTTTGTTTCTACAACCCTGCATCAATCTAGTTACTTTGTCATTGTAATGGGTTTGTTATTTTTAACTGCAAAATAATTTCATACTTCTCAAGTGTTTCTGTGGTCCAAAATTCCTCTGTTACTCTTTTTTGTCTTATTTGATTTTGCGGGAGAAATAAATATAATTGTTTAGGAATCACAACATTAAATAAATTGGTGTTGTTCTAAGAGTAGCATTTCCAGTGGATGAAATCACCTAAATTGTCTCAGAGTTGGCCAACAAATGGTCACACCTCCTATCACAACCCTTCATTGGCTCTTTAATTGTTAAAAAGGTAATGCAATTGCATCCAGTTATATTTGTAACATATATGGTTATACAAAAATCAGAAAATAGGATTCTGGAGTTTACAACATTTCTTAATGAAGAATTATTGATTGATATAAACCTAAAGCTTGGATTTTGAAAAAGGTTTGACTGATTATCAAGTATCATTAGTGATGTCCCGAACGGTTCGCCGCGGACTCATCATTGAGTAAACTTTGACCCTGTACCTCACAGTCAGCAGACACATTCCAGCCAATCAGCAGCAGACCCTCCCTCCCAGACCCTCCCACCTCCTGGACAGCTCACCAAGAATGCAGCTTCACAATGAATGTAAAATGGATGCTGTCCAGGAGGTGGGAGGGTCTGGGAGGGAAGGTCTGCTGCTGATTGGCTGGAATGTGTCTGCTGACTGTGAGGTACAGGGTCAAAGTTTACTCAATGATGAGTCCGCGGCGAACCGTTTGGGACATCACTAAGTATCATATTATACTGTATGTGCTATAATTAATCTGTAGAAAGGAGAATAACCATCTGGCCACTCTATCTTTTCTCTTTTCCAGAATCTAAGGAATGAAGAACAGGTTGCCATAATTCAAGCAAGCACTGTATTGTCCCTAGCTGAAAAGGTAACTGTAAATTATTGATTAGCCATAGAAGACATTAGTCAGTATTACTGGCAGGTAATTGTGAGCTAACAAACAGATACAATAATAGTTCTTTAAAAGTTCTCATGCATAATTTAAATATGTCTATGGCGGATGAAAATTATATGCTCAGGATACAATGATCAAATAGAAGAAATAATACTGAAACTATTACACCCATGCAAAGCACATCATATATTTATTGCATGTTATATATGTGTGTAAATAAAAACACAATAGTTATTTTAGGCAATGGACAATTTTTTATTTTTTTTTGACCCAGGGCATATTATAGAAATTGCACCATATCAACCTCCATATCTATATTCATATGTCATATATTAATATGAATTTTTCAGAAAATGTTATTGAATCTTTTATACCAAATAAATGCACTGAGGGTATATTTCACCAGTTCTTGATATTCCTCCCTATCTATCTATCTATCTATCTATCTATCTATCTATTCTATTCTATCTGCCAAACAGCATTATTTTACTGAATTAAAGCTGTTGGACCACTTCAGTGGTCCATTAAGAAGCACCTTAAAGTAATGGGCCCTCTAGTGGCTATTATACAAATTGCACAGAAAGAGTCTGTTATTTGTTGTATTTTTTTGTTTTTTGCAATTAGTGCTTTAAACTGTTCTAACATTATGTTAAATTACAAAAAAAAATTATAATACTTGACATGGGTATTTGACAGGTAAAATAATAAAATAAAAAATAGTGTGTTACCTAAAATAATAGAATAATAGGTGTTGTGACTGCTTGACCAGGTAGGACCATTTAATGGTAGAGCTGACAAACTAATATTATACTATACAATATTTTTAATATGTTGAAACACGTGTTGTGATAAACATTACACATTATGCATCAGACACAATATTTTTTTTTTTTTAGAGATATATCTATCTCATATCTGGGGGGGGGGAGAACAAGCAAACATTACTGTGGAGACTAGCTGCAAACTATGATCAACACACAACTAGGAAAAGGTATCATAATAATGTTTCATAATACAAACAGAGGCAGAACATACACAACTGTAGGATAAGTGTTTGGGGCCTCATGACACATAAGTTCCAGAGGCATTCTAAGAGGTTGTGTTATATAATATACAGGTGAAGTGGTCAACTAGGAAGGATGTAAATTAAATTATATTATTAGCATTCCTATAAGTAAATGTCAGCTAAATTAAATCAAAGTAAATTAAACTAGCTAATATAGAAATTTCAAATTAGTACATACTATGGCAAAGTAGAGGACCTCGAAGTGGTGCTAGCTTTTATGAACACTGTGATATTCGAGACATCCCTCGGTGGTCAAGGTAGTGCATCTGGGTCTCCATTTAATGTTACAGAATAAGTAATAGAGAGCCCCAGTAATACAATAAGTTAATCATGCTCCACTAGACTTAATTTGTTCCACTCCACTAGATAGTATGAGATTTATGACTGATGTCCATCTCTATCTGATATTGTGGTAGCCTTACAGTACTGTTCAGTGAAACAGTTAATACTGACAAATGGCAGTTTGTGTAATAATATTTATTTTGCCCGACAGTGGATACAGCAGATAGAAGGGGCCGAAGCAGCTTTGCATCGGAAGATGATGGAGTTAGAGAGCGATATGGTAAGGATGTATTACACTTAATATTAAAGGGACACTATAGTCACCAGTGCAACTACATGTATTCCTGACCCTATAGTGTTAACACAACCATCTAGCCCCCCTAGGCCCCTCATGCCTCCATAAATATAAAAATCTTACTGTATTCAAGCCAGAAGCTGTAAATCTGCATGCTGTACGACTCAGGAAAAACAAGCAGTCTGCTGACATGTGATAGCCTGATCCAATCACAGTGCTTCCCCATTGGATTGGCTGAGACTGACAAGGAGGTAGATCATGGGCAGAGCCAGGATGATTCAAACACAGCCCTGGCCAATCAGCATCTCCTCATAGAGATGAATTGAATCAATGAATCTCTATGAGGAAAGTTCAGTGTCTGCATGCAGTGGGAGGAGATACTGAATCACAGGATGCTTGTGCACAGCATATCTGAGTGGATGGAGGCATATCCCTCTGGTTTACTCTGAGTGACTGCAACTGGAGGTGTTCCTAGCTTTCAATGTAAACACTGTATGTTCTCAGGAAATACAGTGTTTACATGAGAAAGGCTGCAGGGAGCTATAGTTCTCACCTGAACAACCTCATTAAGCTGAAGTTGTTCAGGTGACTATAGTGTCCCTTTAACACTTTACAAGTTTAAAGAAATGTGTGTACCCTGGCTAAAATACTGGGCACTGGTACAAAACCAACCACAATAAACTGAAAAGTGATCATAAAAAACACCTTGTACCTTTCCCCTCTCCCTCCCCCCCCCCATGTATATAGTACTCCCCCGCCTCCCAGAAATACAGAACGATAAGATAACACTAGTGGTACTATAACGTAAAGGTCAATGGGAATTGAAGTCTATTTCAATATTGCTGTATAAAGTGTATGTACCATCACTATCCTAACCTACCCCCCCCTTTTTTTTCCTTCTGTATCCCCGTTATCCGTTGTGAAATACCAATAAAATTTGAATAATTTTCCTCCATATGAACAGCAAAGCACACGTTTAGCTTAATCAGTATAGACATTAGTAATATTATTAAAGGGACACTCCAGATCCTTAAAGCACTTCTACTTGCACATATTGTGTAGAGTGTCTTTTTTTTTTTTTATGTTTTGTTTTTTTACAGAAAGTGCATATTTCAAAAGAAATTGGCACTTTTATAAATTAACCTTGTTACACCCCCTGGCTGTCAATCAGATTTTGTCCCTGGTTGTTTAGCTGAGGGAACTAAACTCAAGATGAAGCAATTACCGAGAACATCTGCCTAGTAAAGACTTCTCATTGAGCTGCATTGGGAATCTGTGATTGGACAGCCACAGAAAATCTAGGCTGGGTATGAAGGGGAGGGCTTGGCAGCAGACATGAGATTTGCAGGTTTCACAAGGTACTTTTAGTTATATCCCCACTGAAAAAAAGCATAATTAATTGCATACATATTTTTGTGCTGAAAAACCCCCACTCGACTTATACTCGGGTTAATGTCTGTATTATGGCAACTTACATTGCCATAATACAGACCAGGACCGCCGGGCTCATTACAAACCCAGCGGTCCTGTTGGGGGCTGGCAGCGAGCTGTAACTTACCTTTCCTGCAGCTCCTGTCAGCTCCCTTTTCTCTCCTCCGTTCCGGTCAGCTTCCCTGTCAGCTCCACTGTAAACCTCGCAGCCCCAAGACTGACAGTGGAGGAGAAGGGAGCTGACCGGACCGGAGGAGAGAGAAGGGAGCTGACAGGAGCTGCAGGAAAGGTAAGTTACAGCTCGCTGCCAGCCCCCCTCCTACACAGTGCACATCACTGGACCACCAGGGATTGAGAGCCCCCCTCCCTGGCCAGCTAACAAGCAGGGAGGGGCGACGAAAGAAAATATAAATAAAAAATGTAATAATATTAAAATTAAAAAAAATGTAATAATAATTAAAATAAAATAATAAAAATGCCCACCCCCCACCAAGGCTCTGCATCACATACACACACTGCACTCATACACACACGCACTGCATTCATACACACACACACACACTGCACTCATACACACACACACTGCACTCATACACACATACACCGCATCCATACACACACACACACTGCACCTCATACACACACACTGCACCATACACACACGCATCCATACACACACACACACACCGCACCCATGCACACACACCGCACCTCATACACACACATTCATACACACACACTGCACTCCATACACACACACACTGCATCCATACACACACACACTGCACTCCACACGCACCGCATTCATACACACACACCGCATACACACACACACACTGCACTCATACACACACACACTGCACTCATACACACACACCGCATCCATACACACACACACACACACTGCACTCATGCACACACACACTGCACTCATACACACACACAGCATTCATACACACACACACACTGCACTCATACACACACACTGCATTCCACACACACACACTGCACTCATACACACACACACTGCATTCATACACACACTGCACTCATACACACACACACACACACACTGCATTCATACACACACACACTGCACTCATACACACAGACACTGCATTCAACACGCACACACACTGCACTCATACACACACACTGCATTCATTATATACATACACTGTAAATAAATATTCAATTAATATAATTTTTTTGGGATCTAATTTTATTTAGAAATTTACCAGTAGCTGCTGCATTTCCCACCCTAGTCTTATACTCGAGTCAATACGTTTTCCCAGTTTTTTGGGGTAAAATTAGGGGTCTCGACTTATATCCGGGTCGATTTATACTCGAGTATATACGGTATATTATTTTTCGTATTTGGGAAGCGGAGTGTCCCTTTAAGTTGTTTAAATCAGCTACATTATAATTGCTGTTATCTAAATTCTGTAAGTTGCAGATTCTTAGAAATATTTTGAAAAATAAATAAATATATATATATATATATATATATACATACACACACACACAATACACAAGATCCTAACTCATCCACTAAACATCAACTTCAAAGCACCCAGATTGTATTAGTTTTTAAAAAAAAAACACCTAATCTAGGCAAAATAATGGACATTTTCAGGTAAGTGCAGCACCTTGGTTTCATATATATTTGGGAGTCAGGCCAACTCCTTTGTTTTGCACCCCTCCCTGTCACAGGTGCCTCATTCCAGGGTCATGGAATGTAGTACAGAGAACCCCAGATTAAATTTTCCCCCCATGTAAGTGGGTTAATCTCATAAGAGCAGACATTAGGCTGATAGAGTAGGACCTGACAAAGATGGATTACATTAACGTTGTAGCAGGCTTATGCATTGTATGATCACATACTGTAACTAAACCCCCATTATTTTTGCCTAGATTAGCTGTTTTTATTTATTCATTTTTTCTAAAATTTTCAAGTGTAATTCTATATTTAAAGTATCTTTTACAAATACGCTGAAGTAGAAAAAAAACTGCGTTCACACAACCATTCATACCTGTCCTGGTGTGAGAGTGGAGGTGTTAGTTGGAAGGAGTCTCAGGCAAGTCTGTAACCAGAGGCCAGAGTCTCCATATGTCATTATATAACCCCAAGTTCTCAAGACTAACATCTACAGCTTTCTCCATGTATATACAATGCCAGCATTTACCCAACTCCTTATATTTATATTATCAAGATGTAGGGACAAAGCTTGTATAGGAGCATCCAAGGAGATACATTCTTTACTATTATGCTTCTGTCTTACAAGATGGGTACCATGATGAATTTCACCTAAGACTTTATTTTCACATTAAGTCATTTAATAGCCAAGTTATCTGCCCAAAGCAAGAAAAAAGGTGTCTAGTTTAGGTGTTTTTAAAAAACTAATAAAATCTGTCAGCTTTGAAGTTGCTGTTTAGTGGATGAGTGAGTGCACTGGATCTTGTGTAAATTGGTCCCATCAGCACCACATTTATGCATGTTCAGGTGAGTGCAGCCCCCTGGTATATATATATATATAGTGTGTGTGTGTGTGTGTGTGTGTGTGTGTGTATATATATATATATATATATATCTCACATAGAGTTCAAGATTTAAACACCTTTCTATGGTGTTGGTTCAGTAACAGTATAGCATGTGTTAAGTATCAATAATAACAATTTATTACTTTTCCAGAACATAATTTGTTTCCCATATTGAAAGGTTCAACACTATGTGGAATATAATTTACAGAATTTGGCATATCAAACTGATATATTTTGCCATATCTTATTGTATGTGTTGCCTGTTTTCTCCTAACCTTGGTCTGTATCCCTTATAGCTGAAAATGTACGTTTTTCTGTAAAGGTTCCTTGATTTCAGACAAATAACAGCAAAATTGTTAATGCGCTCAGGTACTAAATATTACTTACAGAAAGTACTATTAAAAATCTTTTAAATGGGGACACTTTAGTGGTTATGGTCTCAGTATGCCCCTGGTGCTGTCCCGCAATTCTGTGGCAAGATCTCTCGAGTGGTTTGCCAGAAACTGAGACTCTGGGGTTTTGCCCTTTCTTCAGCGTATTGGTATTGAAGTTCCACTGTGAGACCCTCGGTTTCTATCAAAAACAGTTTAACACAGAATTAGGGGGTGGAACTAGTAATGTGCTGGTAATAAATGCTTGACAAGAACCGGAGGACAGTACCAGGGGCATGCTGGCACCATGACCATTAAAGTAGGCTATTAATTAATCACATATTAATTGATAATAGGTCCCACTTGAAACTGAGACTCTGGGGTTTTGCCCTTCCTTCAGCGTATTGGTATTGAAGTTCCACCGTCAGACCCTCGGTTTCTATCAAAAACAGTTTAACACAGAATTAGGGGATGGAACTAGTAACGTGCTGGTAATAAATGCTTGACAAGAACCGGAGGACAGTACCAGGGGCATGCTGGCACCATGACCATTAAAGTAGGCTATTAATTATTATTATTATTATTATTATTTTATTATTTATATAGCACCAACAAATTCCGTAGCGCTGTGCAATGGGTGGACTAACAGACACATAATTGAGATCAGACCACTGACGTACAGGAACAGAGGGGGTTGAGGGCCCTGCTCGATGAGCTTACATGCTAGAGGATTAATCCAATATTAATTGATAATAGGTCCCACTTGATAGCACTTGTAGTTGAATTGAAGATTCTACTGTTTAGTACCATTGTAGAATTGTGAGGCCATACAGAGGATGTAAATATAAAACCTAAATCCGCTCAACATATCCACACCCATTGCATGGGAGCCTTTCTTACCAGTATTTAACCCGACTGGTGATTCTACTTATGATCTTAATAAGTAGCACTGTCCTTGTTTGTTTGTAATCAGTATTAGGCAGCAACGCAATGTATGAATACATTTTTATCTGTGATTTGTTACTCTTTCCTGATCCGTGCACAGGGACATTTTAAACACAGTGGTGTAGGGAAAATATGGCAATTATTCCACTTTCCAGTACCAATGGATGTTTATTTACCCTAACACGGTCAATTACCTCAGGGTTAATACTTCAAGAACCAATTGATTTTACACCTAATTTTTAATACTTTTCAGACTAATCTAAACAATAGGATTGTCTTGTTTCTTGGTACTGTTTATGTAATTACATTTGGAGCCTAAAGTCTTCAATATGTATTTTTCACACCTCTCTTATTGTATCTCTGTTCATTTATGCTCTCTAATTGCACATTTTAATATCTACCTGTGTCATAAATTAAATTCCTTAGGAGCAGTTCTGCAAGCTGAAAGGCTACTTGGAAGAAGAGCTGGATTACAGGAAGCAAGCCCTGGATCAAGCATACATGGTATGGGTTTAAAGCAATTGTCAACTGTAAAACACACAAATCCAAGTTTCCCATTACGCTAAATATACATGCGCCTGTGGGTATTTTAAATTTGGGTGCACCTGGCTACCAGATGTCATCGTAAGCATTGTTTTATAACGGAGTCCTCTAAATAAATCTACAGAGCTGACGGAATGCTTACGGCTAAAACTACATTTCGCTTTAATTTTCTAGCAAATTTACAAGGACTTTACAGCAGGGAATGACAAATTCTAAACCAAGTCCTGTAGCCCTGTTGCCACCTGTATGTTTATTGAAGCATGTCAATACTGGGTATTTATACAGTAGTATCGTTCAAATCTGTCCTTAGGATACATCAACATGCAGGACTTGTATATACATCTGCTGGTGCCTGGGTGTCCCAATAAAAATGACAGAGCCACTGATTAATTCACCTTTGCTAAAGCAGAGGTTTCTTAAAACTATGTTCTGATTTTACCTATTTGTTTTAAAGAGCAACGTTTTTTGGAGTGTTGAATCAAACAAATTAAATGAATCATTTATGTGTCATATTAAAGGACATTGCTTTTTCTGTTGAACACAAATTTGTCATTATCAAATTATGAAAAAATAAATAAGGGCAAGAATTTTTTTAAATAATTTATTGTTGTAAGACACAGTATGATTATAAGGATGCATTACTTGCATTATTAAGAACAGGCCACTATATATATTCAGTTTAAATTACTGACAATTCTCACATTGGTGAATAAACCTTTAGGTGTGAAATATTTATATTGATGGAGTCATATTTATACAATTTTCATCCCTTTGCATACAGTAGTCCACAGGTGATATTCTTTCAAAGTCAGTTTTTTTTTTGCTACGATTTAATGGAACCTTTTGGTGAATCTAGTAATCGATAGACAGGTCACTGTGCCTGATATCCTGGGGGGAAGGGGAGCTCCAACACTGAGGAAAATACTGGGGACAACTGACCCGCTTATAGGAGACATGATGACAAATGACACCCCCCCTTTCCCCCAATATCAAATCTCTATGGGAATTGGGGGGCCAGGGCTCACTCACTGAAACGCTAAGATACGGGCACATACGCCACACTCTACAAAGCACAGTACTACTAAACTGGAACCCGAGAGCTCTCACCCAATTCGAGCAATGCACAAACGCACACTCTCCCAAATATATAAATTACTGGTCTCCCCCCAAGGAGTCCAAGAGACTCCCCCATTCCACCAGCGGTGGATGAAAGGGTTACACATTCACATGACCCCCGCCGATTGGAAGTACATCCTAACAAGGCCTATGACAGCCTCCATTAGCCTCTCAAGACGTGAAGCCTTTTACAAGCGCATCACAAGATGGTACAGGACCCCAGATCTCCTACACCATTTCTGGCCAACACTTAGTGATAAATGCTGGAGATGCGACAGTGGGGTAGGGACAATAGAACACATATGGTGGGAATGTCCACACATAAGACAGTACTGGACGGAGGTAATAGCAATAATAAAGACCATCCTAATGCTTCCACATTCACTGACACTCTCCCAAATCCTGCTGGGCTGGCCACAAACCTTCCAAAACCCGAAAACTGAGCAACTACTGTGGTTGTTATTAGGGGAAGCAAACAACCTTATTCCCTTACACTGGAGAAAAACAGAAACCCCCACGGTGACTCAATGGATAGATAGGGTAGAAGCTATGAGGGAAATGGAGAACCTATACTGGTCCCCACTAGGCCGACATGACAAACACGCCATCACTTGGGAACCCTGGCTACGGTACTGCGCAAAAAAAGACACTAATCACAGCCAACAATGATGAACCACCGCAATACTCAATGGGAACCACCCTCCCTCCCCCCCCCCACACCACCACCCTGTTAAAGCACCCAATCCCAATCCCGAGTTCTAAAGGTCGAGAAGAGAGGACTAATACACAGGCCACAGGGAGCCCCAGAACCCCTGAAAACCCCTGAGGGGATTCAGGAGTACACCGCTCGCTTACAACGACAAGTTGAAGCCTGAGTGGCACAAATCATAGTAAGATCCAGAGAAAGTAGGAGACGATTGGGCCTCAGCAAAAAGTTACGTGACACACCAAAAGAGTAATGTATCATTTACGGTCTCTATAACAAGCTATTTTCAACATGTAACAACTGACCGTGTGCCTTTGATGTACCATGCCTATTGTATTGTCCCCAATCTTACTGTTCCCCATCCCCTCATTTTTCTTCTGTACCCCTTTTTGATGACAAAACCAATAAAACTGGAATTAAATTAAAAAAAAAAAGACAGGTCACTGTGACCTGCAATAGGAGTTTAGAGGCTGCAAGAAAAAAAGCCTTTCTTCCAGCTTATTCTGTCCAATTATTTGATGCATGAGTAGTCATGTCTTAGTCCAAGTGAAAACTGTGTATGTGATGTGTGGAAGCAAAATGTAAGGAGATCTGTAATTTCTCATTTTACTAACTGACCTCTGGTTCCTTAGCGAATACAAGAACTGGAAGCCACCTTGTACAACGCGTTACAGCAAGACACAGTAATCAAGTTTGGTGAGCTTTTAAATGACAAGCAGCAGGACGAGCTCAGAATGGCAGTTGAGAAGCTTAGGCGGCAAATGTTGAGGAAGAGCCGAGAATTTGACTGTCAGATCTTACAAGAAAGGATGGAGCTTCTTCAACAAGCTCATCAGGTAAAGTTTAAACAAAGGAATATTCTGCCCAGGAGCCACATCGATCAAGAACCCTTTGATTATTGCCCTATAACAAGCTCAACACATAATGCTAGACAAATTAGTTAGGGAGCTTGCACTATGCATTAAACGTAGGATTAAAGGGAACATTTCCTAGATATCCACAAGCATTAGACTTGTAACCTTAAATTACTGTACCCATCACCCACCATGTCACTACATTGATAACTAAATACCAGTATCTCCAGTACCAAAATATCTTATCCCGTAGCCCATGATTGGACAAATAAGTACTGATTTTAATTGCCATAGTGGATTTGTTTTTGATGTGGGGGATCAAGGGAGCAGTTTATCAAGAATTCAATATAAAATAGCAGTGACAAGTTACTTTTAATGTCTTATAATTTAGCTCTGATAAATTTTCCAGCTCTGTGTAAACTTTTACGCTGGTATTATTAATCCTCATTTGTAGCTTCAAGAAGTAACACACCCTTAAAGCTTTTTTTTTTTTTTTATTTCCAGAGGATACGGGATTTGGAGGATAAAACTGATATTCAGAAAAGACAGATCAAAGACTTAGAGGAAAAGGTAAGTTATTCATTTTTTGTGTGTGTTCTTAAAAAAATGGTTTAAGTCCCCACTGTGAGATATAGTTACACTCAGATATTTTATAATCAATATTTTTTCTGCAAGAGTAACCGTAAATACATTTTGAAATTGAATTGCTTGATTTCTTAAAGTGGAAATGGTATATATCTACATGCCTATGTCTAACGCTCAAGAAGAGATACAAACTAGCCAGCTTTCCATCTTCTGCAAACCGTAAAGTACTTGGCATCCACATAAATTCCACTTTTGGCACCTTCAACCCATACATTTTAAAACTGAACACACAGAAAAACACATTTGCAAGCAGATTAGTGTATTTGAAAGCAAAATGAAAGAAAGACAAATGCAGGCAAGTAACAATTAAAGGGACACTATAGTTACCAGAACAACTACAGCTTAATGTAGTTGTTCTGGTGAGTATAATAGTTCCCTTCAGGTATTTTCATGTAAACACTGCCTTTTCATAAAAAAGGCAGTGTTTACATTGCCCCTAGGGACACCTCCAAGTGGCCACTCCTCAGATGGCAAAGCATTGGATTGGTTAAAAATTGGCCATTTCAAATATGTCACAAAGGGGGCGGAGCCAGCGCCGGCAGACCCGTGCAGCATTGGAAATAAGGTGAGTTTTATACTTTTATAGCAGGACTAAGGGGGGGTGGGGGGAGCAAGCCACCTAAATGGTTGGTTTAGCACTATAGGGTCAGGAATGCATGTTTGTGTTCCTGACCCTATAGTGATCCTTTAAGTAAAACGGTAATATCGTGATATGGATCACTTAGAATTCCACCAAACAGGACTCTGGTTCCAGGTATGGTAGACCCTATCCACAAAGAAAGAATACATTGGAAAACAGCTGAAAGTACTGAACTCACGTTTCACATTTCTTACATAGTCTCTTTCTTAAATAGTTAAGTAATTAGGAGGTTAATGAAATTTCAGCTAAGGAATGCGTAGTTATCTAGTCTAACATGAAAATTTGCTGCACGTAGGTTGTACAGGTTTCCTGAGCTTACTGTGGCAGTGAGACAAAAATAATCCAGTTTATACCTCTCTTGATATAGTGTTCATTATAATCATTGATTTCTTAAATACTAAAATGTTATAAAAAATGTTATTATTACATACTTGACAAACGTACATCTATAGTTAAATATTTTTGCTGTTATAATACTTAAGGCAATCATTATCAATAAACATTATAAACTAAATTACTTATGTAGTTTGAGCTGTATATAAATTTACAAATATTTAAAGTTGAAAGAGGTTAATTAAATACAAAGTCCCCTAAATTAACATTCATCAGTGTTTACAATATATGGCATTATATATTTAAGATTGTTTTAATAAATGTAGGTCAGGGAGCTTTATTAAAATAAACACTAATAAGTTACTACTGCACCACAAAACCTAAATATCTATATATAATTACTTTGTTTAGCAGGCATATCCCCAATAAAAACATGCATACACTTAATAATGCATTTCCTCATTGGTGATATATCTAAAAACAGCTTGCACAAAGGGCAAGATATCTTGTCTGAAGCGTTTGCAAGCCACCCCCTTCTTCCCCGGCTCAGACTTTCTGTGTCTGTTCAATTACAATCTTACCAATGCAGCTCAGTGTGAAGTCTTGGGGCAATTGCCTGTCTCATGAGTTAAACTCCACTGAGCTACAATACAGGAAGTAACAGGATCGGTCTTCTGACTGACAGTCTGGGGGGGGGTGACAAGGTTACTTTATAAAAGTGCCAATTTCTATTGAAATTGCAATTTTCTATTAAAAACTGAAAAAGAGATCATACTCTTCACACATAAAGCACTCCAGCAAGCTAACGTGTTTTAGGTGTTTGGAGTGTTCCTTTAATATCTTGGCATTGGCGCATGAATGGATATTGTCTTATGAGCTGGACAGGGCAATCTTGATTGTAGACTATGGGTAGACCTATAATTTTTACAGCTTTATTTGGGAGAGTGCTGATTTTCAGTAACAGTAATATAGTATTCTGTTATGATATAGTTTCCTTTTATATAGTTAAGTACCAGATTATTCCAAATTAGAATGCTGTCAATCCAGGTCCGTCTTTTTCTTGGTGTGAGATCATTGATATACAGTATTTAGAGCTTTGCATGACCATGTAAGTGGAAACCATTGGTATTGGTGATAGATCATTCATAATTAATGTATCTAAAGATAAATAACCTCAAAATTATATTTTATCCAAGCCAATACCTCTAGTAAGTGCTGCATTAGTTCATTGACAAATTTGACCAATGTAGAGATTTTGAGATTTAAAACAATATTCCCGTTAATACTGTTCTGTCTGCCTCCATAGTTTTGCAACCAAACAAATTACTTATTGTCGGACTGTTTGGCAATGAAACATGTGGTTTTATTTTAAAGCTTCATGTGTTCAGTACATTATGTATCTAGCACATTTCATGTATCGTCTTACTAAATAGCATTATTTTTAACTTTTTTTTTTTTTCCTTGTAACAAATCCTCTAATTACCAATGTGGTCATAAAAATATGCTTTAAGTAAAGGGTCCACATTCCCGGTCGGTATGATTAACAAACATCATTTCTATCCCTTTCGTTACTACAAGTATGTAGTTTATATGTTGTGATCATTGCTGTTTATGTAAAACAAACATTCCCTTAGAAGCCTTAGCCGCAGTGCACTATGAGTCTCTTGTTTTCCCGATTGAATGTCATAAAGATAATTACGGACTTACTGATTTGCTGATCTGAACTCTTCCAGATGGCTTCCTATCCTTGTGTGCCCAGATCACAGATAATGATTACTTGGTTTGCGATCTGTCAGGCTATATTACTTAAAAAATTGCAATTAAAACATGGCATCAAACCTGCTTTTTGTGTGGCTGTTTATGACTCCTGTGTTCAGTTACACACAGTGAATATCATTATTATTATCACCTGTAGTCAGATACTATATTAACTGTATTAACTCAATTATCTCCAGGCAGAAGAAACACATATTTTACAAAACCCCAAAAGTACCCCAAAAACACATAAAATCCCCACAATTATGACATCCCTTGATAGCCCTGATCTGGGTGACCAACATATCCAAAATTCACCCAGATCAGTTCAGGGGTTCAGGAATCTTATGGAAGTCATGTATTTGACTGACCGCAGGCATGGTCCCATGCCCAAAACAGTTCCAGAGAATCAGGGCTTACGGTCGGTCTAGTTCAGTAGTTTGAAAATGAACAAACACCGAACAAAGTCAATAGTCTTGTCAATAAGCTCCAGGGTGGTTTCTGGTTCATGCAGTTGTTCGGTAATTCGAAGAGCCGCTTTGAATTGCTTTGGGTATTCGAAGTGCTACTTCATAAGTCCAAAAAGGCACAAACAGTGATTTAAACCAAGTTTCATAACAGGGGCCATAGTCACAGAGTAGGAAGCTGGCAAACAGACCCCTCCAAAACCCAGTGGCGAGGTCACTTTCGCCACATCACCCAATCCACGTTTTCTTAAATTCTACTCACCAGCATGCTTGTCTTCTGCTTTATTCTACTTACCTGTTTTTCAAGACACCTTTCTCATCTCATCTTACTAATGATCAAACTAGAATTAGATACAGTGAAACATAGCATCTGCGTTTCTGTGAATATATATATCTTGATGATAAGGGAAGATTTTTCATTGTCTTGAGGCAACATATAGCAACTCACAACTAGTTTATTGCATGTGTTATATAGCGTTATCATCTATTGCAGCTATTTTTCAACAAAGAAACTTCTAGTAAAATTTGATAAATTACATTATCCAATTGCCAGCAAGGTTTTCATATGTGATCAATTATACCCAATGAAAATATTTTTTTGTTCGGTGAGGACTATGAAAATGGGATATCTTAGAAGTAATACTTCTATAATCTGTTCATTCTTTGCCATTCCCATTGACGAGAATGGACAATTCATTATATAAATAGTGTCTTTCTTCCTAAGTCCAAATTCCTGTTTTATCTATTTAGACATTATTAAATGGACATAAAACTTCTAACTTATTCTCCGACAGATAGTAAAACTAATTCAGTCATATTATAGTTCTGTTTAGGAAATTAATAATGTTATTAGTGTTTAGTGACTCTAGTCTGCACACAGACCTCCCTGTGTTTGTTAAACCCTGTCCTCTTTTCCTCTGCAGTTTCTCTTTCTATTCTTGTTCTTCTCTCTCGCCTTCATTCTTTGGCCTTGATGCTACAATGCCTCTTGATCAGGTAAGAGCTGTCTTTTGTCTCATTTTCATCTCGTAACTTGGTGCATTGGTAAATGGTAATTTATTGCTGAAATATAATCACAACTGAAAAATATTTTGGAGAGATTTTGGTTGCATTGTCTTCCAAACCCATATCTGTCTTGGTAGCACCAGACTTTTGGTAAGTAACACACATTTGTGCGCCCTTTATCTTACAGATTTTTTTTTTTATCACCAAAACAATCACCATCAACAAAAGGAAAAGAGATCCTGTAGCATAGGTCCTATGGGAACAGAAGGTACCAAATACCTACTAGTTAAAAGAGGGACAGGTGGTGGTGACATAGAGTAGGGAGAGTCCTACAAAGCCCATTGATTGAAATAATTAGAGAGAGAAGAGTAATGACAAATACAATTGAGTAAGAAAATTTTTGAAGGGGACAGGTCTTCACCACTAATGGAAGAGCTGTAGAGGCTCCTCAGCTAAACTTACACAATGAGCGTAACTCACAGAATCTTTAGTCCATTGCTGTTACTGCAACTGAATTTCCTTAATCAGGAGTGACCTGAAATTTGAAGAATGCATTTAAGAGGTGGGGTGGGGGTTTAACCCCTTAAGGACACGTGACATGTCATGATTCCCTTTTATTCCAGAAGTTTGGTCCTTAAGGGGTTAAGTGGGCCAACCATCTTGTATTAATAGCGTTCCTTTTAACATCTCTTTACCTTATGTTTCATCTTTGTACTGTTACAAAGCATAGACCAGAGACGTTCTGTTGTGCGCTGCTAATTTACTGTTTTCTTTTGTGTTGCAGAATGTTAGAAAACATGGATAAGCCCTTGCATAAAGACAAATGCTTCCATATTTCAAAGAGGAGAAAACATTGTTTACATCTGGGCTGAATGACAGATAGTCATGTCTACTCAACGTTGTATTTTTAAAGCCATTGCTCCTGATCTGCTGCTTGGCAGCTCCCGTGCGGTCCTGTCTAAAGTTACAGTATATGCTGCATTCAGTGGAAATGTACACGTTGATCCGTAACGAGAGAATCAAACTTTTATTCTTCTCAATTCACCAAGGAACACCAGGTCAAGAAAAAGTACAAGTAAAGTCTTGGGCTAAAACCAAAGTTACCAAGAAACAATCTATTCCCTGCTGTGTAGGGGAAAACTTTTAATGTAACATCAAAAAAATCCAATAAATGAATTAACTAAAATAAAAAAATAATTTAAAAAAAAAATCACCGCAAAGGACAGAGCTGGAAAGGAGACATATTCACTACCTGACGGAGGTTATTTACAATAAAATATTTAATTCTAACAGTCTGGTTTACTTAATACAGGGATGTTATTTGTGTTAACTCAGGAATTGTGACAGCCAAAACGTGACTGTAACTCCAGAGCGGGGCCTGCTAGTTGTTCATTTTATAATAATTAGTTTCCCCTTTGTTACGCAAACTGAGGTTCAAACTAAGATTGGTACATTTTGCTGAATACATGAGAACCTTTACTCTAGTGCATTATGGGTAAGGAAAAAAGGCATGCTTTTCACGTAAAAATATGGCATTACGTTTTTGTTCTTCATGGGGAGTTTACAATAACCGTATGATACAAAGTCAATAAGATAATAGTTTTGAAAATAATATGATCACCTCAATGTATGGTAATGGATGTCTGTATAGACATACCTAAGAAACTGGTATAGAATTTGCTCAATATCTTGTTCCTATTAATATGGCACGGGTGAACAGCTACCCCTGACTTTGACTACTTAAACACAACTGAACTAATTGGTTTCAACTTTTTAGATTGTGGCTTTGCCTGCTGCATTTTATGAATAACATTTCTCTCAAACATTATGATTTCCATATTGCTAGCAAATGTATAGGTGTTATATTCATTTGGATCTCCCTAATGCTAGGAATTGTTAGAGTGGGGTGGTCACACCATAGGATGGAATCACATGCCTACATGCACACATTAAAATATGAATATCAGGATTTAGATCTAAAACCAAACGTGCAGTGATGTTTGAAGAGATAATCCAGAATACAGATAAGCAACAGCACGCACATTAAAGAATATAAGTTTAAACCTTACAAAGTTACTAAATGATCTAAAACTGTATTTGTATGTTCCTTAATCTGTATTTTGTATATATTTCGGTATTTACAGATGCATAACTGCTGAGAAATGCATCTTCCTGGTGTGCCTCCCAAATTCATCCTCCCTCCCATCCCCCCCAGAAAATCCTGGCCCTCCCATTGTTTTCATCTGGAGCACTGTCAATATCCATTTTGCCATTTTAGTTTTATTGTATTTTTCTTATTTGTTTTTTACAATCTAGATTTCATTGAGCAATTTAGACTATACAGATCTGCTATGGACGGTGAGAAGTAAAGCTGCAATATTTAAGAAATTATATGAAACATTAGATATAAAGACTAGTAAGAAAAATATTGTATAAAACATAAACTCCAGTCCCCACGGGGCCCACGGGGCAGGTGCCTCGGGCCCCCCAAGAGTAACTGGGCCCGGGGCAGCTGCCCCGTTTGCCCCGCGTTAAAGACGGCCCTGGTAACCAATATTCATAAACAGAAAAAGATAAAAACAATATACTTAAGAACAAGTTAAAGACAACATCAGTTTAAGATTATCATCTATTAATTCCACTGCAGAAAACTTAACCAGTTTGCAAAAAGATGTATAGCATACCGTACAGCTTTTGCAATACATTAAACCTATGATGTGCAGAGGTCTTTGGAAAATCTTTTTATTCTCCGTTTTTTGACCCATTTTAAGGGAGTGACAAAAAGGCAAATAAATGAATGCTTGTTTTTTGTTTATCCGTTTGTTTTTTCTTTTCCAAAAACCATGCATTTGTAATCATAAAAAAAAAAATCAAGATGGAAAAAAAAATTCTGCAGGTTAGGTTTCCTTTTAAAAGCAGTAGTTAAGCGATAACTTGTGAAAACTTAAAATAAACCTCCTGTAGTCTGTCAAACAACATTCATAACAGAACAGGCCAAAAATGCATGACCAAAATAATGGAAGATTTCACTTTAAAACACATATACCGTACAATACAATCTGTTTCAATTGATTGCAAACAACAGGTGAAAAAAAAACAAAAAACCATGAATGAATTTAGCTAGCTTCTAAAATGTCAATGTGCATGCAAGACCTCTCTCACTATCTTTATTGTAACTATAGCCATGCAGTATTCCTTTAAGTAAATCTGGAGGGGGGTAGGAGCCAGTCTGTTACCATAATCAACGTTCCGAAAAAGGGGAATAGAGTACGGCAAAGTATTACCTAGGATATGCTCCCGTCACAAGTAAACCTCCCAGAATTAGGTGCATGAAATGAACTGTCTCTGATTAACATTTGTATCCAGCATCTCAAAAAAGTAAACAAATAAATTTACATTTATATAACATATATCTCAAATTCACACTCTTTCCATCAAATCTGGATAGTTTCAAGGTCTGAATAGGATTATATTTAAAGAACAGTTGTTAAGTATTTGTGCACCAATGTAAGTGT
Organism: Pelobates cultripes; assembly: GCA_933207985.1. NCBI lineage: Eukaryota > Metazoa > Chordata > Amphibia > Anura > Pelobatidae > Pelobates > Pelobates cultripes. Next base: position 277,682,281 of record OW240914.1, on the reverse strand, counting down.
AGGCATACTGCAATTATGTGCGGCTTTAATATTTTAATGTCATGCCTTCATTCTTTTTGATTTAGACAACTGAATTCATCCCTTTAGAGGCATTACTAAGGTTACCAAAATATGGCTGGCAGCCATCTTACTTTGTGGCAGACAAATAGGTGTCAGCTACTGTAGCAATATTTCTGTGAAAAGGATACTTATCACTTCTGTCCCTGTTTGTAGAATATTTTACATGTAACAGTAACATTAGATATTCCTTATTGTTTATATTTATTCTAGCTACTGCTATACATATTAGCTGGTCACATCAAGTTGCCATGTTTTAGTGATTTTATTTACGTTATCAGAAGTCTGTATTTCTAGCCAACAAATTATAGTTGTTACTATATTTTAGGTTTGGTCGTTCATTTTTTGGAAAGTGCCACATGATATAAGAAGCATGGGTTCTAGACACTATTAAAATAGTGTTGTGATACTGTATAATAGATCCTATAATGTTGTTATGCGAGGTGCATAGCAACCTCTGAGGGCAAGATCTGAATGACTGGCAGACAATTGGACACCATTGTAAAGCAACATAAATTTAATTATCTGTGTTAATCTTGTGAATGAAAGCATAGTGGTTTTAATGCAGAAAGCAGTGAATGCTATCAAAAGCTGCTAAGCTGCTCTTTTGATGACATTGAAAAACAATTTAGGCAGTAAAGCTGCCGCTGACTATAGAGCTGATACTCACTTAAAGAGATACTACAGTCACCAAAACAACCTTAGCTTAGTGAAGCAGTTTTGTTGTATAGATCATGCCCCTGCAGTCTCACTGCTCAATTCTTTGTCATTTACGAGTTAAATCACTTTGCTTTTACCAGCTGTAGTCATACCTCTCTGCATGTGACTTGAACAGCTTTCCAAAACACTTCCTGTAAAATGTCATCTAATGTTTAAACTTACTTATTGCATATTCTGTTTAATTCAGAATTAATGCTCTGCTAATGGCCTTTTAGACCCTACAGGAGCCTACTGTGTGTGATTAAAGATCAATTCAGGTTGCACAAAGAGAGAAAGTTAAAACGATTTACTGGTAGTTGTATGTGCACCTCTGTATCTTCCACTCTGTGTACCATGCGGTTTCTACTTACCTTAAGTTTATACACTAAACTGAGAATAATGGAGGACTGGCAAACCATTACAAATTTAAGATCTAAACCGATAACATGGAAAAAAAAGCTCAAATCTAATATCTGAAATTTCCTTGCTGATTCTCTACAATTCTCTGTAGTGCATAAACCCCATCTGTGTCAAACACTCCGTTTGCATTCCTCATGCTTTATCCTTTTGAGTTTGTGTCTTTTATATCCTCTGTTTTTCTTACACTGTAGACTTTTTATCAGTCTCACAAGAAAACAGGGATGGAAGGAAAATATAATTCAGTGTGGTAGCAGCAACATGATGTCTAAATTTCAAGTGATACTTTCTAACAGTGGAACATAATTCTGCAGTGATGTCATCAAAACGCAGCCAGAGAGACACAGCTGTGTTGCCTAAAACTGCTATGAACACTTTGCATTCAATCAAGTGTACACAGCATTTTAACTTTTTCTGCATTATTTTTTTCATTTGTTTTATTTTAATTAAAACTGTAAGACATGTATTAACATATATTTCAGATTTATGGGAAACGTTAAAAATATATGTTAATTACAGAGAAGTATTGATAAGTTCTTTAAGAAAATGCTATGCATCAACCAAGATCAGTGGATGTTTCATGTAATACTTGCTATATGAGAATGGGCTTATTTCATCACTGTGCACATAATGCCTTATGGTACCATCTATGACATCTGATAAGTTCACACATGTCAAGTGAGTGCCGGAGATGTTTGCTGCATTTTTTTCAATGTTGTCAACCTTTCTGGCAATCACACAGTTAATATTTATCAAGTAGTGAACATAAAATGGCTTTGTGATATCTGTAGTGCCTTATGCCTAAAATCTCAGCGCATAATGTATAATTGACTCAATGATGTTTAGTAACATAACATGCTGTAAAGTAGATACGTGTTATTTGTGAGTGGGAGAATGTTACTGTACACTGTCAGCGAATAATTATTTCATACAGTTCTATAGATTCCATCAAATTCTCAGTGACGTGGATTGTAAATTGTACTCTTCATAAAACACAAATGAGACGGTTTAGAGGGTAAATCCTTATTGCTTACATGGTGGTAGCTTATCAGAACTTTGTATATTCCAAATGTTATCTAATCCGCAAAGAAATTGCTTGGCGTCATGTATAAAGAGCAATCTTGGGGTGGTGTTCTAAATTGGAGCAATCAGAAGGAGAGTTTGGTTAAATTCCATGATAATTTATCCAATTTTAGAACTTTTTGGTGTAAAGGAAAGAAAAACTATGAAAGAAATGTTAATTTATTAGACAAGCTAGTGTATACATTGTAGCTGTTAATAAGAACAATTCTAGAGCAAATTTAAAGAATACAAAGTGGTGCCATCGGCACGAACATTCTGTCGGCTTCCATGGTGAGCGTTACACCTAGAACTTTAAATGCTTTTCATACATAAACATGAAGAGAGTATTTATCAAGACAAAATAGATTATTCATGGGGGGGGGGGAAGCTAACTATAATCAATCACCATGGAAACCAACAGAATGTGTCTCAAAATGTAGCACTTTGCTCCAAATTAGCATTAGTTTGCCTTCATAAATCTTCACCCAAATGTTTTAATCCCACATTAGATATTTTTTTAAGTACATTTGATAATAGAGTAACTAATCATATTTATTTATCTATTTTAATAAAATATGAATTAGCTCTGTTTGTTCATAATTGTTTTCTCTATTTTTAACATTTAGTTGTGCCCAATTCAATGCAGTTCTAACTAACTTTGATATATAAATATGACATATTTCATGTCTGAACAAATGTTTTTGAAATTTGATTTACTAGATAGCCAAATTATATTCCAAACTAGATGGGCATATTTATGAAGACAAAACTGGAGCAATTCTGAGTTACAGCTCCAGTGTAAAACTGTTGAAATGTTTCTAATGCTTGCTCCTCGTATAGAACCCATCTTAGAATTGATCCAGTTCTCTCTCTCTCTCTCTCTCGAGAGAGAGAGAGAGAGAGAGAGAGAGAGAGAATTGTTCCACAAATGTTGATAGCTATTCAAAACTAGGAATAGGCAACAGAGCTTCCAATTGGCTCATCTAATTTTAGCATATTGTATCACCATCAATCAAAATGTCGCCTTCTGATCACAGTTTTGAACATGACATCCTACCCTCATTAGCAGCTTCTCTAATATATGGTTAAGTAAATAATTGCCATCACAAACACTCCATCATGGTATCTTTCTTCATTTGTATATACTGACTGAGGTCCCTCGTACTTGAACCTTCACCCTTTGCCATTGAAAGTGAGGTCCACCTCAGACTTGTGAGGTAGGAGTAGATTTCACAGAGGTAAAGGTGTTAACAGGTTATCAAGTTAAGGGATATCTATAATGTACAATAATTATGTTTCTTTTTTTCAGAGACATCAATGGTTGTTAAGTAATATACTTTTGATGGTTTAAACCTGTCGTGTTGGCTTGCTCCCTTTTTTTCTTATGTTTGCAAATTGTACCAAACCCTGTTAAAGTCAACAGGTCCCACCATCATCCCTGAATTATAAACCATCTAATGTACTGTATTTCTTCATGCAGTGAATTGCACGACAAGAGTGCCACTGTACCTTCTATTTCTTCTGCTAGCTAATTCACATAGTGGTTTGAAAAAATGAATACTGTACATAATTATATTATTGATGTATATAGTAGACTGTTTTAGCATACAAAAGTGTACTTCCTTTGAATAAGGAAATGGAAATGATCTATACTGCTCATTAAAATGTACAATTTGATTTTGTACTATGCTTCTGCCTAATAGCCACTTGTATATTTTGTGTTTTTTTTATATTATGGTTTTTAATTTCATTGTATTTGGGGAAATGTGTCTTCTGACACGAACTGCTGATTAGAATGAAGATGTGTTGATCCAATTTTCCAACCTCTGGTACTCTTCATGAATTAATAATTTAAAAATAAAATTGTGTGTTTGTTTATATTTTACTTATTTCATCATGCATTTTAACTTGTTATGTGAACTGGGTCTACCTCCTCTTTTGCTAACAACTACAGCTTGACATTTTATAGTTGTGTTCCTACCAATCATTTCCATAATGGTCAAGATATTAACAAAGTCCCTCATCAGATAAAATTAAGTCCATATTTCTCCTCTGTGTGCCTCCTACTATATGTAGATATGGAGTATTGTTTTTCATGAACTTTATGTAGAAAGCATGTAAGATGAAACCAAACAGCTCTTTCAAATAATGCATATGATCCTCAACGCTCCATAGAGATAGGCAATAGATAAATTTATTTTAAAAAAATCAATGTAATGACAAGAAAAAAAGACTTGGGAATGATCCCCAATATATAACGTTAAAAATATAGGGACTACAGTAACTTCCTCTGTGCACATAAGAAACAGTGAATTAAAGACACCTCAGGGTACAGGCATGACATTCTTTATTTTAATCTTTATTTGCATGTTATACCCTTTAGAGCAGGGTTGTCAAACATGCGGCCCCCCCAGATGTTGCTGAACTACAACTCCCATGATTCTTTCAATGAAACAGATAACCAGGGAATCATGGGAGTTGTAGTTCAGCAACATCTGGGGGGCCGCATGTTTGACAACCCTGCTTTAGAGGTTTGTCTCAGCCCTAGGACAAAATTAGGTAATGGGACCCCTCTGTCCAGTCCTGTGTAACCTCTTACCTCCCTTATACTCTGAATGATCCCCAATATGTAACTAACACAGTCAAACATCCCAAAAAAAACAACAAAAAAAACATTCTGCCAGTGGTTGGAAAATGCAGGGCTGAAAGACAGCACTGAGGCATTATTCCTAGCAGAACAGGAACAGGCACCCACCAGGGGTCTACAACACCAGGCAAGACCCAAGGTGCAGACTGTGTAAAGGGGCCTCTGAGAAAATCCACCACATAGTGGCTGATTTCAAGATGTTAGCATGAACCGCATGCACTAAGAGACACAACTAAATTGCTGGGATTGTGTCCCGAAACATCTGCACAGAATATGGGCTGGGCTTCCTAAATCCAGATTGGAGATACCACAAAGGGTAGTTGAGAATGACAGAAAAGCAAGTACTGGCCAACCAATCTGACATCTTGATGGTAGACAAGGAGCGGAAGACTGCAGTAGTACTGGATGTGGCAATACCCAGTGACTATAACATCCAGAAGAGAGAACTTTAGAACATGGACAAATCCCAACGACTGAAAGCAGAGCTAGAAAGGATGTAGAAAATGAAAACAGCAGTTGTCCCAGTTGTGTTAGGAACACTCTGGACTCTGACTCCCAAGTTGGGGAGTGGCTTCAACAGATTCCAGGTGGGACATCTGAGATCACAGAAGAGTGCAGTTTTCCAGAACAGCTAAGATACTGCCCAGAACCTTCAGACTCCCAGGCCTCTGGTAGAAGACCTGAGAATTAGGAATAAATATACTACCCAAGAGCGGTGAGAAAAATATTTTTATATATATATGTATGTATGTGTGTATATATATATATACATATATATAGTTGTCATCAAAATTATTCAATCCCCATTGATTGAAAATCAGGATTATTGTCAAAATCTACAGACTTTCAGTTATTTGCTATGAACACATCAAACAAAAGCATTTGAAATAGCTCCACAAAAGAATGCTTAAAGTGATTTCCCTAAATTCAACTGAAAATTCAATTTATAATGACTTCTCCAGTTATTCAACACCTTCATGGCAAGCATCTTTAGTACTTAGTAAAGCATCTATAGTACTTAGTAAATGACCTGCTGCAAATGAGATACATAGCCAGATACCAGCTTCTGGCAGCATTCCTGAGGAATCTTAGCGTATTTCTCATGAGCAATGGCCTCCAGTTCAGTAATATTCTTGGGTTTGCATGCTGCAACTGCCTTCATCAAATCCCACCACATGTTTTCTATGAAGTTCAAGTCAGGTGACTTTGATGGCCACTGCAGAATTTTCCAGGACTGCTTCTGCAACCAAGCCTTGGGGGAATTTGAGGTCCAATGACACCCAAGCTTCAGCTTCCTCACAGACGACATGACATTTTCTACTAGAATTTCTTGATACATTAATTAATCTATCTTGCTTTTTACATGCTGCCAGTTTCTAGTGCCAGAGGATACAAAGCAGCCCCAGAGCATCTCCAAGCCACCACAATGCTTAACTGTAGGAAGAGTGCTCTTTTAAAAAAATGCTTCATTCTTCATCCTCCAGACATACCGCTGATCCATTGGGCTGAAAAGTTCCACATTTGTTTAATCGCACCACAGAACAGAATCCTAAAACTTATGTGCCTTACTTTGCTCACTGAAACCTCAGTGCCTGTTGCCACCAAGTCTTGCTGCATATCTTTTGCAATCACTTGAGGGCAGTCAGTGATAGCTTCCTTTTTCTGCCCCGTCCAGGTATTGTAACCACTGTTCCTTCAATTTTGAACTTGCACACAATGCTTCCAATGATTTTTCTAGGAACATTTAGTACCTTCACTAACTTTTGGTATCCTGTTTCTTGTTTGTGAAGGGCAATAGTCTCTTCTCGTAAAGGACCATTATATTGCCAGGAAAACAAACTCGTTTTCCTGGCACTATAGTGCATTTCTCAAAGCTTTCCTATGGACGTCAGTGTCTTCTCACTGTGATTTTTACAGTGGGAAGTGCCTTTAGCTGCTGTCAATGAGACAGCCACTAGAGGCTGGATTAACCCATGTGTAAACATAGCAGTTTCTATGAAACTGCTATGTTTACTGCATGCAGGGTTAACCGTAGATGGACCTGGCACCCAAACCACTTCATTCACTGAAGTGGTCTGGGTGCCTATAATGGTCCTTTTACTTTGTGGTCCATTCTTTTGAATTAACCATATTTCTAACATGCAGTCAAATGTGACACTCAACAAACACCTAACCAGTTCAGTATTTCAGCTCAAGCACAGCTGGTGTAACTAATGAAGCCCTTGAGACAACACCTGTTTTGCATATTTGTACTGTTGTGAGGGATTCTATTCAGGGTGTTGAATAATTTTGAGACTGGAGTTGCATTTTCAGTAGAAATTTGGGAATTCACTTTAAGTATTCTCTGTGATGAGCTAGTTCCATTGCTTTTGTTTGATTTGATCATTGCAAATAGCTGAAAGTCTGTAAATTATGACATTAAACCTGATTTTCAATAGTGGATCAATAATGTTTATTACAACTGTATGTATACCACAGTTTTTGTACAGCTATCTCCAATCATTGTGCACATGAAATTACTACAATCTAAAGCGGCCAGAAACTGGTTATGCTAGAAAGCATTCAATAGGATTGTTTTAAAAAACATATCCAATTGTATGCGTTTATCAATAGCTTCACCTGTAATGGGGTAATTTGTCCAACTTAACTCAACCAAAAACTTTCCAAACCTTCAACACTATCTACTTCACAGTAAGTCAATATCGAATAAACAGAAAACAACAGAGTAACACTGTAAGACTAACTTTCGTGAACTCACAAGAAAATAGCTTCTCCATCTTGGATAAATCCAGATTCCTGAGATCCACCTAGACACGTATCTGCCTCCATTAGATATTTAGCATGAACCTAGACCGTAGCATATAGAATAAAAAAAAAAAAAAAATGCAGGATGCCAACAATCTATAAAATAAATAGTCTAATTATTGCACATAACTGATATAAAAGCAAAGACTGCACAACAATAAACACTTTGTGTCAGTATACAATCCCCCAATCCCAGTTTCCTCAACTATTCGTGTTTAATCTGGGATTATGATTTCTTCAGGGTGTGATGGAGTCAATATTCTAAATAAAATACCATGAAAACAAATGTTTACCAATTTCTCATACAAAAAAAGACCGCGAGAATCTATCTCCTCGACAATCATAATCAGGGCCGGACTGGGAAAAAAATTAGGCCCGGGAATTTTTCAATTAGAGCGGCCCCCCATGAAGGGGGCGGGGCCAGAGAGGGTGTGTTTTGTCATCACTAATGACAAGTACACCCCCTCTGAAAGTGAGCATGTTGGTTCAATGCACAGAGCCCTGCTGAAGAGCTTTGGCATTAGAAAAAGGCCCTGAATTTGTTCTGCGCAGCGCAAGCAAATGTAATAACATGCTTGCGCTGTGTTTGCTTTTAAATTGTCTCTGGTGTCTCCACAAGTGGGATACCAGAGGACAAAAGGGCCAGGAAAGTGTATGGTGCATGTGTTTGGCGCATGCTTGTGGGATTGCCTGTGTGTAGAGTGTGGTGTGGTATTGTGTAAATAGGTCAATTTTGTGGTGTAATATGTGTGGCTAGGGGCTGTAGAGAGTGCGTGTATAGGGGCATAGTGTTATAGGGGATGTAGCAAGTGTGTGCATACGGGCAGTAGTGTGTGTGTATAGGTGACGTAGTGTGTGTAGGGGTTGTAGAGAGGGTGTGTTTAGAGAATGTTGTATGTATTTGCTTACAAGGAATGTAGTGTGTGTGTAGGTGGTGCAGTGTGTGTGTAAGAGATCTAGTGTGTAAAGGACTCAGAGTGTGTATAGAAGATTGTGTGTGTGTGTAGAGGATTAAGAGTGCATATAGGGTAAGGGATCTAGCGTGTATCTGGAGCGTAATGTGTGTAGTGGTGCAGTGTGAGGGGCGCTGTAGTGTGTGTGTGTGTGTATATATATATATATATAATATATTTGGACGTATTGTATGTGTGAGGTGCGCAGTGTGTTTGTGTAAGAGGAGTGCTGTGTGTAAGGGTGTTTTTATCTGCCGTCACATTCTGGGTTTCTAATTTTATTTGTCTGTTAAGGGTTATTTTATATAATATATATGTGCTGTATATGTGTGGGAGTGAGGGTGCTGTCTGTCTGAGGGTGCTGTGTGCGTCTGGGGGTGCTGTGTGTGTCTGTGGGGTGCTGTGTGTGTGTCTGGGTGTGCTGTGTGTGTCTGGGTGCTGTTTGTGTCTGGGTGCTGTGTGTGTGTCTGGGGGTGCTGTGTGTGTGTCTGGGTTCTGTGTGTGTGTCTGGGGGTGCTGTGTGTGTCTGGGGGCTCTGTGTGTCTGGGGGTGCGCTGTGTGTGTCTGTGGGGTGCTCTGTGGGGGTGCTGTGTGTGTCTGGGTGCGCTGTGTGTGTCTGGGTGCTGTGTGTGTGTCTGGGGGGGCTGTGTGTGTCTGGGGGTGCGCTGTGTGTGTCTGTGGGGTGCTGTGTGTGTCTGGGTGCGCTGGGGGTGATGTGTGTGTCTGGGGTGCTGTGTGTGTGTCTGGGGGTGCGCTGTGTGTGTCTGTGGGGTGCTGTGTGTGTCTGGGGGGGCTATTAGGGAAATTATTTTAAATATATATATATTTTTATTAATAATTAAAAAAAAAAAAAGTTATGTCCCCCCCTTCTTACCTTTAGCCTGGGAGGGGAGCCTTGTTGCCATGAGGGGGGCATGCTGTCATGGAGGATGCTGCATGTGGTTAGAGTTCACTCTCGCGAGATCTGAGCGTTGCCGTGGTAACCGTGGCAACGCTCAGAATCCCGCGAGAGGACCCGCCAGAGCTGCTTGTTAGAGCTCTGCCGGGTCCTCTCTCCTGCCTCCCTCACTCCCTCCTCAGACATCTCCCTGTCTGTGGGCCGGTGAGGGAGATGTTTGATCTCCCCACCGGCCCATGGAGGCACACAGCAGGGCCGGCGCTCGGATAGCGCTGGCCCTGCAGCGGCCGGCCGGGGAGATCCCCTGCCGGCCTCGGTCCCACGGCCATCGTGGCCCACCGGGCATTTGCCCGGTATGCCCGATGGCCAGTCCGGGCCTGATCATAATGCCAACTGTGTAAAATTAGCTGCTTCTTCCATACACCATACACATCCCCGCTTCAGTCTCAGTAATTCCAAACAAAACCAGCAAATTATCCCTAAAACCTATTTGCACCTTCCATTGCTGATCCTGTCCTACTCCATTGCAAGTTCCCATTTTCTCCACTTACTCTTTTTCCATAAACAACCTGCATGCCTTCCACGAAATATCTCCCTTCCTCATTCACTGCAGGTCCACCTAGTTCAGTTTCAAAACTCTTCTTCCATTTTGCATAATTTTTTACTACTTGTTCCTATGATTTTTGGATTAGTATGTCATTGAGGGTTATTCACTAAAGTGAGAATTCAGTGTGAATTTCAACGTTAAAGTAAAAATAGACAAACTGGAAATACTCTCTAAGTTTAGCTAACCTGGCCTTAAAGGGACACTAAAGGCACCCAGACAACTTAGTCTCAGGTGGTCTGGGTGCATGTCCCTGCCCCCCTTAGCCCTGCAATCTAAAACATTGCAGTGCTAGACAGCCACTAGAGACCTTCCCATGGGGAAGGTCAAATGCAATTGAATGTTCGCTGCACATGCGCATTAGTTTCCACCAATTAGTCTGATGTCGGCGGAGAATGAGTGTAACCAAGCCCCGTGTGTAGCGGCGGAATGGGTACGTATGCTGATGGGGCCCATCGGTTGGCCCAAGCATTTAGGGCATCCCAATGGGCCCTATATCTTTAGGGGCCTGGTCAGCACTGTGGCCATGTAATAGCGCGACCAGACCCCTTTAAAAATGTCAGCCGCATGGGAGGGAGGAGAAACAGGCTGTGAAGAGGGAGAGCCACCCTCCTGCAACGAAAACATAAGAAACAGGAGGGTGGCTGAAAAATGAGCTGTGTGTTTTAGTATGTATGTATATGTATGTATGTCAGTATGTATTTATGTATGTATGTGTCAGTATGTATATCAATATGAATGTATTTGTCAGTATGTATGTATGTATGTATATATATATGAATGTGTATGTATGTATGTGTGGGTATGTATGTCAGGATGTATGTATGTGTGTGTCTGTATATCCTTATGCATGTGTGTGTGTGTCTGTATTTATGTTTGTATGTGTCTGTGTGTCAGTGTGCATGCCTGTATGTGTGCATGTCTGTTTCAGTATGTGTGTCTGATAGTATCTGTGTCCTTTTGTATTAGTGAGTGTGTCTGTGTGTGTATTCTGTGTCAATGTTTGAGTAACTGTGTATGTGTTTATTTCTGTATGGGTATATATGTGAGTGTATCTGTGTCAGTGTGTGTATATGTGTGTCAGTGTATGGGTCTGAGTATCAGTGTGTGTGGAAGTGTATACACTACACTCAAATCCACACCTGCATTCAAACACCAACATTCACACACATACTCCATACAAAACATGCTTACATTCAAACACAAATTGTGTGTGTATGTATGTATATATATATATATATATATATATATATATATATAAAAGTAAATTGTAAAAATATACACACACACACTATATATATATATATATATATATATATATACACACACAATATATATATTAATTACATCCACTACACATGCACTAACACACACTGCATCCACAAAACACACACCTTGTATCCACTCTACAAACACTGCTTCCTTGTGGGTGGATATGGAGGTGGACCTGGGGAGGAGCTTGGCTGTGTGCCCAGAAACAAATTAAAACCAGTGTGGCTTAGTAGAGAAGTAAAACAAGAGATTAAAAATAAGAAAAGGGCATTTAAAGCATTTAAATCGGACAAATCAGAGGTATCCTATATAAGATATAAGGAAGCCAATAATACTCGCAATTAGGCAATTACAGTGGCTAAACTAGAAAATGAGAAATTGATAGCCAAAGAATGCAAAACCAACCCCAAATTTTTTTTCAAGTACATCAATTCTAAAAAAACAAAAAATGAAAGTGTAGGTACACTGAAAACAGAGATGGGTCTGTTAGTTAATGAAGACCAGGAAAAGGAAGACATTTTAAATAAATATTTTTCTTCATTATATATTAATGAGGATCCTATGGCAAGAGATAAGCAAATGATTGCTGCAACAAACTTGCAGATAACTTGTGATTGGATAACTCGAGACAAGGCGCTACAGCTATTAAAGAAAATTAATGTAAATAAAGCTCTGGGGCCTGACGGTATCCACCCACAAGTACTTAAGGAGCTAAGTGGGGAAATAAGTGAACCTCTGTATTTAATTTTTCAAGATTCTTTTGTTTCAGGTATTGTACCGGAGGATTGGAGGAAGGCAGATGTTGTTCCTATATTTAAGGGTTAAAAATCCTTTCCTGGAAATTATAGACCTGTGAGCTTAACTTCTGTGACTGGGAAATTATTTGAACGGCTATTAAGGGATAATATTCAGGAATTCATTGGGAAGAATTGTGTTATTAGCAATAATCAGCATGGTTTTATGAAACATAGGTCTTGTCAAACTAACCTAATTGCATTCTATGAAAAAGTAAGTAGAAGAATAGATCAGGGTGTTGCAGTGGATGTGATCTACTTAGATTTTGCCAAGGCATTTGATACGGTTCCTCACAATAGGTTAGTCTTCAAACTTAAAGAAATTGGTCTAGATGAATATTCTCATTCTTGGGTAGAACATTGACTTAAGGATAGAGTACAACGAGTTGTCATTAATGGAAAATGTTCAATCTGGACAAAAGTGGTAAGTGGTGTCCCTCAGGGTTCTGTTTTGGGTCCGCTTCTATTTAACATATTTATAAATGATCTTGAAATGGGCATTGAAAGCCATGTATCAGTGTTTGCCATGTATCAGGATATTGCCTTGCAGCAGAGGGATTTGGATAGATTGGGGGACTGGGCACTAAAATGGCAGATGAAATTTAACGTAGAGAAATGCAAAGTTATGCACTTCGGGGTTAAGAATGCCCAAGCAATTTACACCCTAAATGGTAGTGAACTAGGGATAACCACACACGAGAAGGATTTGGGAATTGTTATAGACAACAAATTAGGCAGCAATATGCAATGTCAATCTGCCGTTGCTAAGGCCAGTAAGGTTTTGTCATGTATAAATAGGGGCATAAATTCTCGAGATGAAAATATAATTTTGCCTCTTTATAAATCGCTGGTAAGACCACACCTTGAATATACTGTGCAATTTTGGGCACCTGTTATAAAGAAAGATATCATGGCACTAGAAAAAGTGCAGAGACGAGCTACAAAATTGATAAAAGGAATGAATAGTTATGAAGAAAGGTTAAAAAACGTAATTCTCTTTAGTTTGCAAAAACGGTGCCTGAGAGGTGATATGATAACATTATACAAATATTATCTGGATATCTATTCATAAACAGGGCTATACATAGGACACAAGGTCACACATTTAGGCTGGAAGAAAAGAGATTTCATCTAAGGCAAAGAAAAGTTCTTTTTTTTTTACAGTAAGAGCAATAAGGATATGGAATTCTTTGCCTGAAGAGGTGGTTTTGTCAGAGTCTATACAGATGTTTAACCCCTTAAGGACCAATCTTCTGGAATAAAAGGGAATAATGACATGTCACACATGTCATGTGTACTTAAGGGGTTAAACTGCAATTGGATAAATACTTGCAAAAACATAACATACAGGGATATAATTTCTAATTAGTGGGGTAATAGCTGCTTGATCCAAGGAGACATCTGACTGCTATTTTGGGGTCAAGAAGGAATTTTTTCCTAGTTTGTTGCAAAATTGGAAGCTCTACAGACTGGGTTTTTTGCCTTCTTTTGGATCAACAGCAAAAACAAATGTAAGGAAGGCTGAACTTGATGGACGCAAGTCTCTTTTCAGCTATGTAACTATGTAACCTTGAGCTGTGTTAGGGGCCCCCAAATTTTTGATGGTGGCCCTGCCGGTGGACATCGGCGCTGGAATCAGGTAAGTGACTGAAAGGTTTTTCTAACTCTTTCATGGGCGGAGAGAGGGATCAGGCCGGGCAGATGGAGACTTAACTTTGTATTCCTAACACTAAAGTGTTCCTGTAAATTGAACATTTTCACTTTAGTAAATAATCCTGATTGTTTTTTTTTTTATTTGTTGGTACTTTAGAAATAAATTAGATTTATAAAATAAATTAGAACATTTCTTCCAACTTGACAAATGTTGGATAACATGGTTTAACAGACATTCCACAATGGGCAGCTCTGATATCAGGAGATGGAGGAGACACAATCAGAATTACATACGAAGTGCCACCCCATAAAGCAGGCATGTCATTGTAACTCTCATGTGCACCAGGGTTACATGCTGCCTATACACCGGATGTTGCTGTGAGCTCATTTATGGATTTAAATACTCTAACTTACTTTACAAGTGCAGGTCTTCTTTCAGAGTTAATTTCATTATTGCTCAATCACTAAAATGTGAATTGGTGGGAATTCAAACTGAATTTCAAATTCGAGGCCATAATAACCAAACAGCAAACATAGCCTTTTTTCTGGTCTGAATTTGCTACAATTCACAATTTAATGTGTAGCATAGTCAACATTTTTATTGTGTAATTTTCACAGTGATGTTTTAAATGGCCATAACTGTAATTTGCAGCTAAAATGATTTTCATTAAAACAAACATCAGTTAATGAAAAAAACAAACTACTGATTGTTCATTGAGCAGTTCTAAAACTTGCTGTTCATTTCTATTTACCAGATTATAGTGGCTGAATATCCTGAGGGTTTTATGAATGAGCATATTACTTCTTGTACAGAAGATGCTTACAATTCAGATTATTCCTAGCAGAAAACAGATACCCCGCCCTTGCACGCTGCAAACTGCAGTGTTTAATGATGCACTTAGTATTCCATGCAATACTTCCTGTAGTCTCCATTTACAATTCTGTTCCCATAGCAATGCACCACAGATCCCAGAGGCACTAATGGGGTGTAGCAGATATAAAAGAGCTGCTCAGTGACTTAACACCCTCATCTTTGACCTTAGTCTATGGTGACTGCAGTATAGACAATTAGCCACTAGGAGGCAGCACATCTCTTCTCTAGATTGTGCAGTAGGGTTGGGTCACTGGAAAAATAACAGAGCTTAAAATGGATTCAGCCTGTTAAGAAATGATGTTCCATGGTCGTTCTGAGATCATTTTATTATATATATATATATGCATATTACATTTTTATTCACAACACATTTAATATAAACATTTAAAAATAAATGTATTAAAGATAAATGCAACATTTTTTTTTTTTGTTTATTTATAAATTATCATAATCAGTGGCACTGTAAATATTTCTGATATTACGACAGCTGATAAAAATCCTGCCAACCTGAAAAGTGGGTATCTAATAGTGTGTTCCTTCAGCAATTGCAGCTAGCAGTGTCCTCTATTAATATTTTCAGAGTACTCCATGCCAGGGCGCTGGAATTCAGGAGAGAGAGGAATCCAAGGACAAGTAGCATTAAAGAATGAAGAGGGCCATTGGTCTATTGTGACATATATTTTGGCCAATACACTTGTGTTCCCCCTAGCCATTGATTATCTCCGCCTCCATGTTCATTCAAGTTGTAAGGAGGCCTCCATGCTGACTGACAGGTGCAAAGGCAGAGAGCTTATAACAAAGATTGACAGGGAAACAAAATGGAGGGGCTCAGTTCCAGTATGGAAGTAAATTGTGCATTGTAGATTTCACAAACTTAACACCTTTGGCTGTTGAATGCATTTAATTAAAGGTACATAAGAAAGAATAAAAATCAAAAAATAACATCAATCTGTTTGAAGCATGGAATGAACAGCTAATACATGGATTTATTTACTTAATGAATTTAATTATAATATATTTTATGTATGTGTGTATATATATATATATATATAGAGAGAGAGAGAGACACACAGACAGACAGGCACGCTTATTTATTTATTTATTCAGAAATTCTGCTTCCCCTCCACCATCACCATCACCACCAGGTCCAATTAAATTGATAAAACTGAACTGTTAATTCCACATTATCAATGCGGCTAAGATGGTGGTTGTCCCACATAATCAGGTAGACCCTTGGTTTATAACTAACTATTAAACGGTTTGATATTAAATCAAGGATTGGCATCAATGTGTGGCTTAGATTGGCAGGATGGAGAATTGTTTTGGGGGTTTTTTTTATTATATTTTTGTTGTTGTTTTTTTACAGCCAGTGGATTGTTCAAGCAGCTAATTAAACCTGGTGTCACCATGATCCAGGCTACATGCACAACTCTCCAATTTCCCCACTAGATATGGATGGAGCATCCCCAGTACTGCAGTGGCGTCTCTAGGATTCATTTTTAGGGGGGCACATGGAGGGTCCATACAGACACAGACTGCTGAGTCCATACAGACACAGACCGCTGAGTCCATACACACACAGACACAGACTGCTGAGTCCATACACACACAGACACACACAGACTGCTGAGTCCATACACACACACAGACTGCTGAGTCCATACACACACTGACACAGACTGCTGAGTCCATACACACACAGACACACACAGACTGCTGAGTCCATACACACACACACAGACTGCTATGTCCATACACACACACACACACACACACACACATACACACACAGACTGCTGAGTCCATACACACATACACACACACACACACACAGACTGCTGAGTCCATGCACACACACACACACAGACTGCTGAGTCCATGCACACACACACACACACACACCAAGCTGAGTCCATGCACACACACACACACACACACACCGCTGAGTCCACACACACACACATACACAGACCTGCTATGTCCATACACACACACATACACACAGACTGCTGTCCATACACACACACACACACACACACACACACAGATTGCTATGTCCATACACACACACATACACACAGACTGCTGAGTCCATTCCACACACACACACACACACCTGATGAGTCCATGCACACACACACACACACTGCTGAGTCCATACACACACACACAGACCCCCTGCAGGTCCATACATACACACACACACACACACACACACACACACACAGACTGCTGAGTCCATACACACACACACAGACTCTGCTATGTCCATACACACACACATACACACAGACAGCTGAGTCCATACATACACATAGACACACACTGCTGAGTCTATACATACACAGACTGCTATGTCCATACACACACACACACACACACACACACAGACTGCTGAGTCCATGCACACACACACACACACACACACACACAGACTGCTATGTCCATACACACACACACACTGCTGAGTCCATACACACACACACAGACTCTGCTATGTCCACACACACATACATACACACATACACACAGAGTGCTGAGTCCATACACACACACACACACACTGATGAGTCCATGCACACACACAAACACACACACACTGCTGAGTCCATACACACACACACACACACACACACAGACTCTGCTATGTCCATACACACATACACATAGACTGCTGAGTCCATACTCACACATAGACACACACTGCCGAGTCCATACACACACAGACTGCTGAGTCCCTGCACACACACACACATCAAGCCTACCTGTCACTGGAGGCTGTTGCTGGGGGTCAGACAGCCATCTTCTGCAGCAGCAAGGTCTGCTGCTTTACGGCAGGGGTGGGGCTTAGGTGCGGGGCGTGGTTTGGTTTGGCGTGGGGCCTTGCCGGGGAGCCTGTCAGTGCTCTCTCCGACCCCAGCATCTCTGCACAAACAGCACCCAGTGCTCCAGCTCCTCTGGCCAGACTGTCCTGCATTCCCTCGGGCTGTAACAGGCTCACACACTGTTACAGTCCGAGGGAATAGAATTTAAGAACATGGCCAGCAAGTTGCTGGCATTTGGGGGAGCCCAAGGGGGGGCACAGCATGATGTAGGGGGGGCCATGGCCGCCTCTGCCCCCCCCCCCCTAGCAACGCCACTGCAGTACTGACAGAGGTAAGCTCCAAGAGAGAGATGGAGCTCTGATTAATAAAAACGTGTATTAGATCATGTAGGCAAGTGTGTGTGTGTATTATATATAAAATAATAAAATAAAATCGATTTTATCATCCCTCCTGGGTGGTATATATTTTTTTGTGAATTTCTCATTCTCAGGTCCTCTACCAGAGGCCTGGGAGGCTGACTGTTATCCAGGATTGGCTTGTTTCAGTGGCCCATTTATCATCAGAATGCCCTGGTTCCCTAGCATCTGACACGGACCTTGTTATTTCAGATGATATCCGCGCCAGCATAACTCTTTTGGTTCGAGTTACTTTCATATTGTTGAGGTGGGTGGGGTATATATAATTAAGTGTCTTGCCCATTGCCACTTACTGGTGAAGTGACCTGACTGGGATTTGAACCTGGGGTTCCCGGACCACTGACAGGTGAAGTGAATAACATTGAATATTGTCCTCCCCCAGCCCCCACCCCTGAGCGGTGGGTGGTGGCCCTAAAATACTTCAAAGGGAGGCACCTATTGTCCTCTCCCCTGAGCGGTGGGTGAGGGCCCTAAAGTAAAAAAAGGGTGACACACCTATTGTCCTCCCCCCGAACCCCACCCCTGAGCGGTGGGTGTGGGCCCTAAATTACTTGAAGGGGGGAAACCTATTGTCCTCCCCACCGGCCCCCACCCATGAACGGCAGGTGGGAGCCCTAAAGTAAAATAAAAGGGGGAGGACCTATTGTCCTCCACCCCGGCCCACACCCCTGAGTGGTGGGTGGGGGCCCTAAATGATTTGAAAGGGGATACCTTTTGTCCTCCCTCCTGGCCCCCACCTGTGGCAGGTGGGGGATCTAAAGTAAAATAAAAGAGGGGGACCTAAATAAAAATGCTACCCCCCCCAGGCGACTAAGGTTCCCAAATCCCCTAGTCACCCCCTCCCCAAAAAATTATTTAAATCCCTACCTGCACCCCTCACCCTAAAAATAATAAGTCTCTACATTTACCTGTCACAGCACTCTGATTGGTTAACTTGAAATCCAGCCAATCAAAGTGTTCAGTGTTATTTTGCACGGCATGGGAAGGTTCTTTGGAATTTTCCCACTCTGTGTAATTTGACTCATAAAAACACTCTGATTGCTTGATTGAAAGTAACCAATTAGAGAGTTATGAGTCAAATTACACAGCGTGGGAAAATTCCAAAGAACTTTCCCATGCTGTGTAAAATGACACAGAGCACTCTGATTGGTTGAATTTCAAGCCAACTAATCAGAGTGCTGTGACAGGTAAATGTAGAGACTTACCTGTCAGTCTCTTCATTTACCTGTCAGAGCACTCTGATTGGATGGCTTAAACCAACCAATCAGAGTGCTCTTATAAGCCTTCCCCCACCCTGCGGAGCTCAGTCTGCCCGGTGCCCTCCATGGGTGATCATGGATTATTTTTTCAGCATCTGGGTTGTTTTTTTCCATCAGATTTTTTTGGCGCTCGGGTTTTTTTTCAAGTGCGACGGATATTATGGTTTTTTATTTGTCCTTTTCTAGGGCTGAAAAAAAAGAATGAAAAAAGAAGACATCAAATGGTTAGTTGTGTTTCTTTTTTTTTTTTACAGGTACTTAGTTATTGTTCCCCCCTCACTATTTTTAGGGTGAGGGGTGTAGGAAGGGATTTAAATATTTTTTTGGGAGGGGGTGACTAGGGGATTGGGGACCCCTAGTCACCTGGGGGGGCATTTTTATTTAGGGCCCCCACCTGCCGCTCAGGGGTGGGGGCCAGGGGGAGGACAATAGGTCCCCCCTCCTTTCAAGTAATTTAGGTGTCCCACCCTTATTCTAATTTAGGGCCCCCACCCACCGCTCAGGGGTGGCGGTCTGGGGGAAGGACAATAGGTCCCCCCCTATTGTTATTTAGGGCCCCCACCCACCGCTCAGGGGTGGGTGCCAGGGGCGAGGACAATAGGTCCCCCCCCCCACTTATTTTACTTTTGGGTCCCCACCCACCGCCCAGAGGTGGGGGTGGGGGACGAGGACAATAGGTCCCCCCCTTATTCTTCTTTTGGTCCCTCAACCGCCACTCAGGGGTGGGGGCCGGGGGAGGAGAATAGGCCCCCCTTTGAAGTATTTTAGGGCCGGGGGAGCAATAGGGGGGCCATTGGTCCCTCCCCGCGTGTCACGGGTGGGGGCTCGGGAGGGGGGACTCATTTTTTTGGGGGGGGGGTTGGGGTTGTTTTTTTTAACAGTGAGCAGCCAAAGCCAAAGGCTGCTCACTGTTTAATAGACATGCCCCTACTCGCGGTATAGCGAGTAGGGGCAGATTATTTACTAATACTAAGCAATCTTTACTTAGTATTAGTAAATTTGGTTGAAAGACCAGTTTAGGTCTTTCAGCCTTTTGGTAGATAGCTCCCTAATACCGTGGGAATTAGGGAGTTATCTAGTTACTCATCCCCATCCATTGTCTGTAATGGAAGTAACTTACATTTTATATGAATGTGTGTTACTTGATTGTTGTAAGTGTTGCAAATGCTTACAGCTGAATCCTGGCTATGTTTGTATACTTTTTTATTTAAACTGGTATATAGTGTAACATTCTTCATTCTTCCACTTCGGAACTTTGACACTTCGGAAGTTCGGCAACTTTGAAATTTCGGCACTTCGGAACTTCGACAGTTTGGAACTTTGGCAACTTCGGCAATTCAGCTATTCAGACATTCGGAAGTCTCCAAATTGCCCAAAATTCGTCCGAATTTACATTCGGAAGGAAACTAATTGCACATGTCTATTTAACATTAAGAAGATTAACAGCTTTAGAAGGGTTATAGTTGCAGTATAAAGGCTGTTTAGAGTTATTGAGGAGTGGGCTAGAGATACATTAATTTAGTATTGGGATACTCTAGGTGTTTTTAAGTGGAGTTAAATATGGGAATAAAGTAAAGGGTTTATTTTCAGGTTTAGGCTTTGAATGCTGAAGTTTGAAGTGTTATTTTCAAAGTACTCACTCTCATATGCAATGGTGTATTTTGGATCTGTGCTGCCCTACTCATGATGGAACTCGGGCATGCCCTAAGTTAAATTTGCCCTACCCCTTCCTGTCAAGGACACACCTCTTCCTGTTAAAGACTAACACACACTTTGACAGATACACTGTGGCAGAAATGCCTCTGCCACATGTTCTTGGAAGGGCCTGCTTGCCAGCCTCCTGCCAAAAATACTATGGGCCCTTTAAAAACTTATGTGATTTATGTACTTTTGTACTTCAGAAAGAGAGACCGCCTGTTGGCCCTAATTCCCTGGAACTGTTTTGGGCATAGGACCATGTGCACGGTTGGTCAAAATGTATGACTTCTATGGAATTCCCGAACCCCTGAACCGATCTGGGGTGGTTTTTGGATATGTTGATCCCCCAGATCGGGGCTATCAGGGGATATGACTTTTGTGGGGTTTCCATGTGTTTTGGGGGTACTTTCGGGTTATTGTAAAATATGTGTTTTCTGTGCCTGGAGATAACTGAGTTTAGTAAAGTTCCTGACTCAATATTCTCTCAGGCACAGGGGAGGGATTATCCTGTTTTGTGTGGGAGTGTCCTGGACCTGAGAGCCAATGTAGTTACAGTGTGTACTTTGTCACAGTCCCCTCTCAGGTCCAGTGGGGAATGCCCCTGGAATATGTTATGGAAAACCCCTTGCATGGGGACTTGCATATAAGGCCAGTTATGGCTGCCATTTAACAGTTTAACTTCACCCTCAACACAGAGCCTCATCTCGTGATTGTAGGGAACAGCTATACCAGCTATATCACTAGCTCTTGTAAGAGCTATCCTATTCTACTCTCTGGAGTAGGAGAGGTCTACCCACTGGAAGCTGGATCCCTGACTTGGGTCCAGGGTGGGTACACTCTCAGATACACTGACATACACACACTCACTGATTTGACACAATCTGATAGACACACACAATAACTGACTCACTCACAGACACACACACATATCCACAATGATGCAGGCACACACTCACTGACAGACACACATACTCACAAACAAACAAACACACACTAACAGACACACACTAACTCACAGACAAACACTCACTCACAGACACACACTGACAGACATACACACATTCACTGACAGACACACACACTGACAGATACACACAAACAGACTCACAGACAGACATACACACAAACTGACAGCCAGACGCACACACACATTTTCTGTTATTTCTTTAATTTTTTTTATTTTATTTTTGTGTTAAATCTGTTTTTATTGAGGTCAACACAATAAGCAGTCTTCCCACGCAGGGGATTAAGCGTAAACAATGCATTCGTTATGGAAAAACATGAATAGATATGTGTACAAGTTTATCATAGCATGTTATAGCCCTATAATGTGGTACACTTTCCATATGTTTTTTCTACGTTGGCTGAGTTCAAAATGGTGCCTCATATGTTACTACGCAGTTAAGTTGTGTCTAACTAAGCATGCGGTAAGGTTGTCAGTATATGTAACCTTAAATGTAATAAAGTAAACTTTGCCTTTCTATTGTAAGCTTAATATGGGTCAGAAGATATATAACTAATTACAGCAGCGTACCAGATAGCCTCTGGGTACTATAGGGCACCAATATCTTAGGTGCTTGCTGAAGCCACTTGTGACGTCCTATTGACAATTTCAATATTGGTTGTGCCACGTGCCATATTTGTATTTAGTTAGTCAGTAAGTTGATTACAATGGCTAACATGTAGCCTATGTCCGCTGAAGCCATGTAACATGAAGAACATATTCAGGTTTAAGTCGTGGTACACACATTTACATAATCAACATATACAGTAGTAGCTGTAGGTAATTATGCAGCGAGTGCATAAGGGTGACATGTTACTTTGTGGATTTATAACCCAAGTGATTAGATACACAAACCTATCGTATGATGTGTTCAAATAGCGCTTAATCTATTGTGACTCTAACATGGATATTATGAATGCCTATAATATAAGCATTAATAGTAGTAACTTAAACGTTGCGTCGGAGAACAGACGGCTTACATGTAACATAAAAATGAAACCAACACTGATGCAGCATGTGTATAAAAAATAATTGCCATTGGCCTGCGAGATAGGTGGCAGCCATCTAGTGGGGCTTATGCGATATTGGATAAATTGATGCAGAAAATGCTCCAATACCGTCCTTGCAAATTTATAATGAAAATATACAGAGAAATCAAAATGAACTTCAAAAAAGGGAAAAAAAAGAAAGAAAAAGGGGGTGAGTGAATAACACCAAGATGACTATAGCCGCTAGGACTCTGTGGTAATCAGATTAGGGCCGTCCATGGCACATCTACCGTGTGACCTCAGTGCGCCGCGCCTCCATCTGTCCTCCCCGCTCCAGACTCAGTCCACCGGCAAGGCTTTTCGTGGCCCTGTGGGTAATCAGAGACAGAGACTGTTCACAAGACCCCCACACCTAGAACCAGCCACCCCCTGCAGCTCCCCAGCACCTCTCAAGCCTCAGCGGAGTGTGTGCCTCCCTGTCCCTTCTGGCGCCGGCCACATACTTGGGGGGGTGCGTGCCCCCCTCAGCCACCGCTCCGCCAGAAAGGCCCACATCTCCCCGGTCCACTGGGCTCACAGCACCCGGGGCAGGTCCCACCGAGGACAACCACAGACTCGGCAGGTCAGGGCTTCCGCTCCTCCAGTGAGCAGGTAGTCGGGGGAATCCATCTGGGTGCCGGCGGCATCTCTAGCCACCCGCGCTGTCCAGGTCAGCTCCTCATGTTCACCCAGGATCAGGCAAATGTACGGTTGTGGTGAGTTTGGAGTCAGTGGGGTCAGCCGCACCTAAGTCCTTATTCTCTGTAACTCCAGTGATTGCCCATGTCACCTTAGTCCCTGTCTGGGGGCCTCCTCACGTCTCTTCAGCCCCGTTTGCTGGCGGGCTCCTTTTGGGCAGCCTTTGCCAGTCCAGGAGGACGGCCTGGGCCCAGCATGGAACTACCGTCTTGGCCCGTGTCTCCTCCATGAGTCCGGGATTACCCCCACCGGGCGGGGGGTGATGCGGGGCTGTGCCCCGAGCCAGCAGCATCCTCCACCAGGTTAGGTTTCGGCTTTGTGTCTTCTGTTTCCTGGCGTGGGGGATCAGCATGTATACTGACCGACTCGTGGTCGTCCGAGTCTGGTCTTGCGGCCGTGGGTAAGCCTTGAAGGTCGTTTGTGGTACTTCCAGCCTGCTTTTGGGTTCCGTTTGGCAGCATCTTAAAGCTGGTGGTATCCTCCACCCTGTTTCAGCAGGTAATCAGGACTTTGTGCCTTCTGTGGTCATTTCAAAGTCTTGTTTTGTTTGTTTAGGCCTGGAACCACATTAGTTTGCTTCCAGGCAGCTCGGCCCGGCCCCGCCCCCTATTTCTTTAATTTTAATTGAAATCCACCCAGACTCCCTACCTTTGGGAGTTTTTACCTGGGTCCAGTGAGCTCCCCCATTGGGTGCCGCAGAGTGATTCCGGGGAGCCGGAGTGACATCGCTGCGGGGCACGCGAGGGAGCTGAGCAAGAGGGGAGCTCACAAATCAGCGCTCCCTCGCTGCCCACCTGGAGATCAACTAGCCATCTGTCTGGGGGAGATCCAAAGATGGCCCCCTTAAAATGAGACTAACAAGGCATTAGCCTTGGCATTTGGGGGTGGCTTTTTTTTGCCGTCCCCTGGATAATGCTGCCCAAGGCAAATGCCTTGTTAGCCTTGTGGAAGATCCATGACTGCTCCTTTGTCTTCTGTATGAGGATGTCCAGTGTCTTCAAATACCATTGTCATCCTATGGGGAAGGCCTAAAGTGTACATGGCGCACGCCAGCACAGAGGCAGGGCCGGATTAACATAGGGGCTGATGGAGCTGCAGCTCCAGGCCCAGACCCATGGAATAGGCCCATTTAAAAAAGAAATTTGAATAATTTTTTTTTTTCTTACACGCTACTCTTATGTTTGCCACCTGACTGGTATTTTAAGGCACAGCCAATATTTGAGGCTGCCTGGTCATGACGGTATTGCAGTAATACCGGCAATACAAATGCAAATATTTTTCTCAGTATAAACGGAGATTACTCTGCAATACCAGCAACGGCCAGTACAGTAGTGTGTATGGAGAGAGGCAGGGATAGGAAGTTACAGCATCTCTCTGCCTCTCTCTACTCACTTAACCGTGGGAGAGCAGCAACACAGCACAGAGAGTCCAGGCAGCAGCTCCCAGCCTGCAAGGACAGACTACAGCTCAGGTATGTGAGGGATGGGGGGAAAGGCAGCAGGAAGACATGGGGACACTGAGACACTAGGGGACACATGAGGACACTGAGACACTAGGGGACACTGGGAGACATGGGGACACTGAGACACTTGGGGACACATGGGGACACATGGGGACACTAAGACTCTAGGGGACACTGGGAGATGTGGGGACACTGAGACACTTGGGGACACTGGGAAACATGGGGACACATACACTAGGGGAAACTGTGAGACATGGGGACGCTGAGACACATGGGGATGCTGTGAGACCTAGGGAGACATATTGGGACACGGAGACACTAGGGACACAGTGTCTCTATGTCTCCCAGCCAGTGTCCCTAGTGTCTCAGTGTCCCCATAGCTTCCAGTGTCCCCTAGTCTCCCAGCGCCCCCTAGTCTCCCTCTGTCCCCATGTCTCTCAGTGTCCCCATGTCCCCCAGTGTCCCTATGTTTCCCAGCCAGTGTCCCTAGTGTCTCAGTGTCCCCATGTCTCCCAGTGTCTGTGTCCCCATGTCTCTGTGTCCCTAGTGTACCCATGTCTCCTAGTGTTCCCAAATGTCTGTGTCCCCATGTCTTCCAGTGTCCCCAAGTGTCTGTGTCCCCATGCCTCCCAGCCAGTGTTTCTAGTGACTGTGTCCCCATGTCTCTCAGTGTCCCTAGTGTCTTAGTTTCCCCAAATGTCTGTGTCCCCATGTCTCTGTGTCCCCAAATGTCTCAGTGTCCCCATGTCTCCCAGTGTCCCCATGTCTGTATCCACAAGTGCCCCCATGTCTCCCAGTGTCCCCAAGTGTCTCAGTGCCCCCATGTCTTCCAGTGTCCCCAAGTGTCAGCTCTGGTCACGTTATTAGCGTCAATGGCCCACCCTTTTACCCCGCCTATTGACTTCACTGGACACTGCTGTTAGGGGGTATGGATTTACTTGAAAGATGAAAGCATAAATTAGAGAGAGATAAGCATAGAGTATGTGTTTTTGTTTAGCTGTATCCTTTGAGTACATGACGCTTGAGAGGTATGTCTGTTTTAGTGTTTTTGCTCGATAAGATTCTGTAATTAGGCCCCATCATAATTGTCAGCACCAGGTCCACTGGGCTCTTAATCACAGAGGGACTTCACCGCTGGAAAGAGGTAAGGGTTTATATTTTTTTTATAACTTTCAACATTGGGGGCAGAGGCGGCTCTCCAATTAGGCGGCCATCTAAGGCCTCGCGCTGGCTGGGGCCTTGCGGCCGCCTAAACCACCTGAAGGCAGACTGTGTCGGTTCCTTGGTCAGTGACTGAGGACCCGACACCAGGAGAGGGCCCGACAGCTTGCAATGCCGCCGGGTGCGAGGCCCCACCTGACTGCCCGGCCAGGCAGAGGCGGCTTTCCAATTAGACGGCCGCCTAAGGCCTCGCGCTGGCTGGGGCCTTGCGGCCGCCTAAACCACCTGAAGGCAGACTGTGTCGGTTCCTTGGTCAGTGACTGAGGACCCGACACCAGGAGAGGGCCCGACAGCTTGCAATGCCGCCAGGTGCGAGGCCCCACCTGACTGCCCGGCCAGGCACCGCTTACACTGGTCTGCAGCTCCGCAGTGAGCAGAGCTGCAGACCTTGTGTCTCGCGAAAACTGGCCAATCAGAGCGTTGCCGCAGGTTACCACGGCAACGCTCTGACAGGTCTCACAAGATACCTGGTCTGCAGCTCTGCAGAGCTGCAGACCGGAACTAATGGTCACCAGACCACCAGGTAGCCCACCAGACCACCAGGGAATAAATTAAGGTATACAGTCCCCTCTCACATCACCCCCCCTCCCTCAGCATCACCCCCTCACCATCATCCCCTGCTCGCATCACATCACCTCCCTCCTCACTCAGCATCACCCCCCTCACTATCACCCTCCTCACCATCCAACCCCTCTCCTCACCATCCTCCCTCCCCCCCTCACCAGTCCCTCACATCCTACCTCTCACCATCACCCCCCACCATCACCTCCCTCTCCCTGTCACCATCACCCCCCTGTCCATCTCCCACTCACCATCACCCCCTCTCACCATTTCCCTCTCCCTCTCCTTTACCCCCCTCTCCTCCATCACCCCCCTTTCTCCTCCTCCCTCTCATCACCCCCTCTCCCCCATCACCCCCACTACCTCCCTCTCATCACCCCCCTCTCCCTGCCAATCTGCCAAGTGCCGTTCCCACTTAGGTTCATAGGTGCCCATAGGCAGCTTTATAGCCATTCCTCTGGACACGCTGGTAGAGGGAAGCTCAATGCAAAAACGCTTGCTGTTTCTAACTGTGTGGCCGGTACCAAGCCCTTCTGCATATCTCCCAACATTTTCAAAGGACAAATAAGGACAATTTAATTTTAGTGGTGTGAGTGGGGGTGTGGCCAGGGGTAAATTTTAGTTGACTCACTAATAACAATTTATGTAACTAAAATATAATTAAGAACAAGAACGATGCATCTTATTTACACAGACTGACTTCTAAACACATTTATTGTAGTTTAAAGACACATTATTGAGAGTATTATTGATGTGGAGTTCTGTTATACATTTAGACACACCAACAATACGGAGCTCCTAGAGAAGAGAGACAGAGCAGAAAAGAGGGAAAGTGGGATTTTGGCCCAAAATAGGGACTGCCTTTACTAAATAAGGACACCTGGGAGATATGCTCATGTGCTTATCTCACAAGTTGTCACTAATTAAGCTCCCTTCTCCAGTATTATGACTGCATGGGGCTGAATTGAATGTGTGCCAGCTGTTACCATTCCAAGTTAGCCCTGTCCCGTCAAAGACCTATGTTTGTCCTGCCTCTCTTCTAATCAGAACCTTAGACAGTATGTACAGGAAAACCAGATATCACACAACAACAACAAAATCTGTTTTCATTTCATAATCTATTTTCAATATATTACAGAATGCTGCAAGCATTTAGGCAAGATGTCTGTGCTGAGTTCTACAAAGACACTGCGGTTTCACTCCCCTTTGCTGAGCTCTCCACATTCTTGTATTTTTGACATATGAAAATGATTATTTAGCTTAATTCTGTTACATGACGAGCCGTGAAAAAAAACCTTTTCAGCCGAATCTTTATTACGGAATCAGCTGTGCCCCTGTATCTATATGGAAATAGCTTCAGAGAACACACTCTTCTACTGCATTAATCTTACATTTAAAAATTGCCAAGATTCTCCCCTGTACTGTACAAAGGGTAACATAAAATGTAATGGATGACAAAAATAGGCGGGAAGAGGTGAAGAGATTTTAAAGTCTAAAAAAATACATTAAAATTTCTAGACTGATTTAGGGGTAGAGAATTGCTTTGTTAAAGAAAGTTTGTTCACCAGATGTCCTTCTTTGCACCACTTCTGGTAGGTACCAGAAACAACCCACAAGACTTGCCGTTATGGAGATGTTCGACCCGGTCATCTAGCCACCATGTAGCTCTGGTCAGTCCGTTCTTTTTGCTTGCCCATTTTTCCTGCTTCCAACAGATGAAATTCAAGAACTGACTGTTCACTTGCTGCCTAATATATCCCACCACTTGACAGGTTCCATTGTAACGATATAATCAGTGTTATTCACTTCACCGTTCAGTGTTTTTTTATGTTGTGCCTGATCAGCGTATTTAGAGATGAGTTTTAGATACAACCAGTGGTTACTCTAGGAACAATATATAGGGGGACACAAAAGATACTGTGGTCAAAACTGGAGGGTACTACTATTTTCCACTGTTTCTACTAAACACATACACATTTTCATGCACACACAATCATATACACACTTTACTACACATAGCCACACTGGCATACACACACACATAACCACAGACACACACACACATAGATAAGAGGAAGAGAAATATGTATTATAGAAAGGATTTTTTTTCTGCACAAGCACACACACTCACAACATGCAAGCACACATAATCACAGGCACACACATTCACAGACAAATAGACATACATAATCACAGACACACAATCACAGGCATAGACACACATTTGCACAGTCACATACAGACACAATTCGCAGACACACTTACCCACAATCATAGACACATTCACACATAATCACAGATATACACTCACAATCACTGATATACACACACACAACCACAGACACATACAATCACAGACATCCACACACATTCCTTGGAATTTGATTTTTTAAATATATTGGAATTGGATTTATAATATATATTTTTAGTATATTCATGCCAGGTGACTGCATGTTATTAATGTTGGGGATGGAGATTGGCAAACTAATGCCTGTGGAGTGTCCGTGCGTTGCAATGGTATTTGGAGGGTTTCTGAAGCTCCCTGTGAACACAGGATCCATTGGACACCATTATTATAAAAATCAGAGATCCCCTTGTAAAAAGGTGTTCCAGGTGACCTTTAATTCATTATAAACCTACATATACTGCATTCTGGATCAGGGGAAGGGAAAGAAAATTGAAATCCTCTCCAGAGAATTAAGGATCACAAAAATACAGTTATGTATCCCCTGTACCAGGGGGGATGCAGTCATTCGTCAAGGATTCCAGGATTTAGGCATGTTTTACTTCTGTTGTTGGAGATACTGACAAAACCGGCAAACCCTGGACAGTTGGTGTGATTTGAGAACTGAGCTGGGAACTACTAACCCATACCACTGTCTTGTGGATAACCCAGCTTCTGCAATATTAATCCTCTCACTGCTACCTCTGTTGTGAGGGAGAGTAGGTGGGCTGATGTAGTTATTCCTGCAAAAAAGACCTGAGATTAACTTGATGTAAACAGAAGTCCCCATATGTGCCTTCAACAGTAACATTTTGGAAGCAATGTGGTAAACATTCAGAATGACACCAGGCTGACATGCCTTTTCAGTGATCAAGCCTATCCACTTTTTAGGCAGGCCCACCCATTGGGGACTTGACAGTGATACAAGTTGCATCATTTGCGACACCCCACTGAATGTCTGCCCACCCATCCTGCTTACATATTTCCCTATGTTGAAATATATGGTAATTCCGCTACAAAACTGATAGTTTTGCACAGTTTAGGCAAACATAGCATAAATTTAAAAACTGGCATACTGAGGCATATACACAAACCAGATTAAAGGACTTGATTTCTTAAACACATCTTGAATTTAAGCTTCTATATTACTTTTGATTAAAAAATAATATTACTCCTTATTTATTTCAAACTGTTCTGGAATGTAACCAGAGAACTAGATCATTCTAAAAAAAAAAAAAAAAAAAGTAATATGCCAAATTAGTACAGGTAATAAAGAATTTTTTGGCATGTGGGAGCACTAATTGATTTTATTCTGTTAGACCCCACTGGACCTCACAGTCATATGAGTGGGACATTGTGGTGAACACTACAGGTGAAGTGAATGAGGTCACCAAATATTTTATTTTCGCCCAGGGCAACAAACATTCTTGCAATGACACAAGGTAAATCCCAGAAGACAAGCTTTTTTCAGCAGTAAGACATCTGCAATTTCTCAATTAAAAGTAACCATGCTTCCTTCCTAATTTACTGACCATAGGAAAATAGGAAAAAAACGAAACCTTCTTTGAAAGAAACAGAAAAAGAAACAGAGATTTGTGACTGAAAACACACTACAGTAACTTGTGGCTCTGGAAGATAGGAGGTCCGTGATATCTGTATTTGCAAGGTGATGCCCATCTGCTGAACCTAAGTACTGTACATATTTACATATTTATTTATTTATTTATTGAGATTTTTACACAGCAACTTGTTTTGTTTGTATAGAGGCCATGACAGCTATATCATGTTCCACACAGTACTTAAAGGGGAACTATAGTGCTAGGAAGATAAAGTTGTTAAAAACACCTTCTGTCATTTACCTGGGTCCAGCACCAATGACCCTCCGCTCAGGCTTGGGTCCGCCTTCGCTCCTCCCCTGCGACGTCAGCCAGCAGGGGAAACCTGATGTGTATGCGTGGCAATGGCCGCTCTTGCATTAGGAGTTCCCCATAGGAAAGCATTAACAATGCTTTACTATGGGGATTCCGGTAATGCTGGATGTCCTTATGATTAGCTCATGGGTGGGGCTGAGGTTCTCTTCAATTAGAGACCCCACCCACCGCACATGGGTGAGGGCCGCGGGGGACCCCAGGTTCACGTTTAGTTGAATAGTCCTGGCTGCTCACTGTTTAGTAGACATGCATAGCAGCATAGCGAGTAGGGGCAAAAGGGAGATTTTAATCTCCCTTATTTACTAATACTAAGTAATCTTTACTTAGTGTTAGTAAAGTAGGCTAAAAGGCCAATTTTGGTGTTTCAGCTTTTTAGTAGATAGCTCCCTAATACCATGAGAATTAGGCGGTATTCTACTAAGCGGCTGCAAGATGCAGACACGGCACAAATCAGATCGGAATTTTATTCGTTCAAAGGAAATTCCGAACCGAACAAAAAGTATTGAATGTTGCCCTAACACGAATGGAAAATCTGTAAGACAAAATTCGGTGAATTCACCAGCGCCCTGTTGAAATGACAGGATGTTAAAACAGCGAATAAAGCAACACGATAACACAGGAGGAGAGGTGCGTATGATGAGAAATTGTATTTGACCAGAGGAAATGAAGCAGACTTAAAGGATCACTATATGGTCAGGAACACAAACAGGTATTCCTGATCCTATAGTGTTAAAACTACCATCTAGCCCCCCTGGACCCCTCATGCCTCCATAAATATAGCAGAATCTTACTGTATTTGAGCCTGAAGCTGTAGCTCTGCATGCTGTTAGACTCAGAAAAACAAGCAGTCTGCAGACATCATAAGAAGTGGTAGCCTGATGCAATCACAATGCTTCCCCGTAGGATTGACTGAGACTGAGAAAGAGGCAGATCAGGGGCAGAGCCAGCATGATTCAAACACCGCCCTGGCCAATCAGCATCTCCTCATAGAGATGAATTAAATCAATGAATCTCTACGAGGAAAGTTCAGTGTCTGCATGCAGAGGGAGGAGATACTGAACATTTTAGGCAGCCATGACCCAGGAAGGATCTCTAACAGCCATCTGAGGAGTGGCCAGTGAAGTTATCACTAGGCTGTAATGTAAACACTGCATTTTCTATGAAAAGACAGTGTTTACAGTAAAAAGCCTGAAGGTAATGATTCTACTCACCAGAACAAATTCAATAAGCTGTAGTTGTTCTGGTGACTATAGTGTCCCTTTAAGCTCCTCCTTTGGTCAAAGAAGGACAAGCATAGGAAAAATAAATAAGGTAAAGTAGTCCCTATGGTTTAAAGAAAAGACAAGATCAAGAAAAGATAGGAAGAAAATAAGAACAGATTCCGAGAGAAGAAAAGAAGAGGAAACAATAGGAGAAAGGTAAGTTTGGCATGACAGTGCCGCTCTAAGCTGCATTCTTGTATATGTAGAGCCATTACAGAGCAGCCTACATGATGCATAACATTTTAACAATGGTATTTCTATAGCATACCACAAGATAATGTAGTCTGTAGCCCATGTACCAGTGTAGCTAAGGTGAGTGGGCTTTGACATTGCTAGGAGACAGGCATATAGTGAGGTGGGTCTGTGAGATTGGGTGGAGTTACCAGGCCATATATAAAGGGGCCATTTTAAGTTAAGGGGACATTTTAAATAAGCTGCACTTACTTGTTGTTGTGACAGGTTTTTGTGTAGTGTTTTCCTTTTGTCTCCTTTGCAGGTTTTTCTCAGCGCAGGATGGAAGATTGGCTAGCAGGAGTCAGGGCATCTGTGCAGGAGAGAGACATCAAGTGGCTGCGGGGCCATTTAGGTGATGCTTTGCCATAGGGATCTGCCACGTCCCCAGCGCGGAGGCCTGCTCGGAGAACCAGGCCCCCTCAAGATTGAACCCCAGCATGGTGCCGGGTACGAGGAAACAGCGGAGCCCATCTGGAGACCTGGCAGTGTCGGTGAGGATGTCGGCAGCAAAACCAGGAGTGTAGGAGTTTGTGGGAGGCGTCGGCATGCGGCCACACGTTCGCGACGTGGCAACAGGAATGAGGCTCTGTCTGAACAGTAGGGGCCGCAAACAGGAGGATTTCCTTGTGACCGAACGTTCAGGCCGCAAACCAAGAGATATGGGAACTACCAAACGCTCGGGCCGCAAACGTGGAGATGTGGAATGTTCAGGCCGCGAACCTACAGGTACAAAAACTACCGAACGTTTGGTTCGTGAATGCGTCCTTTCATATGCAGCTGTGCGTTTGGGAGGTAACTATCTTGTTTCAGATGCAGCTGGGCATTCGGCAGAAAGACTGCACCATTCGGGCCAGAGACCTATTCGCACAGTGAACAGCAGGAATGAGGCAGGAAGAATGGCAGACTTTGCAGCAAGATTTAGTAACACTGGAAGTGCTGCTTGGAGTGGAAGAGCGGAGACATCAGCTGTTCATCAGCTGGGTGAGTCAGCTCCCAACACCGTTGCCCCCACTTTTGCTAGCCCAAGGTTTTCCCCGGAGGTGGGCCCCAGTACAGTTTTGGTTGGCAGCAGGAGGGTGGCAGATGGTAGGCATATGGCCAGACAGACGGCAGTCATACCAATGAGGGATGACACTCCATAATTTCCCATGACAGGTTACGGGAGCGTAGTGTGTCACCTCCCAGGATAATGTTAGGGCGACATGGGGTGGGTCGGGAGTCAAGCAACTGGAAGTACGCATATAGGTAATGATGCAGAGGAACAGCTTGGGGGATTTCCTTGTGGGTGGGCGTCCCACGCTGCACCCAGAAGGATGATGGTAGGTTCCATAGGTAAAGCGATAGGTATCGGTCTAGGAGCAGTCATTGTAAAGAGATGGACATCAATGCAAGGGGTCCCCTTCAGGATATGCACAGGGGAGGATTTTGGATTACCCTGTTAGGATTGAGTACTGGAGGCATAGTGGGTCTAGATCTATTAGCGGGAGTTTTCCAGAGAGGGGTGGTGCAGGGGCTTCTTCGCAAGCTCACGGCTGTAGGGGTCAGGACGCCAGTGAGGGATTAAGTCACGGTTCCCACTCGGGAGTAAGGCAGGTCAGGGGTACTATGGCCAGCCTACCCAGGATAAACAGCTACGGTAACCAGGTTGATGCATCATTACTGAAGGATGATCCCGTTCTGGCATAAGGTAGTGGTTCTTCGTCTTTATAATTTAAAATCGGTTGGAAAACTTCCAGGGGTGGTGCAGAAAAAATTGCCTAAAGAGGTCTAATTATGAAGGATGGTGGGGACATTTGCAGAACCCCCACTTCCTCGTCTTAGGATTTCACCTCTGGGTGTGGTGCTGAAGAAGGAACCTGGTAAGTACTGGTTGATACTCCATCTTTCTTATCCAAAGGGATCATCCATAATCAATGATATTGATAAGGCTCTTTGTTCAGTGTCGTATGCGTCGTTTGATCAGGCGGTTGATTTGGTTCGGCGGGCGGGCCGTGGAGCATTGTTTGCCAAGGCAGATGTGGAATCGGCATTTCGTCTCCTTCCGATTCACCTCAAATGTCATCATTTGTTGGGCTATTATTTTGAGGGTAAGTATTTTGTAGATCTCTGTTTGCCCATGGGGTGTTCTATCTCCTGTGCCTACTTTGAAAAATGTAGTACCTTTTTGGAGTGGGTGGTCAGGGTTGAGGTGGGAACAAAATTTGTGGTCCACTATCTGGATGATTTCCTGTGCATCGGGCCTTCCGGTTCAGAGGCTTGTCGTATAGGATTGAGAAGCGATACCACAAAAACCTTAGCCAAAAAAGAGATCAAATGTATTTATAAACTTAAATCCTCTACTCCATACGGCCTCAACACTGACTTGGATATTTTATCATTTATGTAAGTGTTATGTTTTTATATGTTATTTTATATTATAGTTTTATATTATTATATTATTTTATTTTAATCCATCACATTTTTATAACCACTGGTCTCATTTAATTTTTGTGATATCTTTTCCCATTTCTATATAAGAGACTAATACCAATAGTACGCATATATATATAAAATCAGTATGCATTTTTGTTATTGTTACTATACATGACACCATTAACATATCATATCCTTTTTTGTCTCCTGTTCCTTATAAGTATATATAGGTACTCCAGCCTACAACATCTTATACATGTGTGGTGATTTACGAGTGTCGTTATCTTGATATTCCTATCTATATCCACTTTTAAGATATTCATTGTTATGTGTACTTTGATGACTTATGTGTTTTTATCAACTCAGTCTATATGATACATGTATTTTTCGATTATTGCTGATAGACCCACTTTGTGCCATTTCTGTAATTTTTAGTTTACTATATGAGCGAAATATATGCCAGGACTTTATGTTACATGAAATACATATATTATAATTATTATTATTATTTTTTAGATTGTGAGGGATACCACAAATATATATCCCCATTCAACATTTTATGTCATTTTTTAATATAATGGTTTCACCATTCTTAGCACATAATACTCATTTGTGGTATACACCAAGTTTTAAGCATCAACTTTAACGAACTAACTACTACATGTAACTTCTACTGGTGTAGAGTTCTGTGTTATAATGTAAAGGTTGTGTGGATGCTAATAAATTTTTTGTGTGTGTTCCAAGATGGTTGCACATGCGCGCTGGGCACTTCCTAAACGTCTATAGTGTATGACGCACAAGTGTGCACCGATGCAGGCGACGGGATGGACGACAGTACCTCTGCACGCATGCGCAAATACCTAATTGGGCGCAAAGAAATTTACATTTAAGAAGAGACGCCTGAAGGTCCCACAGATCATCCCCAGCTCCTGAGGAAGTCCCGAATATCGCCGGACGAAACGCGTTGAGCCAGACAGACAACAGTCCAGAGAACTCACTACCACCACTGTGTTATTTCTGCTGCAGGTATCCCCTAGACCCCAGGAGTCGCGACCAAAGGGCTTTGTGTGTACCTATTTTTACATCTTATAGTGGTTTAACCGGATTCTTTATCCCGGTCTCTTAATAGTACTGTTTAATATTATACTTTTTTTTATAAGCAAATACATTTTGTTACCTTTTAAGTCTTTATTTGACTAGTTGAAGTCACTATATCTCAATTTTTTAGCACCCTCACTCGTTGTCTTTGTCTTTTTTTTTACTATACTTTCACCTTTTGTTTGTATCTGTTTACTAGACATGCCCCTACTCGCAGTATAGCGAGTAGGGGCAGAATTTACTAATACTAAGTAATCTTTACTTAGTATTAGTAAATTTGACTGAAAACCAATTTACGTCTTTCAGCCTCTTGGTAGATAGCTCCCTATAACCGTGGGAATTAGGAGTTATCTACTAAGTGGCTGCAAGAGAACAACCGAAGTGCCGAAGTGCTGAAGTGCTGAAGTTCCGAAGTGTAGAAGTTGCCAAAGTTCCAAAGTGTCTAAGTTGCCTAAGTTCTGAAGTGTCGAATTGCCGAAGTACCGAAGTTTCGAAGTGCCAAACCGAACCGAAGTGCTGAATTTTGAAATGCCAAACTGAATATTTTCCCTAGGAACATCCCTAATGCCCTTGGTGGTTCAACGTTAATTTTATGGTGTTAAAATGTTATTGGGATTTGTTGTTTATGTAAGAGTGGGTCATTGTCGGGGGGGTTTAATTGCATTAAGGCAGGATGCTGGATTAACCTGTCAATGTTGGCATGGTGTTGACAATTACCTTAATTTTACTTGTTAAAACTTATCAATAAAAGCTGTGATTATTTTTTACCAAAAAAATATGTTGTCAGTGTTTATATGGGGATTGGTTGGGTTTAAGCATATGTCACAGAGGCGACTGTGCACATGTCATGTTTCTTTATTGCAGCCTTCTGAGAGCCATATCATATGAACACAATTGTTAATTTGCAATTTGCTCATTATCTTTTGATTAACTAAGATTATTTGTTTTCACACTAAAACATAGCAATTGTGAATGGAAGCTATAGCTGCAGTTCATCTAAAGTGCAATTCAATAGATGACACGATTGTTTAATGCCTGTCCAAGTAATTGATACACTCCTTAGCAAGTGACATCATTAGCAGATAATGGCTTACACTGGGTGAGGTTACACTGCAGTGACCATTTCCTAAAATTACTGGAAATTTTGTAGAAAGCTGTCCAATAAGAGGACACATAATGTGATTGCTGCCTGCTCCTTAGCTTCAAGGGAAACAGTCACTTCTCTGATCAGAGGCATGCCTCGGTTAAATGGGACCCAGGGCGGAAATGTATTTTGGCACATACTTACACTCCCAAATCAAAAAAATAATTTTGTGTCTCCTCTGCACCACCCCCAACACCTTTTTATTAGGAATGTACATACCAACATTTATACACACATACACACACACACATATATTCATACACGTGCATTCATACACCCACACAGACTCATCTGCACACACAAACACATTTATTTACACACAATGATACACACATACATCCATACATACTTCATATTTATTTTATTATTATTTATTGATTTTAACAGTAAGGTTCACCCAGCCTCCCTTTGCTTTTCTTGAAAGTGAGAGCTGGATTGGAACCTCATCTTGGGTGTCCAGTGGGAGTGCAGAGATCAGTCTTTGTAGTACTAATTATCCAGCTCCATGCAGCTCTGTGTTGATGCCAGGGCTGGGGTGATGTCATATCTCACCATGCATGCGCATTAGGTTCTCCATCAGCGCTGACAAAGATGGCAGAGACAGAGCAAGTGCCGAGGGACCGCAGCACTGAAATAAGGTGAGTGCTTTATAAGGGTGTTTAACCCTTTATTTGCTAGTTGGGGGGGTTCTTAGGGAGGGGGTTCTTGGGGAAGGGCCAGCTTTGTATTCCTAACACTAAATTGTTCCTTTAATTTTATTTTTCACACCTTACAAATATATATTTATTA
Organism: Pelobates cultripes; assembly: GCA_933207985.1. Classification (NCBI taxonomy): domain Eukaryota; kingdom Metazoa; phylum Chordata; class Amphibia; order Anura; family Pelobatidae; genus Pelobates; species Pelobates cultripes. The sequence continues at coordinate 277,644,280 of OW240914.1, read as the reverse complement.
CATTTATGGGGGTAAGTAAACGTAATAGTAAAAATCCTGGGAAGTTACCGTTTCCTTTAACCCCTTAAGGACCAAACTTCTGGAATAAAAGGGAATCATGACATGTCACACATGTCATGTGTCCTTAAGGGGTTAAACAAATAAACAAATACAAGTAAGGTGCATTTGCAGCACTATTAACACCAGGTGGAATGTTCATCACAACGTTAGTCTAGTGTAAGTCCCTCTTCCTATAGCATGGTTAGATCAAACTAATATTCATCTTTTGGCATTTTTTTTTAATGCAAACTAAGCTTTATTGGCAGTACCACTTAAACAAGATCAAAATGATCTAATTCGTTATTTAATACCCTTCAACATTTTCCCACTTTATGGTCACTTGGCCAGACAGGACAAAGCTGCATCATGTTGCTGGGAGATATCTATGTGTGAAGGGTGCCTGGTAACAATGAGTTATTTAATTCATGGAAAAAAAGTGGCTATTTCCATGATCTGCCAGGATGTGAAACATGAAATGAACTAACAAGATTAAAGGGAGGAAGCAAGCCAACATTCTCGACTAGAAGTAGATGTAATGCACTAAAAAAAACGAAAAAAAACAGGGTGGGTAATCATTGTTCATATCCATCCACAGAGAGTCAGACAGCATGATTTGATTACGGCTAAGAGTCATTGCAAGCTATATATGATTCCTACTAACGAACAATAATCAGTGTAAAGGAGATTCCTGTCTGTTGCTAACATGATGTCAACCAAGGCTAGTAAATTTATCTCTGCCAATGAGCTGAACAGGTGGTTTCATAAATAAAAATAATTTAATATCATGCAGAATGGATTAACAGATTCTAAGATACAGCCTCCTTCAGCACTGAGTGAAGGCCATCATTAGAACTCCAGCTGATTTTGAACTACATTTCCCATAATAGTTATCCAGCCATCAAGCTGGATCAGCGTCATGCGTTTAAAAAAAGCTGGAATGCCAAGGGTAGCCATGACTGCTGCAGAGAATGCTTTTCTGAACTGCAGTGTACACATGGTTTAATCTAACTAATAGAATTAAACAGTTATTCTAAATTATGTAACAAATTGTGTTCAGGAACTGTATTCATAAATCTCATAACCGTGCTAAAATGGGGCCTTAAAACTGTAAGCTCTACGGTAGTAGACATTCCTAAACGTTATCACCACGACAAACCTGTAGGGTCATGGCACACTCTCCAGGACTGAATTCTCACTTCCAGTTGGCGGAGTCCTAAAGGGCAGTTACCAGTTATGAAAACTGAGTCACTAGCAATGCCCATAATAGGCAGGGCCTCCCTGGAAAGGGGCAGGTTCCTCCAAAAGGGGGCTATCACCAGAAAGAGGTGGCTCTGCCACCTGACAGGCAGCCTAGTTGGCAGCAAGCCTTCAGGACCATGCAGGGAGTGCTGCTGAAGCGCTACCTCCATGGTCCTTGTGCCCGCTGCACAGTGCAAGCACGTCTAATGATGCGTTTGCATTTTGATGCGAGAAACCAGGGAACTAATGTGGGACAGCACCCCAAAATTGGGATATTCCTGCTAAAAGTTGGACAGTTGGAAAGCATGTTATAAGCACGGAGACCATATGACCTCATTGAAGTGGTCAGGGTGCATTGCCTCAGTCTGTTTCACCCATGCACTATAAAACATTCTGAAAAACTGCAACGATTACATTGCAGGATTAACGCAACCTCTAGGGGCTGCTCTGGTCCCTTCCAGACTTTTACTGCACTAAGCGATGTTGGACGTTCTCACACTTTGCTAAAGGACAATTAAAAACTTTAAAATTCCCTGTAGGAAAGCATTGATTCAATGCTTTCTGTGAGGAAGCTTTAATACACACTAGGTCCCACCATCGCCATGACATTGTGGCAGGAGGAGACCTAGCCACAACCATGGAAGCCTTGGCGCTGGAAAGAATTAATTGAAAAAGGGCTTTTATCCAAATGTGGGGTACCTATTATGTTAGGGATAGGGACACTATAGTGTTGGGACAAAAGCTTTGTATTCCTACAGGGGTCAAATCCGGGGGAAAAAAGTGTGGGAACTCACTTAAGATCCACCCCACCCCAAACAAAATAATTACATGCCCTGCCCCCCTTCTACAAGATCCCCTGCTCTCACTTCTACAAGACCCCCAGCCCTCCCTTCTACAAGATCCCCTGCCCTCCCTTCTACAAGACCCTCTGCCCCCCTTCTACAAGATCCCCTGCCCTCCCTTCTACAAGATCCCCTGCCCCTTCTACAAGATCCCCTGCCCCTTCTACAAGATCCCCTACAAGATCCCCTTCTACAAGATCCCCTGCCCCCCTTCTATAAGATCCCCTGCCCCCCTCTATAAGACCCAATCTATTTAATTTAAAAATATATATTAACAAAAAAGGGCCTGCTCTTTCCATCTGACCTCTGCAGCATGAGTGCGGAATTCTAGGGCATAGTCCACCAGGGAACGAGACCCTTGTCTCATTCGTAATAGGGTTTTAGCAGCATTAGTACGTCTTCCAGGGGGATCAAATGTTCTCCTAAAGGCTGCGACAAACTCTGCGTAGTTGAAAACTATGGGATTGTCGTTTTCCCACAATGGATTGTCCCAAACTAGTGCTCTATCGACTAACAACGTTATAATATAACCAATCTTTGCTCTATCGGTAGGATACGCCCTAGGATGAAGTTCAAAGTTAATACTAATTTGATTGAGGAAACCCCGACAACCCTTGGGATCACCTCCATAGCGGAGAGGGGATGTGGCATGGGCAGAAGCCCCCCCTGCCGCCATCTCCCAATGAGGTTCCTGGGGTCTATGACCCGGGATATGGTCCTCTGGCTGTAGATGTGCAGTCCGAGCTAACAAGGTCTGAACAGCTACAGCAAACTGGTCCATACGATGGTCCAGTTCCTCAAACCAATTATCAGGAACCGGGCCATGAGGATTAGCACCTGCAGGGTCCATGGCCCTAGTGTAATGTCACGACAGTGACCCCTTCACACAGATGGTAACCCAGAAAGGGACGTATACCGGACCTTAGGGTGGCCGGACTTAACATCAGAGAATAGTCAAGAAAAAGCCGAGGATCAAGGGAGTACGGAAATCGGGATAAACGAGAAAGCCAAGCCAAAAGTCGGGGAGCCAGATAGGAGAATAGTCAGAACGGAAGCCAAGGGTCAAAATACCAGAAAAACAGATAATACAGTATAAGAGCACTAGGGGAACAATCGAGAACCACACTCGGGCACTGAGGGGTGGACAGGGATGTCCTTTTATACTAATGTGTGTGTCACTTTAAAGCCACGCCCCCAAAAGGTTCGGGAGCGTGACCGCGTTTGAATTTTCGCGGCAAAATCATTATGACGTCGGCGCGCATGCGCAGTGTCATAAAACTGACTTTGCCGCGAGCGGGCAGCGTCTGAGAGGCTGCGCCGCCCCCCGGAAGCAGCCGGGGAAACCGCCGTGCCGCGCGGGATCGGCGGACACAGGTAAGGTATCGTCACAAGTGCGAGCTGTGTGTCGGCCACCCGGGACCCCTATTGACAGGGCGCCCTGTGCGGCCGCACAGCTTGCACACCCCAAAGGCCGGCCCTGAGGGCAGGTCCTACAGGACTACTAACGGGAGCGTTCCTGCTGTGGACTCGAGCCCTGCATTGCTAACACTATAGAGTTCCTTTAATGATGCAAGTGGGGATGTAATTTTTGCACAAGGCAAGATTTCATACAGGAGATGAAGTGAACAGTTAAATTACTTTTAATTGTGTTTTAAGGGCAGCAAATATTGCTAATTGTCTCCATTTTCTTCACTTGGGTGAGAGATTCTGCCCATCTAATTTACAGCAGACAGAATGTATATTCAATGGACATATTCTAGCAACAACGTGGCGCTCCATGTACGGTTTGCTAGGCTTTTTGAGGTAATGCAGGGCTCTGCGTCACCAATATTTATACATGTTCTTGTCATTACTAACTTTATTCAAAATTCTATAAAAGAACTTGCAAGCTATGCTCCCCAGGGCAGAATACGTGGCGTGATAACAGTCGGTAAAAACATATCCTTACAAAAACATTCCCTGAAGGAAACCACTGCATGGACCAAAGAAAACAGTACGGTCATGTTTTGGATTCCTTTGTATATTAGAGGTAAATGTTTGAGGTTAGGATGAACTGCATGTGGCCTGGTGGAAAATTGAAATCTTTTAAAGTCTTTTGTTAAAATAACTCTTCCCTGAGACTCACCTTTACCCCTTTAGGCTCTGCCAGACATTCCTGTGCAAGGCAGACACATATGCATGCCGATAATGCCATCTTGTAGAACTCATGCTTATCTTAGCAACAATACATCTTACTAAATTGGACAACAGGCCAACTCTTTCTTTGTGATACTTTTTTTGGACGAAAAAATGCTGTACTTCAAATAAGAAGAAAAAAGAAATATTTTATAAAGGGGAGGCTTAACTGTATCATAATGGTTTTATATCTTGCTGACTAGATCTCAAGATTTTCCAGAGACATATATGGAAATGATATACTGCAGTACTACATAGTTATCATCGTCCCCCAAAATGATGCATTTTTTTTAATAAGAATCCATAGTCGTTGCTTTAAATGGATGTATTAAATGCAAAAAAATCTCAAGAGTTCATAAACATAGCCTTACAGTGGAAATTGAAGTCTTTAAAAGGTTTTACTACGTTAAAGCTGCTTTAGTTAATGTAATCTCTAAGCTCGTCTGGAAAAACAATGTTACTGCTAAATGCTAATTAAATGTGAACTAGTTCGGATTCTCTGAAACTGTACCCTAGCAAGGATCATATTTACTGGACATTAGACACTGAGCGGTATCCTCAATTGGCAAACTAAATTGAGAAACGTGGAAATCAACAATCAAGCGTATATATAAATGTATATATAAAGAAAAAACACTCAACAAATCAGCATTAACAGTATAAAATAGAAAACAATATAAACTTAGCGCCCACCACCTTTTTTTTCAACTTCTGGTGCTACATCCGCCTGGAGACAACGCTAGTCTGTTAATATCAATAGAATATTCCATATCCGGAACCACCAGAAATTAAACCACCATATCAATTTTATCAGGATGAGCGAATTAATGCCTAACTCCCACAGCTATTGCTAGTGACTGTAGTGGAGCTCTAGTCCTTATAAGGACTTTCTTCACTTAATCCTTCTCGAACTGCATCAAGGTGCTGAAAAGTGAATAGCTCTTACCCCTCCCAGTAACTGGACGACACACAGAGAGTACAACACATTTTTATTCGTTCAGAGAGTACAAGGTCTTTTATAGTGAAAAACCCAGCACGGGTCTCCATACAGTACAATGTAATCCCCGTCCAGGCGTCTCTGTGTCTGGGAGATAATTGAGTCAAAGACCGGTAAGCTAATTATCTCCCAGAGATAATTACCGGCCGCACACGTGGGTGATGCGCAAAATAATTCCAGGGTAGAAAGTGGTTTTGGCTGGTCAATTTTCGTGAGTTCCTGTGTTTGAAGAAAAAAGTGCTTTCCCTCGCTCGATTGTTTCCCACAGTTCATAGTACTTTCCCTCAAATTAGTGCTCTCCTGTCATGTCTGTAAGTGAGGCAAACCATGGAACAAATAGACTGTGAACCATGTGGTCGAGTGGCAAAATATGGTTCCACGAAGTCGACGACCAAGTATTACTATCAGTGTTCGGGAGACAAAATGTCCGCCATCTATCAGGGCACGTGTTTTCGGTAGTACGTGTAATACTAACTTATTTGGAACGCAACTGCAGAATTTTTTAATTACAGAAATTGATAGTTTTACCTATTTTTGTTCCTGATGTGGAGGAGAGGATACTGTAGCTTTAAACCCTCAAGCAGGTTGTTAATTGCAGGGAAAAAATAAGCCACTGAAGATTTGCACAGAGCCAAACAGTCCCAATTAAGAACAGTGCAGAAAATGCATGCAGTGTTAGGTTGAATTAAATGTAGTAGAATAACTACAAGCAATTTTATCAATGAGGCAAGACAGAGTATGCAACTAGGAATAAATTGATTGAAGGAAGTAGTATTTAGCCTTAGGAACAGTTTCTTATTAGTAACTGAGAGTAACTTGATTGAAGGAAACAGTATTGAGCCTTAGAAGCAGTTTCTTATTAGTAACTGAGAGTAACTTGATTGAAGAAAACAGTACTTAGCTTATGATGCAGTTCTGGAACTGGAGAGCTTAATTTAATCAAATAGTTGAGGAGAGGAATAGAAGTCCGTTTAACAAGCCGAGGTTGAGGAGTGGAGAAGGAGGTTAGTCGTTCCAGAGCGATTTTCGGTACACGGTTAGATCAAATAGAGCAGCTGGTAAGTGTTTCACAGTCACCTGTACAATAATCCAGCCCTTTGAATCTGGCGCGGTCTTCCTATGTAGCGTGGAAAGACCGCGTCAGAAAAAGGGGCGGGGCGAAGCTCCGTGAACCCGGAAGTGGGTTAGTTCGGCGAAAGGCACGGCAGGTATAACCTGACAGTACGAATGTGGCCACCCAGGGAGATTGCTTGATTGTTGTTTGGGAGAGGGAAGATATAGAGTCAGGGGAGCACAGAACATTCGACAAAAGAATGGGGGGGACACTCGTTCGGCAAACGAACAGGGGAGTACGGGCAACCGAACAGACATAGGACCAGGTCTGCTACAGTGATGAAACCTGATGGTGGTAGCTCCACCTTTTTTCAAGTTTTGTCAAGGTAGGATTTTTTCAATAAGAAAAAGTCTCTTATTTGTCTAATGATATGTTTTGTCTATATTGGAATTTGAATTAAATTCCATAACAGTCTTTACAAGCATTTCACAGAGATTTTATCTTTATGAAATGCTCAATTTTTATTTTTGGGATTGAGTAACTTTAAGAAAATCCTTATTTCACTTTGTCCTGCTTACATATTTTGATTTGTGCAAGACATGTTTCACTATAGGTTTCAGTGCTTCTCGATTGCCACACATGCATCCTGAATTCTAATGCTGCTCTTTGTGAAGTATTAGATTGGCCTGGAGATCAATAATAGTAGAGGCGAAGGACCATCTAACCAATGGATTGGAGCCAGTTTACTCTTTCATTAGGGTGCGGGCACAGTAATCTAAATTACGTTAAAAAATTCCAGCGCATAAACAAAGTTTTTGTTTTTAAAGATTAGAGCCAGGATAATCTTATAATAATTTTACAAAAAACATTAACTTTTTCACTATGTTTCTGTGCTAGTTGTTCACCCCAGTGTCCAATCAAATGTTATAACAGTATTTTAAAAAATATACATATATATATTTTCCTTTTTTCTTTCTACTTTTTCTTTTTTCCCCCTTTTTGATACTTTTTGTTAGTAAATAAGCATGTCAGTATAATGGAAATTCTTGTCCAACTATTGTATTAATACAAAAATATATTGCAAAATATAAAATATAATGTTTTGTTTTTGGGGGGTGGGGGGTGGTTGACGAATGATTTCTGTATACATAAGGAAGTTTTAAAAATGTAATAAAACAAAGACAAGCGAATTGAGCAGACACATACGGCATGAGGTTAGTTGAATAAGGGGCAATATGGCAGATTACCATCACAATTTGGTACGTTTGTACCATACTGGCATCTAGATAGCTGTCACTCTTATCAGTAAGTAAAAAGTAAATAAATAAAATTTAAAAAAACAGCGCCTCCTTCAGTAGAGACCACAAGAAATATAGCTGAACTTCTTCCACACTCAATGGTCTACAATGGCAATTCGAAAGGATGAGTACTCAGAGTCTTCCAGTGAGGAGGAAGGTACCCCAATGCATAAATGTACTGATTTAACTTGTGGTTTTATGTCTGCACAAAAAATGTTTTTTAAAAAATAACTTATAAAATATCTAATTACAGCTAAACAATATTTTTAAAAAGACTTTCCTATTCCCCCTTACCTCTGTTTTTAGAAACTGTTGCTGAATACCATCAAGTAATCTTACTCGAAATGATTTTACTGCTATTCATAATTTTTACACAAGACAGACATTCACAAAGTTTTAATTTTACAGCACGTAGGGGAGCGATTAATACATATCTAGGCATTGTTATCTTATTTTACAGTCAGACCAATATTGCACGACTTCGTCCAAGCTATTTCAGTGATACACACGTTTCTTCAGTTTGGCTGGAGAGATTTACAAATTCCACCCAGCCACGTGTTCCTTTTTTGGACAATTTGAGGTGAGGAGAAGGATCATTGGGGAGGCATAATGCATCTGATATTATCTAACAGAGCCCTTGAAGTTTTAACCATGTCATTACCAGAGTGATCAATGCCTGACATTACAATATCTTTAAAAAGGAGATTGTGTTTTTAAATACGACTAATCTAAACTCCATTAATAAAACGCACTGTAAATCAAAACATGACTTAATAAATGTCAAAGGAAGGTCAGTGGTATTTTCTTTCTTACACACCACAGGTGCTTGCCCTTGCCATGTAATTGCCAATATTTCTGGATGAAATACTTCACAACCAGGCTCCCACCACCATGACAACTTCAAATCTCTTAAGTGGTCGTTGTGGTTGGAGTAACCCTTTAAATCAGTCACTCTCTCTGACTATGTAGGCAGAGAACAATTCCCAACATTTTTAAATTATCTTTTTGTATTATTATTTTTTTTTTTTTGCAGTGATGTCATCTTGGGAGTATTTTTTTGGCCATTTGCCACATCCTATAAAACATTCTGGCTCCGAAAGACCAATTGTCTGGCTGTGTTTACATACTCGGAGTTCACCACGGCAACAGCAAGAAAGTGTTTGTAATGGATGTCTGAATCAACTTGTTCACGTGTGATGAGCAGAAATCGAATTAATTCCATGAATTTCAGGGGGAATGCCCAAACTAAGAAATTTCTGTTTCATGTATTATTTAATACCCATGCTTTACATAATTATACAATTTAAACATTAGGTGTGCACAGCAAATTGAAAACCAAATTCCAAAATCCAGGCTAATGTAAAACTGACCATGACAGAATTTTTCTACATTTTTGCAGACTAGTTTTCAGTACACTATTTTATTTGGTGATTAGTGACTAAACAGAGCATTTTTGGTCTGCTTGCCATACCAGTTGAAGTTGGTTGTGATATATTACTATTTATTGCCATGGTAATCACGTAAATGAAATTTTTGAATTTTTTAAAATATTTGTCGTTCAAGTCAGCAATGATTTTTAATCACTCCAGTTTGCAACACTGCGCTAAAACCAGCCGTGCAGGGTCAGCTGAGCTCTATCAGCCAACTAGAGCAACTAGGCATAGGTAGCTCAGGGGCAGGAGCATCTGTCCTAGCAGTACCCATGGATGTTGTCCAACTATTCTTAAATGGGCTGGCTTCTTACCCTGAGAGGGTGCCTGTGCACTCTTGGCACCATAACAAATACCATGGGCTTAGTGGTTATGGTGCACAGACAGTTTCTTTAATGTTATGCACTATAGCACATTAGTGTTCCTTTAAAGGAACACTATAGGGTCAGGAACACAAACATGTATTCCTGACCCTATAGTGTTTAACCCACCATTTAGGTGGCTTGCACCAGTGGTGTATCCTGGTTTTGTGCTGCCCTAGGCAGGACAAAACGCGAACAACCCCCGCGCAACCTCCTGCCAACCCCGCCTTCTAAATACACACACACACATTCAATGACAGATACGAATACACTGCGCTAACAGAAACACACACACTAACGAGACACACTCACTACTCACTAACACACACACTCACAGGCAAACACACTCACACAGTCAGACACACACACACTCACTGACACACTAACAGACAAGCATAGTCAGACACACACACTAACAGACTCACTCACTAGCAGACACACACACTAACAAACACACACACACACACACATTAACAGACACACACTCACTGACACACACACTCACAGGCAAACACACACACACAGGCAAACACACACTCACTGACACACAGTCAGACACACACACATACACACTAACAGACACAGTCAGACACACACACACTAACAAAACACACACACATTAACAGACACACACTCACTCACTCACATTAACACATTTTTTCATTTATTTTTATTTAGCCCCCCCCCCTTACCTTTGGGAGTGCTGGGGGGGAGGGGTTCATTACCTCCCTGGTGGTCCAGTGGATGCCGGCTGGGCTAGGCAGGCGGCTGGCGAGGGAGCTCTTCCCCTGAGCGGTCTGCTCAGCTCCCTCGCGCGCCGCAAAGTGAGGCTGGGAGCCGGGTTGATGACGTCATCTTCCGGTTACCAGCCTCACTCTGCGGCGCGCAAGGGAGCTGAGCGGACCGCTCAGGGGAAGAGCTCCCTCGCCAGCCGCCTGCCCAGCGCCGCCCGCCAGCCCAGCCGGTCAGTTAGCCGCGAGGCTAACAAAGCATTTGCCTGGGCATTTGGGGGGCGGCGTTTTTTGCCGCCCCCTGAAAAATGCCGCCCAAGGCAAATGCCTTGCTTGCCTCGCGGCTAAAACGCCCCTGGCTTGCACCCCCTTTTAACCCCTTAAAAGGAATTTAAACTCACCTTAATTCCAGCGCCACCGGGTCTGCCAGGGGCTACCTTCGCCCCCTTGGTGGTATCATCAGAATTGCCGATTCAATGAGGAAAATTTGGCGTCCCCATGCAGAGCGTGGAGACGCTGAGGAGTGGCCACTTGGAGGTGTCCCTAGGGGCAATGTAAACACTGCAGTGTTTGCACAAAAATGCCTGCAGGCAATGATTATACTCACCAGGATAACTACATTAAGCGGTAGTTGTTCTGGTGACTATAGTGTCCCTTTAATAGTTAATTCTAAGATCAAAGAGAGTTTTTATTTCTTGAAATCATTGCATTTACAAAGACTAATAAAATGCCATATAATATAAAACCATTTTTAGAGACACAGCACAGTCTTAGGAGTCAGGCAAAACAAAGAATAATTGAAAATGTCACACGTTTTATTCATTTAGAACATGTGCATTATTCTGATCTTACAAACAATAAAATATGCTATTCTGACAAAACTAAAATAGAGTTTCCATACTCCTAACATGTTTGTCAGTTGACCTAAAGGAACAGTATATCGTAAGGAATACAAACTTGTATTCCTTTTGCTGTACTGCTCCTGCTGCAAGCTCTACACAGGTTTACAGTTTAAATTTAAAAACTAAAGTTTTGTCAGCAAAAGGACACCCTCGGCCAGTGGCGTACACACGATCCATGGGGCTCCCGTGCAAAAATTGATCTGTGCCCCCCCCCCCCACAGCGGATGCATGCAGATACACATACACTTAAAGGAACACTAAAGGCACTCAGATTACTTCAGCTCAATGAAGTGGTCTGGGTGCTATATTTCAGTGAGGGTTACTCCAGCCTCTAGTAGCTGTCTCACCGACAGCCGCTAGAGGCGCTTCCACGAATCTCACTGTGATAATCACAGTAAGAAGACACTGGACGTCCAACAGACACACACAAACTAACACACTCAGTAACTGACACACACAGTAACACACTCACGGACACACAAACTAACACACACACACTGACACACAAATTAACACACACACACTGACACTCACTAGCAGACACACACTCAATAACAAACACACACAACTAACACACTCAGTAACAGACACACACACACAGTAACACACACACACACTCACTGACACACAAAAACTAACAGACTCACTGACACTCACTAGCAGACACACACTTAATAACAGACACACACGACCCCTGCGACCGCGGCATGTACGCCAGTGCCCTCGGCACAGCTCAGCCCTCTCCTCCCACCACGTCACGCCAATGTCCAATCCAAAGCTCCTCTTAGTGTGAATCAATACTTTCTTATTTCCACATCAGGTGACTGAGTTTTACTTAGTCAGGGCAGCTGAAGGACATCTAGTGCTTGTTATACTGACAGGCACTAGAGGAGGACTTAACATTTTAAAAAACTGCAGTGTATTATATTGCATGGTTAAAAGGAGAGAGACACTGCACCCAGACCACTACAACGTCACCATACTGTGAATTGTGATGAGTTAGAAACAGTGGCGTACATACCAGGGTCGCAGGGGTCGTGGCTGTGACCGGGCCCGGCCCACAAGGAGGCCCGGCCACCCCTGCGATCCGGTATGTACCCACAGGGCCAGCCTCTTCTCCTGGGGGGCCCAGGAGGTGGCCACCTCAGGGCCCCCCCCGAGGCTGGCCCTGCTGACCCTGGCGGGCGGGCTGGGTGACCGGTGCGCGAGGGAGCACTCTCCCCTCTGTGCTTCCTCTTCAGCTCCCTCGCGCACCGCACTGATACCGGAGCCGGAAGATGACGTAATCTTCCGGCGCCGGCATCCCTATGTGGCGCGCGAGGGAGCTGAAGAGGAAGCACAGAGGGGAGAGTTAGTGTGTTAGTGTTTGTGTGTGTGTGTGTGTTAGTGTTTTTGTGTTAGTGTGTGTGTCAGTGAGTGTGTCTGTTATTGGGTGTGTGTCTGCTAGTGAGTGTGTTACTGTGTGTGTCTGTTACTGAGTGTGTTTGATGTCTGTTAGTGAGTGTGTGTTTGTCAGTGAAAGTGTATGTTTTGTAAGTGAGTGTGTATGTCTGTCGCTGAGTGTGTGTCTGTTAGCTAGTGTGTATGCGTCTGTTCGTGAGAGTGTGTGTGTGTGTCTTCAGCATTTACCTTTCTCCAGCGTCGGACTCCCTTGGCGCTGGGGATCCCTCCGCCTCTCAGCTCCGAATGCACATGCACGGCAAGAGGCGCGCGCACGCATTTAAACCGCCCATAGGAAAGCATTACTCAATGCTTTCCTATGGACGTTCAGTGTCTTCTCACTGTGATTTTCAGCGAGACAGCCACCAGAGGCTGGATTAACCCTCAGTGAAACACAGCCGTTTCTCTGAAACTGTTATGTTTTCAGCTGCAGGGTTAAAAACTAGAGGGACCTGGCACCCAGACCACTTCATTAAGCTGATGTGATCTGGGTGTCTGTAGTGGTCCTTTAAGTGTGTGTGCAAACCGCGGTCGCAGGGTCGCAGCCCTGCAACCCCTGTGACCAGGTGCCCGACGCCATGTGTTGCGGCCCTGACCCGCGCCAAGTAAGCGGCACGGATCAATTTTCACACCGGGGCCCCATGGGTCATTTGTACGCCACTGGTTAGAAATGCAAAATATTTTGGGCACCAGTTTTTAAATATTAAGGAAATGTAAATATCAAAGATAGTGTCTCAAATAAAGCTTTAACCGAAAATGTAAAAAAAAAACACCTAATGAAAACATATTTGTTAAATACAGTGAGCCACCTCTCTCTCATCCTTTCCCAAACATTTGAAGATACACCTCTCTATCCAAACATTCTCCGATTCTCAGTAACTCATCCCTCTGGCTGGCTCCCCTCAGTTAACCTGATCTGACCCAATTCCAATACCCCTCTCCAGGGCTGTCATCACGGGGTGACAGTCGAGACAGGTGTCAGATGCCTGGCGGTCTTGGGGGACAAGACAGCTGGCACCACATTCACAATGTGGAGTGCACATAACAACGGTGGAAAAACCTCTAGTGCAACCACACGGGCCCGCACACTGTGCCAGTGTGTGTATCTATGTGTCTGAGCCAGATTGTGTATCTGTGTGTCTGTGCCAGTGTGTGTGTCTGTGAGTCAGAGTGTGTATCTGTGTGTCTGTGTATTTGCATGTATGTTGGTATGTGTGTCTGTGTATGTGCATCAGTGTGTATGTGTGTATCTGTGTGTGGTAGTATGTGGCAGTATATACACATTCCCACTGAATGCAGCCCTTATCTCACTTCACACATATACTCACACACTTAGCATCCACTACACAAACACACACACTGCATCCAATACACACACTGCATTCACTACACACACAAACTCTGCATCCACTCTAGACACACATTTGTATGCAGACTTGGGGGCAAACCCTATGGGTGGATTCAGAAGTGGACCCTATAGGTGGAGTCAAGAGTGGGCCTTGGGGGCGGAGACCTTGATCTGTGTTAGGGGCCCCAAAATATCAGTCCTGCCCTATCCCTACTTGTGCACCTGTCATCCTGATCCTTACATTCCCCAGCCAAAACCAAGGACCAGTGGAAATTTAATTTTTTCATAATTTAATAATTTACTGCAACTATTCATTGGTCTAACATAATTTATCCTCTAAGTACTATACCTAACTATGTTGCAACTCCATGAATGTATCAAAATGTTATTTTCACTTGTTGTATAATGTGTTAATCTATGTAAAGTGTTTCCAATAAGTGTGCTAAGCAAAAGCAATATAAGTATGAAATTCATTGCTTAAAGAGGTTGTGCTGTTACAAAAAAATTTTTTTTTAAAAATGAGGCTTTTTTTTTTGTTTTGTTTTGTTTTTTCATTTTGTGACATGGAATTGCTTCAGATTTGAGTTTTTCCTGTGCCTTTTCTTTCTTTCTTTTTTTTTTTGATCAACAGCAACAGAGATGTTTGAAATGGTGTACTTGAAGGATTTGAATCGACAACTGAGCGATAAAGTTGATGCCAAAGATTTTAATAGCTTGTTTGATTCAGTCTAAATTTTAAAACTCAGCTGTCATTTCCCCATAACTCAGGGTTTAATGAATAACAAGGTCATTAAGGTGACACCTAATTATGGTTTGAGAGACATGATGAAAGAGCTGCGAGGCTTTTCAAGCAAGTGTTAAGAAGGGAAGACAATAGGGATGGAACAGAGGTAGAGAGAGGAGGGGGAAGGTCTGAGATCCAAACTGGTGTGCAGATGGCCCCAGCATACTCAGGGAGAATTAGAAATATAGCATAGATGGCACCCAAGAGGTATACACACTAATGATAGCCCCAATAGGGTCAGGTGTTAGAGACAAAGCAGAAAAAAAATCCAAAGAGTTGCAACCATTATTTGCAATAGACAGAAAGGCACCCTGCTGTAGTTGTTGATAACAGTAGACAGAGGGAGCCAAAGTTCACTTTATAGAAAATGGGTGTCAATGAGGGCAGTACTGCAACATTTAGAAGAACTTTTTAATACCTATCATTAAATTGAAGTGATTATCTATGTAAAAATCAAGCATGTATTTTGTAAGATTTATTATATAGATAATGCATTAAAAATATTGAGAAAGAAAATAATTAAATTAGTGAATCTGTCTGCAGTTGTAGCAAGAGTCCTCCCACTTGAGAACGAGATTCTCCAATCAGGTTCTGGTCTATGCTGATGGATCTTAACCCATAAACATCTGCCCAGCAAAGAACTGAGGAAGCCGGCAAGTGGTACCGTTTTTAATCCATGAATTGTACTTATTTTTTTTTTTTTATCTCCAATAAATTCACAGTTTATACAGAAGACACTTGCAAGGGGAATTAATCTAAAGGATTTATATGAAAACAGTACTATAGTGTTTAGCCAGCTAGATTTGTGTGTGTGTGTGTGTGTGTGTGCGCGTGTGTGTGTGACTGCCTTTGTGTGTTTGTGTGTGTGTGTGTGTGACTGCCTGTGTGTGTGACTGTCTGCCTGTGTGTGTGTGTGTGTGTGTGTGTGTGGATGTCTGCTTGTGTGAGTCTGTTTGTGTGTGTGTGTGTGACTGTCTGCCTCTGTGTATGTGTGTGAGACTGTCTGCCTGTGTGTGTCTGCCTGTGTGTGTGTCACTGTCTGCCTGTGTGTGTGGCTGTCTGCCTGTGTGTGTGTGTGGCTTTCTGCGTGTTTGTGTGTGTGTGGCTGTCTGCATGTGTGTGTGTGTGTGTGTGTGTGTGAATTTCTACCTCTGTGTGTGTGTGTGTGTGTGTGGCTGTCTGCATGTAACGGTGTGTGTGTGACACTGTATATCTGGCTGTATGTACGTGACTGTCCATCTGTACCTGTGTGTGTTTGTAATTGTCTGGCTGTAACTGTGTGTGTGTGTATGAGACTGTCTGCCTGTAACTCTGTGTGTGTATATGTGTGTAATGGATATTTATTTTTAAATCATTATTAATTTAATAAATCCCCTATACAATCACTACACTTCTATACACACACTATACATGGATGACAGGAGAGAGGGGGGCGCTGCGAAGATGTTTCGTACAGTGCGCTTAAAGGCCTAAGGTTGGCCCTGATCTCTGTGTCTGTGTATTTGTATGTATGTCAGTAGGTGTGTGTCTTTGTATCTGCATGTGTGTCAGGTTGTGTGCGTATGTGCGTTTGTATGTGTATCAGTGTGTGACAGTGTATACACTACACACAAATTCACACCTGCAATGAAACGCCAAAACATAATCTATACAAAAACATGCCATTTTAAAGTTTAAACACATAAACACTGGTCAGAGCTAAACACTACCCTGCAAGAACACACATTCAACAGCTTCCAGGAGTTCTCTCCAACTCTCTCGCAAGAGTTGGAAAGAGGAGTTACTGGAACCTGAAGATCATGTTGGCTGAACCCCTCTTCACTACACAGCACCTAGCAGCCTGCACAATGCCACCGGACCAACAGGGACTGCAATGCCCCCACTCCACTCCCTGGCCACAGGCAAGAGGTATGGAGGAGGGAATAAAATTAATACAATTAATACAAAATGAATACATTAATGATACATATATACTCACACGTTCTGCATCCACTACACACATCATCTACTACACACACACTGCATTCATTACACACACACACACACACTCTGCATCTACTCCACATGCTGCATCCACCACAAGCGCACTACATCCACCACAAGCGTAGTCCCTACCCCCCCCCCACTGCAGCCCCTACCATCCCAATTGCAACCCATATTTCCTACTACAGCTCCTGCCATCCTAACTGCAGCCCATATACCCTACTATAGCCCATATCCCCTCACCACAGCCATTAATTTGCCTGCTACAACCACTATCCCTCCCACTTCAGCCTCTGTTCCTCCTACAACAATCCCTAACCCCATTTTACACCACTACCCACTACAACCCCCTTATTCCCTTACCACAGTGAATACATTCCCTATCCTCTAACTACAATCCCTCTCTACTAATTGCAGCCCATATCCTCCACACTTCTCCTCCTTTCTCCAATTGCAGTCAACCCTTAAATGCAGTTCCTAACCCCCCTACTACAGCTCCTATGCCCCTACTAGATTTCCTAACCCCCCGATTATATCACATACCCTCCACTACAGCCCCTAGCCACCTACTACAGCCCTTTACTCTTCAATCACAGCCCTATCACCCCACTACACCCCACTACCAGTGCCCCTTACAATATTAGGTTCTGGATCTGCCCCTGGCACTGACAAGCAATTTGGGCACAATGATGGCATTAATAAGCTATTTGGGCACAAAGATGGCACTGATTAGCTATGTTAAGACAAATATGGCACTGATGAGCTATTTTGGGACACAGATTGCACTGGATAGCTGTATAGAGACAGAGATGGCACTGGAAAGCTGGGCACATACAGGGAGTGCAGAATTATTAGGCAAGTTGTATTTTTGAGGATTAATTTTATTATTGAACAACAACCATGTTCTCAATGAACCCAAAAAACTCATTAATATCAAAGCTGAATATTTTTGTAAGTAGTTTTTAGTTTGTTTTTAGTTTTAGCTATGTTAGGGGGATATCTGTGTGTGCAGGTGACTATTACTGTGTATAATTATTAGGCAACTTAACAAAAAACAAATATATACCCATTTCAATTATTTATTATTACCAGTGAAACCAATATAACATCTCAACATTCACAAATATACATTTCTGACATTCAAAAACAAAACAAAAACAAATCAGTGACCAATATAGCTACCTTTCTTTGCAAGGACACTCAAAAGCCTGCCATCCATGGATTCTGTCAGTGTTTTTGATCTGTTCACCATCAACATTGCGTGCAGCAGCAACCACAGCCTCCCAGACACTGTTCAGAGAGGTGTACTGTTTTCTCTCCTTGTAAATCTCACATTTGATGATGGACCACAGGTTCTCAATGGGGTTCAGATCAGGTGAACAAGGAGGCCATGTCATTAGATTTTCTTCTTTTATACCCTTTCTTGCTAGCCACGCTGTGGAGTACTTGGACGCGTGTGATGGAGCATTGTCCTGCATGAAAATCATGTTTTTCTTGAAGGATGCAGACTTCTTCCTGTACCACTGCTTGAAGAAGGTGTCTTCCAGGAACTGGCAGTAGGACTGGGAGTTGAGCTTGACTCCATCCTCAACCCGAAAAGGCCCCACAAGCTCATTTTTGATGATACCAGCTCAAACCAGTACTCCACCTCCACCTTGCTGGCGTCTGAGTCGGACTGGAGCTCTCTGCCCTTTACCAATCCAGCCACGGGCCCATCCATCTGGCCCATCAAGACTCACTCTCATTTCATCAGTCCATAAAACCTTAGAAAAATCAGTCTTGAGATATTTCTTGGCTCAGTCTTGACGTTTCAGCTTGTGTGTCTTGTTCAGTGGTGGTCGTCTTTCAGCCTTTCTTACCTTGGCCATGTCTCTGAGTATTGCACACCTTGTGCTTTTGGGCACTCCAGTGATGTTGCAGCTCTGAAATATGGCCAAACTGGTGGCAAGTGGCATCGTGGCAGCTGCACGCTTGACTTTTCTCAGTTCATGGGCAGTTATTTTGCGCCTTTGTTTTTCCACACACTTCTTGCGACCCTGTTGACTATTTTGAATGAAATGCTTGATTGTTCGATGATCACACTTCAGAAGCTTTGCAATTTTAAGAGTGCTGCATCCCTCTGCAAGATATCTCACTATTTTTGACTTTTCTGAGCCTGTCAAGTCCTTCTTTTGACCCATTTTGCCAAAGGAAAGGAAGTTGCCTAATAATTATGCACACCTGATATAGGGTGTTGATGTCATTAGACCACACCCCTTCTCATTACAGAGATGCACATCACCTAATATGCTTAATTGGTAGTAGGCTTTCGAGCCTATACAGCTTGGAGTAAGACAACATGCATAAAGAGGATGATGTGGTCAAAATACTCATTTGCCTAATAATTCTGCACTCCCTGTAGTGTAGCAGAGCTCCCTGTAGTGGGTATCTCCGCCCAGGATCACTTCCTAGCTGCAACCAGGGGAAACCTCAGCTATTCCAGATGCTAAGTATTGAATAGCCCTTTCCCTCCCAGTAACTAGATGACACAGTTCTGGGAGTACAACTGATTTTAATGAGCCAAACTCGGCCTTTTATGCACAGACCACAGGGGGTCTCAAACAATTCAATACAAGCCCCTCCCAGGAATCCTTGTGCCTGGGAAATAATTGAATTAAATAACGATAAGTTAATTATCTCCCAGATACAGAGAGCCAAACATAAAAACCATAAAAACATAAAAGTACCCCAAAACATAATAAATATATACATAAAAACATACAATAACCCCACATGTCCTACATCCCCAGAGAGCCCTGATCTGAGTGCCCAAGTTGTCCAAAAATGCCACAGGGGCAAAGTTCTGACTGGCTGCACACGTGATCCTAGCCCCAAATAGTTCCAGAGCATTTAGTGCTTTTGTTGGTCAACTTTCGGGAGCTCCTGTGGCCAAAATACAGGGTGCTCAGCCTGGCTCTAAGGGAGCGTTTGTTCTCCTTAGTCCCAGGCATCTTCTCTCCAAAAAGCACTCTCCCTGCGGGTCACAAAGTGGTTCAAAACCCTGGACCAAGTTGTCCAGGAACTGCAAGGTCACCTAGCGAAACAGTTCCATAACATTAGTGGTCAAGTACAGCTGAGGTGACCGGGAACCACAAAGTCCTAATGCTGAAATTAGTTCAGCTGAGGACCATTCGGGTATTTGTTCATGCGAACGGCTGCCAAAGAGCTAGCGTTCCATTCCATTCGTGAGAAGGGAACGTGCCGAACAGGGTCTCAGACCTGAACCATAGTCAGTGGGCAAGAGGCCAGCTTCCACACTCCTCCAGCAGATTATATATTATCTCTCAGCCCAATTAGCCCAAGTGATCATGTGGCAATCCCCACTGAAGAATGGATTTGGATTAATTTAGAATACCTACTGATGGGTTTGTGTTTACCTCCATTTTACATATGGGTGCCAAAGGGCACTCTTGCATACTAAACCTTTCCTGGACTCCTTTCCTGGACTCCTGTCCCTGATCATTGACAACTTTCTAAAAATAGTGCTTTTTTGCCTGACATGATAGTCAGGAAATTTGTTAGCTCTATGCCCATCCGAGCTCGACCTCTAATTACCTCTAATTAGTGTTGTATGTTTAGATATATAGCATTAAGGGAATTGGGGTTGGGTGATGAGCTGGAGAAGTCCTGCGCTAAAACCTCCACAAGTTTTACATTCCAAGAGCAATCATATAAAACAATATTTTGCTGGTATATCACAGCAGTGAAATTATTTTATATGGGAAAAACCCAAACTGACGTGACAACTGCTGTTAATTATATAGGAATAAAGGGATTTGCATGGATTTGTGTAGGGCATCTTAAATTCTGGAAGGATGTGATATCCCATTTAGCAGCTAGTTTCCATAGACTATTGTGCCTGGATCCACCTAGATGTACCTGTTATCTAGACCAACAGAGGGATTGAGCCCTAGGGAACAAAAAACTATTAACAGTTGCCTGCGGTCATCCTCTCTAGAGAAAGGTCTTAGCTAAAATCAAAGACAATTTCCTAATGGATAAACTTACTGCTCAATTAAAACAAACCCTCCCCTCCTTTTAGAAGAGGCTCCCTTGGGAATCTATTTACAGACAATGAGAAATTGAGAATCCTCGGGCCTGTTGTGAGGTTTTTGGTCCTCGGCCTAGTGGCGCCACATCTTTTTACTCATTGTCTTTTCTCTTTCTGCCTTCTTATCTTTTCTTGTTACATCTTATGTTCCTTTTCAGTTCACTTTAAAAGTTACTCAACTTTCTTTTAAGAGGAAATATGGGTTAGTGACACAAACATGCATTCGAGTACCGAAACTGTTACCTATGCTGGAAGTCACAATGTAATATTTAATGAGGGCCTGGGGGAGGGAATGAGACACATGGAGGGGCTGGGGGGATATGGGGATGAGACACATGGAGGGTTAGAGTGGAGGCAATGCGACACATGTAGGGGCCGGCGAAGGTAATGAGGTACTTGGTGGAGCTGGGGGAAAGGGAATGAGACACAAGGAGAGGCTGGGGGACACAAACATGGAGGGGATGGGGGGAAGGAATGATAAATATGGAGGGGCTGGGGCAGGGGAATGAGATACATGGAGGGGCAGTGGGAGAGGGAATGAGACACATGGAGGGGCTGGTGGGGATAAGACACATGGAGGGGTTGGAGGGATAAAACGCTTGGAAGGGTGGGTGCCAACGCAATTTTTGCACTGGTAGTTTTTCAGTACACACACTTTCTCTCTTCTAGATTTATGCATAGTGTAAAAAGTTGATTCGGCCAAATTGATTTAAAAAAATGTTTTTATATTTTTTTGTTGTTGTGTGAATGGTAACAAATAAGCTTGTAATGCCACAACAGCTGGTACAAGCATAGGAGTAGCAGACAGTGTGAAATATTAACATGGCATTCAGAGAAACTGCACAGTTTTTAGTATCAGTAAAATAGATGATGTATGGAGCAGAGATGTGAAGCTCATAAGAAAAAACAGACAATGCACATTGCTGCATCCACGAATACATGAGACAAATTGCCACTGGGTGGTAGAATAGGAGATCGGCATCTTCGTGTCGCCAGAATGTTGGGTTGGCCAGAGGACAAAATCAAATAAAGGAAATAAACCAAGCTAACATAAATCATGCATTGGATCACTGGGAAGGTGAGCCACAGCCCAGGGCCTAAGATGAGGACTATGGAATATGTGTAGGGGGGACATTTAGCCTATGCCTGAACCCCGATCAGTGGTAAGTAATTGCTGTGTCCAATAACAACTTGTTGCCCCTCCAGGATTCTTCTAGTGGGCCATGTGAGCTTAGGATCAGACTTGGCTCTTTCTTGAGCCCAAGTGCATACAGCATCCCATATCCGCCTATTGGTGCCGTCCTCCCAATCGCAGGCCTGAAGGGGAGCCTGTCTCTCACCTGAAGGGTCTTCTCTCTCAAATCGGCATTAAAACAGGCACCAAGATGCTCTAGTTTCTGGAGAGTGTTCTGGTAATTCTGGCAGTAAGGTGGACCTCCTTGTGGTCCCCAGAGACAGATAGGTGAACTAACACTTTTGCTGCATTCTCCGGTAGAGCAGGTAGAGCATGGAGGAGAGGTCTGTGTTCTAAGTGCATCCAGAACACTTGGCAGATGCAGTCAAACTGAGCCTCAAAGCACTCTCTCAAGGACTGGGTCACCAGGTCTTTTCAAAACTGTGGAGGTTGTGGCTCGGCGGCCATCTTAGCCATGTTTTTGTTCTTTGTTCTGGCAAAATATTATTCTGTTGAAGGTAAGTCATTTTCCTTAGTGGGGACCGTGATACTCCCACTGGTCCAGAGTGGGGGTTGAAGGCATCAGGAGAGTTGCTGCTCTAAATGGTCTCTGTGTTGGGAGATTGGCCTCTTCTCCCGGCAACCAGGCTGCCTTCCAGGCTAGGCCTCATATGTGGAGTGTGGTATAACTCGGAAGAACAGGTATCCACGAGCCATTGGATTCTTGACTCCGAAGAACTTACTTTCAGAATCTATGATGTTATGATGACTGAGAAGGGGTTGTTCTTGATGTGTTATGTAGATCAGTTTTCATATATTTTGGTTTTATAAGTTCATGCCTTCTCCTTATCATACAGTGTAATTCAAAGACGTATTATGAATATTGTACCGAGTTGTACTTGTATGATCTCTTAAATAAAGAATTTAAATAAATAAATTAATTTTAAAAACACTATAAACAGTTGAATATGTATATATTTATATATTTTTTTTCTTTTGTCCGTAAAAAAACCCAAAAACCATAATTACCACTAGTTGTTCAGAACTTAAAGCAATACAATGTTTTATCAATACATAATAATAATAATTTTATTTATAGCCAAGAAGTAGTATTCATGATCATCTGCTCGAGTCCTAAATCTCTTTTTACTGATGTACGATCAAGCATATTATCCTTCATTCTCCACTATAAACATGAAAATTGATTGCCAAATAAATCCTTTATACTAATGTGCATAATTTTCATCAATGTTGTGTATTTTGGCCAAAATAAGAATTGCTGTTAACCATAACTCATTCCAAAAGTTAAACATGGGTAGTATATATGAAGTACACAATGATAACCATCATCCGTTCATAGAGAAAGCAATGCATTAATCATAAAATTGGCATCACCTTTTGACTGAATATTTTGGCAAAGCCTGCAGCGTTATTGTAAGTAACTCAAATATTTTCCTAGATTCAAACTTGTGTCCTGTAGTGGTGACTTAAAACAGAACACAAAGCTTTGCATGCCAGAAACAGAACATTCATCATTAGAGATTTTATCCACAATGAAATGCAAATGATTTAGCACAACACAAGAGCCCCTAATATTATTACACTTAAATAAACAAAATGTTTTGCTTTAATTGCCAATTATTCTCACATGTAAGGTATGCACCGCATATAGAATAATGACTG
Organism: Pelobates cultripes; assembly: GCA_933207985.1. Lineage (NCBI taxonomy): Eukaryota > Metazoa > Chordata > Amphibia > Anura > Pelobatidae > Pelobates > Pelobates cultripes. The sequence continues at coordinate 277,620,709 of OW240914.1, read as the reverse complement.
ACTACCAAACACTGATCAGCCACAACTCTAAAACCACTGACAGGTGAAGTGAATAACATTGATTATATTGTTACAATGGCACCTGTCAAGCAAGGTGGGATATATGAGGCAGAAGTAAACAGTCAATTCTTGAATTTCATATGTTGGAAGCATGAAAAAATGGGCAAACGAAAATACCTGAGTGACTTTGACAAGGGCCAAGTAATGATGGCTAGACGACTGGGTCAGAGCATCTCGAACACTGCCGTCTTGGGGGATATTCCCAGCATGCAGTGGTTAGTGGTGCAAAGAAGGACAACCGGTGAACTAGCATCAGGGTCTTGGTTGCCAAGGTTCATTGATGCATGTGGGGATCAAAGGCTAGCCTTCCACAGAAAAGCTACTGTAGCTCATATTGCTGAAATTCTTAATGCTGGCCGTGATAGAAATATGTCAGAACACACAGCATTGGTGTCCACAGGAGGGGTCAAGAAGGAGCATTTGCAACCCCCCCCTCAACTTGCTCCCTCCTCACAGGCAATTTTCCTCGGTCTGTGACAGCTCAGTCCGAGGGAAAGAAGGAGGGAGGTGTTGGGGGCTGTAGAGAGGTGCATGGGGCCACATTTAGGCTGCCGGGGGGCCAAAAGGAGCACTGTGAGGCTCCCTTCTGAATCCCCACCATTTTTGTGACTCTATTCTTCTCCACTGCAGTCAGGTCCTGCATCCTGCAAGCAAGCCACACCCCTCAGAAGCTCCACCCCACACTCACGCTGCTGCCAAAATGAAGACCACAGAACATGGAGACCTCCTCCCCAAGGCTCTCAGTCTCTCACAGCCTTTTGTGACAGGTAAGGTTCAGCCCATGACAGTAATTGTGTGTGTGTGCCTGCTAGTGAGTGAGTTTGTATATGTGTGTTTGTCTGTGTGTGTGTGTTTGAGAGAGAGTTTGTAGTGACCATGTGTGTCAGTATGCTTGTCTGTAGTGAGCATGTGTGTGTCAGTGAGCTTGTAGTGAGCATGTGTGTGTCAGCAAGGTTGTCTGTAGTGAGCATGTGTATGTGTGTCAATGAGCTTGTGTGTGTGTGTGTCAGAGAGCTTATGTGTAAGCAAGCTTGTGTGTGTTAGTGAGCTTGTGTGTGTCGGTGAGCTTTTCTGTAGTGAACATGGGTGTGTGTCAGTGAGCTTGTTTGTAGTGAGCATGTATGTGTCAGTGAGTTTGTCTATAAGGAGCATATGTATGTCAGTGAGTTTGTCTGTAGTGAGCATGTGTATGTGTGTCAATGAGCTTGTGTGTGTTTCAGTAAGCTTGTGTGTGTCGGTGAGTTTGTATAAAATGATCATGTGTGTCAGTGAACTTTTCTGCGGTGAGCATGTGTGTGTGTCAGTGTGCCTTTCTGTAGAGAGCATGTGTGTGTCAGTGAGCTTATGTGTAAGCGAGCTTGTGTGTGTCTGCTAACTTTTCTGCAGTAAGCCTGTGTATGTCAGTGAGCATGTCTGTAGTGAGCATGTGCATATCTGTCAGTGAGCACGTGTGTATGTCAGTGAGTTTGTCTGTAGTGAGCATGTGTGTCAGCAAGCTTTTCTGTAGTGAGCATGTGTCTGTGTCAGTAAGTTTGTAGTGATCATGTGTGTGTCAGTGAGCTTTTCTGTAGTGAGCGTGTGTGTGTGTGTGTGTGTGTGTCAGCAAGCTTTTGTGTGTGTCAGTGGGAGCATGTGTGTGACAGCAAACTTGTCTGTAGTGAACGTGTGTGTGTCAGTAAGCCTGCCTGTAGTAAGTTTGTGTTTGTATACCAATGAGTTTGTCTGTAGTAATCTTGTGTGAGTGTCAGAGTTTGTACTAACGTTGTGTGTATGTACCAGTAAGCTTGTCTGTGTGTCAGGGAGATTGTCTATCAGTGAAGCTATTTGTGTGTATCAGTGAGCTTGTATTTCTATGTCAATGAGCTTATGTGTATCAATGAGATTGTTTGTCTGTGTGTGTGTGCTTGTGTCAGTGAGATTATCTATGTCTGCATGTGAGTATGCTTACTGTATAATTACATTATTTACACTGACAGAACCAGTATTTTTAATTAGAAAAAGAAACATACTAATAATATATACATACACTACATGCCACAATTATTTATGGGGCTGGCATACATTGTTTTCCAGGGCTGCTTTGAATGCCCAGTCCAGCGCTGCAAAAAGAGGCCGAGCATGGTTGACATTACAATTATGCCCCTCCCCAAATAATTCCTGCGAACACCCATGACACACAGTGCATTGCAGTTTGCTGAGTAGGGGACTATGTAGCCTCAGACTGGTCAGAGTGCCCATGATGACTCCTGTCCACTGCCGAAAGCTCCTTCAATGGGGATATAAACATCAGAACTGGACCATGAAGCAATGGAAGAAGGTTGCCTGGTCTGAATAATCACATTTCTTTTAGATCAGGTGAATGCCAGATGTATGTGCGTCTTTTACATGGGGAAGAGATTACTTCAGGATGCAATAGGGGAAGAAAGCAGGCCAGCAGAGGCAGTGTCTCTCGACAACCTTGGGTCCTGGCATTAATGGGGAAGGTTACCTTGACACGAACCACCTACCTAGAGATTGTACATCTCGTCATGTAATGGTGTTCCTGATGGCAGGCTAATGCACACTGCTACCCTGCACCCGGCCACACTGCAAAAATTGTTCAGTAAATCCGATTGAGAACCTGTGGGATGTGCTGGAACAAGCAATCAGATCTATGGAGGCCCCACCTTGCAACTTGCAGGACTTAAAGAATGCTGCTAATGTCTTGATTCCAGATACCACAGAACATGTTCAGAGGTTTTGTGGAGTTGACGCATTAGAGCTCTTTTGACAGCACAAGGGGGACCTACACAATATTAGGCAGCTGGTTTTAATTGTCTGCCTTTCTGCACAGCACTCGATAGGGTCAGTAGGGGCGTCCCTGTCATTTGTGCACACTCAAATAAATCGATGATCCTACGAGAATTATCACTAGAGTGACGGCCTTTAACAAACCCGATTTGGTCTATATGTATCAATTCAGAAAGTAATAAATTTAATCTTCGAGCCAGCACTGAAGCATATCATTTGATGTTTATATTTCTTAAAGAAATTGATCTGTAGTTGGTAATTTCTGTTGATAATTTTCAAAATAGGCTTTATATTGGCTCTTAATAGTTCTCGTGCTATTTTGCCTGTTGAGGCAATTTCATTAAATGTAGCTGTCATATTGGGGATAACAATTTCCTTGAATGATTTAAAAAACAAATTAGAGAAACCATCTGGACCAGGAGCCTTTGAGGTTCGTAAATCATTTATACTTTCTTCTACTTCCAACTGCGATATTTTTTGGTTTTAACTTCTCTTTTTGAATTAAAGTGATTATTATTTTATTTTTATTTTATGTAAATATTTGTCAATAACCTGATCTGTGGAGATGTGGTCTTGATTATAAAGACTCTCATAATACTTCTTAAATTAGTTCCCTATATCTTCAGGAGTCAATAAGACTTTTCCGTCTTCAATAATTTTATATATCTTATTCTTTATTTTGTTTTTTTAAAGTCGATTAGTTAATATTTTATCTATTTTATTATTCCGATAGTAATATTTAATTTTTTATTGTTTTAAATTACATTTAATCGTTTCAAGAGTCTTTTGACTAAATAAATAAATAAATAAATTTTCCCTTAAACGGATTTCAGGAGTCTGTTTTTTATTCTATTTTTCTATTTGTTTCTTAAGCCCTATCCCCTTTTCATTTTATCCTTATTATAAATATAACAATCTTTTTATTTTGACAGTGTTATACTTAGAAGTCCCCTCTACCAGGACTTAACAAGGGCCACTCTCCTACACCGCAAATCATACAGCACGGTGACAGCACAACTGCGAGCTACGGGGCTACAATACAGATGGGGACTGAATGGGTCCCTGACTACGACCCAAGGCGGGACGACACACACCCTGACATCCATGACGGATGCACCGACCTTCCTGGAAACTTTGGGACTATCGCAAGCTGATGTGCCCTCCACCTCGGCATCACAGGCGGCAATGAGGGACCCTGCGTCCATACCACCGTTCGTCCCACGATCGATGAACACACAGACAGCCCTGAATGAACACTTGTCTACACATGTGTTAATACATTATTTAAGTTCACTCTTATTTCTATGTTCATAGTTAATATCTGTCATATATCTCTAGCTGCTGCCCTATTGCTACCCTCTAATAGGACAAACTAATTTAAGAAATAGCCGGCCTGGTCGGATGACGTAGAGACCACACTACATGGCGGACCGAACACCCCCCCCCGCCCCTGCAACCCCCTTGGTCAAGGGCTCTTAACCCGCACACGCACGACAGAGAACGCATAATTCACATCTCGGGCCTCCCGGCTCAGACCTCACACATCGTGACAATTTTCTCTTAACCACATACACACATGATGTCTTAATCAATAGAGAAACTGACAGGTCACCATTACAAACCCATTGCATATCCCAGACACACTGACCCCATATAAGATTGTAATGTTGCACCATGACAAAGCCTGATATATGTTACATGCCGTAAATTTTCATGAGAGCCTGCATGAGAGATCCGGGCCTATGGGTCGCAGGCCTGTAGAGCTGTAGGCCACTAAGTATACGAAGCAATAACCGTTGTCACATATACACTGCATATTATCCTAATACGTTGTTAACTGATTGTACCCAATACCTGCAATGTTGTGTTATACTTGTTACAAAAAGAAAAATGGAGGCTACTTTTTACGGAAGCTCGTTCCCCCTGACTGCGTTCAGGGCCGAGCAACTTTCCATTGTCATTCTTTATACTGTTTTGCGTAAATGCCTCACTAAAATAAAGATTTTAAAAAAAAAAGTCCCCTCTGATGAGCTTCACTGGCGAAACGTGCACGTCAGGGGCTCTGGACACATACTAACACATTATTGGTGTCGGCACCTAACTCTCTGCTTATCAATTGCTAAATTACTGACTGTAACGGACTGTTTTGCCCACAAGAGGTTAAAAACCGTTTAGGCGATATTCCCCTTTCAGATGCACAGACAGCTACTGCAATCACCAATCTCCCGAACTGCAAACTACACGAATTCTCCAACTCCCGAACAGGAAACTCATGAATACTGGAAACATCTGAACAGGAAAAACCATACGAAAGGTTTACACTCCTGGCAGTCAGCATACAATCCAATTCCCCCAATAACGAGAAGACACTTAGTTTGAGGGTTAAGCAGAATATATCAGAGCTGTGGGTTTATTGTTCTTATGTACACATTCTTACACATTAGTACCACCCACAGGGTTTTGGAAAACAACCAATAAACATGTACAATTCACTCAGACACTCCCACACAAAATCCTCCCCTCTGCCTGTGATACAATTACCTTACACAATGGGTAATGTAATTATCACAGCCAGAGAAATACAGTTTTTCCACATTATTCATAACTTGAAAAGTATGCATCACATTCACATAAAACTTAAATTTTCAGACTCATACTCCAAATACAAACATTTGTCAAAATCATCCACATTGGTTCAAAAGATAGATCGAAGTCCTTTGTGACCAAAGGAAGCATTGCTTTTCTGCCCAAAACCAGTTCCACAGAGTCTTCTATCCTGGAGATAATTGGGAAGTAATCCAATTATCTCCAAGGACAGAGGCAAAACTCCATTGAACACATGGCAGCAAAAGACAATAAAACACATAAAAATATATAACTGTGCAGCCATTGCACAAAACAGGTACATTCAACATATCCCCAGATAGCTCAGATCTGAGCGCACACTGTTACTGAATGGCGCTCAGAGCACCCACATACGGTTCAATTGCCATGGAGCCAAAGTCTTTCCCATAGTCTTTCATTATACGAATGGGCTCCATGGCATAGCTATCTGGGGTATCTTCGCTCAAACAGGGCAAGCACCGAATGACCCGGATTTCGTGTCTTCGCAGGGGAAATTCAAGTGTTTCAACATGGGGTCATAGTCTAAAGGCAGCAGGCGGGCAACCAGGCTTCTCCAATGCATAGTGGCGAGGTTGGTTCCGCCACACCGACATCAAGTTCATTCATGTCCAGCATCTCAGGAGTGCATATTGGAGACTCTTAACACTAATTTTGTGTACTCTGTACATACTTTATTTCTCTTTCTTTTTCCTTTATTACATTTATGAGGGGAGATTGATAAGACCAGGCATTTTTATTAAGGGGTGCCCTCGATGGCACAAGATTCAGGAATCTTTATTCTATACGCCTTCCTCTGTCACTGTCTGTATATTTTCTACTACCTAGGCAACCTGTTCAAAACTGTTTGTAAACCCTCTCTTTATACTTTGACCTATTATTTAGATGCAGCTAGCACTTAGGCAACTTGTGTGACTTTTAACCGGTTAACTGCTGACTGTCAGCAGTCCTTCACAGCTGAGCTACTACTTTGTGCTCCGCTGTGGTCAAGCATAAGATAACATCATTCAGTGCAGGCAGCCGTTGTTACACGAGAATATACTGCTAGGTATCTTGCAGAAAAAACTGAGCCAGTTCAGGTACCCCTTATTTTACACTTTACTGCTTGACAGCAAGCTTTAATTTATTATCCATACGCTGCTATGATCTATGATCTTTTGTGATATTTAACTGGCTAATCGCCGTCTGTCAGAAATCTGTCTCAGCTGAGCCATTATCTTTGATCTTTTTGAGGTTAAGCACCATAGAACATTATCAATTGTTGTATGTGGAGCTAACCCATGTCGTTAGTTGTACTATCATGTAGGGATTTACTTATCCATATACTTTTTAACTATTGACAGCACTGGTTTTGCAGTAGTCTTATATCCCCCCTCTTGTTACAGTTATTAGTGATATATAATACAGTATCAGTTCTATTACTTGGAAATACACTGATGTTATATTGTAGCAAACAGTATTGCTTCAGCATTAGTGCTATTATGTATACACTTTTACAGCTTATATAAGTAGTCGCAGAGTTTTACTCGCTGTATAGTCTCCACCCACTCCTGCTGTTTATATTATTTTTCATATAATTTTTTTTTTTTTTAGGTTTATTTATTAAAAGTTACTTTTTAAGACTATAATCTTCTCAGCAAATCATACACAGGTAGAATGGCATTTTTTTCTTTTTTTTGTTTATTCTCCGTGTTATACTTAGGGAACCAAAATTGTGATTAAGATTTGGTGTATTAAATATTTATATAAAGTGTCATTCCAATTTAATTTATTAACAATATGTCTGTGGTCTCTGTAAGTTATACCATAAATATGATACAATTTTTATGTAAATTATCCTTTTTCCCTTTCTAATCACCCTTTTGTGTTTCCTAATATCTCTATTTTTATTACTTTAAATTTGTTATTTATTATTTTCCTTAGTCTTAAACCTACGTTAAATGTGTTCAGGAGAATGAATTCATAAACCATACATTCAGCCTATTCCAAAGGCTGTATCTTAACATTCTGTGAAATATACAAATAATCATATTTAAATATTACAATAGTTTTCAAACGTGAATCTTAAGAAAAAAAATGATTACATTGAATTTGTTCCATTTCTTGATTCCCCTTTTTACACTTTATGATTCTCTCATTTTAAAGATAGTACCATTCAGAGAAAAAAAAAATCTTTTCTTTCAAGGACTTTTTTCTACTTCTTTCATTCATCATCTTGTTTTCTCTTATATTCACTCCTTCGTTGGATCTTCTTTATAGATCTTAGTTTATATCCATTTTGTGATCTCTTCTTTATAAACTGTAAAAAAAAAAAAAAGACAACACATTTATAATTTTTATAATTCTCTTTTCCCCTTATCTCCAATGACCCATTTTTTAAATTGAGACTAGATTGTCTCAGCCATTCATTAGCCGTTTCAAGAGTTGAAAATGTGACCCATTCATTGTGGTAAAAAATCTGAAGTGATGCTGGGTGTCTCCATCTGAATCTTAAATTATGTGTATTTAAAATTTGAAATATTGGTGAAAACTCTCTTCTTTTAGCTCTTGTGAAGTATGAGATATCTGGAAGGGCAAATATTTCTTTGAATTTTTCTTCTGCCGATCTATTCTTCTTTAGTGCTAACATAATTTGATTTTTAGTTTGAAATGAGTGAAAAGAGACTATTACGCCTCTTGGAAAATTGTTTTTAACATTAGTTTGGTTTAAAGACGCTATGACATTGATCCACTTTTAATTAATGAGAATCTAATGACAAGTTAAGTGAAATAAAAAAAAAAAAAACTCATTTAGAAAATCTCTCAGTTTATCATTTGTAATGGTTTCAGGAATATTTCTAAATTTTAAATTTGTTCTTCAAGCTCTATCTTCGAAATCGGCTATCTTAGTCTCAAGTTGGATTATTTTCCTTTCTGTTTCTTTGTGTGTATCTTTAAGAATTTGAATTTGGAATTCTATATGTTGTTCCTTATCCTCAATTGTTTGAATTCGGGTTAGTACCTGGGAGATATCATTTTTGAGGTCAATAGAGTTTTCTTGAATCTCTTTTTTTATTTCTTTCAAAGTGTCATCAAAGAGGGTTTTTATTACCTCTATTGTAATACCAGTTGATTCTACAGCGGGGAGGGGGGGGTGCCATTGCTGTTGAGGAGTCTAACAATGACTCATCAATAGGATCTTGCGTCTTTTGTGGGGAGAAAAAGTTGGAGAGTCTCTTTTCTTACTTAGCGGATTTTTTTTCCGTTTTTTGTGCGACCTTAGATTCTTGTAATCGTTTAGATGCCATTTAGAAAGGAGAGAAAGAAAAAAAATAATAATAAAAAAAAAAGGAAGTACCTCTCTTCTCCTTAGTTTGTTTTGGAGCCCTTTATACAGTTTGAATGCTTTAATTTCTCTTTTTTACCGTATTTCTTTAATTTACTTTTATGGTTCTCCTTTATCTTTAAACTTTCAGATTCCTTAGCTTCTTTGCATCAGGAATTCGTCTCTCTCTTCCCTTTACAAACTTGCTCTCTGTATTATGAGTCTTTATATGTCAATTTCGGCCCCAAGAGATTTATATGAAGAGCAGATATGATTGGGATTATTTAGATATTAAAAATATATATCCGAGGGGAGCAATGACGCAAAAATCGTATCCCTCCGCTCTTGCTCTTTACGTTCCGTTTCTGTGATATATCCTTACTCCTTCCCTCCTTTCTTTTCCTTCCTCTTTCTCCCCCTCTTCTTTCCCCTCCTTTATAAATTAATACATCTAATCTGTTCTTCTCTTATTTCTTTTCACTCCTTCTTTAACTTGACACTCCCTCCTGATCTTTCCTCTGCTCTTCCTCCTGCTCCTCCTGCTCCTATATTATTTCAAGTAATATATTTATTTTAAATACCTTTATGGCAGATTCTTATGCTTTTCGCTCGGTATCAACCAGCGTCAGGAGGACAGCATACACTTGACAGCATACACGGGGACAGTTTGTAAGTCCACACCGGGCGTCCAGCTGCTAATGGTAGCCACCCCTTCGCCAGGAGTGGTAATTCCTCTCAGTTTGGTTTTCGTGGGTATCCCAAATGAGAATTGTAGGAGGAAGGAAACATAAGCAAGTGTCTTTAGATGGGGGAGTAGAGGAGTCTCGGGTACAAGAAATCCAAATAGCCTCTGGTTTTCTTTCATTTGTTGCAGCTTTGATCTTAGTGTGGGATCGCCGCTCATTAGCTGTTAGTTCGCCATGCGGGTCGGCTCCAGTTACTCCCTCCCCCTTACGGCACGGAGATGTTCCGATTCACGTCATCACGTTCAAGACTATGCAAATTAAATGCAAACAAGGTATACATAACAGATGCATGCCAGTCTGGCAACCTGATATTCTAATAATTAAATAATCAACCTGTGTGCCATTGTTAAAGAAGATAAATGGCAACTGGCAGAAACAAGGAAGGTTTACCTTGCACACTCATTATTTATTAATAGTCAGTAGATAACCAGGACACTGCTACCTCCAGCCATATACAAAGAAGAATTAAACTAAGGTTGAATGAATTACTTTCTCATTATTGCATAATACCTATCAGTGTGCATTTAAATTTGTTGCGACCAATTGGTATTTTGCCCAATAATAGTAACAGTGTTTCTGATGAGATTATAAGAAGTTATTTGAGTACATATATGTACCAGGGTCTGGGTATAGTTTACAAACCTGATATAAATTATCTGTGAAGGTGTGTTAAGGTGCTGAAAGAACAGTTCCACAGAGTGAAAGTTTTGCTATTAATATGGAAAAGCTTGTATCATGTATATGAGAACAGAGATTGTGTAGTCTGTAGCGTAATGGTAGTCTGTTTGACAGGATCAACAGGGATTATTTTATAACTAGTTTGTCTCTATAAAGTAACTGTTCAGGTGCCCTATTGATATTTTATGAAACCCCCCCTTATTTTGCACTTTGGGTAGCTGAACATTTATACTCAATTTTTATAGCAGATTATCTGAAATTAGACACACATTTCTTAAAGGAGCCTTCCTAGCACCATAACCACTACAGATCATTGTACAGTTATAATGCAAAGACGTTATGTTTTGTAGTGGCTTCTCAGCACCTATAGTCTGTCTTCTTTCCTTTCACATGGATAATGCGGAATTTACTCTGACTTGCCATAAACCTTCAGCAAATCATTCCCAGCCAAGTTGGACTGAACTAATAACAGCAATGCAAAAGTATAAACTACACCTTATCTTTGCAGACGAATTTGTTCTGAGTCTGACTATAGAATAGTTGGAAATATTCTTTCAAATCAGCTGTATTTTGTCTTCAATTCAAATTTCAATTCACTGCAGAAGTAGTTTTTATTGACGCAATGAAAGTAATTCTATGAATACTAAGGAGTTGATTCTATAATTAATACAAAATTTGATTGCCTGGGCTGAAATCTCTGATTACCCATAATACAGCATAGAAGGCTGCCTAATGCTGGGCTTAGACAATGGGTCTCCTGTCTGAGCCTGGGGCTTCAGATCTGCCTGTCAGGGGCCCTCTCAGAGCCATCAAGGTGCTCAAAAGATCTCCATGCTTGGCCCTCTGCCTCCTCCCTACCTGTAGGTCCAGGGGCGTACCTAGAGCATTTGGCACCTGGGGCGGGTCCTGTGCTTGGCACCCCCTTGCCCCCATGCCCCGCCCCGCCCCCAGCGCCAATTTGGCCCCGCCTCCGATTTTGCTTAGCTCCGCCCCACTTTTCCTCCGTGCGGACAGTTTATCAGCTGTTTGCTTGTGTGAGCTGTACTGGCCGCACGGCACCCTAACTACCATGGCTAAGCTGCAGTGGTTCTGGGGACTATAGTGTTTCTTTAATGTGAGGTAAATTAGAGATTAGTGCCACGAATAATATACTAGATTGCCTACTTACAACCAGATGAGGATGATGATGGGCTCTAGCTGCAGTCTGGTGTAGAACAGGCTCTCTGGAGGCAGTTTGTAACTGTGGTTACAAAAATCAATGTTCTGGGAGAACGGGAAGCAGCTCCATTTTTTGGGGGCCCTTTACACAGCTCAAGGTCTGGGTCCCAGGGTCCACCTTCATGTTCCACCAATGAGTTTGTTCACAGGGGGTGGTGTGTGTAGGGGATGTCCTGATATGTGTGTAAGGAATGCATTGTGTGAAATTGTGTTTGTATGTGTAAGGGCTGCAAGGTGTGTTTCTGTGTATGTACGAGATGCATTGAGTGTGTGTAAGGGGTGCCTTGAGTGTGTGTAATGAATGCATTGTGTGTAACGGTTGCATTGCTTGTGTATGTGTGTCTGTGTGTGTAATGCAGTGTGTGTAATGCATTGTGTGTTTTTCTGTGTGATGAATGTCAGTCATTCCCCCCTCCAATTTCCTTCTCTCTCCCCCCTCCCAATTTCTTTCTTTATCCCCCTCTCCCAATCTTTCTTTATCCCCCCTCCAATTTCCTTCCCCTCCCAATTTCCTTCTTTATCCCCCCTCTCCAATTTCCTTCTCCCCTCCCAATCTCTCCTTATCCCCATCTCTCCTTATTCCACCCCCCATCTCTCCTTATTCCCCCATCTCTCCTTATTACCCCCAATCTCTCCTTATCCCCCCCAATCTCTCCTTATTCCACCCCCATCTCTCCTTATTCCACACCCCCATCTCTCCTTATTACCCCCCATCTCTCTTATTCCACACCCCATCTCTCCTTATTACCCCATCTCTCTTGTACCCCCCCATCTCTCCTTATTCCACCCCCATCTCTCCTTATTCAACCCCCCATATCTCTCTTATTCAACCCCCATCTCTCCTTATTCATCTCTCCTTATTCAACCCCCATATCTCTCCTTATTCACCCCCATATCTCCATTTCAACCCCATCTCTCCTTATTCAACCCCCATCTCTCCTTATTCCCAAGTATCTCTCTCCTTATTCAACCCCCATATCTCTCCTTATTCAACCCCCCCCATCTCTCCTTATTCCACCTCCCACCCACCCCTACCTCAGTTGTAGCGTGGCCGAGCGCTCTATGGTCCGCGGGTACAGGGAGCTTTTGTTTCCTGTACCCAGCCGGACTAACAGGAAGTGCACATTCAGTGTGCGCTTCCTGTTAGTCCGGCCGGGTGTAGGAGACAGATGCTCCCTGTACCCGCGGACCAATAGAGGGCTTGGCCACGCTACAGGGAGGGAGGGACAGGAGGGAGCGCTCAGCGCTTCCCTCCTGTCAGCCCCTCTCCTCAGGCTGCGCCCGGGCGGGCAAAACTGCAGCCGCCCGAGGCTCTCTGCAGAGCGCTCGGGCGGCTGCAGCAGGAGGGGGCCGGCGCCCCCTCCCAAGGCACCCCCCACCCTGCTGGCACCCGGGGCGAACGCCTCCCCCTTAGTACGTCACTGTGTAGGTCTACACTTCTATCAGAGCTTCCCTGCTGTTCGGGCACTTCCCAGGGACTGCACCACAGGCAGCTCTCTAAATATATTGACTGACAGCCAGGACCATGAGGGAGCTGTTAAAGTGGTCTGCACCTGATAGAGTTACTGGAGGTACTGACCACCATGCTCTGCCAATGGGCCACCAGGTATGCTGCTTCCCAGCATTCCCTTAACTGGACCACCAGGGATCATATTTATCTCCTGCCAAAAGATAAGCAAGATTGAGGCAAATGAAAAAAAAGGGAATAATTTATGGTAAGGCTTCCCCACACACTCAACCCCCTACCCAACACACACAACAATCAGACACAATAAAGCCTCCACCTACCATAACATATAGCCACGCTCAGACTACCTTCCACACACAAAATTCAACCACCCCACAAACAGGACTCGTAGGCATACTCAGCCCCCCTCCCACCCACCAGACATACAGCTCTCAGCCACACTGGTTTTCTCCAACCCAGAACCACTACATGCACGCATGCATGCATGCACACGCACTACTTCCACCCACACACAAGCTGTCCCAATCTACAGAACAGAGCCCAGGAGGTGGTCTTAAATAACCTCTGGATAACTACATTCTAACTAGCAATACAATTTTAGACTAGTACTTTTTCTGTGAGGTAAAGATAAATATTTATGTAAGGACTTTTTAAAGTGAAACACCTGAGGTTGCTGCTGAATAGTGCAGGGACATGCCCAGTGGGGCACACATCTCTACCATCATTATACAAAATTAATTACTATTCACAAACTGTCAATTCCAAGGGGATTCTTCAAGGGAGTAACTTTTCATTTTTTAGTGATATTATATGCAGTATAGTTGTTAGTGGTTTAGTGTTAGAATGCTGTAAACTGTACTGACATTAGCTGGAAACGCCCATCAAGTCAAATCATTACCCAGTTTTATAGCTAAACTCCTGGGCGTTGCTAGGTTACAGAAACATCTGGTGCATGAGCTCAATAGAAAACATGATGACCTCTACATTAACTGAGAGATGGGAATAAGATGAGACCTATCCCTGCCTGTCTATCTCATGTCCTCTCCTCTTTACCCATGAACAGTATGCTGCTCATCTTCCCAAGGATCCCAATGAAAGTATAACTATTCAATATGATCACACCATACTAACTAATTAACTAATTGAGGGGTATAAAGTAACATTCTTTTTCCCAGGCCCCCTCTACTTGGGGGCACCACCCTTCCTCTTAAAGGGTCACTCCAGACCCCTAAATAACTTTAGCTTGCTGAAGAGCTTTATGTGTGAAGAGTGTGCCATCTTTTTTCAATTTTGCAAAAAGTGCAGATTTCAATAGCAATGAAAAGTTTTATAAATTAACCGAGTTACACCCCATTGGTTTTCGAGCAGACAACAGGTAATGTTATTTCCTAATTTTGTTGGCTCAATGCAACTGACCTCAAGAGGCAGCAAATGCCCGGAGCACCTGCCTTCTCATTGAGCTGCATTGGGAAGTCTGTGATCAGACAGCCACGGAAAGTCTGGGCGGGGTTAGAAGAGGAGGGCTTGCAACGGCAGCAGACAAGAGAACTGCATGTTTTGCAAAGCTGTTATTAGATATATCCCCAATGAAAAAATGCACGCAAGTTTTCATTTGGGATATATATACTAAACATTGATTTTTTAAAAAAATTGTGTTTGGCCAGTGGAGTGTACCTTTAAGTAACCCAATGGTGCTCTATCCTAGTGATCTTTCTTTTTATAATAGGTGGCTGCTTTGAAAGGCAGCTGCCTGATGAACATTTTTTTAGCACAATCCATCAGCTGTATTATATTATACTATATTAATAGTTAATATACTATATTTGGGGCTAAAGAGACCCATTTCTGGGGATTCAACTCTCATTAAATGCCTATGGCTAAAATGTCAATTTCAGTCACAGAACTGATATGTGAGAACATTTTTTTTTTTTTTTTTGTGCACTTAAGGCAGTTTTTCTTTCTGTTAAATTTCACCAGAGGTTTTACATGTCTTCAGTAATATTGTTTAATATTATTTTTATGAATATGGTTCAAGGTCAGGATATAAAGATACATTGGCGCTGAATATTAGTAAGTCTTAAAGGGACACTATAGTCACAAGAACCACTACAGCTTAATGCGAAAGGCATTGTTTACATCGCTGCTTAGTAACAACTAGAGGTGCAATGACTCATACTGCCACTAGAGGTGCTTTCTATTTCAGTGCTGCAGCCCCTGTGTTCAGCGCTGTACACTACCCATAAAGATGCATTGATTGCATGCGCAATAGCCTATAGGAAAGCATTGGATTGATGATCTCAGCCACAGAGGTGAGACCAGCCTCAGCAAGATTGTTGCGACGATGGAGAAAAGGTGAGTGAAACTGTGTTTTAACTAGACTCTGAGGTGGGCCAGTACCTTAACTGCCCCTGCAGCACTATTGTGTTAGGAAATGTTACATTTTCCTACCTAACGTGATGAAAAAAAGGTTTTGACATCTCCATATTGCTAGACATTTGGGACATAAAAAAAGGCAAGTAATGTAAGCCAGAAGAATCAAATTATATTTATATCTTATGCTGTTATGTGTACTAATCCTGTATTAGTCCGTGGGACACTGCCTTTTATCAATTGAACAAGAACACAGGAAAGAGTCTGTGTTTGCTTCTTGAATTTAATAAGGTGCAAGAGAAGTACACTGTATTATGATATGATACAGAGAATGTTATCCCAGACTTAAAGCTGATGTAAACTGTGAATGAATTGTTAGAAGAAAAAGGAAGTCATGCATGAGTAATGTAGCCTTAACATGAAATCTAATTACAGAATGATGCTGCCAAGTCTGAGAGGTTGTCTAATAATTCTGCCATATATGCTCTTAAGCCACAGTTTCCACATCCTCTTAAAGTCACCATAATAATAATATAAATCGGATTATGTTATCATAAGTAAAAGCTAACATATGAAATACATTTAAAAAATAATAATAAAAATAATAATATATTAATTTCCAAAAAGGATCTCATGGTTAAGCTCTGGGTGCATTACTGACAATTAAATCTTAATGGGATTACAATGGGGTTCACAGTCATCCCTCCACATCAAGTAAATGTTTAAAGCACATGTAGCCTAGACGGTAATACTACTAGACACTGAATCTCACATATTTATGATCACGGTCTCATAAATTGCAATCAAAACAGAACAGGTATATGGAAGTGCTATAGTTAATGATATTGGCAATGAAGTAGTCTACTTATTAAAATGTGTTTTAAACATACAGAAAATTATAATGTTATAACAGGTCAATAAGCATTCTATAACTATTTAGTAGATATGCACCCATTTAAATATATATTTTTTTCATTAGGTCTGCAGCCCTCCCCTTCTAGTCTCGCCCAGACTTCCTGTGCCTGTCCAATTACAGACTTCCCAATGAAGATCAATGAAAAGTGTTTGCAAGGTTGGTGTTCTGGGTAATTGCTGTATCTTACGTTTACCTCCACTAAGCTAAACAAACCAGGAAGTAACAGGACAGATTGTCTGATTGAAAGCCAGGGGGTGTAATAAGAAGATTAATTTATAAAATGCTATTTTTTGTTGAAATCTGCACTTTTTGTGCACACGAAAGTGCTTTAGGGGTCTGGAGTGTCCCTTTAAAGCTTGCTGAAGTGTTTCATGGATGAGGAGAATACTTTTTGCAAGCTCCCTTAAGGTATACTCCTAGTCAATATATGCACGCATGTATTTGTTGGGGGCTTATCTACTAAACCATAATTTTGTTTTTTATTTTTTACTAATTTGCAGTGTGGAGTGTTTCTTTAATTATTAGCCACAGTATGAAAGAAACTACAACTTCAATTATTGGAAGAGCACACATGCTGTTGATTAGCAAAATGTAATGAATTGTAGGATTCTGAAAAATGTTCGTAAACAGTACTATACTGGAAATCCTAACTAGTTATCATATTAAAGACAAGTCAGAGCCTGTGCTCCAGGATTAGAGAGATGATTCTCTACATTTTTTTTCCAAAGGTGAAATTTAAATTGTTTTAGATTTTGATAAGTGAAGAAATTGGTGTTTGATATTTTTTTTTTATTCTTTATTTTTGTTGTGTATGTAGAAATACAGATTTGCACAAGATACAAATAGAACAGTAAACTGGTTGGTCAAATACAAACTAGTGTATATAGGAATCATCACACATTTTTGTTTTCGCCTTGTTTTGTTTTTGTTTTGTTATTGTCTTCGTGTTGCGTGTGTGAGAGTACAGGTTTGCACAATATACATATATGACAGGAAAAACGGTTTGTCAAATATAAACGGTTGTGTATGGAAATTAACACACTTTTTTTTGTGTTTTGTTTAGTTTATCCCCCCGTTGTCGGTTGTGTTGTAGCGTGATGAGTTTAGCAGAGATTTAGGAAGACTTTTGCCATAGAGTCTGAATGATAAGTGAGGTATAGTGGTGATGGGTAAGGGCCCTCCAGGTTGTGGTCTTTGTTTGCTGTGGCCCCTTCCCTGACCCTAGAGAGGCCGAGTGACATGCCAGACACACCCCCCACAGCCAGGCAGAGACTCCACCTGTGACGTCTCTCCATATGTTTGGTGCACTGTGTCTGTGTGGATAGGTTAAGTGTGGGTCAGTAGTGCTGTTGTGGTGTACGCCTCTGGTATGCCTCGCTTGTGAGCTGGACTGGCTTCTGTGCCTTGGTCGCCTATATGTGGTTTGTTGTTCTGTCGTGGTTGCGAGTTTTTTTTTTTGTTAGCGACGTCTTGGCTTTTGTTTAGAGGTCGCGCATGGTTCATGCACCTTCAATGCATTGCTACCTAGTGTCATGGTAATCTTATTGGGGGGTCTATGGTGTCACAACAACTTCCTCCTGTCTGTGGTCGTCTGGTATAGTGTTTGAGTTGTGGTTCCCGGTGGGCCTAGCTGTGCTAGTGGGCTATGGCCCGGTATAAGAAAAGGTAGTAGGCTCTGGACTAAATCATCGCCAAGCTTCTGTTTGGTACTATGTCAGAGTACTATCAGTGTAGTGGTATAACGTTATTGGGCTTCCATGCCCACGGTGCCCGGATGTCGTGTGGTCCTCCCCCCTGCGTCCTGAGGGAATATTGTGCACCCCTAGCCCGAAGGTCTGCGGCCCCCCTCCCTGTTTGGTGCTGTTTTGAAAGTTAAGTGTCATATTGTTCCCGGTGTTTGATGATTTTAAACCTTTCTGAAGCATGAATCATAAATATGATTGGAAAATGGACAGGAGAACTCTAAACAGCTGATATATGTGGTGCTTATATTCAAATTAATAGTTTAAATGGGTTTAGATTTAGAGCCCTGTTATCAATGCTTGACAGAAAAATAATTACAGCAATTTTAATTCCATAATTTACTGTATTTGCTGTTGTCTGTGGACTGGTGCCTATTTTAAGCTTAACTTGCGTAACACAAATAGTAATGTTTTTTTAGGCACTATCCTAATGCAACCAGTTTAATCTAGGAGTTAAAGGTAAACTAAAGTGGTTTGTTTTCCTGGCACTATAGTGCCCCCCTCTTCTGTCACTTACCTGATTCCAGCACCAATGTCCCTCCGACTCCGCTGGTCCCGCTCGCATTAGGACTTTCTTCATAAGAAAGCATTGTATAATGCTTTCCTATGAGGTTTTGGGTGATGCTGTATATCTTAATGCATAGCGTGAGGACATCCAGATTCAGTTAGGCGACCAAAAGTCAGCTAACGACCTGAAAGTATCTCTAGTGACTGTCTGGTAGACAGCTAATAGAGGTGGAGTTAACCCTCAAAGATAATTATTGCAGTTTATTAAAAACAGCAATAATTCCCATTGCAGGGTTAAGGGACCTGTGACACTGCACCCAGACCATTTCAAAGAGCTGAAGTGGTCTGGGTGCATATAGTATTCCTTTAACTCAAAAAGGGGCTGATGCATAAATTAAAATGAACCTCTAAATAATTTGTACTTCTATGCAACTTACCTGTGGTTTGATAAAGCAAAGGGTTATACGCAAATCCAGACATGCAACCCTTGTTTACTGGTTTGAAAGAATAAATTACATTTCAATAATAAAGCAAGGTGAAGGCTGGAATTGGTTTTTGATGTTTGTGGTTTATTTTTATTTTCTGTTTTAAATGGTGCTATGTTGTTTTTTCAACAGTGTCAGACAGATATGTTTCTTTGAGATAACCCTGATTGGAATTCTATTTTATAGTACATTTATGCAATGCAAAAAAAAATCCCACCTACTTTCTCGTCTGCTTATATGTTGGTTCTGGCCAGGTGTATAAACTAATATAACATGAATATTACATAAACAAGTTGTATCAGAGCAGTTTAAAGTGAACCTGTCACGCAATTTTTTTCAATGGTTTAAATCACACCCAAATACACTGAATACATCGTGTATTACAAATAAACATTTTGCATTCAAGATCAATTTTTGAGAAATACCAACCTTACCAACACCCCGTTACCCCATCTCCATGGGTGTTACCCTTCTTGGAACACCCACCTCAAGTCCGCACCTTGCTCCTTCTGCTCTCTTCTTTTAGGACAAACCTTCTGTGTGATTCTGTTTTTTCTCCCAATATATACATTTGCTTGCAAACCTGCTAGAACAATGTATAGATAAAAATGTATGATCTTTCAAAAAGAGTATAAGTGAAAATAGTCATGGCAGTTACCCTTTAAAGGGGATGATACAAAAGATATAATAGAAACAAATGCAGCAAAATCGATAAAAATAAAGTGTCTTAAAGGGACAAAGTAACACATGGTTATAAGAGCTGGATAACTTACTGACATAGAGGACACAGCAAATACACAATGTCACTCAGCAACCAGTGGAAAAAAGAACCAGAAGGAATAGGTTTGATCGAATAGGCCGGAAGACCCCTTGTAGGTAGTTGGAACAATCTGTGAACATCCCTTGGTTTTTTGAGAGAGTGGAACCATACCATATAATGGAACACAGAATTTGGCAATACCGTTTCAAAAACAGATAAGGTTGCTAATAGATATAGATGCCAAGGAAGCAAACAGGCTAGCAATGTCAATTGTGCTATAAGGAAACCTGAGCCCAATACAATATTCAATAAGAGACATTCTGCCAGACTGGCTATATATAATCTTTAGGTGGGAAAGAAAAGGTAATCAGACACTTGGCGCTTATGAAAGACTTAAAGAACCACTAAAGCTAGCCAGGACACTTCATCAAAATGAAGTGGTCTGGGTGCAGTGGTTCTGTCAATTTAACCATTCAATGTAAAACATTGCCATTTTGCAGAAACAACAGTGGTTACATTGAGCGGTTAAACAGAGCTTCAGGGGTGTTACACTTCTGCTGCAATAAAACTTGGTTACATTACGTCAATAAAGGAGGAGACTATATTTACATCAGTAAAGGAGAAGGCTATATTAAATAGAAGAAAAACTACCACAACAAGAGGATATAGTCTTAAGTCAGAGGGGCAAAGGTTTAAAAATAATATCAGGAAGTATTCCTTTACTGAGAGGGTTGTGGATGCATGGAATAGCCTTTCAGCTGAAGTGGTAGAGGTTAACACAGTAAAGGAGTTTAAGCATGCGTGGGTTAGACATAAGGCTATCCTAGAAATAAGATAAGGCCAGGCACTAATGAAAGTATTTAGAAAATTGGGCAGACTAGGTGGGCTGAATGGGTCTTATCTGCCATCCCATTCTAGGTTTCTACGTGACGTTGCAACCCGCATAGAAAAGTATTGAGCATTGGGAGGACGACCTACATAACTAATGACAGGGACACAAATTTGTATTTCCTAATGCTTTAGTGTTCTGATTACGTATTCTGTTACTGGAGTTATCTGTTCTGCAGGGTTTAAACTTACCTTGTACAATTTACAAGAGATGCACCTGGCGGGCAAAGTATGCCTACACACAGGGTGATCATTATTATCGGGTCGCAAAAGTCAAGAGCAGTCACTTTACTTTGTTAATTCATTATACAGATAAAGTATTAACATACAAAGCTATTCACTAACGTGAGAATTAAAAGGTAAAAATAGCCAAACTGGAACTATTTAGAAGTTTGCTATGCTTCCAGTTCCACTACTTTGGCCTTCATTTTGAAATGCACTTTGAATTCGTACTTTAGTGAATAACCCTGAAATACTGAAACTAATACTAATAAAAAAACAAGTAGAATAAAAGTATACTCATCTTCAAAGTTCCTGTAGCTGCACAGCCTTTGCCAACCAGAAAGAGGTACTATCAATCAGGAGCATGTTGTTCTTATCTATGGTATCTGCTCTAATTCCATAAAACTTGCTTCAATAACATAAGATGAGCTGAAATGCTTAGTAAACAGATAGTAACCATATTGATTTGTTTTCAGCCCAGCTCACAGTTTTGGGAACCAACTGGGGGATTATGGCCAGGCAAGTTCTCCCCCCGAACCACCAGGCTTGCATATGGAGCAGCCACTAGCGTTGTTCCGTCCTCACTTCTGGAGTGTGTGGCATCAAGTGGTCATATGTCCAGCCTGAGTAGTCATATGTCCGACCCAGAAGGGGAAGCCCTTCAGGTTTTGCATTGCCTGTATTGACGGATCTGGGGAAGATAGCCTGGATGGAGTAAGCCAGGAGACCCACAATGCAAGCTAAAAGATGGAAAGGAGTAGATTCTCGCTGGAGAACTATGCAAATCTCCTTCCGGATGGCCGTAATCTTTGACACAGGCAGTCAAACACAATTGACCAAATTGATCTTGAAACTTAGAAATTGGATGTAAAAGAGAAAGCACCGACTTCTCTCTTTTCACCACAAAGCCAAAAGGACTTGAAAAAATGAACAGTAAACATCGTCTGAGATCGCAATCGAGAAGCGGAATTGCAAAAAATCAATAAATGTCTAAGTAGATAAGACAACGTACGGCCTCGGGGCACAGAAGACATACAGCGGGAAGTACTGAGACCAAATGGAAAGCAAGTGAATTGGCAGGGAGGGCCCCGCCAGGAGAAACTGAGAAAGTGCTGACTCGCAGTGGCGACGGGAACTGAGAGACACGCATCCTTCAGTTCAAAATGAGTTAACTGGTAGATGGATGCCCTCCATCCTGAAGTGTTGATAGAGCACGAACTTGTTGAGATGGTGTAAATTGATGATAGGTCGGAAGTCTCCAGACTTCTTCTTTATGAGGAAGATGTTGCTGAACAAGCCACCATCGTCCAATGCAACTTGAATTACGCCTTTGGAGAAAAGCATATTGATCTCCATGTTGATGAGGATTCCATGAGCCATGGAGACATGTAAGCACCTGACTGGGTGGTGAATGGAATTCTATTATGATCATGGCCTGGACTTTCAAGAGTAGGCTGTAGAGATTTGTCCATAAATACTACTGAACAATTCCAGTCCTGTCCTTTTTTTGAGAAAATAGCAAAATGTCAGGAAAAGTGTGGTTATATGTACCCATGGCGACTGTCCCCGGAGTACAACTCGGGCTCACCCAGTAAATCCATAGCTAGTAACAGTCACAGGAAACCAGAACAATGTCAGTGATAGAGGGGCTCTCCCTCAGCATATGACCGGTATGAGCATTCAATAATAACAAGGGGTTTACCCTTATATAGTATAAGAGACAGTGAGGTTCTCAATATCACAAAAGGTAACTGTTGCCATCAGAGCAGCCAGGTGATAATAATACTGGAGGCTCACCCCAGGTGTATAGCAGAGGAGCACCCATGTGTGTAACATATACAAATACTGGCATAGTAGTCACAATCCCATGAGACCAGTGTCCAGGCAGGTACTCTATAGGGGGGCTCTCCCCTAAAAGACCAGCTTCCAACTGTGTACTCAAATATATATATGGGGGATTCACCAGTCAGTCTTTAATATTGCAGCGGGTATGTCATGGGTAGTTCCAGAGTCACAAACGGCCAGACAAAATAAGTCATAGCACCTTCCTCCATAACTCCATATATTTTCTCTAGGAATAGTGGAAAAG
Organism: Pelobates cultripes; assembly: GCA_933207985.1. Classification (NCBI taxonomy): domain Eukaryota; kingdom Metazoa; phylum Chordata; class Amphibia; order Anura; family Pelobatidae; genus Pelobates; species Pelobates cultripes. Next base: position 277,597,844 of record OW240914.1, on the reverse strand, counting down.
TAGAATCAAATATAGAAAATAACTGGCAATCATTGAATAAATCTGGTATGCTAGAGGATAAGTTGCGACCTGCATAGGGCCTGATCATGGTGAATACCGACCTGGGCCTAAAATAAAATGTTCGTCGTGAATCTAATGAGCTTCAATATGGCCCCTGCATGCCATATTAACTGCTCCCTCAAGCAAGGGTAGAATGTGTAGAAGGGCATCCCAACAATCTGCAATACTCCTGACCCCCCAGGCTCATTATATACATTAATGTAAGCACACAGACCAGGAGAGCAAGAAAGGCCCTACCTGAAGTGGAGAAGGAAATCGGAGAAAAGTGTAAAAATATATAAACTAAGGAGATTAAGAGGGTAGACATGAAGGGACACAGCAAAAGGGTAAAAAGTAAAATACAAAATAAAGAAAGTAAACAATTTATCAAATACAATCAATAGAACAATACTAGAGAACCAAATACTTTGACCTGTTGCAGCAGGAGCAGCAAAGAAAGAGGAGATGCTTTTGTTGTTGGGCCGTTATATCTCCTGCTGAATTTTTTTATGATTGGTTGTTTGTTTAAGTGTAAGGTCTGTTTGCTGCTGGAGTTTAGTAATGATGGTTTAATGCAAAAGCTATGGATATGCCCCTACATGAACGGGGCTGCTGAGTTGTCAACAGGTCATGCACACAAGCACAGCTTACCTCTCTCTGGAGAGGTGACATTGATCCTTCCTACTTGTGCATATAGTGTGTAAGCACTCTTTTGCTGTGCTAGAAGAATGCATGCTAGGCTGATTGCCATCGCATATAAACTTTCCATAAACTTGGTCTCTTTGATCCCCTAATTCCAGAAACCAGGAAGCAAATCTGGTGCAGTGTGATAGGACCCACATTTTTTTACAGTCCTTCTAAACATGAGACTGTTGCAAAGTTCATTACTGTGTGTTTTTTACACCATATAGCAGGATTGGCCAAAAAAGAACAATTAATGTTGTAAACCTAGGCTGGCATAGCGTCATGGGAGTTGTTGTTCTACAGAAGATGATAGTCTACGGTAACATTTGGTCATCGCTGTCATATAGTAAAGTATGAAATTTCAGGCCCCTACTGTTATCTATTCTGTTTCATTAATATTGTTTCTCTTGGCACCTCATACAATCTTTTTATTTGTTTAGCAATAGTTAATGAGAATTGTTCTGTGGTAATGTGAAATAACTCCTCGGAAAATTGGCCTGTGTATGATGAGATTCTTTTGTTTTCATGTCATAGTAAATTTATTGCATTTCAGCAGATTCGTCAAACTGAGCATTCTCCTCCCCAACCCCCACCCCGCCAAAAAAAATATATTAATAGTTGGCTTAAATTCACAGCTTATTAAATATGTTTTTTTTTCTCTTTTTCCTATTAAATATGGTGGTCACAAAACTTTTAACTAATTTATAACCTGTAAAATGCTGTACATTTCTACTTTACAAACCCAGAGAGACTTGAGAAATTAGCATTTAATTTTTTGACATTCTTTATTTTAAAGTTTTATCATTTGAACAAGGTAGTTAACAATTGGGGGTACAATAGTATTATTGTTTTAACACTTATATTGGCTTATGGAGCAGTCGTAGTGGATGTGCCCTTTGCGTCCCACGGTTACAGCAGGAGTGACCCTGGTAGTCTGGGCCCTCTTGAAGGTGTGCCTCGGTGTCGACCCGAATAATGTGAGCATGGGAGGCTTGACCTGCCTCTGTGTCACACCCTTCCCTTTGTGTTTGTTCTTCTTTGTTAATGGAGTGGTTGCGAAGCATTGTAGCTTGTGTCAGATACGGGATGCTTATTACGCCTGTGTGGGGTGGAGGGGGGACCCCAGCCCTCTTCCCTATTTGTGGCTGGGACATGTCATTCCTCTCAGTCTCCCAGCTTTAGTCTAACCCTTGCTGGGCGGGGGACTGTATCTTCAGTTAGCAGGTGGGTGTGTGTTACAAGTGTGTGTGAGTTTGACGAGATCTGCATTCCTCGTGTCTCTGTCAGTGTATGGAGGGCTGTGGTGGAGTCATATCCTGTGATTTACGTACGTCCCCCTCTTCTTGTCGCGTGGGTCCTTGCGGGGCCTCTCCCGTCCGCATCTGTTGTCCCCCTTCCCCTTAATCACCATGCACCCTTCTCAGGTGGGATGAACACGGGTAAGCACGTCTCATGTTCGTGGAGCTTGTGTGTGTGGGTCTGGTTGTTTGGCGTCAGGGAGCCAGGTGTTCTTTGTTTCCATGGATGTCTGGGCAGGGTTATGTGGGCTAATGTCTAAGGTCATGGTGAAGCTGTGGTCTGTGTGGCTGGGTGTGGCTGTCTGTGGTTAGGTAACTGTCCGTTTGCGTGGTTATCTGTCCGGGGTAGTGTCCACTTGTTCTGTTGTTCGGTAGGTAGTTGGCGAGGTGGAGGGGCGGGTGGGACGAGTGAATAGTGTGGGAGGAGGGGGGGAGGGGGAGGAACTTGCGCTGCTGCTGACCAGTGCCCTGTAGTTCCTTACTCGGCAACCCATCCGGGTCCCAGCGGTATCCGCCCCGGCCCCCACCCGGCCATGTGTACGATCCAGGGCGCCCACAGCCGGGTGTTGCGTTCCTGTATTCCACGTAGCTCAGCTGCCAGGTACTCCATCGCAAAGATTTCTTATACCTTCGCCATCCATTGTGGCAAGGTTGGGATGTCTTTCGATTACCACCTAGGGGGGATTAGGCCTTTGGCGGCATTGAGTAGGTGTCTCGTTATAGTTTTCTTGTAGCTAGCCAGCAGTGTCCGCATGTAGTTGAGGAGCACGGGGAGTGGTTCAAAGGGCATTTCGGAGTCTAGTATTTCAATGAGTTTGTTGTGGATCTGCCGCCAGAAGGCCGCGATCGGGGGACACGACCGCCAGATGTGGAGGTCCGTTCCCTCCTCCACCTCGCAGCGCCAGTACGTATTGGTCGGCACGATTCCCATAGCAAACCATAAAGTCTGGTTGGGGTTCTGCACCAACCGGTCAGGAGCTTAGAGTTGAGCTCTTGTATTTTGGAGCTGAGTATTCCTTGGTAGGAGAGGACATGGATCTTTTCCCATTGTTGGTCCTTGAGGGTAGTTCCAGTGGCCTGTTCCCATTTAGAGCGGAAGTGGGCTGAGGGGCCCTGTTTTGCTGCTTGGAGTAGAGCATAGAGGGTCGAGATCCCTTGGGGTAGGTGTTCTTTGCGAGCACAGAGCATTGCTTTCCCTGTAGGGCCGTATAGGAGCGTTGCACCTGGTGGTATCGATATCTGAGGATGCCTGTCGCCCTAGGCTGGGACAGCATGTCCTCGATTGGTCGTAGCGTATTGTTGGCGAGCCATGCACAGAGGTTTTGAGCCTCACTCCCGCCGAGGCCCTCAATGTCTCGCAATGTCAGGCCCCCTGTGATTTCTTTGTTGTGCATGACCAGGGTCAGGGGTGACGGGTTTGTTGTGAACCTCAGTTTGTACCAGTTCCTCGTCCAGATCCCCAGCGTCGCCCCAATGTAAGGGTAGATCCTTAGGTCTCCGTCCCGCGTCGGGTTCTGAGTCCATGTTACCGGTGGTATTCGGCCGCCAGCTTGCGTTCTTTCTACAGGGAGTGCAGAATTATTAGGCAAATGAGTATTTTGACCACATCATCCTCTTTATGCATGTTGTCTTACTCCAAGCTGTATAGGCTCGAAAGCCTACTACCAATTAAGCATATTAGTTGATGTGCATCTCTGTAATGAGAAGGGGTGTGGTCTAATGACATCAACACCCTATATCAGGTGTGCATAATTATTAGGCAACTTCCTTTCCTTTGGCAAAATGGGTCAAAAGAAGGACTTGACAGGCTCAGAAAAGTCAAAAATAGTGAGATATCTTGCAGAGGGATGCAGCACTCTTAAAATTGCAAAGCTTCTGAAGCGTGATCATCGAACAATCAAGCGTTTCATTCAAAATAGTCAACAGGGTCGCAAGAAGCGTGTGGAAAAACCAAGGCGCAAAATAACTGCCCATGAACTGAGAAAAGTCAAGCGTGCAGCTGCCACGATGCCACTTGCCACCAGTTTGGCCATATTTCAGAGCTGCAACATCACTGGAGTGCCCAAAAGCACAAGGTGTGCAATACTCAGAGACATGGCCAAGGTAAGAAAGGCTGAAAGACGACCACCACTGAACAAGACACACAAGCTGAAACGTCAAGACTGGGCCAAGAAATATCTCAAGACTGATTTTTCTAAGGTTTTATGGACTGATGAAATGAGAGTGAGTCTTGATGGGCCAGATGGATGGGCCCGTGGCTGGATTGGTAAAGGGCAGAGAGCTCCAGTCCGACTCAGACGCCAGCAAGGTGGAGGTGGAGTACTGGTTTGGGCTGGTATCATCAAAGATGAGCTTGTGGGGCCTTTTCGGGTTGAGGATGGAGTCAAGCTCAACTCCCAGTCCTACTGCCAGTTCCTGGAAGACACCTTCTTCAAGCAGTGGTACAGGAAGAAGTCTGCATCCTTCAAGAAAAACATGATTTTCATGCAGGACAATGCTCCATCACACGCGTCCAAGTACTCCACAGCGTGGCTGGCAAGAAAGGGTATAAAAGAAGAAAATCTAATGACATGGCCTCCTTGTTCACCTGATCTGAACCCCATTGAGAACCTGTGGTCCATCATCAAATGTGAGATTTACAAGGAGGGAAAACAGTACACCTCTCTGAACAGTGTCTGGGAGGCTGTGGTTGCTGCTGCACGCAATGTTGATGGTGAACAGATCAAAACACTGACAGAATCCATGGATGGCAGGCTTTTGAGTGTCCTTGCAAAGAAAGGTGGCTATATTGGTCACTGATTTGTTTTTGTTTTGTTTTTGAATGTCAGAAATGTATATTTGTGAATGTTGAGATGTTATATTGGTTTCACTGGTAATAATAAATAATTGAAATGGGTATATATTTGTTTTTTGTTAAGTTGCCTAATAATTATGCACAGTAATAGTCACCTGCACACACAGATATCCCCCTAACATAGCTATAACTAAAAACAAACTAAAAACTACTTCCAAAAATATTCAGCTTTGATATTAATGAGTTTTTTGGGTTCATTGAGAACATGGTTGTTGTTCAATAATAAAATTAATCCTCAAAAATACAACTTGCCTAATAATTCTGCACTCCCTGTATGTGTACCCATTGCTTGTCTGTCGTGAGGAAGTGCCAATCTATGATCCGCAGGAGGTGGGTGGCTTGGTAATAGGCTTATATGGATGGTAGCCCTGTTCCCCCTCTGTGTCTCGGAAGAGCTAGTTGTGTTTTTCTCGGGGGGCCGGTCGACCAGATGAACCTGGTTAGTGTGGAGCTCAAGGTGCAGAAGTAGGCCGGTGGAATCGTGATCGGAATGGTTTGGAACAGGTACAATAAGCGTGGTAGCAGGTTCATGTTCACGGCATTGATTCGTCTGAACCATGATACATACATGCGTCCCCACCTCAGGAGGTCTTTGCGTAGCGTTTGAAACATGGGGAGGAAATTTTCCCTATATAACATGAGGGTTCTTTGGTTAGCCAGATAGCAAGGTACGTTATACTGTGTGAGCACCAATTGAAGGTGAAGTTCGCTGTTAGCCTATCCACCGTCTCCTGTGGGAGGGATAGAGGCAGTGCCTCTGATTTGTCAGTGTTGAGTTTTAAGTTGGAAATGGTCACGTATTTGGTGAAGGCGGCTAGGAGATTGGGCATTGTGACCGCTGGGTTGCATATGAAGAAGAGCAGGTCATCGGCATATGCAGACACCTTGTGTTCCCTTCCGCCGTGTGTTATCCCCTCGATGCCCCCGTCCCGTCTGACCACCTCCAGAAATGGCTCTAGAGAAAGTACAAACAGAAGGGGGGACAGAGGGCAGAGAAATTAGCATTTTAACTTTTAGATGTAACAGCTGTGAGGCCACTCAGTGAAACTATTTTCCACATCTAGGCCAAAATGGAAATCCAAACCTGTCTATTATGGAGCTGAATTGAGTTACTCGTTAAAATGCTTCCCCCTTTTCCAAGATACATTATGCATAAAGTCTCTCAAGGACCTGTTTCTTTCCAGTAACTATTTGTCATTTCCAAGTGAACATCACAAATAGTATTATTAAAAGTGCAGACATTACCATGGGGAACTTAGAAACTCTATATTAATCATCTTTACTTTTAACCCCTTAAGGACCAGTTCACTATTTGTCGGCACTAGACTGGAAATAATGACAAAATTTCCCTTAACACCACCCACTCTTAAACATAATAATATAACTATTACTATTTACCACCACCAAGACAATTTATAAATTGGGTGCCTTGGTCCCCCAGGTAATTTAATAATAAAAACCCACCAAATGTAACTTAGCACAATATCTATGTAATTGCAAAATACTAATTAGTCTCTTCAAGTAACATGATTCTTTACAAGACAAAGGCAGAACTTAATAAAGGAATATTTATTATGAGCAAAAATAGTCACAGTGCATACAAAATATAGATGACTATAGATGACTGGTGGAAAACTATATTTACACAAATCCACAAAACCTCCATCTGCAACAGGTTACAAGAAAGTGGATACAAGAGAATATCCAGCTGGCACTACTCGCCGGCGAAATTACACAACCTCTTCCCGCAGACCCTGGGAACGTGTTGGAAATGCCACCAACAGGGGCGACCTTAGCGCACATATGGTGGCATTGCCCTAACATACAAACATATTGGAACCACATATTGTCAATTGTCAGAATAGTGACAGGGCTGACGCTCCCCACAACACCCCAATCCCTACTCTTCCTACTTCCACACACGCCTCTACCGAAGCCATTGCGTAAGCTGGTAGTACAATTACTCTTAGCGGCCAACGCCCTCATCCCCGCAAAATGGAAAAACCCGGAGACCCCCACAATCAGAGAATGGATCACAAAGGTAGATGGGATTAAAGACTTGGAAGAAATTCACGCTTCCATAACACACACATACCCACTCTTTCGTGAGGTGTGGAGTCCCTGGGAAAAATTCATGACCAAACCAGATCCCACGATTCACATCCACACTTAAGGTCACACTAGCGACTGTGCACCGCCTCACATACAACGATAAGGTCTGGATTCAGCACCGGTCTGTCCGAGACCCCCCCACCCCTTCCTCCCCCCAGTTCTAGTCTCCCCCCGCCTTTTTAGTCCTCACCCTAAGCATCAACCGCATTAGATGAAATGCTCAAGAGAAGCACGCCTACGGTCCAAACGGGCCATCAGCTGCCACCTTCACGTATCACAACTCTAACTGAACACATACAGTGTACCAAGTAGCCGACACTTCCCGTGTTCACAGGATGAGAAGCTTGCCCACACACCGATCCGGAAAGTCGTCTCACACACCGACAAATAGTGGTGACGAAAGCGTACAACACTTAAACCACGAGCCGACGAGACAGGCTTCATGCTACGCCAAAAAACACTTGGCCTAAGTAAGAGTTTACCCACCTCCACAACTAGACGCTCACAACCCGCTCTGCGGGCACGACGTACTGGTTTTATGATGACTGGAAATACACCCTGCAAAGTGATAAGTGATAGACACACAAACCATGACAAGACTCAACGGGACAAGACTCCCCCTCCCCCACCATGTTTATTCTGAGTAGCCACAGTTCTCAACCACCCATGTCGGTACAGAATAGACATATACCTAACCCGTGTAACCCTTCCTGTACCTTTTAAACACCATGTACTTCTCTATTATCTAACTCTGTAATGTGCGTTTATGACAATAAAGACTTTGAAAAAAAAAAATATAGATGACAATCAAATTAGTTGCACCAACAACAGATAAAAACAAAAGGGATAAAATTACAAAAGTCCTAATCACTTACTCGGCTTTTCAAAGTAAAACTTCTGCCCCAGGGGGTCTCTGGTAAGAAAGATGGAGACTCACTTAGAATTAGATTTCTGGCCCCTCAAGCAAGTACAAAGACACATTTCAGAATCATTAGACATATACCCTGTGGGTATATATATTATCAAGCCTCGCCAAGAGGTGGAGATAAGATGTACCTATAGTAACTATATGGGACCACCCCCTTGTGTTCCAGACTAACATCAATCCAAATGGAAACATTTGGTTCTATCTGCTCTTATGTACTTGCCACAGAAACAATTGCATCTATGAATTGATTACCATTTTCCCAATCCATAGATATGTCACACTTCTTACTTGTGACCCAATATAGCAGACATCACAATCCCTTTCCCTATGGTTAAGTTATGCAAATCATGTTTGTGCTTGATTAGAAGATTGTGCTGGTCACATTCCAAATATAACAAAAATATTGCTTAATTATTTTTCTGTGAGTAAATATTAGTTTCTTTCTTTTGGATATCATACTGGAAAACAAGACTTTTTTCTCTTTTCTTGGAAGCTAATGATCATTAACATATCAAAGAAATCCACTCATCAATTAAAAGTTACAGGCCATATGGCTGAAACCAGGTAGTTTACATTGGGACCAGACATTCAGGTTTTTTAAGTGTAGAATCTAACACCTTGCAGAGCCTTTGATTGATCAAAGGATCCATCCATAAATATAGTATTATCATATTCCTTCTGATGAACCATTTTTCTAAAATAAACAGATTTACATTTGTTAACCTTTCTTCATTGCTAAAATGTTCCATTCCTTTTATTAATTTTATAGTCCGCCTCTGCGCCTTTTTTAGTACCATAATATCTTTCTTTTGAATAGGTGCCCAAAATTGATTGGAATATTCAAGGTGAGGTCTTACCATTGCGTTATAAAGAAGCAAAAATTATATTTTTGTCCCATGAAATAAAGCCTCTTTTCATACATAACCATGCCTTGCTGGCCTTAGCAATTGGTGATTAAGATTGGGCATTGTTGTCGATAACAATTAAAAAATCCTTCTCATATGTATTCCCTAATTCACTACCATTTAAGGTGTAAGTTGCTTGTGCATTCTTTACCCCAAAGTGTATAACTTTTTGTTTATCTACATTAAATTGCATATGCTATTTGAGTGCCCAGTCACCTAATCTATTTAACTCGTTCTGTAGCAAATTAATATCCTTCTCACCGTGTATTATTTTATCTATGCCTTTTTCCAGATTGAGTAGAAGTGATCCTAAAACAGAACCCTCAGACTACTTACCACTTTTGTCAAGCTTGAAAACTTACCATTTATGACAATTCTCTGGACTCTATCTTTTTTATGAGGATGTGGATGCTCACTGGTGTGAAGGCAGCAATGGAAGCAACAGCTATGTCATGTTCACTAAATTTCCAACAAGTTTGTAGGAGAGACGTCTCACCTGGAGGATATTTCTTCAGAGTTTCATTCTGTTTCTTCCTATACAGTTAGGTCTGGACATATTTGGACACTGACACAATTTTCATAAATTTGGCTTTTGTACACCACCACAATGGATTTGAAATAAAACAACCGAGATACAATTGAAGTGCAGACTTTCAGCTTTCATTTAAGAGTTTGAACAAAAAATATGAATGAAACATTTAACAATTGCAACCATTTTTTATACACAGTCCCCTTATTTCAGGGGCTCAAATGTAATTAGACAAATGAACACAATCATAAATAAAATGTTAATTTTAAATACTTTGTTGAGAATCATTTGCAGGCAATGACTGCTTGAAGTCTGGAATTTGTGGACAAATGCTAGGTTTCCACATTTACCAGGCCTTTACTGCAGTTGTCTTTAGTTTTTGTTTGTTCGTGGACCTTAAGTTTTAACCTCAGCAAGTGAGAGGCATGCTTGATTGGGTTGAGATCACGTGATTGACTTGGTATTACAAAATATTCCACTTCTTCGCCTTAAAAAACTCCTGGGTTGCTTTCCCAGTATGTTTTGGGTCATTGTCCATATCTCAAGTGAAGCACTGTTCAATCAACTCACTGAATTTGCCTGAATCTGAGCAGACAATATATCCCTATACACTTCAGAATTTATCCAGCTTCTTCTGTCTTTTATCACATCATCAATTTACACTAGTCAGTGCCATTGGAAGCCATGCCCATGCTATCACACTGCCTCCACTGTGTTTTACAGATGACGTGGTATGCTTCTGATCATGAGCTATTCCAAGCCTTCTCTAAACCTTGCCATACCTGGAATCAACTCCAGATCTTTTACCTGCTTAGTTGATGAAGAAATAACAAAGGAATAGCCCTCACCTGTCAACGAAACAGCTTTTGAGTCAATCGTCCAATTACTTTTGGTCTCTTGAAAATGAGGGGGCTACATACTAAAGAGCTGTAATTCCCAAACTTTTCCTCCAATTTGTATGTGAATACCCTTAATTTAAATCTGAGAGACTACATTTTAAGCCTGTATTCATTAATTAACTGGTAACTTGAAGTTAATTTGGTAAACAGCCGTAATAACAAAACTTGTGTCAGTGTTCAAATATTTTCCAGACCTAACTGTATAACTTGTAGGGTTCTCCATCTGCTTTATTGGTAGGGGCTAGGAAGGAGATCTGTCAGTATCTGGACAACATTGGTTCCTAAGTCTTCGAATGAATTACATGCCACAGTAACATGCCTTTGGAAATGCCTGTGTCTGCGGTCGTGGCATCACAAACTTGTCTGTCAAACTTATGCACAACAAAAATAAAAAATGTTTTTAAAAATGAATGCTCTACCAACGATACTCTTTTTGATTAAAAGTGCATTTTTATTTCTTTATTTTTGTGAGTTAGTGCATTTTGTACAGCATATCGTGTGCTTTGCAGGTAAATTGAACAGAAAATACATTGTTTCGACATTAGTCACACATTGCATGCATCAACTCAATTTTTTTTTTTTTTTTGTTAAATGTCTGAGGTGCCCTCTCTCGCCTAAACTAGAATGGCCTAAGGCACGTCTGTGGGGTGCTTAAATGGAGCGTTCGGGTGCCTGTACATTAAGATTCTAATGCAATTAACCTTGGCATATTAAGGAACGTAGGGTGATATAAAAGCCATGTAGCCTTCAGACGCTCAGGGGATTGTAGTGAGCTGTCATCTGTTCGGAAGGCCTGTATCATGCCGAGCGTGTGTGAACCAAAGGGAATTTTTACATCACTGAAGGCTATAGTTCTCACTTGTATTTGGAACAGGTTACCATTTAGACCTAATATTCATACTTTCAGCCTCCCTCAAGGCCAGGAAGGTGCAGGGCTGTCTTCCTAAACAAGATATTGTCAAGCCCCTAACAGGGTAGCATGCTAAGGCTGAGACTATCAGCTACCAGTCCTTGATATGAATTGGTATAGAGTGAGGCTGACCATAACTGTCTTTGCCATTTTGTCAGTAGGGGTCAGGCTGCGGGCTGCCAGGGACTGAGCATCTCTGCTAAACTGTGAGTTTAACAGTGGTGAGGAACCCAGTACCACCGGGCTCCAGGCACCATAGCAACTTCAATCAGGTTCTTTTAAACAGGGCCTCTAACCTTCCTTTAACGAGGAACCTCTAACAGGGAGCTGGTCAGGGCTAACGAATATATACTGTATATGTACATTCACTGATCAGCCACAACATTAAAACTACTGACAGGTGAAGTTAATAACATTGATTATATTGTTACAATGGCTCCTGTCAATGGGTAGGATATATTAGGCAGTAAGTGAACAGTCTATTCTTGAATTTCATGTGTTGGAAGCAGGGAAAATATGAAAAAAAAAAAAGACCTGAGTGACTTCGACAAGAGCCAAATGATGATGGATAGATGATTGGGTCAGAGCATCTCCAAAACAGAAAGTCTTGTGGGGTTTTCCAGGTATGCAGTAGGTACCTACCAAAAATGGTGCAAGGAAGGGCAACTGGTGAACCAGTGTCAAGTTCACGGGTGCCCATGGCTCATTGATGCATGTGGAGAATGAAGGCTAGCCTATATGGTCTGACCACACAGAAGAGCAACTGTAGCACAAATTGCTGAAAAACTTAATGTTGGCCATGATAAAAAGGTGTCAGAACGCACAGTGCATTGCTGCGCATGGGTCTGTGTAGCCGCGGAGCGGTCAGAGGGCCCATGAGGAACTCATTTAATGAGGATGTGAGCATCAGAATTGGACCATGGAGCAATGGAGGAGGGCTGCCTGGTCTGATGAATTACCTTTTCTTTTAGATCAGGTGAATGACCAGGTGCGGGTGCATGGTTTACCGGGGAAAGAGGTGGTAGCAGGATGCATTATGGGAACAAGGCAGGCCACTGGATGCAGTGTTATGCTCTGTGCATTGTTCTGCTGGGAAATGGGTCCTGGCATTCATGTAGATGTTACTTTGACACGTACTAACCATCTACAGATTGCTGCAGACCACGTACATCAACTAATGACAATGGTGTTCCCTGGTAGCAGTGCCTCTTTTAGCAAGATAATGTCCCCTGACACACTGCAAATTATGTTCAGGAATGATTTGAGGAACATAACAAAGATGTTCCCTGGGACACCAAATTCCTCAGATCTCTGTCCAATCAAAAATCTGTGGGATGTGCTAGAACAATAAATCTGATCCATGGAGGTTCCACCTCGCAACTGGTAGGACTTAATGGATCTGCTGCTTTTGTCTTGGTGCCAGATAGCATAGGACATATTTAGAAGTCTTGTGAAATCCATGTCTTGACATAGAGATGTTTTGGCAGCACAAAGAAGACCTATATGACATTAGGCAGGTGATTTAAATATTGTGGCTGATCAGTGGAAGAGCTGCACTTCCTTGGACATGCTTACATTAGAAAGGTGCTGCAGGGCCAATTGATACAACATTCATAAGGCAGGGACTTTTCTCACTCACTTCAAAGCCCACAACATTATTTTAAAAGTTTTTTTTTTTTTTAAATGCCTGACTTGGCCTATAATAATGGAGATTTAGTTACAGTAAAAATGAACTCTGCATATCATAAAAAAATAAGATTTATATGTAAAATGATTTATAACTTTGCATTCAGAAATAATATTTGTCAAATAAAAAATAATGGAAAGAGAAGCTAGTAAAAAAAAGTCATGTATTTATTAATAACTTTCAGATGTAGAGTGATTATTTGTATTGAGTATGGAAGCTCCTCCATTGTGAGCTATCACTTCGTACTGAGCTAAGAAAACTGTGGCTGTATGAAAGTAACACACACTGTCACTAACTGTCAAAAGAGATGGCCATGTTAGTGCTGCCAGTGATGGAGTGTGTGTCCCTGTGAGTGCTGCAGTAATAGGGAGTGTGTCCCTGTGAGTGCTGCCAGTGATGGGGAGTGTGTTCCTGTGAGTGCTGCCAGTGATGGGGAGGGTGTCTCTGTGAGTGCTGCCAGTGATGGGCAGTGTGTCAGTGTGAGTGCTGCCAGTGATGGAGTGTGTGTCCCTGTGAGTGCTGCAGTAAAAGGGAGTGTGTCCCTGTGAGTGCTGCCAGTGATGGGGAGTGTGTTCCTGTGAGTGCTGCCAGTGATGGGGAGGGTGTCTCTGTGAGTGCTGCCAGTGATGGGCAGTGTGTCTCTGTGAGTGCTGCCAGTGATGGAGTGTGTGTCCCTGTGAGTGCTGCCAGTAAAGGGAGTGTGTGGCCTGTGAGTGCTGCCAGTGATGGGGAGTGTGTCCCTGTGAGTGCTGCCAGTGATGGGTAGTGTGTCTCTGTGAGTGCTGCCAGTAATAGGAAGTGTGTGCCTGTGAGTGCTGCCAGTGATGGGGAGTGTGTCCCTGTGAGTGCTGCCAGTGATGGAGTGTCTCTGTAAGTGCTGCCAGTGATGGGGAGGGTGTCCCTGTATTTGCTGCCAGTGATGGGGAGGGTGTCAGTGTGACTGCTGCCAGTGATAGGGAGTGTGTCCCTGTGAGTGCTGCCAGTGATGGGCAGTGTGTCTCTGTGAGTGCTGCCAGTGATGGGGAGGGTGTCTCTGTGAGTGCTGCCAGTGATGGGGAGGGTGTCAGTGTGAGTGCTGCCAGTGATGGGGAGTGTGTTCCTGTGAGTGCTGCCAGTGATGGAGTGTCTCTGTAAGTGCTGCCAGTGATGGGGAGGGTGTCCCTGTATTTGCTGCCAGTGATGGGGAGGGTGTCAGTGTGACTGCTGCCAGTGATAGGGAGTGTGTCCCTGTGAGTGCTGCCAGTGATGGGCAGTGTGTCTCTGTGAGTGCTGCCAGTGATGGGGAGGGTGTCTCTGTGAGTGCTGCCAGTGATGGGGAGGGTGTCAGTGTGAGTGCTGCCAGTGATGGGGAGTGTGTTCCTGTGAGTGCTGCCAGTGATGGAGTGTCTCTGTAAGTGCTGCCAGTGATGGGGAGGGTGTCCCTGTATTTGCTGCCAGTGATGGGGAGGGTGTCAGTGTGACTGCTGCCAGTGATAGGGAGTGTGTCCCTGTGAGTGCTGCCAGTGATAGGCAGTGTGTCTCTGTGAGTGCTGCCAGTGATGGGGAGGGTGTCTCTGTGAGTGCTGCCAGTGATGGGGAGGGTGTCAGTGTGAGTGCTGCCAGTGATAGGGAGTGTGTCCCTGTGAGTGCTGCCAGTGATGGGCAGTGTGTCTCTGTGAGTGCTGCCAGTGATGGGGAGGGTGTCTCTGTGAGTGCTGCCAGTGATGGGGAGGGTGTCAGTGTGAGTGCTGCCAGTGATGGGGAGTGTGTTCCTGTGAGTGCTGCCAGTGATGGGCAGTGTGTCTCTGTGAGTGCTGCCAGTGATGGGCAGTGTGTCTCTGTGAGTGCTGCCAGTGATGGGGTGTGTGTCCCTGTGAGTGCTGCCAGTGATGGGGAGTGTGTTCCTGTGAGTGCTGCCAGTGATGGGGAGGGTGTCCCTGTGTTTGCTGCCAGTGATGGGGAGTGTGTCTCTGCGAGTGCTGCCAGTGATGGGGAGGGTGTCCCTGTGTTTGCTGCCAGTGATGGGGAGGGTGTCCCTGTGTTTGCTGCCAGTGATGGGGAGGGTGTCACTGTGACTGCTGCCAGTGATGGGGAGGGTGTCATTGTGACTGCTGCCAGTGATGGGGAGTGTGTGTTCGTGTCATTGAGCTCATAGATCAGGCGCAGCACTGCCCCCTCTGGCTGTGACCGGCATCGCTCTGTGTCCTGTGTCAGCTCCCAGCTCTCCGGTCTGTGCTCAGCTCCAGCTCTCCCTCTGTGTGTGTCTCAGCAATGGCATCAGGCAATAGGGGATGGGACAAGGAAGACGATCTGCCTTTCTACCTAGCTCGTCCGGGAACAACTGACCAGGTGCCTCGGGTGAAGTATGGGGGCTTGTTCAGCAATGTGGAAGGAGCATTTGAGAGCAAGACTATAGATTTCGACTCTCTATCTGTGGGGCAGAGAGGGGGCAGGAAGAGCACCGCTACTCGTCCAGGGGCAACTAACCAACCCCAAGAAAAACCCAAACAGGACAAGTCCCCCGGGGACCAAGATGTGGGCAGCCCTGGTGTGGAGATCAAGACTTCGACTGGGAAAGAGGTGCTGCAGAACCTGGACCAGGAGAAGGTAGGAACTAAATGGGTAATTAGCTGGGTCTAGTCTGACTGTGTTTCAGCCAAGGGGGGAGTACAGGACTCACAGCAAACCTGTAATCCTGAACTTAAGTCAAACATCCTCCGAATTCTTAATTTGTTTCAGCTTGGAGTGTTCTAAAATTGCTAGGAGACACCATACTAGCAAGGTTTCCTCCAGGTGACTGGGGTGTGTCATTCAAAGTAACAGTGAGTGATGGAGAAAAAAACCCCCCACACAATACAAAACTAATTTCCTGTATAGAAGTCTGTATGATGTCTTTCTGCACATGGTGAAAGTTTGGCTGTGGGTGAGCCCCTGCATTGTAAGATCCCAGTTATTGTGTCTGAGAGCCTGCTCAGTCAGTTCTACTGGACTCTCTGCAAAGTTGATATTGGCTGGGTCTCCGGATCCCTTCCCTGTACTACATGGTCTATAGGGGTTGTACTCTACAGGCAGAACCATGAAAGGATGTGCCTAGTCAGTAATTTAAAAAACTCGCTAATTAAATAAATAAATAAAACCACACATGTTCATTATCCCTGTACTAATCCTGCATGACATATTGTTTGTCTTATGTTTATTTTTTCATTGTTAGAATTGCCTCAGATAACACCTGCTAAGACCTGGACCTCAACAGGCATTTAATGTGTAAATAATGTCACTGGGGAACTAGTTTTTGTCTGACTTTTACCGACTAGTTTTTAGTTGTTTTTTTTTTTTTCAAATTGATATTGAGGAAATAGAAGTAAAATAGTTGCTCAGTTTGAGTAGGCAAGTGTGTTATGACAAAATAAACTGATGGGTGTATCTATAATTCAGACACATAGCTGACACAGTTTAGATATGTTACAAGTAATCGACGTTTATCATTGTCAGTTTAGACACAGCATTTTTTTTGTCAATACAATAAAAAAGATTGGAAATATGATAAGGGTTCCTAATTAATAAGTTAATGTGGGTAATTTTAGTTTGTACTCAAATGGTTAATAAAGGAATTCTGGAGTATTCTAAAGTATCATTTATAACAGTAAAAAGTTCGGCAGAGTTCAGCTATTATTAGAATACATGCAAAGTCCTAATATAAAAGGAAAAGGACAACAGACAATATGACATAATGATGGTACTCAGAGTGCCCTCCTCGCCATACTGTTTAATCATCATGACCAGTGACACAGATGTAGTCAACAGTTAGTCCATGATGCTCTGCTTCCTCCTTTCTTTGGGCTGAGAGGAAAAAAAGAAAAAGAAATGTAGGTTCTATTCATTGACATCAAGCTGAACTTTTGAAGTGGCCTCCCAAGAAAATGAGGTGTTGGCAAAAGATGCCACAATAGAATTAATGGATCAAAGCCATTAGTCAGAAATAAACAGTCTACCAAACATATGCTCCAAATACTTTTCTTTGCTCTCTGAACAATAAGTCAGATGTGTGAGGGAAAATAAAGACTTTCCTGTTTGTGCATAGCTTAGATTCCTATTTACCCAGAATGCTCCACTTAAGGTTAATGTAACAATGTAAAATACATTGGTTCTAGTGGTTAAACATAATGCTTTTTTTGTCAAGTGTTTTCTATGACTCATGCACAATAGTATTAAACTTTTCCTACACACTTTTTTTGGATACACATACATGCACACGCATACACACACTGATGTGTTTGTGTGTGCACATATCTGTATATTTAAAAAACAAGTTATTAAATGTAAGCAATAAAAAAAATTGAGAACCCAGGGCCAACTATGAGTCCTGCCTCCAAAAATGCATGGTAATAACTACTTAATATCAGTGAGATTATAGTCTGTAAACTGGAACGTCTCCACTGCCCCAAATAATAGTGCAGAGAAATGAAATATAAACTTTTCAAACTACCAGAAATTGCTCCCTTAATGGATTGGCTATAACTGGTCTTCATTAAAGCATAGTACACATATTTATATACTGGTACTCTAAATAGGACATATATTAATATGCATGACAAGCCTTCTATATTTTGCTAAACACTTTGCTAAATGAGACTTTGAAGTATGAGTTGTGTAACTAATTAAAGGATCAGAATACTTTTAATGAAAAATGTAATGAATGTTTTTCTTTATATATTTGTGAAGAATACACCACAATGCACTTTTTCTAGTCAGAGCAGGTTTGTTTACATAAATTGTAATAGTGAATGTTTCAGTTTCTTTTTACGTTTAGGGCCAAATTGCTGAATTGAAAGAGATCTTCAGATACACTGTTTTGGCTTATTAAATATCTATCTCTCTTTCTTGTGATAGATGGATGGATGGATGGATGGGTAGATAGATAGACAGATAGATAGATGTGTGTGTATATATATATATATATACAAATATATGATATTGAACAACTGAATTAGCTTTATATTTATTAAAAAGATAATATAACAAAACGGATTAATTGTGAATTAATATATAAAGAGGCATGTGAAGATTAACATTTAATGTTATTTCAATATGCTGATCCATAGGGTCAGTGGGGGAAAAAAAAAACATAACTTTGATCACCCATTTTTAGTTTGCAGCAACTTGAGTCTAGACTTTATATCACAGTTACTGTCTAATCTCAGGACACTGTGCTACCCCAGTCCTAACTGACTAAGCAGATATAATGTAGGCATTTAGTATTCATTGCCCCTGTTGGTCCATATGTGTTTTTTTTCCCTTCCTATGGCAGATGGACATCCCAAACACAAAAGGAGGGTCTGTGGTAAAAAAAAATTCAATTATCTCCATGTAACTGATAGATAGACCATCTAGCTATTGTTTGGCTACTATTCGTATTGTCCTTGGCAGGCATACAGTTGGAGTGTTGTAGATTGTCCGTCCTTGATCAAAAGCCAAACTGTTCATATCCTAGAGTTTATATGACTTAAAGCAAAATGTAGGTGAAAACACATTTAGAAAGTCAAGGTGAACTGAAAGTTACAGTAACATTTTAGGCCAAAGTCAGCAAATTTAAAATTCACTTTAAATTCTTGGCAATTAACACTTCAGTGAACAATCAAATAATCCAGTATCCATGAATATCAGAAACTCTCCCAAACAATGAGTTATAGTTAATATAATTGGCCTTCATAATGTCTGTGTAACAATTTATTTTGTACTGTGAAACACAATGGAATGTATTATGCACTTTCTAGGAGATTGGATGATATTGATATTTTATGTTTTAAAAATGGCTGGGAGATGGGGACCCTGCAATTCTCTTTAAACTATAATGCAATCTGGTACCCCCAAAATCATGTGTGCTGTTTTGGCATTACAAAAAAAAAAAAAAGTGAAACTATTGCCAAGAGTAAAATATGATATATTTAATTTTACAGGAGAACTAAAATTAGAATTAAAAACCATCTATCAAAAGATACAAAAATGTACAATTAGTGCCAAATTAGTTAAAATAGTTATATACATTTACAGGGTTATTCGCTTCTTTAAATTTACTATGATGGGCCCTCGGGTTGTACATTTGCTACAATAACGTTTTTATCTACCTGCAACATTCTTCCATCATTTATATCATATATGTCATTTGAAGCACTTTAATAAACATTTTGTGATTTTAATACGGTTTTCCTCATCTGCTTTCATCTAAAAACTCAAGTGAAAGATACTGTATACATGTACCATTATTCACAGATTTGGTTCTCATTGTATACTTATTGCAACATTTAATATATCTTTTATTTTTTTTTACTAATTGTAGATTTATATGTCCACAGTAACACGTGATCACCCATGGTATTTCAGGTATTGAATCATACCACAGGATTTCCATCAGTGCACTTATCCTAAAATTGATATAAAATCGATATAAAAGGGCTTTGTACGTTGAGAAAGGTTATATGACCCCAAATGTCTGTATCTTTGCATGTCCTTCACTAAGCATACAGTAGCTCTGTGGTGTACCACTATCCATGAAGTTTTGATGTTGATATTTTCTCCTGTGTTAGAGAATTACAGTGGTTCAGGAACTTGTAGTTGCATAGGAGTTGTTTTTTTGTTTTGTTTTTTACGTTTAGGAACTGAGGATTCTACCTCAGCCTCATTTTCCCACTTTGTGCTTTTTCTAGAAATAGAATAGTCAGTGTTTTTGGGCTGGCACCAACCTTTAAAGGACCACTATAGTGCCAGGAAAATATACTCGTTTTCCTGGCGCTATAGTGCCCTGAGGGTGCCCCCACCCTCAGGGACCCCCTCCCGCCCGGCTCTGGAAAGGGGAAAAGGGGTTAAACTTACCTTTTTCCAGCGCTGGGCGGGGAGCTCTCCTCCTCCGATCCTCCTCTTCCCCCGCGGGCTGAATGCGCACGCGCGGCAAGAGCTTGCGCGCATTCAGCCGGGTCACATAGGAAAGCATTCATAATGCTTTCCTATGGACGCTGGCGTGCTCTCACTGTGATTTTCACAGTGAGAAGCACGCAAGCGCCTCTAGCGGCTGTCAATGAGACAGCCACTAGAAATAGGGGAAGGCTTAACCCATTCATAAACATAGCAGTTTCTCTGAACTGCTATGTTTATGAAAAAATGGGTTAACCCTAGCTGGACCTGGCACCCAGACCACTTCATTAAGCTGAAGTGGTCTGGGTGCCTAGAGTGGTCCTTTAATGTGTTCAGTATTTTTTGCTTGTGGTGCCATTTCTGAACTAACTGTGAATGGACAAGCTATTGTTGTCTGTGCCACCTCTCTAGATTATAACCCATAAAATGTGGGAATGGGGGTATCTTTAAAAGTTACCATCTCTTTTCTCAACTAGAAGTATGTTTTTATGTGTCCATGACAATTTCATGACTAGTTAGCCTGGGTCAGATGGAGATCTTGTAGTCTAATTTAACAACAATCATCAAACTGTTTTAGCAAGAAAAATACTTACGGAATTATTTCCTAAAGTGAGTACTCCAAGTGAATTGGAAGTGAATTTCAAATTTAAGGCCAGAGTAGCCAAACTGAACGCATAGCTGACAGGTTTCTATTTTGAGTCTTTGTCCTTAAATTTGAATTCACCTCAACATTAGTAAATAACCCAGAGTGAGATTTCGTATTTTACTGAACTAGAACTGACGATCTAGATCCTTAGGTGGGGACTATACCACCCATATGCTATACAACAAGCAGTGAGCGTGCTCGGCATATTGTAAGTACATTTCATATTTTATCTTATTATTTATAGATACAGTGAGCACTATATTCTATTATCTTTTATTTTTCCGGGTTGTATAATATTGGAAACCTGAAGAACCCTATATATCCTTGAGTGGGGATTATTCCACTTCACACGTTCCAAACCAGAGCTGGATTTAAGCTCTGGATATTGTGAGTAGTCTCTTATTATTATACCTTCTGTTATCCAGTGCATTTATATACTATACCATTGGACTCCTTTCTTCTGTTTCCTCTCCACATGTTCCATCAGATTACAAGCCAATATTCGTGACTATCAATCCAGTCTGCTGCTCCACAAAGAACCCTCCTTACTGTTGTGTGTTACCTTATTTGGACTAGTGTTAAGTTACCTGGACTATATATTTTATAATTAATTTATTTATTTATATTATTATATTTATCTTACTTATAAAATTATTTCTCAAAGGCGCACCCTTTTCTTTATTCTTTATCATCCCTATAACGTTTTGGGGGGACTAGAGGGGACCCCTCTTCCTATAGGTGTGCTGCCTCTACTCTCTTACTAATATATCTCCTGTGGCGTGCAAGCACTGACCCATTTTCTGACTTTTAGATCTGACGACAGGCTAATGTGATTCAGCCAGAAGAGATGTGTGTCATCCAAGGTGGAGATAGATTGTGTAGTTGTTATATTTACCAAGTGAGCTATCTTCTGTGTTTTATGTTGTCATCGCTCACCAAAAGCAATGCTGTATCAATGCACAATTTTCAGAGGAAAATATGCTTGCGTAATGAGTATAAAGAATACATGTAAAAAGCATGTGTATGTTCACCAAACTGAACTATGGACACTTATTGGTTTGTAGAGATTAGTGAATTCCATTAGAGCTATTCATCTTAATGTATTCTCATGTGCTACTAGTTGGTGTAATATATCTAGGCAAAATTGCAGCATTTCTGACAATAAAATGGAAAATCAGTAATAGAAAAACAATAAAAATTGTCTCTAGACTTCTATGGTGATTACTCCATATAAAGCCTCTTTTCATAATAACTATTTAAACATGTTAGAGTTAATATGAGAGTCAAGGCTTATAGGCATATTCCTCACCAAAATCATGTGTCCATTTTCTGTCTTTATAAATTACTCTTTTGTGTAAATATGTTAGAAAGTTAATATGTCTCTAAGCACTTTGTATTATATTTAGAGTTGTTACATCAATATATCCACTAAAGCGCACAATTGTGATATTGATATACTAGCTCACTAGCCTTGTACTCACATATCTTTATATGTAATATTCCAGAGCCCAGCACTCTTATCTCAAATATTCAATGCCAAGGTGCTACAAAGTCCAGCCAAATGTATACAATTCAACAATGGAGCGCACTCAGTGAACTTTGTAATAAGTACAAAAGTCTTCTTGCTTGATACTTAAAATACTTTTTTTCAGTCCAATCTTTGGACTTTCATATTCTGTCAATGACATCCGTGTTTTCTAGGTTCTTTCATTGTCTATACAGTGGTGATGGCGTGATGAGACAAGCCCTGGCATCTTCCGGGTGGTTTCCGTCATGATGACACCTCAGGTAGAGGAGAGCTGGCAAATTTTGGCCTGGCGGAAAGTACAAATGAATGGCCCTATTTTATTTTTTTCTGTACGCAAAACTGATAGATTTCAGTGAGGGTGGTCTTACTCACATGCTTAAGTAATGCAGGTTCTGTTTTCCACACACCGATATCAATGACAACTGAAGTGTGTCATGAATTATCATGATAACTGTCTCACCTGCTGATCACCGAATCCCTCAAAGACATGCTCATTGTAGTCATGCAGCTTTTTCAGTCTAAGATACTGCAGTCCACCAAGGAAATATTCCAGTCGGCCAATCCAGGTCTGGAAAGCATAGGCCACCAGACCATGCACAAGACAACACAATATTGGGCTAGCAAAGGCCCAACACAATTTGGGCAGCTGTACAACTGCAGAACAAACATCCCAACACAACTTCTGCTATTTTGATCATCAGAAGAATGGTACGAAGCAGCAGTCCATGATCTGACTTGCCAGTCCTCCCATGTTAGTGGCCCAGGGGGCAATTGCCCCTTGACAGCCCCCCATAACCTTGTGCCATGTAGACAGTGAAGTGAAGGGTGTTTGAGTAACCACAAGCAATCTACTTATTTTTTTTCATTCCTTATAAACTGTATTTATCAAAACATGTAGCTGGCTGTTTAACCTAGAACATATCCTCTGCACCCAGAGTTTTATTTATGTAAACAATGATTGGGTACCAAATAATTTTCAAGTTTTCTTGTCTATTGCCATTAGAGGGACACTTTAGGCACTTTAACTTTTCAGTGACTGGAATTCCCTGGTGTCTTCTCTCATTTGGCATTAAACTGTTTATAATGTTTTAATGCTAAACAAGAGTCTCCAGCAGCCCATCCCCTCTGTGCTGCTTTTGCTAATTAGGAAGCATTAGCCTGAGCAACAATGGACAGCTGTGATTGGCTGAGAGTGTCAGCTGACCACTTTCAGATTATTATAGTATCCATTGCTGATATGGATTGCCTAAGCCATACTTCCAGTCGGGGGCCGGGCTGTGAGTGACCTGGGACCCTTATTTAGGCCTCAATTTAATATTTTTGGACAAGCTTTCCAAAAGATTTAATATGTTTGGATTTATTTTTTTAAATGCTATTTTCAAAGTATTAAAATATTAAAACATAAATCATATTAAAAATAAATAAAAGTATTACAAATTACTATTGAGTAATTTAAAAGTGTATCCAAATCATTTTGAAATCGTATCCAATATTATTAAATCATGGCCAGTATTAAATCGAGGCCTTAGTGTTAAACTGCTCGAAAATCATTTAACACTGAATGGAGGGACAGCGTAGCACCATGGGACCCTGAACACTATAACCGATTCAATGAGATGAAATCTTTATAGTGCCTAAAGAGACCCTTTAATCTTCCCTGTAATTAGACTCCCCTCCAGCCATACATCCTGCTTTCAGTATTCCCTTGGTAATGTGCTGAACAGCAGCAGGTATTTAGGGCCTCGATATATGAAGATTTCCAAATGATTCAATGCTGTTAGAAAAGCTTCCAAGTGATTTTTCTCCAGAAATCACCATTAAAGTCTATAGGAGTTTTGTAGATAAATAATTTGGAATTTTTCTAATATTATTGAATCATTTGGAACGCTTTTAAAATCAAGGCCTATATTGGCAAACTTTTATCTTCAGTTGGGGCCTTGTTTATAATCTAGAGCCAGTTGGAGTTTACATTATGTAAAAAGAAAAAAAAAGTTGTCATTCATTTTTTTAAAATTATAAGGCGTTATGAAAATTCTTTACATGCATTTTTGTTTGTTTTAATAAAAATCTTGAGCATAAAAAAAGTTAAATTAACCCCTTAAGGACCAAACTTCTGGAATAAAAGGGAATCATGACATGTCACACATGTCATGTGTCCTTAAGGGGTTAATTAAATGTGCTGTTTTTGGAAGGGGGCAGTCTTTTTCTAATGCACATAAATTTAGGGGAGTACATTTAAAAATATTTTTTTCAAACAATAGACTGAATTCAGCCAATATTCCCTATCACTAAAATTTCTATTCGAGCTGTCTACATTATCACCGTTACTGAAACCCTTTCCAATTATGGAAAAATATTCAGCATTTTCTGTCGTAATGTATCAGTAGGTATTGTCCATCTGTCCTTCTTGATAATTTCAGTCTTATTTATTACAGACATGATTAATCCAACCAAGTCACATTTCACCATCCATGCAACACAATAAAAGTGAAATTCTGAAACTATTTGTTTTCAAAGTCTGCATGCTTGAAACTCTAAGAATAGGGAGTTCTTTAAAGTGTGCAAGAGTTCAAAAAGCTATTTATATGCAAATTAACACATACTCACATGGATATGGCTATTTACATATCCATTGGCTATTTCACCAGCCCAGTCTGGAGTCCCCAAAGGGGTAAAAAATCACTGGTATGGAATTAAGTCATTTTGTACTTTAAACCAACCCTTTATTATATATTGTGCTTTTGCAAGAAATACACGTAAATCTTCTTCTTTATAAAAATAATTGTCTCAACATGTTTTCCTCCCCTGAAGCCTCTCTGTGTCATATCCCAAAATATATTTTGTAAAATACTGTGCAGGGTCGCATAATAAAAGAGAGACAGGCCTGGGGATAGCCTTGGCTACTTAACAGATTGGACATTGTCCTGATTCCAGCTGTCTAATGACATGGGTAGTAAAATGTATCTTATTTATTTTTAATGTTACCTCACTTATACTTGTACTGCTTAAAATATCAGATTGCTTCTTTGTTTGTCCTATTCCAAATATTACTGCTATGAAATTATATTTTTGTGCACAAAAATAAAGGCAAGATAAGGCAAAACACACTATGTTATGTAAATGGTCCTTCCAGATAGCTAACCATGAGTGCAATCTACTTGTGAGTTTACTATTTAATGGGGTCTTTTCCACCCCAATGTACAGTTTGTATTTATTTATAGCAGCCGAGCTGCTTTCAGCCAATATTCATTAGCGTGAACAGTTCTCAATTGTTTTTTAAAAGTAAATGAGAGTCTGTGTAATGCATTCAGTGCTCATTCATTTGCATGAGAAAAAGGTTGTTCAGTAGTTTATTGGAAATATACAAACTTATGTTTGCCTCATTTCATCGTTTCGTGAACAAACACAGAATCCCTTTTAGTATAATATATCTGTCTGTCTTTCTGTGCCTCCCTTTCTCCGTCCTACCTTATTCACTGAACTTGAATTTGCAGAATACTGAAAAGACATTTTCAAATTTAAGCTAACATTGCCTTATCAGTTCTCTGCAGCTCTCTGCCTAGAGAATAACCCCTACATTTTCTTTTGAGTGCATATGCTATTTGTTCCATAGATTTATTATATATAGTATAAAAGTCTGTCTGTACACATCTCCCCCCTCCTGTGAATGTAACTCTCTTTTGACTAAAGTGATAAATATCATTTTAGTACAGTTATTCTCGCTCTGAAATCTTCCATTCACTGTGTTGGCCTTGGTGACTCCTGGGCCAGAATTGTAACAACTCAGCAGTGACGTCTTGCACATGGTAGAACAAGCTGTAGATGGGTTTAAAAGAACACTCAAAACACCATAACCACTACATTCTGCTGTAATGATTATGGTGCCAAGAGTGCCCTGTTGTTGGCCCACAGTAAGTAGTCAAACAATTATAGTATCATTTGACAACTTACCTGGGTGCCCTGGGCACCCACGCCACATCTGGTTTTATCTTGCAAGAGAAGCTGGGAGTCACTGCAGAATATTGCCTGCAGATGCAGCTAATCTGATACTCTCAGCCAATGTGCCCACACCTGAATGACCCTGCTTAGTTTAGTAAAGGAAAGAGGTAAGTTGCCAAACCATACTTAAAGAGTTACTCTAACCCTTTTGAGGGGAGATACCTTTCTTGTTTAAAATGCACTGCTGGCACTATGGAGAAATCCCCTCACCCCCCTCGATTTACAGCAAATCCTGCAAAATAAAGATTTTACTCACCACCGGGCAAAGCTCCTGGCATTGATCTTCATCCTCCCCACCCCCCGATGTCACAAGGGCCATGCGCAGTTTAGTTGGACCACTTCACCAGGTCAAAGCGCATACACACATTCCAGGCCGACAAGGAAAGGAGGCATTTTTTCTTTTTTAAATGTGCAAAGAAGGGAGGCAAAAGGTAGCACCCACAGGTAGGGAGGGTGCGAGGGGAGAGATATCTTCCACTTGCAGGCAGAGCGGAAGATTATCACATCTGTCGGCAGCATACAGTGTGAGTTGACGACAGAAATATTTTATGCACAGAATTGACATTGGCAGCCTGGAAAGGCGTTCTTGGCTGCCAATGCCACGTGTGCTGGTGGTGCAACTATTCCACAGCATACAATTACAAATATCAAGCTGAAACACTGCTCATACTGACTTCTACCAACATGACCACTTCAAATCACTGACATGGTCATAGTGGTTGGAGCAATTATTTAAACAGTTTGACCACTAACTGTTGGATTTATCCTGGGCACCGATTGTACAGCGCTACGGAATTTGCTGGCGCCATGGGTGTCCACGAAGGGTGTAAAGGGGGGCACTTGCCCCCCCCCTGCATTTTTCAGCTTGTTCTGCAAATTGTCGTGAGATTGAAAATACAGTGCAATACCGGCGCCTGCCAGTAGGTGGCACTGTGTATGGAGAGAGACAGGGATAGGAAGCTGCATCTTATCCCTGCTTCTCTCTGACTGAATCCGCAGGGGAGCAACACAGAGTGCAGCAAGCAGAGATAGCCTACAGATCAGGGAAGTGAGGCATGGGGGGCAGATATAACACTGATCAGGGAAGTGAGGTAGAGAGAGCCCAGATCAGGGAAGGGGGCAGAACCCATAGATCAGGAAGGGGCAGAGAGCCTGCAGGAAAGGGCCCAGAGCAGAGGGAGCAGAGATAGATAGATCAGAAGGGCAGAATATAGATCAGGAGGGGGCAGAGATAGCCTATAGATCAGGAGGGCAGAGAGATAGGGAATAGCCCATAGATCAGAGAGGGCAGAGATAGCCTATAGATCAGGCAGAGATAGCCTATATAGATCAGGGGAGGGCAGAGGCCAGGGGGCAGAGATAGCCTATAGATCAGGGGAGGGCAGAGGAATAGATAGCAGAGATAGCCTAGCAGGAGGGGCTATAGATCAGGGAGAGGCACAGGGAGAGATAGCCTATAGATCAGGGAGGGGCAGAGATAGCCTATAGATCCCAGGGGAGCAGAGATAGCCTACAGGAAGGGTCAGCAAGGACCAGGAAGGTAAAGTAAGAGAAGGAGCAGAAAGGAGAAGGAATAGAAATGAGCAGAAAGGGGCAGCAAGGATCTGGAAGGGACAGCAAGGAGCACAACAGGTAAAGTAGGTGAAGGAGCACATAGAAACACAAATGAGCAGGAAGGGGCAGCAAGGAGAACAAAGGGTCTGCAAGGAGCAGGAAGGGTCAGCAAAGAGCAGGAAGGTAAAGCAGCACAAAGGTAAAGTAGAAGGAGCAGAAAGGGTCCGCAAGGAACGGACAATGGCAGCAAGGAGCAGGAAGGGAAAGAAGGAGAACAAAGGTGAAGTAGGAGAAGGAACAGAAATGAGCAGGAAGGGTCTGCAAGGAGCAGGAAGGGTCTGCAAGGGGCAGCAAGGAGTAGGAAGGGTCTGCACAGAGCAGAAAGGGACAGAAGGAGCACAAAGGTAAAGAAGCAGAAAGAATCAGAAGGAGCACAACGGTAAAGAAGGAGAAGGAGCAGAAAAGGGTAGCATTGAGCAGAAAGGAACAGCAAGGAGCACAAAGGTAAAGAAGGAGAAGGAGCAGAAATGATCTGCAAGGAGCAGAAAGGGATCAGAAAGAGACAGGAGCAGAAGGGGGAGCACAATAAGCAGAAAGTAGCAGAAAGGTAAAGGAGCAGAATGAGCCAAGGAGGAGAGAAGACAATGTCAGAAGAAAAAGAAGACTGTGTCAAATGAAGGAGAAGAAAAGGAGATTGGAGCAGGAAGGAAACGTGAAGTGAACCCTCCACTTTATTCTGGACACCACATCATAAGGCTTTGGTACCTGGGCCTGGCAGGGAAATTTTGGACCTTCTCATCTCCCCAGGTAAAAAAAAATATCAGTGTTAATGTGTTCACTTTTATTTACTGAGTGTCAGGAAGCACAGAGGGCCGCTGGGCAGGGGTGTCGCTGATTGGCTAGAGCGGTCAGCTGGCACTCTAAGCCAATCAGTAGCTCCCCATTCATAAAAAAGTAAAAAAAAATTTATGAACCAGGAACTAGCGATTGGCTTAGAGGGTCAACTGACCACTCTAGCCAATCTGTAGCACCCATGCCTGATGTCAATCTGCACTTCCTGACACTCTGTTTCAGAAGCCGAATACCACTGAGCGAGCTGGAAATCTGGAGCTGGAGGAAGCCTTTGGGGTTAAACCATTTGAGAGTGGTTTAACCCCTTAAAGGAAAGAGAGCGCCCAGGGGCTTCCTGGCATCATAGCATTTTCATTTAGATGAAGTTGTTATAGTGACCAGAATGTTCCTTTAATTTGCTTAAAGGAACACTATAGTGTCAGGAATACAAACATGTATTCCTGACACCATAGTTGTGAAAATGCTATTCACCCTGGCTTTATGTGATAATGACTATGCTCCTCCCCTTCATGATTCTGTCAAAAAGGGACCAAGCATGGATGTCATTATAATTATGCCCCCCCCCCTGTAAAAATTCCTGCGGACGCCCATGGCTGGCGCTATATAAATAATAAAATAATAATACAGGCACCATACTCTCTTCAGTGAGTGGCTGTAGTACGTATAGTGTTCCTTTAAAAGCTCCATAGATAAACCTATTTGCAACTATACGGTTTTAAAGCATACCTAATTCATGCACATATATAATGATGTCTGTAACATGGTGAAATTACTATCAGTAGGGAAATTATGGACAGTGAAGTGCAGAGGAAAGAATAACTCAGTGTCTCTTCCTGTAAAGGTCTTGATTTAATATTATTGGATAAGCATTCCAAATGATGTAATGATTTAAAAGGGTTCTCCAGTGCCAGGAAAACATATTAGTTTTCCTGGCACTGCAGGACCCTGTAGTGCCCCTCTCCCTCCCAACCCCCATCCCAAGTTGCTGAAGAGGTTAAAAACTCCTTCAGTGACTTACCGATGTCTCTCTGCGCTGGATCAGGTTCCTCCTACTCTCCTCCCCTGCCGACATCAGCTGGCGGCGGAGACCTAATGCGCATGAGCATTAGACCCCCCGTAGGAAAGGATTATTCAATGCTTTCCTATGAGGATTTTGGCGATGCTGGAGGTCCTCACAGCCTGAGGACATCCAGCGTTGTATAACACACTTTTCGTGTTCTAAGAACACGGAAGTCCCTCTAGTGGCTGTCTGATAGACAGCCACTAGAGGAGGACTTAACACTGCAAGGTAAATATTGCAGTTTATGAAAACTGCAATAATTAAACTTGCAGGGTTAATGGTAGTGTGAGTTGGCACCCAGACCACTCCAATGGGCAGAAGTGGTCTGGGTGCCCGGAGTATCCCTTTAAGTGATTTTGAAGTTTTAAACAATCTTATATTATATAATTTGTCTTTGCAAGAAATACACATTAATCTACTTTAAAAACAAAACAAAACAAAAGACCCCCTCTGTATCATATCCTTAAAGATGTTTTAGAAACTAGTGTGCATGGTCCCCTAATAAAACAGATACAAGCCTGAGGATAGTGTTGGCTACTTAATAGACTGGAAATTGTTGCGATTCCAGTTTTCTAATGACATGGGTAGTACTAGTAAAATGTACCAAATGTGTATACACAAATGGAGATTTCTTATTGTGTGAGTGCTATAATCCAACATATTTAGCCATTATCTATTATCTATTTTTAGTTCAATAACTTTATTGCAAACCATCTAATTTTAGTTCAGTAACTTTATTGTGAATCATCTAAATTTAATTCAATAACTTTATTGTGAATCATCTATTTTTAGTTCAGTAACTTTATTGTGAATCATCTAATTTTAGTTCAATAACTTTATTGTGAATCTATTTTTAGTTTAATAACTATTTGTTGAGAAATAGCTATTTTAATACAGTAGCTGTTTATTGAGACAATATTGCAAAAAAAAAAAAAAGATACAGAGTAGAAGAGGGTAGGCATAGAGAAGTGAATCAAAAATTGGTAGTTGCAGTACACCAATTGTGAGTTCCTCATCCATTTATAATGTTACTTCACATATATTTATACTGATTAAAATATCACATTGTTTCTTTATTTGTTATTTTCTAAATATTACTGCAATAAAACGATATTATCATCCTGAATTAACTACTGTGATTTTATTTTTTTTCAGGAATATTTTTCCCAATAAAATAAATACCAAATAAGGCCAAAAAAAACAAGCATTCCAAATGTTTTTGATAAAAGTGTCACAGGAACACTGAGGGAGATTTGTTAAAGTCTAGTAATTTATCAAATGATTTAGATTTTTGTATTATTTTTTTTTTTTTTTTGCACCCTAACATTTCTGAATGTGCGTAATATGTTTCACCAATACAACACATATATTAATATTTCCGCCACATTTTCAAACAGTAAAGTTGAGGAATTTTTTCCAGCCGCTGTAAATTAGATGGTATTCTGAAATGGAAATTTCTGCAAAAATAGGCAGAATTTACTAGATCTCTTTAATATTCCCATCAAACTTTCTGTTTCTCCTCATATCACATCTATGCTGACTGCCTTGTGCAAAGGTCAGAGCAGGTAATTACAAAAGTATGTATTTCTTAATTTAATTTTACTTTTCATGAACAGATATTTGTTAAATATAAAGAATATGTCAGCTCAATATTAAATATTAAATCCGGGTAAAAATTCAGTTTAATCAGCAGCTCTGCACAGTCTTATTGATGCAAAATGAATGC
The DNA here is from genome assembly GCA_933207985.1 of Pelobates cultripes. NCBI lineage: Eukaryota > Metazoa > Chordata > Amphibia > Anura > Pelobatidae > Pelobates > Pelobates cultripes. Next base: position 277,566,746 of record OW240914.1, on the reverse strand, counting down.
ACATTCTATTTAGATATGGTACCTTTAAAGAATACTTGTAATTGTTGTAATTGCACTAATCCATCACTGGGCCTTAAGGGGTCAATACTATAAGAATGATGTAAAAACAGAAGTTTCTTTTTCCCCCCATACTCAATCTTCTTGATGGCTTTTATGCTAGAGAGATGGGATTAAGCCAGAAATAAAAAAAAATTTAAAAAAAGATGACTGACTGAATTAATGATGTCCCGAACGGTTCGCCACAAACGGTTCGCCACGTAATCATTATTGAGTAAACTTTGACCCTGTACCTCACAGTCAGCAGACACATTCCAGCCAATCAGCAGCAGACCCTCCCACCTCCTGGACAGCTCACTGAATGCAGCTTCACAATGAATGTAAAATGGATGCTGTCCAGGAGGTAGGAGGGTCTGCTGCTGATTGGCTGGAATGTGTCTGCTGACTGTGAGCAGGGGCGGGCTGGGCCGGGGGGCAGGGAGGCAATTGCCCCCCAGGCCGCCCTAAATTCCTGTAAGGCCGGCCGCGGCGGGCCGGCCCTTTAAATACTGCAGCCGCCTGAGCGCTCTGTTAAGAGCCTCAGGCGGCTGCAGCTTCCACTACACACAAACACACTACATCACCTGCACAAACTGGTAACCCTATACACTACATACCATAAGCACACATATTAGATCCTCTACAATAACACATAACACATCCCCTACACACTCCACTCCCTGTGAGCGAACTCATGGGTGGGTGGAACTTATGAGTGGGCCTTATGGGCATACTCACCGTCAGGCCCTGGGGCCCAGACCTTGAGCTGTGTAAGGGGCCCCAAAAAATGGAGCTGCTTCCAATTCTCCCAGAACATTGAATTTTGTGACCACAGCTGCAAACAGCCTCCAGAGATCCTGTTCTACACCAGACCAGTGGAGCCAAACTGCAGCCCATCATCATCCTCATCTGCTTGTAAGTAGGCAATCTAGTATATTATTAGTGACACTAATCTATAATGTACCTCACATTAAAGGGACACTATAGCTTAATGAAGTGGTTCTGGTGTCTATAGCTGGTCCCTGCAGGCTTTTTAATGTAAACACACACTGTGTGCAGCACTGGCGTTAGTTCATATGGGTGGGGCATTGTGATGTCACATGGGGGGCAGCAAATTTTTATTTTGTCTAGGGCGGCAAAAATCCTTGCACCGGCTCTGATCCTGGGCAGGTGCACCAGTCTACTGGTGACCCACAGGAGGGGAGTGCACTGATTGCACTGCACTCTCCTCCTGTCCAGCCCCATCTTTACCGCAGTGCAAGTGCCCTCTGCCCCTAATTTACAGTGGCTCACACTCACAACAAGCAGTGCCTGGAGCCGTGAAGGAGCGGGTATGGCAAAGAGCTACTGATTAGCATAACATCAATATCCGTTATAAAACCAGGAAAAGGTGGGCATGGATGGTGAACTGATTTGGTGGTGCAATGGGCCACTTGACTGGTTTTGCCCCCCAGGCCTAAGGCTGACAGCCCTCCCCTGACTGTGAGGTACAGGGTCAAAGTTTACTCAATGATGAGTTCGTGGCGAACCGTTCGTGGCGAACCGTTCGGGACATCACTACTGACAATCAAAAAACTTTCCTAAAAGTACAATTTAAAAAAATGAATAAAATATAAAAGGATCCCTTTACAGTGACAGACTAGTCATGTACATATTGATAAGCAGTTGCACTGTATTTCAGAATATCACTCTCACTTTAATTTGTAGAATACAGGAAATTCTTTACATGTTTTCTGCTCAATTGTTGAAAATGTCCATTTATTATGGAATGAAATGCTGCCATGAATCTATACTCTTACATATGTTTCCAATGAAAGGGGCAACAGTCTACTCAGAGAATTTAGCAGATCCAGATTTCTGTAAACGTGCTACAATGACAGACATAATATTCATGCTTGTCATATTATTCATGCTTTTTGGAAGTTTGACAGTTAACAGATAATACAAAAATAAAACATCTTGCATTCATTTTGTTTTATCTGTCTTGCCAGTGATGACAAAACTATGAAACTGGGTGCTACTTTTGATGGTATGTGACACTCGGTGCCTGCCTACATAGTAGTCGGCAAACTTTATATATTGTAGCATCACCTTTCCATAACCTTTTGCTAGGTCTAATATAAAATTGAGGACTTTATGGAATCAAGTATAGACATGAAGAGAGAACCCCACATGACAATGAAGGGGAGACATCATGAATGGACAATAAATAGTTATCATGTTGCCCTCAGGATAGCCACATAAAGGCACCAAGCCTAAAGCAGTTATGGTGTCTGGAGTCTGTAGACGCTGCCTCCTGCATCCCTGTAAAACTATTATCTTACAATTTCACAAGGATACAGGATCCCTTTGCCCCCCAAGACAGAGAATAGCTCTGCGTTATGACATACCCAGTGGTGATTGGCTGATAGTCAACTGACACTCTAATCCAGAAACTTACCACTCTCACTAGCAGGGAGAGAACACAGTGATTTGATAGAGAGTGTCAGCTGATGCTCTCAGCCTATCACTAGCGGTTATGGTTCTGTGTGTTGTAAGGCTTTGCCATGTAATCACTGGAGGACAGGCTGGGAGTACGAAAGGGACCCATACTTTAAGTGGTTATGGTGCCTACGGTGTGCACTGGCTGTGCTCCATTCTAGTGGAACTAGCAGTCTCCAATGTACTAAGCCAGTACAAGCAACACAAGCAAACACTGATACTACATCCGGATGCGGGACACTAGGGAATGAAATCAGGACGGCAACCCTAAATCAGATATGTTGATAGGCATGCAGAAGGTTTTTTTTTTATTTAGAAAGACCAAGCAAGATAAATGCATAGTTGAGTAGGTTAAATTAATTTCCATAAACTAAAAAATGCACAGAATTGCATGTTCCCATTGATAATTTTAACTTTTTGCTCTCCTTCAAAATAAATTCTTCTTTCCTGTACCCACATCGGCAACATAACAAAGAGTGTAATAAATTTCAAAAAAATGAATGTCCTCTGAATTCATAAAAAAAAAAAAAAGGGTTCATCTTTCTGGCATCAAGGATAATGATAAAGTTAGAATTCTGTTTTGAGACAAGAAATAATAAGGATCTATCTATTAAAAGTACATTAATTCATATAGTGAATATGCAAAATAAATCAATGCTATGTTTACAGTTAAGAGGAACTGTCATTTTCCAGGATTTTTGATATTTTGTTTATTCCTATATTTAAAGGAAGCATGCTGTTTGGTAACAGTTTGACAACATACCTAGGGTCTTCCAAGTTCTGGCTAGCTCCACCATGAGAGCCAGAAGCTCTCTCGAGTTTTGTTTTTTAATGGTGAGCTACTGATTGGCTTTGAGCATTAGCTGATGGTTTAAAGCCAATCAGCGGCACCACTGTCCGAGCCACTGTTATCCAAGATTTCATATAGCAGAAAGACAGGGAGGCAGAGTGATCCGGAGCTGGAACACAGACTTTAGGGTTAAACCGTTCATGAATCGCTAAAAGTAAGCCAGCTCCAGGGACCTCCTGGCACCTTAATTTATTTCTTTTTATAAAGTTACAGTTTCAAAAAAAAAAAAAAAGCCTTTTATTTTAATTCAGCCCACTTACAATCTCTAGTAAAGGGGTACTCTAAGAACCATAAGCACTGCAGCACAATATAGTAGTTATGGTTTCAGCACTCCACTGGCACCAGCCCACCGTCAAACTGTTCTTGTTTTACACTTAACTTGGTTTCCCAAGCACTCACTTTGAGATAATGCATTGCTTGAGGAGTGTCATCTACCATTCAAAGCCAGTGAATTCTGTCTAAAGATAGATTTGATAAATTAATATAGATAATGGAGAAGCATTAAAATCACATTAAAACAAAATAATTGTGATTTGAAAATTTTTTTAATAATAATTTTTTTAATGGTGATTTTCAGAGCATTGTTCAATGGCATTAATTCCAGAGACGTAACAATTACCCATTAATCTTATACAGTTAAACCAGTCCCTTTACCAATAATGAGAGGGGCTAGTAAAGAGTATTATGTCTCTTTAGCTCATCTTTATAACATACATCTCACTAAAGGGAGAGGGATAAATTAAAATGGCAGCATCTTCTTTTAAATATTGCAGACCTAAGCTACTATTCACAAGGTAATCTCCAGTAGATGGTGGCCTTATGAGAAATGCATCTGTGCTGTCATTCAGACGACCACTGTGTATATTACTAATAATGTGGTGTCAAGTAACACTTAGGACTGAATTCCTTTGCTAAAACCACACTTTACATATTTAACCACTGAGTGCCAGACAGATGAGTGACGCATTGATTACTCCTCTGCTTTTTAACCCCTTAAAGACCAAACTTCTTAAATAAAAGGGAATCATGACATGTCAGACATGTCATGTGTCCGTAAGGGGTTAAAGAGATATATTTATTTTTAATGATCTTAGCACTACAAGACTTATTAAGTATGTGTACATCATGTACACATTGTAATGTAAATCATCTGGTCATACAGCGTGTTGTTAGTCACATAATGAATGCATTTCAAAGACACAGCTGTGTGAAATGTATAGTCTCGAAAAAAGCTTACCCTTAAATAATTACCACAGTGACCCATTGTAGTGGTTATGGTTCTATAAGTATTTGGGCTCCATCCCCCATTTTTTGTTAAACTATTCTGTAATTGTTCAACAAAAACTGAGTCTCACCTCTGCATCAATAGCCTGCCTCTTCGGTAGCTAATAATGCAAAAAATACAGTAATTATTATTATTTTATTATTATTTATATAGCGCCAGCAAGTTCCGTAGCACTTGAAAATGGGTGGACTAACAGACGCGTAGTTGTAACCAGGCAGGTTGGACGCGCAGAAACAGAGGAGTTAAGGGCCCTCTTCAATGAGCTTACATGGAGTTCCTCATTATCTAAATTGTTGATGTCCAGGAATTGAGAGTGCTGAAATTGGGGGTATCAGAAGGAAGAGCCTAAGTTTCCATAAAGAACACAAACAAACTTCCCACTGTTTTATAGCATAACCACTGTGTTTATAGTGCTTTGGGGGGGTAGGGAATATAATTAAAACTGCTCTCTAATCACCTCTAACAAATGTGCATTTGATAAAGATAAAAGCTACTCACATTTGCAATGTTAGAATTTCCCTTGTGCAGACAAAAGATATACAAAGACAAAGTAGGGACTACTTTGTCTCGATATGTTTCCTCTACTTGAAAAATGCAGAGCTACAGCAGTCACATATTGTCATTTCCACCAGTCATGTCAAGTGATGGGGATGATAAAAGGCATTGTCTATGGAAACATCCGCAATCTAGTGGGATCCTTCATAGACATAAGTGTACATCAAGGATAGCTTCAGGTAAAACTAACTTCCCCTGGCCAAAGCACTGCAAGTGGTAAAGTCCCCATTGAGGGTTTCAACGGCACGTTTCCTGTACATATGCAGCGATCCCAACTGCAAAAATCAGAAGACACATAGTATCAATCTATTGGAGTAGAAGAAGGAAGTAGCACTTCCTTATCCTACAATTGATACATCATCTTCTCTTGTATTACAAATATTATCAATGTAGGACAATTCCATACTGTCTGACCCTGAGATGCTGCACTAGGCCACATGTGGATGAATTTTAATAGAATGTAGAAACAAATGTTTGTAACACTGTTTTAGCAATCCGTGAATTATGAAACAGGGCAACCTAGCTAGAGGTGATAATACAAGGGTTTAAGGCCAGGCGTGCCAAGCAAAGACAGAGATAAACAGAGTGTGAGGGATAGTAAAATGTTCAGTAAAATCAGTAAGACCATAAAGGGTGGACTAAATCTGGTGAATGAACAAATGGATGAGAAGCAGTGCATGAACAACAGAGAACACCAACAGTAAAACAGATCAGCATTAGGGTATGCAGATATTTACAGGGATGGGACCGGTGGAGGGCTGGCTACAATTGGCCAATGAGGCTTAGGCAAGTAAAAAGCCAAAACAAAACAATAGACTCCACTCCCTTAAAAGAGCACTATAGGGTCAGGAACACAAACATGTATTCCTGACCCTATAGGGTTAAAACCACCATCTTGACACTATGGTCCCCTCATGCCTCCCTAAATATAGAAATCTTACTTGCTTTCAAGTCTGGAGCTGCTTGCATTGTCACTGTTTCCTTTAGACCTGCCCACTACCTGCTGACATCATCAGAAGTGGTAGTCTGATCCAATCACAATGCTTCCCCATAGGATTGGCTGAGACTGACAAGGAGGCAGATCAGGGGCAGAGCCAGCACAATTCAAACACAGCCCTGGCCAATCAGCATCTCCTCATAGAGATGAATTGAATCAATGAATCTCTATGAGGAAAGTTCATTGTCTGCATGCAGAGGCAGGAGACACTGAATGTTTTGATGCATTTTAGGCAGCCATGACCCAGGAAGGATCTCTAACAGCTATCTGAGGAGTGACCAGTGGAGCTATCACTAGGCTGTAATGTAAACACTGCATTTTCTCTGAAAAGACAGTGTTTACAGCAAAAAGCCTGAAGATAATGATTCTACTCACCAGAACAAATTCAATAAGCTGTAGTTGTTCTGGTGACTATAGTGTCCCTTTATTTTTCTATTTCCAGGTTTATACTAATGCAATAACTAGAATGCAATGCTAAACGATACAATTACATAATATATTGTAGTATTGGGCTGTCAGGCAGCAACCCACAATCCTCTCACTACCACTGGCCCAATCGACAATAGCCATCCCTTGATGAACTCCCTTGCCATCCCCTAATTAGGACCCAATAAGGTAGCTTTATAGCAAACGTGAGAATTGGCATCACCAGTTCACCATGAGCTTTCATGCAATGCGACATAATATATCGCCTACAATAAATCTAATCATTACATAAAGCAAATTATTTATTTTGATGCATTATATGTCAAAGTGCTGCAGTCAACTGTTATAAATCATCCATCAATGAAATGATAGCAGAAGAAACAAAAAATATTCCAGGTATTGGAATTGCAACTACCCTTACTGTCAATCAGCATTTACAGTCACAGAGTGCAGCATTTCAGCAAGAGCTAGAACAATTCCAGTTTCCCAATACCATTATGCAGTGTATTACTGACTTAAGGTTCTTTATAAAAGAATAGATTTTATTGACTTCTCTGCAGAATATAAACATTTAGTCAAGCTTTTTAAATATCATGAGCTGCAAAGTTTTATTTTATTGCCTGACTCAGTTTTAACAAGTACTTTAAAGCCTAACTCAGCAAAGAAAATGATTGTAGAGAAAATGATTACACTCCACACCAAAGGACTGTTGATTTTATTGGTAAGTCTTCCATATAATTTGTTTTATTGAACAGCTCCCTTCATTATATGTTGCAGGAAAGTAAAGGGAGGTAAGTGAATTAAGTACTCTGAGATCCAGAGTAGGTGTAGAATGGGTGGGCTTCTTTAACCCTTTAAGGACCAAACTTCTGGAATAAAAGGGAATCATGACATGTCACACATGTCATGTGTCCTTAAGGGGTTAAAAGCAGATAGAGGGAGCATATATTACTTTCCAGTCTGTAAGTTTGCACTCTCTGGACATGAAACTTGCAAAAAAGTAATGATGGCCCAGGCACTCAAGTTCAATCCAGTGGGCAGATTTATTGGAGCAAAACAGAAACAACGTTTCAGCCCACAACAGGACCTTTGCCTTTGGTTTTATGCTGGCCTAGCCCCGGCTAGCAGCCGATTGGTTAGGGTGGGGTGTTGCAGAGCTCAGATCGCAATTCATATCCTACAAAGAAATGGTCCACCGCTCCTTTGGTTTGTTTTCTATTTATTAGGTATCTACTATGAACAGATAATGTTTTAGTCTAATATAGGACCTTAATAAAACTAGGACTTCCTACTGAAAGAATGCTGAACCATTTCTTTTTTTTTGTTTTGCTGCTTTACTGGTTTTGAGGGACCTGGGTCTTAGATGCAATAATCAGATGGGAGTGCATTCTCTTTCTTACTGTACATCTAATTTATATCTTATGCACAGAAAAATATTTTTTGAGAACATTCAATTTCTTCCAAGTTTGAAAAATTAATTATACTGTACCTTTAAGCCCAGCATTGCCATCTTCCTGTTCCCAAAAGCCTTTTTTTCTTCTGCTAATCCAGATCAGGACCCATTGTGGCCCTGGTAGAACTTTTCCATTAAAGAAGCACTTTAGGCAACATAACCACTTCTTCAACAAATTAAAGTGGATATGGTGCCTTGAGTTCCCACATTACTGGGATAAGTTCCACTTGGAAAGGACTGAGACACCCAGAGAATGAGCATGAGAACACGCTAGGCTGACTCACAGCATATCTGGCCAGCTCCGCTCACGGCTGACCATACACAGAGCTATTTGCATGGGGGATCCAGTAGGGAATTATATAGCAGTAGTCTGAAGTAGGTACAAATATATATATATGTATACATCATGTATGTGTGTATTTTATTCATTTCATACATCACTATGTATCTGGTAATCAGATCTTGTAATCGTTATCAAAATGATTAAATAAGAATTTTTATCAATTTCAAATATGACAGCTGTGCAAAAAGTAGTAAGTCTGGTCCAGACAGTAAAATAAGAAATGTGTATACTTTTATTTTATCAAACATATTTCTTTATAAGATCTGGACCACAGAGACTAAAAAAAAAAAACCCACACACACACAGACAGAGGAAAGGACAGTAGCTTGCCTGTGTTGCCATCTGTCCTTGGTACAAAGGGTCAATAGTATTTTATGTGTATATTTATTGGTACTTCAAATTGCTCAGTTAAGTTAATTTTAGCATGCTACAGATTAAAAAAATCAATGCCAAATACAGAGACTCTGCATGTGGTTCTGGTTATTAGTACTCACTGTATAATGTATCTTACATGGCACTTACAAAGCGGTAGGTTACGCTCGTGAGCAAACAATGCTTTTCTTTTTATTGTAAGGAGATAACATCATCTGGCCAAAGACATAAGATGATGTCTGGCAGTAGTAAGTGAAGAAGATTCTCCTTTTCCAGGACAGCTGCTGTTCCTAAACACTAAGCTTTTAATCTGCTAATGCCAGTAACTACCATATGTGTGTTTCTGGATATGTAACTGGAATTACTTTTTTTTCTTTTGTGTTCTATTTATTTATTTGTAAGTATATTTACAGGACACCTTTGGTTACCTGAAACCTTACTGTTGTTCTTGAAGGCTCCATTCAGACAGAGGAACTGTCACCATCTGTGGACTTAGCAGAATTTGTAAAGACCCCTGACGATGATAATGCCACTGGGGGTCCAAAACAAATCTGAATTGCAAATACAGCACCTGTCCTGTTTACATACACTGATCAGCAACAACATTAAAACCACTGACGATTGAAGTGAATAACATTGATAATATCATTACAATGCATCTGTCAAGGATAGGGTTATATCAGGAAGCAAGTGAACAGACAGTTTTTGAATTCCATGTGTTGGAAGCAGGAAAAATGGGCAAGCTAAAAGATCTGAGTGACTTTGACCAAATACTGATTGGTTTAGAACATCTCCAAAAGGAAAGCGTTGTTTGGGTGTTTCCAGCATGCAGTGGTTAGTACCTACCAAACGTGGTGCAAGAAAGGACTTTTAGTAAACCGACATTAGGGTCATGGGCGCTTAGGTCTCACTGATGCACATGGGGAGCAAAGGCAAGCCCATCTGGTCCGAATGCACAGAAGATCTACATCAGAGAACCCTGTTGTGGTGGGAGCACTGTGGGGAGATGTATACCCTCCAACAACTGTACTATGCCATTGTCTATTGGGTTGTGTGTAGTGGCTTCAGCGTCTAAGTTATAAAGGATTTTATAGAAGTCAAGAAGAAGGGATAAGGGATGAAAATATTCATTTCTGTGTCTCTTCCATCATTTTTTTTCCTGTTCCATATTTTTTTTGTTTTTTTTTGGTTTACAAATATCCCATTCCTATTGTATAAAAAAAGGTGCAAAAGTGTACCATTTTTTTTTTTTTAATTTTCCACTACTTTCAGAGTTGCAGATTTTAAGATTGTGAATTTGCCTTTTTTCTTTCTAATATTTCTCGTTTGCCTTATTTGCTTTTTAACAGGAAAAAAGCAAATATCCTAAACAGGTATAAAAAGTGGCAGAAACACGTGGCACTTTATAGAAAAGGTGGAAACAAATGACAACAATGTACAGAAGTGAAGTAACAGTTTTATACATAAGGAAAGGGTGCATGTTTACAAAACTGGCGCAAATGTAGAAGCAAACTAGACACTTTATACATAACCCCCATTGTGTCCTTTGTTTATGGGATTTTTGGCTGAGAGAATGAAAACATAGAAACATAGAATGTGACGGCCCATCTAGTCTGCCCAATTTTCTAAATACTTTCATTAGTCCCTAGCCTTATCTTATAGTTAGGATAGCCTTATGCCTATCCCACGCATGCTTAAACTCCTTTACTGTGTTAACCTCTACCACTTCAGCTGGATGGCTATTCCATGCATCCACTACCTCTCAGAAAAGTAATACTTCCTGATATTATTTTTAAACCTTTGTCCCTCTAATTTAAGACTATGTCCTCTTGTTGTGGTAGTTTTTCTTATTTTAAATGTAGTCTCCTCCTTTGCTGTGTTGATTCCCTTTATATATTTAAATGTTTCTATCATATCCCCCTGTCTCGTCTTTCCTCCAAGCAAAACGATCATAGCTTTCTGTCATTTGGTGGTAGGCATGACAATAACTACAACAAATAAATGGATTTGAAGAATCACAGACTACCTCATGCAGTGCTTTCTCTGCTCTTCATGAAAATAGTGTTCAAAGTTAAGTAATAGATCCATATTGTAAAACTATAACAAACCATGCAAATGTAATTAGGATTTGAGTGGAATGATGGAAAAGGAACACAAATAAATAATTCCTGTCTTGTTTATTCACATTGTTTCCGATTTTGAAAAAAAAATGGTTAATCCCTAACCTCGACAGTTTAGTTTTGCAGATGTTTTATGAGTTACTTGAAACATATAGAAACATAGAATGTGACGGCAGATAAGATCCATTCAGCCCATCTAGTCTGCCCAATATTTTGAAATACTTTTAATTAGTCCCTGGCCTTATCTTATAGCTAGGATAGACTTATGCCTGTCCCACGCATGCTTAAACTCCTTTACTGTGTTAACCTCTACCACTTCAGCTGGAAGGCTACTCCATGCATCCACTACCCTCTCAGTAAAGTAATACTTCCTGATATTATTTTTAAACCTTTGTCCCTCTAATTGAAGACTATGTCCTCTTGTTGTGGTGGTTTTTCTTCTTTTAAATATAGTCTCCTCCTTTACTGTGTTGATTCCCTTTATATATTTAAATGTTTCTATCATATCCCCCCTGTCTCGTCTTTCCTCCAAGCTATACGTGTTAAGATCCTTTAACCTTTCCTGGTAAGTTTATCCCGCAATCCATGAACCAGTTTAGTAGCCCTTCTCTGAACCCTCTCTAAGGTATCAATATCCTTCTGAAGATATGGTCTCCAGTACTGCGTACAATACTCCAAGTGAGGTCTCACCAGTGTTCTGTACAATGGCATGAGCACTTCCCTCTTCCTACTGCTAATACCTCTCCCTATACAACCAAGCATTCTGCTAGCATTTCCTGCTGCTCTATTACATTGTCTGCCTACCTTTAAGTCTTCAGAAATAATCACCCCTAAATCCCTTTCCTCAATTGTTGAGGTTAGGACTCTATCAAATATTCTGTACTCTGCCCTTGGGTTTTTACGTCCAAGATGCATTATCTTGCACTTAATCACATTAAATGTCAGTTGCCACAATTCTGACCATTTTTCTAGTTTACCTAAACAGTGGCGTACACATGACCCATGGGGCCCCGGTGCGAAAATTGATCCGTGGGCCCCAGAAATTGATCCGTTGGCCCCGGTATGGCGAGGGCGTGCCATAACCAGCGTTGGGCACCGCAGTGGATTTTACAGGGGCTGCGTGCAGCGTGTTTTGCAGATGCACGCATAAAGGACCACCCTAGGCACCCAGACCACTTCAGCTTAATGAAGTGGTCTGGGTGCCAGGTCCAGCTAGGGTTAACCCATTTTTTCATAAACATAGCAGTTTCAGAAACTGCTATGTTTATGAATGGGTTAAGCCTTCCCCTATTTCCTCTAGTGGCTGTCTCATTGACAGCCACTAGAGGCGCTTGCGTGCTTCTCACTGTGATTTTCACAGTGAGAGCACGCAAGCGTCCATAGGAAAGCATTGTAAATGCTTTCCTATGTGACGGGCTGAATGCGCGCGCAGCTCTTGCTGCGCGTGCGCATTCAGCCGGCGGGGCGGATCGGAGGCGGAGAGGAAGAGGAGAGCTCTCCGCCCAGCGCTGGAAAAGACGGTTTTACTTCCCCTTTCCAGAGCCCGGCCGGGGAGGGTCCCTGAGGGTGGGGGCGCGCAGGAACTTCGACTGCGGAAGCGTTGTAACGCGGCACTATAATGTCACTTTAAACCACTACAGACACCGGATGCATCTCCAATTATGAAGTTGTCTGCGGGTGTCAGTTATCAGTTTTAGCCTGCGGCTGAAAACGCCGCCAGTTTCAGAGAAACTGCTATGTTTCGAAATTACTCCCAGCTTCTCTAGTGGCTGTCTCACTGACAACCTTCTGGGGAGAATATGAGCGTCAGGGCTTGATGAGTAATGCTTTCCTATGGGCGGTTTGAATGCGTGCGCGGTCTCATTCGGAGCTGAGAGGCTGAGGGATCCCCAGCGCCAAGGGAATCCGGCGCTGGAGAAAGGTAAGTGCTGAAGACACACACACACACACTTACAGACGCATACACACTAGCTAACAGATACACACATTTACTGACAGAGACACACTCAGCGGCAGACATACATACACACTCACTTACAAAACATACACTCTCATTGACAAACACACACTCACTAACAGACGCATGCACACTAGCTAACAGAGACACACTCAGCGACAGACATACATACACACTCACAAAACATACACTCTCATTGACAAACACACACTCACTAACAGACATCAAACAGACTCACTAAGACACACACACTAACACTCACTCTAACATTAACACTAACACTCACACTCACTCTAACACTCACTCTAACACTCACTCTAACACTAACGCTCACACACGTTTTTTTTAATATAATCCCCCCAGCCTCCTTACCTTTTGGAGTGCTGGGGGGAGTCCCTGGGGTCCAGTGCTGCTGCTGGGCTCCTGGGCGGGTGGTCGGTCGGGCAGGCAGGCAGGCGGGCGCGCGAGGGAGCACTCAGTGCTTCCTCTTCAGCTCCCTCGCGCGCCGCGTAGGGATGCCGGCGCCGGAAGATGACGTCATCTTCCGGCTCCGGTATCAGTGCGGTGCGCGAGGGAGCTGAAGAGGAAGCACTGAGTGCTCCCTCGCGCACCCGCCTGCCTGCCCGACCGGCCACCCGCCCAGGAGTGTGTGTGTGACAGCAGGGCCAGCCTCAGGGGGCCCTGAGGTGGCCGGCTCCTGGTCCCCCCACGGGAAGAGGCTGGCCCTGTGGGTACATACCGGGTCGCAGGGGCGGCCGGCCCCCTGGTGGGCCGGGCCCGGTCGCAGGCGCGACCCCTGCGACCCTGGTATGTACGCCACTGTACCTAAATCATTTGCCATTTGGCTTATCCCTCCTGGAACATCAACCCTGTTACATATCTTAGTATCATCAGCAAAAAGACATACCTTACCATCAAGACCTTCTGCAATATCACTAATAAAAATATTAAAGAGAATGGGTCCAAGTACAGATCCCTGAGGTACCCCACTGGTGACAAGTCCAAGCTTCGAATATATTCCATTAACTACAACCCTCTGTTGTCTGTCATTTAGCCACTGCCTTACCCATTCAACAATATTGGAATCCAAACTTAAAGATTGCAGTTTATTGATAAGCCTTCTATGTGCAACAGTGTCAAAAGCCTTACTGAAATCTAGGTAAGCAATGTGTACTGCACCAACCTGATCTATAATTTTAGTTACCCAATCAAAAAAATCAATAAGATTAGTTTGGCATGATCTCCCTGAAGTAAATCCATGTTGTCTCTGATCTTGAAATCCATGTGTTTTTAGATGTTCAACAATCCTATCCTTTAACATGGTTTCCATCACTTTCCCCACTACTGAAGTAAGTCTTACTGGCCTATAGTTGCCCGACTCCTCCCTATTACCTTTCTTGTAAATGGGCACAACATTCGCTAACTTCCAATCTTCTGGGACTACTCCTGTTAACAATGATTGGTTAAATAAAGCTGTTAATGGTTTTGCTAGTACACCACTAAGCTCTTTTAATAGCTTTGTATGAGATTACTACCGGAACTTGTATGAGATTACTACTGGAACAGTCAAATGACAGGATCCATTTTAAAACAAACTTTTTATTCCATTAACCTGAGCCAATGACCACTTTGGTAATTAGGGTGGATGTTTCATTAAGTGCATGTATTAAATTCATACTACAATGATTTTCCCTAGAACCCCTCAGAATTGGGGTGAGGGGCAACCTTTTACCATGTTTACCGTGTGTTTGTGTCAGTGCATGTATACAGTGTGTGAGTGTGTATAGTATTGTGTATATACTGTTCTTATCAGTATATCTGAGC
>OW240914.1:277430254-277551947 GCA_933207985.1 Pelobates cultripes | reverse complement strand
ATTCTCAACAAAAAAACTCAGAAACACTAGTAATGAAAAATTATTTAAAAAACACGTGAATGTGATCTCCCATATGTATCTCACAAATACGTCAAACAATAATAATAAAGAAAAAAAGTGTGAGAAAACCACGCCACCAAGTGTATAGCACCAAATAAAACAAATAATAAATATAAAACAATCTGAAAAAACATAGTGGTTGATAAAATGAAAAAAGTCCAATGGAGTATATAGAAATACACAGATGGTAGTATCAGGCTTATTACCCTTCCAGCCTTCCAGGGTATATTAAATGGAGAAATCTTCTCTGACATGAACTCTAAAAGGGAGCTCAGGGTATGGCAATTCATCATTAGATCCCTGTAATGCTTCCTCTCTTCTTGATTTAAACAGGCCCAGTTCTCCTCGGAGAAGTAAACGTCCCTCTGCTCCCAGCGGCTCACACAGCTCTGTTGTTTTACATTCATTATTTATTTTATTTACTGCTATACACTTGGTTGTGTGGTTCTCTAACAATTTTTTCTTTATTATCTAATTCTCAACAACCTCAGCCAGTAAACAGGATCACAGGGCAGTCAACCTCTTGCACAGAAAAGGTAGGAAGTAAGAGGGTGGCTAAAAATGGTGTAAATTTTGACCATCACGTGTTTATCTGTGTGTCTATATATGCGTCAGTGTGTGTTTCTGTGTGTCTGCATGTGTGTTAGTGTGTGTATATGTATGTGTCTGAGTATCAGGTTATGTGCAATGCATGTGGATAGGTGCATACTTCTCACCATTCAAATGCCGACACTACAAACAAATACACCCCTGCATTCAAACGTCAACAATACATAAAAACACACCTATGTTTTAAAATACCGACATTATATATTAACACACCCCTGCATTCAAAAACAAACAATACACACAAAAGTGTTCAATCATCAATAGTGCATACAAGCACACCCGTACATTCAAAAGCAAACATTATACACAAGTACACTACTGCTTTCAACTGCCAACACTATAGGCAACTATACCTCACACATATACCCAGTGGTGTATTTTGGTTTTGTGCTGCCCTAGGCATGACAAAACACGGGCAACCCCCCTCCCCCCGCATAACTAAATTACTCTTTGCCTGACAGACAAACACCCTCATTGATGCATACACTGAAATACATTTACTGACCGATTCACAGTCATTGGCACACACATTGTTTAACCGACACACACTTTCACTGAAACACACACACTTACTGACACACACACTCACATTCACTGACGAACACACACATTCACCGACAGACACACATACTCACTCTCTGACAAACACACATATGCTTTGACAGACACACATACACACATACACTCTCACTTACAAACACATATAAACTCTTACTTACAAACACACATACTCTTTGACAGACACACATACACTCTCACTGACATACACAAATACACTCTCACTGACAAACACACATACTCTTTGACAGACATACATACACTCTCACTGACAAACAAACATAGTCTTTGACAGACACACATACAAACACGTATACACTTTCACTGGCAAACACACATATACGCTCACTGACAAACACATACACTCACTAACAAACACACATACAGTTTCACTGACAAACACACATACACACTCACTGACAAACACACATACTCTTTGACAGACACACATACACTTTCACTGACAAACACACATACACACTCACTAACAGATACACACAATTCTTTTTTTTATTTTTTTATTTCACTCCACCCAGCCTCCCTACCTTCGGGAGTGCTGGCATATAGTCTCTATTTCCCTGGGGTCCAGTGGGGCTGCTGGGCCGAGCGGCTGGTGTGCAGTCCCTGGTGTCCAGTGGGGCTGCTGGGCTGAGCGGCTGGTGTGCGGTCGGTGAGGGAGCAGTGATCTATCTGCTCAGCTTCCTCGTGCACCTCTTAGTAATGTCAGAGCCAGAGTGACGTCATATTCTGGCTCTGGCATTCCTTCTCTGCGTCTCAATAATCAGCACTTGCCAGCCTTGGGGTAGCCCATGGGCCAGCTGGCCAGCTCCTGGGCCCCCCAGGACAAGAGGCTGGCAAGGCATGTGCCAGGGTGTTTGGAGGGGCGGCTTTTTTTGCCGCCTCCCTGAAAGTGCCGCCCAAGGCAAATGCCTTGCCAGCCTCACGGTAGATACAGCACTGCATATACCCCATACAAAAAAAAGCTTCCATTCAAACACACAAACACTGCTCAGTGCTAAATATAACCCTGCAAGGATGGGCAAATTATAGATCCCCATTGTGGGAGTTGTGCAACAAATGGGTATGTACATTTTGGCTACTCTTGAGATAGACGGAGCCCAAATATACCCAAGTGCTCATATTATGCAAATACATTGAATAAGTAAAAAGAGTAAACTTCGCTGGTCTCAGATCATTGTTAATCAATTTGATAAAAAACAGAAAGACTACACTCATAGCCTCATTGCTAAATAGGCACTACAATAAGCTTAAACTTACTCTTACAAGCTAATTACAGGTTATTTACTAAACTCTGATTTTCTGTGAATTAGTTCTAAACTGCACACATGAAGCTAAAACACCTTTTCTGGAAAAATGTTCCAACTCAGCTATAGTCACAGCATTGCTGGCCTCAGTTTTACAATTGGGATTAAATTTGCTGAAATTAAGAGGTTCATGAATAACCCTGTAAGACTAAATTGTAAGGTTGCCCGTTGTGCAGTTGAAGACGCTTCAAAGCTAATGCATAACTCATGGTGCATTGGGTCACATATTAATGTGTTAATGTGCATTAACCAGTTTGAGGATATTTTAATTTACTGCTTGATTGTCTAATATGTATTTTTAAAACAATCTGAATGTCTTAAACCAAAACATTACTTAGGCAACTCTTAAGAATGCAACGCTTAAGAACTCTTCAACAGACTTCCCTGCATGGTCCGGAAGGCTGGGGGTCGCCAAGGCAGACAATGGGCGTCACTAGTGATGTGGGTCCCATGACTGGTGATGTGCCTAAGGATCACGCCCACCTTGTCCAGATTTCCTGAGGCCATAGGTTGGGAGGTATGATGTTACCTGTTAGCCCTTCTGTGAGCTTCTTATGACTGATGGATTGTGGTTAAATTAACATAACAACTAAAATTGAACTTTGCATAAGCTCACACTACTAGACCCTACTTTATCTTATGTATAACCAAAAAAAATTAAGGCGAACAAAACAAAACAGACAAAAGCAAAGGGAAATAGAAAGACACCACGTAATAATTTAAAAACAATACTTGCAAAGTGACAGTGCTGCTCGAATTCATTACTATGGCTTTCTCTTGCTGCTTTTCTGTACGGTAATTATGTATTATAATTAGTAGTACATTATGCAGAACAGGACACAGAGTCATGTACATGAATATGTCAAGTGATAATTGTTCGTTATTGACAATTTATAGGAGTGCTGGAAAATCATGATTTTCACTTAGTGCAAATAAAACTTTTTTGGCTTTTTACAGACAAAAATAACAAAAGTATTTTTTTTCAGATTATTGTTGATATGTTAATATTTGATAAGGCTTGTAGTGACATTCTTTTTGGCAATACTTACACTCTAATACATCCCAACATTTTAATTTTAGGGGTGTGAGTGGGGGGTTGACCAGGGGCAGGGTTGTGCTGAGAAATATTGGGGGAGTTACTGATAACAATTCATGCAACTGTAATTTAGAACAAGAACAATGTATGTTATCTACACAGACTTAGTTCTAAACACTTGTATTGTAGTTTAATGACAATTTAAATTTTAACGAATAACAATAGACATTTTAAAACATGAATAAATATAATTTTTATTAAACTGCAAAACACTACACTCTGAGTGTGCACCTTCAGAAGCAACCCACTTTTTGTTCAGAATCTAGTCCAAATCTGCTAGTATGAACCACACTGAAATAGGGAGACTTATCAAGGTAAGATGACAGGATGTATGTATTGATTTCAAGTCACATAGATGCTGATGAGTAGGTTTGGCTTTTCAGCTTTAATCAATCACTCAGCTCTAGAATGAAGTAAGAATCAATCACCCCTTCCACACCCATTCAGCTGCTTTGCATTTCATACATGTGAAACAAGTTTGAAGTCAGAAAGACCTAAAACAGACTTGTTTAACTAAACTCAAGGTTATCCCACCATTTTTATGCCATATAGAGAATGCATAGAAAGCTTTTGATACAGCAGCCAGAGTCAGAAAAATGATTGATAGGTCATCTTTTGACCAGATTATATTAATACACAGGGGCATACCTAGAGCATGTGGCACCGGGGCGGATCCTGGGTTTGGCACCCCCCCACACCCCTCCAAAAAAACACCTACTTTTTAAAATGTGTTCTTTTTAAAAATGTATTGAACAAATTTGTAAACTTTTTCAAACCCCTGCCCCCTTCTACAAAATCTCTGCACTCCCTCACACACAGTTACAGGCAGACAGTCACACGCACACAGTCACATGCAGACAGTCACACATATAGTCACAGGCAGTCATACACACAGTTACAGGTAGAGAGTTACACACACACAGTCAGTTGCAAGCAGTTACACACAATCACGCACACTGTTACAAGCAGACAGTCACATATACAGTCACAGGCAGACAGTCATACACATAGTTACAGCCACACACACAGTTACAGACAGACAGTTACATACACACACAGTTACAGGTAGACAGTTACACACACACACACACACACAGTTACAGGCAGACCGTTACACACACACACTGTTACAAGCAGACAGTTACACACACGTACACACAGTTACAGGCAGACAGTTACACACACACACATATTTACAGGCAGACAGTTATACACACACACACACTGTAACGGATCACCTGGCACCCCGACTGGGTACCTCCGTTGAAGGATGCTCCTAGCGCTTCCTGAGGACTCCAAGCACTGCAGCAGACACCACAACCACCGAACCAGAGAAGCATGCGAATGCTCTCAAGCATATGAATGCTGTAAGCAGCTGAATAGGAAAAGCATACAATCAGCTTACACTCCTGGCAATCAGCATACAATCCAATTCCCCCAATAACGAGTTGACACTTCGTTTTGAGGGTCAAGCAGAACTGCCTGTACTGGCACCTACAGCCTCTTTTATTCCCAATCCACAAACTTAGTACTGCCCACAGGGTTTTACAGAACAACCAATAACACACGTACATTACACACAGACACTCCCACACAAAATCCTCCCCTCTGCCTGTGATATGATTACTGAACACAATGGTTAATCTAAGTATCACAGACAGAGAAATACAGTATTATAAAACATATCACAGGGACCCCAAAACATGCAATAACCCCATAAAATATATAATCGGAACCGGGGGATCTGGGTGAACCACATATCCAAAATTCACCCAGATCCGTTCAGTAGTTTGGAAGATGCAGTTTAATGCAGATTCCGCAGAACATATACAGGCTATATGAAAAATAATAACTGTATAATGTGTCCCCTGTTGTATAGTTTAAAACTACTGAACAATGTCTTCGTGCACCAAATACTGTAGAAAAGTCCAAACAGTGTCTGTGAGTTAAAATGGCCGCCATCCATTGTTCTCACCATGTGCTCCATCCATTGTTCTCACTATGTGCCTCTGATACATGAAATGGTGGCCACCCAGTAACTCCACAGTATGTCCCCAGATGGTTCTTAAAGGGCCAGCAGCAGCATAATAAAATACAATATGCCCAAATAATGTCTTTAAAGGGTAATACATCACAGGGGCCATAGTCACATGGCAGGAGGCTGGCTATCAGTCTTCTCCAATGCCCAGTGGCGAGGTCGGTTTCGCCACACACACAGTCAGTTACAAGCAGTTACACGCAGACACATGCACACTGTTACAGGCAGACAGTCACATATACAGTCACAGGCAGGCAGTCATACACATAGTTACAGCCACACACACACACACAGTTTCGCACACACACACAGTTACAGGCAGACCATTACATACACACACACACACACACACAGTTACAGGTAGACAGTTGCGCACACACACAGTTACAGGCAAACCATTACACACACACACTATTACAGGCAGACAGTTACACACACATACACACAGTTACAGGCAGTCAGTTACACACACACACCCACACACACACACACACACATATTTATAGGCAGACAGTTATACACACACAGTTACACACACACACCCACACACACAGTTACAGGCAGACAGTTACAGACACACACACACACACACAGTTACAGGGTCAGGCAGACAGTCACACACACAGACACACACTCTTACTTACAGACAGTGAGGGCTGGAGGAGTGGATTCCCTGGCCTGAAGTCCTTCCCTGGCTGGAGCCTGTTAGGTGGAGGAGCAGGGATTTCTTCTTGCTGCATCTCCATGTGCAGCATTAACAGCAGCTTGTAAGGGCCGTGTTAAACCCAGTCCCCACTCGCGGTTAGGCTCCGTCCCTAAATGGCCACAGCTCATTGACAGCTGCTAGAGGCGCTTCCGCGCTTCTCACTGTGATTTTCACAGTGAGAAGACGCCAGCGTCCATAGGAAAGCATTGAGAATGCTTTCCTATGGACTGGCTGAATGCACGCGAGGCACGTGCCACGCATGCGCGTTCATCTGATGACGGGGAAAGGAGGAGGAGAGTCCCCAGCACCAAGGGAGCCTGGCGCTGGAAAAAAGGTAAGGGATTAAGCCCTTCCTCACCCTAGAGCCCGGCGGGAGGGGTGCCCCGAGGGTGAGGTGGACCCAAGGACCCTATAGAGCCAGGAAAACGAGTATGTTTTCCTGGCACTATAGTGTCCTTTAACCAGAGCTCCCCCTGCTCCTCCTGCAATGTATTTCCTGTGTGAGAGGTTTCTAGTGGGCAGATGGGAAGGGATCCCTTCACTTCCTGTCCAGCAACACACACAGATGCTTGAGGAGCTGGGACAGTACTGAGTTTTACTCCCTCTATAAATGTCTCTTAGTACTTATCTGTCCCCACATTAGACTACTGAAGCTCAAAAAGACACATTGTAAGTACTGAAAACAGTTGTCCTTACTGGACAGGCACCTACTCTGCTCAATGGGAAATCTAGCTCTGGTGTGCTACATGTATGTAACTGTTTGTGGTATTGTGTGTTTTTGTTGGCTGCCTGTTGTGTTATGAATGTGTGTAGACTGTATTTGTTGTTCAATGTGTGTATGTAGGCTTCTTGTACTTGTATGTGTGGTGTGGGCTGTTTATGATATTGTGTCTGGGGTGCTTTTTGAAGAATTGCGGATGTGCGCGTGTCTATAGTTTTGTGTGAGGAACTGTTTATAGGGGTGTTGTTGTTTTTGAATTAAATGTATTTTCAAATAAAACATGTATATAAATAGTTTTTTTTTTTTTATACCCCCTCTCTCTTGCTTACCTTTTCCCATGGAACATGGCAGATCTGGGTTAGTTAGTTTAATACTGTTCAGGGCCGGTGCAAGGATTTTTGCCGCTCTAGGCAAAAGTAAAGTTTGCCGCCCCCCCCATGTGACATCACAATGCTCCACCCATATGATCTGCCATGTTAACTAACGCCAGTGCTGCAGTGCCGCCGTGTTTACATTATAAGGCATGCAGGGACAGGCTATAGACACCAGAACAACTACATTAAGCTGCAGTGGTTCTGGGGACTATAGTGTTTCTTTAATGTGAGGTAAATTAGAGATTAGTGCCACTAATAATATACTAGATTGCCTACTTACAACGAGATGAGGATCATGATAGGCTCTTGCTGCAGTCTGGCTCCACTGGTCTGGTGTAGAACAGGCTCTCTGGAGGCTGTTTGTAACTGTGGTCACAAAAATCAGTGTTCTGGGAGAACGGTAAGCAGCTCCATTTTTTGGGGGCCCTTTACACAGCTCAAGGTCTGGGTCCCAGGGTCCACCTTCATGTTCCACCAATGAGTTTGTTCACAGGGGGTGGAGTGTGTAGGGGATGTCCTGATATGTGTGTAAGGAATGCCTTGTGTGAATCTGTGTCTGTATGTGTAAGGGCTGCAAGGTGTGTTTCTGTGTATGTACAGGATGCAGTGTGTGCGTGTGTAGGGGGTGCATTGAGTGTGTGTAAGGGGTGCATTGAGTGTGTGTAAGGGATGCATTGTGTGTAAGGGTTGCATTGTTTATGTGTGTGTGTGTGTGTGTGTCTGTGTGTGTAGTGCATTGTGTGTTTTTCTGTGTGTTAGGGGTGCATTGTATGTGTGTGTGATGGATGTCAATCCCTCCCCCCTCTCCCTCCCTTGTCACTCTCTTCTCCCCCCTCTCCCTTGTCACTCTCTTCTCCCCTCCCCCCTCTCATTGCCCCTCCCTCCCCTGTCACTCTCAACCCCGTCAATTTCTTCTCCCCCCACCAATTTCTTCTTCTCCCCCCTCCCCTACCAATTTCTTATTCTCCCCCTCCCCTACCAATTTCTTCTTTCCCCCTCCTCCCAATTTCTTCTCCCCTCCTGACAATTTCTTCTTCTCCCACCCTCCCATTTCTTCTCCCCTTCCCCTCCCATTTCTTCTTCTCCCCCCCCTCCCATTTCTTCTTCTCCCCTCCTACCAATTTCTTCTTCTCCCTCCTCCCCATTTCTTCTCCCCCCTCCTACCAATTTCTTCTTCTCCCCCCTCCCCTACCAATTTCTTCTTCCCACCCTCCCATTTCTTCTCCCCTCCTCCCATTTCTTCTTCTCCCCTCCTCCCATTTCTTCTCCCCTCTCCCCTACCAATTTCTTCTTCTCCCCCCCCTCCCCATTTTTCTTCTCCCCTCCCTGCAATTTCTTTCTCCCACCCTCCCATTTCTTCTCCCCCTCCTACCAATTTCTTTTCTCCCCACCCTCCCGTTCTTCTCCCCTCCCTACCAATTTCTTCTCCCTCCTGCCAATTTCTTCTCCCCCCCTCCCCTCCCAATTTCTTCTCCCCCCTCCTGACAATTTCTTCTTCCCCCCCTCCTCCCAATTTCTTTCAGCCCCACCTCCCCTGACAATTCCTTCTTCCCCCTCCCCTCCAAATTTCTTCTCCCCCCCCTCCCTGACAATTTCTTCTTCCCCCCCCTCCCCTCCCAATTTCTTCTTCCCCCCTCCTCCCAGCTTTCTTCCCCTCCTCCCCCTACCTCCAGTTGTGGCGTGGCCCCAGGCCACTCTATGGTATGGTCTGGGTACAGGTAGCTTTTGTTTCCTATTGCCGGCGGACTAACAGGCACTCTGTGTGCACTTCCTGTTAGTCCGGCCGGGTACAGGAAACAGATGCTCCCTGTACCCGCGGACCATCATGATGCATGATGCCACGCTACAGGGAGGGAGTGACAGGAGGGAGCGCTGAGCGCTTCCCTCCTGTCAGCCCCTCTCCTCATGCTGCGGCCGGGCGGTGCGGTCCGTCCTCATGGACGCACCGCCCAGGCAAAGCTGCAGCCACCTGAGGCTCTCTACAGAGCGTTCGGGCGACTGCAGCATGAGGGATACTGAGGGATACTGTTATGTAAAGGGACACTAAAGGCACCCAGATCACCCATCTCATTAAAATGGTCTGGGTACCCTGTCCCTGGCCCTTTAACCCTGTCATCTAAAATAGTGGTCTTCAACCGGCGTCGGTCAGCAAGAATTTATTGCCGGCCCGCAAAAGCTTTCAACCGACTATACCGCTACAGTGTAGCAGTATAGTTGGGTGAAAGCTTTTGCGGACCGGCAATAAATTGTCGCAAAATATTTCCCCGGTGCTATGATCCCTCCCTCTCCCCTGCTGTGCCTCCCTCTACCCTGCTGGCTCTGCAGGAACGGAGGGGAGATCAGAGATCTCCCTCACCGGCCCACTAGCACTGTAATCCTGGCAGCTGACAGGGGAGGGAGAGGACCCAGTGGAGCTCTAACCTGCAGCTCCGCCAGGTTCTCCTCTCGCGAGCTCAGAGCATTGCCACGGTTACCACAACAACGCTCTGAATATCGCGAGAGTGAACTCTAGCCTGAGCTGCTAGAGTTCACTCTCGCCACTTGGACCACCAGGGATTAGTACGGTCCCCCTCCCAGGCAAAGGTAAGCAGGGAGGGTGGGATATCAAATGTATTATTTTTAAAAAATTTATGAACCTACCCTGCAACCCCAGAGACCCACAATAATTCTCCCCCATGCACACACATTGTACCCCTCACACACACCCACACTGCCCCTTACACACACTGCCCCCATAAACACACTGCCCCCCATGCACACACTACCCCCTTCACACACACAAACTGCACTCCCTCACACACACACACAAACTGCACCCCTCACACACAAACTGCACCCCTCAGACACACACAGCACCCCTCACACACACACTGCATCCCTCACAAACACATTGCCCCCCATACACACACACACTGCCCCCATGCACACACACACTGCCCCCCAAACACACACTGCTCTCTATACACATACTGCCCCATACCCTCACATACACTGCCCCCCCACACACACACTGCCCCCCATACACACACCCTGCTCCCCTACACACACTGCACCCCTCAGACGCAAACTGCACCCATCACACACAGAGCACCCCTCACACACACACACACACTGCATCTTTCACACTACCATTGGTATGTGGTATCTCCTCTTTTCGCCGGGCCGCAGGTGTTAAAAGGTTGCAGAACACTTATCTAAAACTCTGCTGTTTCATTACAGTGTTAAAGGGATCTCATAATGCCAGGAAAACAAACCTGTTTTCCTGGCACTAAAGGCTATTGGAGTGCCCCCCTCCCTTGGGGCCCACCTACCTCGGCGCTGACGGGGTTAAAACCCATTCAGCCACTTACCTTAATCCAGCACCAGGCTCACTTGGAGCTGGTGACCTCTCCTCCCCTGCCAAAGTCAGCTCCCAAGGGGAGCAAAATGTGCATGTGCGGCCAGAGGCGCGCTCGCATTCAAACCCATCCATAGGAAAGCATTACTCCGTGAGGACGACTAGCGTCAAATAAGTGTGATTTACACAGTGTAAATTGCCAAAGCGAGGCTGAAATAACTGCTATGTTTTCAGCTGCAGAGTTAAAACTAGGGGGACCTGGCACCCAGACCACTTCATTGAGCTGAAGTGGTCTGGGTGCCTATCGTGATACTTTAAGACTGCCTGGTTGTATACCAGACAACCACTAGAGGCATTTCCTATTGTTTCATGGATTTTGACTTTGTGAAACGACACTGGATGTTCTCATGCTTTGCATTCCTAACACAAAAGTGTTCCTTTAACGGAAACCAGTGTCCCAGCACAACACTGAGTGGAGGACCACCACATGCAGCAGTAAGCCTCCCCTTTTGATTAAAAAACAGGAAGGAATAAAACTTCCTTGAGAAGGAAATTCGAGAAAAGCCATGGAGAAATAGTTGTGTAAAAGAACGCAAGTTACCACCGCTTTCAGAATAATTTCAGTCTTTTTATGTTTGGTTTGAATAATATCCAGATAACATTTAAAACTACATCTTTATTATATGATACATATGTTACATTTTCTCTTTACTACATTTTAATCTGTAATGGTTTGTAGTGCTGGTCATTTCATTGCCATTGTTTTATTCAGTGATTTTGTGGATTTTATTGCAAATAGAACAAATGTGTATATTCAGAGATTGTATATTGGATAGGCCTGCACACAGTAGCTTTTTCATATTTTACAAATTCAGTTTATTGGTAGAGGTTTTCAGAGTTCTTGGGCACATTACGTATATTTTTTAAGGCTTCCACTTTTCCTCTATAAAATAAGGAAAAAACCACAGAATTTAAAACTGACATAGTAAAAATATTATATGTTAAAAAACTCAACGTTATGTTCTCATTCCAAACTAAACTAAAATGAATATTTAGCTGAAATTGGAAGCCTTTATTATTAAAGAGCTAATCACATGTGTTTAAAATGTAATTACTAAGGGCTAACACTTTTGATGCATGTAACACCTCTTCAAATACTACAACAAAAAATAAAAATTGCAAATATACATATATGTATATGAAATTAACAATATAACCCTATAATGCATAATTCATAAACAAACATAAGAAAACTGTAAAAAACAAAAAACAAAAAGTTATATATACCAGTCCATCTTCTTTTCTTTTTTTTTTCTTTTTTTATGAGCGTGATAATTTGATATTCTTCTGATTTGGGTGTATCTTCTAAACCTGCATTTATTTTAATTATATATTTTATTTGCTTTTCCCTTCACTAAATGATGACACTAAAATAAATATTTCACTCTATAAAGATTTATGGGGCACGCCGACTAATGTCCTAAGTGTCCACAGAAACACATTGTTTTGGGGTAAGATATACCATATTACTGAGATGGAAGGAAATTGTTTATAGACATATTAATTGCAAAACTTCAGATAATAAACATGCTTTAACTACAGCTTTTGAAGTTAAGCCCAGACTGAAACGCACAGCCAGCATTTAGCTAAGAGTCAAACTATAATGATGCGAAAACTTTCTTGAATTTCTTGAATTCAAATGTAACTGCAATTAACTTTGTGTATCTATCAGTTATTACCCTGACACGACAATACATCTGTACCCCAAATGGAATTTAAATTAATGTAAACCATGGATTAAAGGACCACCATAGTCACCCAGACCACTTCAGCTCAATGAAGTGGTCTGGGTGCCAGGTCCCCCAGGTTTTAACCCTTCAGATGTAAACATAGCAGTTTCAGAGAAGAACATAGATAACAGAGAAACTGCTATGTTTACATTGCGAGGTTAATCCAGCCTCTAGTGGCTGTCTTCCTGACAGCCGCTAGAGGCGCTTCTGCGACGCTGAATGCGACGGTGAATGCGAAAATCGCATTCAGCGTGCAGATCGTCCATAGGGAAGAATTGAGAAATGCTTACCTATGGGCATTTTTAATGTGCGCAATCCACTCCACTCTGGAGCTGACGTCGGAGTGAGAGGAGAGGTTACCAGCGCCAAAGGAGCCCGGCGCTGGATTAAAGTAAGTAGCTGAAGGGGTTTTAACCCCTTCAGCCCAGCAGGAGGGGGGCCCTGAGGGTGGGGTTATATAGTGTTAGGAAAACGAGTTTGTGACTAAGTGGCCACTAAAAAAGACTGGACATATCCCATTTGCAATAACTTGGGTTGTCTACTATTGCAAATGGTATGCCATCATGGGGGTAATTTCCATTCCTGGGCTACCATACGGTCTCAAAGGCAACGTAACCAATCTGGCGAATTTCAATGTGAAAAAAATGAAAAATGTAACACGCTATATTTGACCTGTAACTTCTCAAAACACCATAAAACCTGTACATATGGGGTACTGTTTTACATGTGAGACATTGCTGAATACAAATATGTGTATTTTATTGCAGTAAAAGCAAACAGTATTATGACATTCACAGTTAGAATGTCACGTAGAACAAAAAAAATTTTTACGTTTGTATTTTCTCCCATTTTTTTATATTTTATTCATATTAAATTATATTTCATACCTAAATATTTGATGTTAAATGAAACCCCTGAATAAAATGATATATAATAAGTGTGGGTGCACATAATATGAAAAAGGGCGAATTACGCCTGAACAGACATATAGCGCAAATTCAAGTTTTTATTTACGTTTTGTTTTGATCACAACGTGTACATTTGGCTCAGTCCTTAAGGGGTTAATAATGATTCTAAAGAAATCTAAGGAATTTGGTTTTATTATGGTTAGAAGTATACAGATAACACCAATATTTTGGCTTAAAGGATCACTATAGTGTCAGGAAAACAAACTCGTTTTCCTGACACTATATAACCCTTAGGTCCCCCCTTCACTCAGTGCCCCCCTCCCGCTGGGGGATTAAAACCCCTTCAGCTACTTACTTTAACCCAGTGCCGGGCTCCTTCTGCGCTGGTGACCTCTCCTCCCACCCCCGACGTCAGCTCCAGAGTGGAGTGGAATGCGCGCATTAAAAACACCCATAGGAAAGCATTTCTCAATGCTTACCTATGGACATTCTGCAAGCTGAATGCGATTTTCGCATTCAGCGTTGCAGAAGCGCCTCTAGCGGCTGTCAGGAAGACAGCCACTAGAGGCTGGATTAACCATGCAATGTAAACATAGCAGTTTGTTTGAAACTGCTATGTTTACATCTGAAGGGTTAAAACCTGGGGGACCTGGCACCCAGACCACTTCATTGAGCTGAAGTGGTCTGGGTGACTATAGGGGTCCTTTAATCCATGGTTTAAATTAATTTAAATTCCATTGGGGTACAGATGTATTGTCGTGTTATTTATTTTCCAACAATTTTGGCACTATTATACTGAAAAGGCAATAGTCCAAGTCCAAGTCCATCCGATACTTTAATTA
The DNA here is from genome assembly GCA_933207985.1 of Pelobates cultripes. NCBI lineage: Eukaryota > Metazoa > Chordata > Amphibia > Anura > Pelobatidae > Pelobates > Pelobates cultripes. The sequence continues at coordinate 277,537,583 of OW240914.1, read as the reverse complement.
TTTTCCTTTTTTTGGCCTGCTAGTTGTCTATGTGTAAAAGTTAGAGTTGAGTTTATATGTAATTACTTGTTATACAGAGAATTTGCTTAATTAGAAACCTATCTAACCCTGCTTTTATTTATAAATTCTACTTGATTACTTGTTTTTAGTTCCATGAACTCTGGAAGGGCCCTATGTTGTGAACCAATTGCAGCAGGTTTGGGGGTAGTAAAGTGCTCAGTGTGTAATTGTAATATCTGCTGTATTCAGTGGGCATTGTTCCCAAAAGGAATCCCCTGGTTCTAATCCTTGCTGGGATGTTCAGTAAGCCCAGGTATGTAGGGTATTTGAGATGTTTTCTCCTGGGGTCAAGTCACTAAAAAACAAGCACCCCTTCTCATCTTAAAGTCCCATTATCCTTTTATAATTTTTTATTTAAGCAGGAGTAGGCATACACAGGAAGAAAAAAGCCAGACATTAGATAAGAATATTACATCCAACACAAACACTAAAAACCACAAGTCCTGAGCCACACGGTCAACCTATGAAATATGCATGCATCCCCAGCTTTTTATGGAGTAATAAAACACAAAATGTTTGTGTGCCTCTCTTTAGGACCTTAAAAGGACTATGTAGTCACCAGAACAACAACAGCTTTTTTTTTTTTGTTCCGGTGAGTATAATCAGTCCCTTCAGGCGTTTTGCAGTAAACCTTGTGTTTCAGGAAAAAAAGACACTGTTTACAGTACATCATAGGGACACCTCCACTGTGCACTCCTCAGGTGGCTACTAGAGGTACTTCCTGGGGCAACACTGCCATTCAGTGTCTCCACACTCTGCATGGACACACTGAACTTTCCTCATAGAAATGCAAGGGTGACCAAAGCAGGCACCTGCTAGCGTTGCTGGTGGGCCTGTCGTGTTGTAGGTGCCTCCTCTGTGTGCACCCTCGAACCTATTGTGAACCAGGTGCCCGGGGGACTGCTGAGATTTGTTTTTGCACTGATTTCCCAGCATCATTGCATGCTCTGTACTGATGCTGAGCCGAGATGTAACATCAACCTAGCTAGGGCCCCCATCAGGGGGATACGGGACCGCTATGGCAAATACCCCAATATATCTATCTACACAGGAGTCGGGAGGGATGCGCCATTGTAGTCTTTCTCCGCCAGGTACTCCCTCCCACTTACGAGTCTTGGCTGTTGAAGCATTTCTGTGGGTTACCATGGCAACACGCCAATGCTGCATTCTGCTGGGACTCACAAGAAAGCATGAGCATAATCAAATTATAAACATATGGATACTTATTAGTTAAATCTCTATTACTGATTCCGTTTTAAAGGACAGAGCCACCCATCACAATATTGTGCAAACAACTGAATGCTTTTAATAGGTAAATACCAAACGTTGAAAAGTTTGACATGACATTATATATCTCCTAGCTCATGGGTGGCTTTTGCATGCCATTCTGTCAAAATTATGACTACTTCTGTGAAAAGAGAAGGGCAGGAGGATTTAGATAGCTTTCGCAATTTAAAATTTCTATAGGAAAACTTAAGGTAGGAACCAATAATTTTTATGGGGTGTAAGTGGGGTGTGGCCAAGGGCAGAGCAATGTAGAGCAATGTATCTTATTTACACAGACTGATTTCTAGACACATTTATTTGAACTTTAAGACACATTACTGTGAGTATTATTGCTGTGGAGGTCTGTTATACACTCAGACACACCAACAATATGGAGCTCTTACAAAAGTGGGACTTTAGGAGAGAAAAGAATGACAGAGGGATTAGGAATAAAAATAAAGACTATCTCTCCTAAATTGGGTCACTTGGGAGGTATATATACTGTAAGCTGTACACTTCCCATTACAGCAAGAAGTTTGGGAACTCACTTCCCTCTGTAAATATAGTAACGGAACTGAAATCCTGTTGGATGCCACCTCACTATCGATACACACTCACGGACCAGCACACACTCTCAGATACACTGACATACACTCACTGATTTGACACAATCTGACACACATACAATCATTTAGACACACGCTGACAGATGCATACACTCACTGACAGACGCATACACTCACTGACAGACGCATACACTTACTGACAGACACGCACAATCATTCAGATACACACATTCACTGGACACACACTCACAGACACTCACTGACAGACACACACAGTCACTGACAGACACACACTCACTCACATTCACTGACACACACTCACATTCACTGATACACACTCACTAACATTCACACACTCACTCACATTCACTGACACACGCATTCACATTCACTGACACATACACTCACTCACAGTCACTGAAACACACACGTTTACTCACATTCACTGACACAGACTCACTCACTTCCTCACATTCACTGACAAACACACACATTTCCCCCCAACACTCACAATATAACGGCATATTCTGGCTTTTGTCATTCCCGTGGGTCGCGCGTCCGGGAAACAACTGGCCGCCTGTCCCGGGGGAGCCCAAAGGTGGCCAGCCGGCCAGCTCTTGGGCCCCCATAAAACAAGGCAAACAAGGTATTTGCCAGGGCATTTGGGGACGGAGTTTTTTGCCGCCCGCCGGAAATTGCCGCCCAAGGCAAATGCCTTGTTTGCTTCGCGGTAGATACATCCCTGCATGCCAAATTAAAGATGGAGCCACCTCATCCAACTCATACTCCATGTCTTAGTTAGCCTGTGAAGTTTATACATAACACTGACTTCACCCCACATCATAAACTCCCGTTGTCTGAGGCCAACCCTTATCTATTTTCATAATGCAATAGGAAAGGGTTAGGAAATAAAAAGATGAAAGACCACATGATTTTATAGAACACTGGTTTTCATTAAAGTAACCTTTTAGAATGTATTTCCCTTCTACCCACAAAGTAATCACAAAGCACTAAACCTCACCTCTGTTCCATTGTGAAGTCCAAGATGTCCCTTCAATACGATCCTCCTTGCCTGACATCACTCCTTAATCTGCGTGCTGGAGTCAGATGCCTGTTTTGCACACAATAGACAGCAGCCAGCCCAGGCTAGCTCATGGCGCTTGGAGTAACCCTTTAAGAATGCATTTAAAACATACTTACTAGGTATGTTTTTATATTGAAAAAAAACTATATATGCTCTTTCGGTATGTTATTAATTTAGCTTTATTTACTAAAGTGAGAATTCTAAGTGAATTTCAAATTTAATGTCAGAATAGTCTAACTGGGAAATGATCCAAGTCAGCTATGCTCTGCATTCTGCTACTCTGGCTTTAATTTGACATTTACTTTATATTCTCACTTTAGTGATTAACTAAGATATTGATTAAAATACTTGTGTAATGAAATGATACTTGTTGTTGAATTTTGTATACAATGGCATCAAAGAAGACAATGCATATATTTATATTGACCATGGGTATCTGTTCTCAAATAGCCTTCAACTCACGCGGCTTTACAGGCAGGAGCTATTGAAGAAGCTCTTTAATACCATCTACTGGCCAGACAAGCCAATGTAACAGCTCCATGTTCATTATTTTTAAAGGAATGTTAACATTTTTTTTATTTCTGGGTCTAGTGAATTAATTCCTGATATACTTCAATTCCCAGAGATATCTAGTTCACATGGAAATAATTCTCATGTGGTTTCTGCTTCCTCTGAAGTCACAAGATCACTGAAATAAACAGTAAAAGGATAATCTGACCAGTGCCACACCCTGTGTTCTTTATCTATTTAGGAAATGTTTTTTAGATTTAACCCCTTACGGACTGCCGACGCACTAGGTACATCCGACAATAAATGGTCCTTAAGGATTGCGGACTTACCTAGTACGTCCGCGGGAAAAATATGAGTGCTGGAAGGGATCGTGATCACTTCCAGCCACTCTTAAGGTATTGAAGTGATGCCTCGATGTTGAGGCATCCTGCAATACCTCCCCTGACTGCTGGACAGCCGAGTTATCACTTTCGAAGATCCCTTCCTGGATGCCCCACAAGGCGGCAGGCAGAGTAGCAGAGCATTGGAAGCCATTGGGCAGGCTTCTGATGCTCTGCCTGTGTGCTGAGTGCCTCGAGGGGTCGATGCACTCAGTGAAGACTTAAATAAAATCAATTTAAAAAATGAGTAAATGTATTAACCCTCTCTCCTCCCCTCCATGTGGCTTCCAATATGGCACAGCCCTTCTAAAGGCAGTTCATCATGGGGCTTCTGGGGGTGTCCCTAGCCTGCCTCCTCATAGAGGGTCATACAATCAGAGCTTCCCCTATAATAATATTTATTACTATGAACCCCATTTGTCTGGTCAGGTCAATATTAGTAAATATTGACTCTGATCAGTGTGGATCTCCCTCCCTCTCTTCACTTGTGGTTTAGTGAGAGAGGGAGATCTTTGTTTAGGTAGAGAAATGTAGGAAGTTTTCAGAGCCATTAGCCCCTTTCTTGCACTTTTTTTCTGCCTGTGCATTTTTTTAGGGGTTCATTTTTTGTGATTTTTTGGGGGGCTATTAACCCCTATCCTGCCAGTGATCACTGTATAGATCACTGGCTCTTGCTGTCTGCGCATTATTTTAGGGGTTAATATTTTTTGTGATTTTCTTTGTGACAGATTACTAAATAAAGTCATTGTGATCATGTCACAGAGGTCACAGAGGTTGTATAGCGCTGTGGAGGCATATGCCATCCTTGTGTTAGAGTCTGACGCATCTATGTCTGACTCCGACCCTGATTTTGACCCTGCCAGGTGCTCAGATACATCATCACTAGATACAGTGTCTGCATGCTAATGATGTATCTAGTAATGTATCTGTGGCTGCTAGGCCCCCTACCAGAATGAGACGTGCTGCTCCAGCTGGAAGTGGGTAGTGCCTCATAGCCAGAGGTCAGATATCCCACCCTTCACCGCAAATCCTGGCATCAATGTGGATGTCACAGGATTTAGCCCCCAACAGTTTATGGAGCAGTTCCTGGGAGATGATGTATTGGGGAACATTCTCACCCAAACTAATTCATATGCCCATCAGTTCCTTGTATCAAAGCCTGACTCATTTTTGGGAAAGCAGCAATGGGCCCCCATCGATGTGCCAGAATTTAAAAAAAGATCCAGAAGGTGGAATTTGCAGACTGTACCAACCATGTCACACTGGATAGAAAAGGTAGAGAAAATCTATAGCATGGATATCCTCATGGCAGAGCTTTGGGTTACTGCGGAACGATGCACGCAACTGTGGGCTTCTTGCATTGAAAACATGGCACGCAGAACTGTGGAGCAGGCGGTATAGCAGGCCGCAAGAACGGTGCACCAGGCCACCTGCACGGTGCGCGAATGGATGGAGGGCGCAGCGGGGAGGGGGCAACTGCCCCCTCCCTTTCTCGCCTCCCTTCTTTCTTCCCCTCCCATATTTTCTTCCCCTCCCTTTTCTTCTAGTACCATTTCGCTTCTCCCTTTTCCCGCGTGCTTCCAGGCCTATTCCTATGGCTTCTCTCTCCTTACCTTCCTCACTCTCCCCTCAGGAGGGAGCTTGATGACTGACGAAAACGAAGAATGTGATATGGGTCCTTACAAAAAAAATGAAAACTTGTTTCTTAAAAAAAAAAAATACATGTATAAAGAATCTGTTAAAAATAAAACTATAGGGATTTTGTTGCCTATAGAGCCAGACTTGGATAAAGACAACACAGTCTACATCCATTAAAGGGACACTCTAAGCACCAGAACCACTACAGTTTAATGTAGTGATTCTGGGGCAAATAGATTGTCTGAGAAAAGACAATGTTTACAATGCTACCTAATGCCACCTCTAGTGAATGTCACTCAGACAGCCATTAAAGTGGCTTCCTCGTGAGGTCCTGTAGTCTTTGTACAACCAACGTAAGTTGGCCCCACACTCTGCTGACAAGAGTTAATGTATCTTTATGAAGAGACATTGATTGCCGCACATGTGAGATTATCAGTATTGATACCTTTACTAAAGCTATAAGTAAATTGCTTTATTGTATTACTTTTGTCATGCGAACGTTAGAAAGCCATGTTTGTATTCTTAACATTAAAGTGTTCTCTTAAAGGGGCACTCCAAACCCCTAAAACACTTTAGCTTGCTGAAAAGCTTTAGGTGTGAAGACTGTGTCCGCGTTTAAATTTTTTTTAATAAAAAGCACAGATTTCAGTATAAATTGACACCTTTATAAATTAACCTGGTTACACTCCCTGGCTTTCTCAAGCAGACAAGAGGTTCTGTTACTTCCTGGTTTAGTTAGCTCAGTGGAGCTAAACTCAAGAGGCAGCAATTGCTGAGAGCACCTGCCTTGCAAAGACTTCTCATTGAGCTAAATTGGAAGTCTGTGATTGGACCTCCACAGAAAGTCTGGGCGGGGTTAGAAGAGGAGGGCTTGCAACGGGATCTGCCGTTTTTGCAAGCTGTTTTTGAATATAACCCAATAAAAAAAATACATAATTAAATGCAAGCAAGTTTTAATTTGGGATAGATCTACTAAACTTAGAATTTTAAAATGTATTTTGTATTTTAGCAGAGGAGTGTCCTTTTAACTTTTGCTAAGCAGGGTGTGCACCTAAAGAAAATTATTGAAATTGTACTTTAAAAATAATAATTCAAAATGAGGTAAAAAATGCAAACTGTCAATTTTAGTGACTCTTCCTTCTTGATAAAAAATACCACAAAGGTTGTATTAAAGTTTGTGAGAATGTCTCCTTCCCCCCATACACACACTCTTATCATGCATGAGCAAAGTATTGTAATCCTGCAAATATATATGAATTACAACTGTTGCTATGGATGGATGGCATACAACAGAGGTAAGAAAAATAAATACATCACAAATTCCCTTCCTGGAGACAGAGCGCTTCCAGAACTAAAATGTGTGATTAAAAAAAAAATTGAATTCCAAGCCCACAGAGGTTCAAACTCTACATCCTGACTCATTTTGTAGAGATGGCCAAAATCCCTCAGCTGGAACGATGGTTTGAGGAGAAAACAAGCTGTAAAAGTAGTCTCTTAAACACAGCTGTAAAACAGCATAAGGCAGTACTGACTGAAACCTTTAATGTGGTTTCAGGCCTCAGATAGTAGGCCTTCCACTCTCATTACTAGGGAGGTGGGGGGGCATATTATATGGGATGAGGTCTATATGTGTTAAATGCCCATAAAATGGAAAGAGAGGTAGTCAAGGGATATTTGAATCATAAACAGTGTCATGTCCCTGGTCTGTTTAACACCCTTAAAAGCTAAAGTGTTAGTGAAATAAATCCTTTGTGGTTGTATATTGATGTACGTTAGTAGGTAAAGTAGATTCATCATTTTATATTTCATTAGGTTTTGATATATGGTGATAAAAACCAGTGAAGTATCCTTGGGGATTTAGTGCCGATAGACTTTAAATCCTGCTCCTGCTTCCTGCTATTCAAACAGGTATTTCTAGTAACCGTCATGTTTAGGGTAGAAACAAGAGTAGTACAGGCTTTCTTTAGATTTCCATGCCTTAGTCCCCCAATATTTCACAGAAACTATACAGTAAAGAGAACACCATTCATGGAATACATCGCACACACACATTACACAAACATCTGGATCATATTTTATACATGACATGACAAGGGACATGCATACTTTGAGACAACTGTCTCATTCAACTTAGCTTTGAGACTGTTGCCTCACTCTGCAGGTGGGGAAAAAAAAGTAAATATGTTTTTTTTTTTTTTTTCATATTTACTTGCTTTTTCTTTCTTATGCTTTCCACGTCCACTCCAGTGGCTACACTGATCTAACCAATCAGTGCCCTATCCCTAGGAATGCTGGAAAAGTGCATTGGGCATGCCTGACCGTCACACATGTCGAATTAGAAGATCTTTTCACCTTGCCACATCCTGACAGGACTGATCAATGTGATAATGTAAAGCAGGTTCCAGTGTTAGGCCTCTCTCTCTCCAGCTGCTACACAATGATGCCTTGTTTCTGCGATTAGTGGACTGGTCTGGCACTCAGATGTTTAGGTATCTGAGAGATGTTCCCAACCATGCATTCTGATCAAGTTTATAGTAAGTTTGTAAATGGTTATTACATACATTTCAAAGTTTGTCTTGCTTTATTTTGATTTATTTTATTAGAAATGTTTGCTTGCTGGTTTAAAAAAATTGTTTTTAATTAATGCAGTCACGTGTTGTGCAGTCACATCAAATGACACAAAAATGTACAAATAAAAAATACCCACTACATATAGTCAAACATACACTACACATAGATATTCAAATATAGAGGATACATACCTTTTCACACACAAAGTGCACATTGACAAAAATAATCACAAATACCTATGCAAATAGTCTATGCCTACCAATCATCCCGACTTCAAAAGGACAGTCACGATTTTTGGGTCCTGTACCACCTTAGTTCCCTGGTGTCCTGTTTTTGGGAACTGTCCCTTACAATCATCGCACGAGCACATCATTAGACACTCTTGAGCACTGAAACAGTGGACCAGCTAAAATTATTGACAGGCAGCCTGATGTGTATTCACACCAGGCTGACTTTTTGGGTGGAGCCAGTGGCGTGGCCATATAACTGACACGCCCCCTTTACTACCCTCCCACCAATGTCCCGATTTTGGGACTGCCTTTGTTGGAAGGTATGAAATACACAAATGTCAGTATTTACTTATAGAAATACATATTCAAGTACACTCTTATATTGACAGGCATCAAAGACATAACCTCTAGGGGAAGTTTTGATGAGAGAAAGTGTACTCGGGGGGAGAGAGGGATAGGCCTGGTTGTGCCTAGGGAAGTAAAAAGCCTAAATACGTAACTGGGACATGTTCCTGAAATACAATACACAACTATTATAGTAATAGGGAGTACAGAGAGGGAGAGCAGAAATGGCTGTTGGACATATCAAGAGGAGAAAACGAAACCAGCCTCCTACAGCTGTACAATAATATATGTGTTTTTACTTTTTGATTAGTCTCACACAGCTTCGCAAGCATGAAAAAAGGCTCAGTCGGAGTAATTGCAATTTTTCGGTAGTTGCAGATTTCGTACTTCAGTGTTTGTACTATACTCCCTGCTTAGCACACAAGTAAAGAAAACAGCCAATAAATAGGCAATATGTTTACAGTATACACAAGTCATTTGCTATAAATGACAGAAAACTGATGAAAAGGAATTATTTCTGAGCGAATAAAATAATTATATTACATACCTGTATGGTATGAGTTGTGGTTTCTTAAAAGGACACTATAGTCACCAGAACAACTACAGCTTATTGTAGTTGTTCTCGTGTCTATAGCCTGTCCCTGCCGACTTTTGCTGTGAACACTGCTTTTTCAGAGAAAAAGGGATGCTGACTGGCCACGGCGTTGTTTGGCTCTACCCCCCTTGGTCCTCATCCTTGGATGAGATCATCAGAATTGATGATCTCAGCTAATCCAATGGTTTCTTATGGGAAAGCATTGTGATTGGTTGAGATGATTAATACTGATAATGTCAGCCAAGGAAGCTGAAAAAATAGTTAGTTTAAAACTATAGGGTCAGGGATGCACGTTTATGTTCATGACCCTGTAGTGTTCCTTTAATGCACAACCATGTGCCTTCCCTTTACAAATATGACTAAATACCTTGGGACATGAAATGCATTAGATGACTTGTATTTCCCCCTGTATTGTCAGCCAGAGTTAGTAAATAGGTTTTAAATAAAGCTTTTTATAATGATACATTATTGTTTCCAAAGTGGTCATATTTTCAGCAGCACGGAGTGAGTGCATCATTAGGTGTGCTCCTGCAGTGCAGCAGGCACTAGGACCATGCAGGGAACATCGTCCTTAAAGCTAAGGACAGCCAGGCTGCTTTCAGGTGGAAGACCCACCTCTTTTCTGGCCTGCTGTGGCCAGCCCCATTTTTAGATGAGAACACCCCTTTTCCAGACGGCCCCCACAGATTGTGAGTGTCGCTAGTGACACGTCTCATGTCACTGACAACACCCCTTAATGACGTCGCCTACCTGTCCCAAATTCTTGTGGACAAAGGTATTTAAATATATATATATAAAAATATATAAGTAACTCATCGATGTAACACAACTAGTAACACAACCATTGTCATTGTACAATCTGGGATATGAAAACAGCTCATTTCCCTGCAGTCATCAGTGGTAACAGCTGGGAGAAAGACAAGCTTGACAGCAGTAGCTACAACCAGTAGCAAGAAGTGTCAAGCAGAGGAAAATAGTCCCTACTATATCTCAGTATATCGTTTGACCGGGTTGGAATGTCAGTGAACACACGCAGTCAATGAAATACTCATTTTGGAAGGGACAGTGCTGCTTTAAAAGTGGTCTTGCAGAAGACATGCTTGTTATACAAATGTCTGCTACAAGAAGCCTTACATTTTGGAAGAAGCAAATACTGAGTGCTGAAAAGGAGAAACAAAAAGTTCCCTCAGGAAGCTGACCTACCAGGAATGGAGGAAGGTCCGTATAAAGAACTGGCAGGTCAGCCTGGCGTGAATGCATGCAGGCTGTCTGTCAATCCTGTCAATCATCGAGGCCAGCCCACTGAGGGTGGACAATGTACTCTGCAGGGACCTAGTGCTGTTAGAGTAGCCCAAGCACAGCTAATGATGCGTACCTAAAATCAGGAAACCAGGGAATAAACCCAATATGGCGGAACAGTACCCTAAAATTAGGATGGGAAGGCTCATGCCAAGACATACATGTTTAAAGCATAATCCTAACATAATATATATATATATAGCATGAGAAAATAAAGCTCAGGGGTTCTGGAAACATTTTTTGTTATCATTCCAAATCTTCCCACCACCATCTCCACCAATGGCATTGTTTAATATATTATAGTGTTATACATGTCTACAATAAACTTGATATATCTTATATGTAAATACATTTATTTTCTCTGGAAGCATGATTGGAATTGTATTTACAAAAGTGAATTTTTTTTTTTTTTACAATTTATAAACAGTTTATTTGGTTATTTTTCTACATTTTAGATATAATTTTATATTTTTACATTTGTATATGTTGCATATTATTGTTTAATATATAGTTACATAGTATATCAATTTTTTGTGCCAAAATATATCTACATAATTTAACTTTTTTTTTTTTATTGTATAGAAACTTTAGAGTATTTTTGACACAATCAAGGTAGATAATGCATTAGCCTCTTTTGTGACAACTTTGGATGTTATTTTTTTATTTTAGTGCATGAATTTTTTATACATTAGAATATGGCATTATTTATTTATTTTGAAGACATTTCACTTCATATATAAGTGCATTTTTCCATACACACAATCCACTGTATGTTACTTGTGCCCCAACAGAGGCGATGTAGAGATAAATAAAGCTTTTTAATAGTATATTGACCTCTCAATTCCTTATAAGACCATTCCCCAAGTGTGTCATATAAACTGCCCTTTTAGCACTATATTTAATTGCAGGTTAGTGTGCATTTTCTTTAATCTGTTTCCTATGAAGGACCGCAAGCCGGTAGGTTGGAAATTAAGCAGCATATTGGAATAATGCAAGTATTTTTTTGGCTTAAGGCTGTACATCTGTCAGCCCTTCCTATTGTTTTCACAAGCAAAGCCCTGGAGTACATTTCAGAGGAAAAGTATGTTAAAACTCCAACGGCAGAAAGTGTTTCTGGCAATTCACACATGAGTACCTGAACAACAATGTCCTACTAGAGAATAATCATTATTTTAGCAGCAGTGCATTGTCGCACAGTAGTTTTGATGAGCTTCACAGGATAAATCCTATTGACTTGCGGAAAGGACAAAAGTCAGTGAAAATAGCTGAATTCTGACCGCAATGGCAATTCTCAGATTTACTGAATCTGAACGAATCGGCGAGATGCATTTGGTGTCCAGATTAAAATTAGTGCTTTTTTGTATCCAAACCCTATACAAAGTATAGGATTCTAAATATTTATAAAGCAACTATTTAAAAAAAAAGTCAGGACTGAATGCAACCAGTAGGATACACGCTCGCAAATTATTGTTCACTTGCTTTTGCAAGCCAATAATAACTTGAAGTATTAAAGCGACACTGTCTTACCTTTCTTTAATCAATTCCTCTTCTCTTCCTCTGTCAGGATCTGTTTTTCATTTCTTCCTGTCTGCTCTAGTTTTCTTTAAAACATAAGACAAAGTAGGGTTTCCTACGCCTGACCATCTGTGATCAGCGGAGGAGCAAAGTGTCAGAGAAATTTTCCCACAATTCTCACTTTACCTCCGTGTTCTTGCAATGCCTCCATTCCGTATTCCCGAACACCGTCAAAACTACTGAATTTCATGCTAACAGATTGAGAGCAGTACGTCAATTCGTGTTAGGATGAAATTCGGGAAAATTGTTCTGATTGGAATTTCATTCGAATGCATCATGCAGCCGCTTAGTAGATAGCCCCCTAATTCTAACCTCCCTTATGCTAATTTGGGGGTCATATTGACCCCAATAGAGTGAGGAAGGACATGAGGGGCTTAGGAAGTGGCAAGGAGCACTGCTGCCTGTCGCTTCTATTTTTACATTTTACAAGGAGGGAGCTGCGAGCCGGTAGCTCCCTTCTTGTAATGAACTGAACGAATGAAGAGGTCTTTGTTCATTAGTTTGAAATTTCTATTCATTTATTCGTCTTTCTGAATGAATAGATGAAATACCCAATCGCATGCCCAAGTGTTTAACTGGGCATGCGTGGGAATTTCACAGTACGATCTAGTGTGAGCAGATGACGTGTCCCACAGGGACTTCATCTACCCACAATAAGATGGCGGTGCCCAGTTCCTAGGCCCGGGCACGTAATAAAGATGAAAAAATATTTAATATGAGGGGCTTAGGGGCATTTGGTGTGACTAGGGGGACAATTAGATGTCGTGGGGTCAGGAGGGGGGTTAAAAAACAACAACTGGATTCGGCCATGACAATACCGCTTTAATTGCGCACTGGTAGCACCAGTAACCTGTGGGCAAATTGTACAAAAAATCTCATCAATGCGAAGGTTAACTATGTGGCAGCTAGTCGGTGCTTGGTAGGCAGCTGTCACATTAAAAAGTAAAAGAAAACATAAAGCCTATGTGAGTCAATATGATCCCCATATTAGTATAAGGGCTGTGGCGGGTTGGGGCATGTTTACTAAACAGTGATCAGTGGGTGGGAGTGACGGTAAATTGGGCAGTGGGTGGGGTCTACTAAATTTGGAAAAATTGGGTGACCTCTAATATCCCACCCAGTCCCCATCCACAGAGAGCAGTTTGGGATACTTTCCCTTCCCGAATTTGTGTAATTTCCCCTCCCTTCCCTTCCCCCTGAATAAAATACACTACTTATCCTCTTCATCCTAATAATAGTAAAGGGACCTAATAAACCTAATAATATGTGAACACAATAATTCTACTTGCCATCTAATGTCTACTTTTTTCTAAGCCTTCTTTTCTTCACTCCAAAAAATTACCCTCCCAAAAAGACATTACATCCAATTACACAATTTGTAAACCCTGATGAAAAAATAAAAATAGCACTGCAACAAAAATAAGTCAAAGCAAGCCCTTTTAGAGCTCTGCGCAGAACGAGCTTGAAGGTGGAAAAAACCTTTGCAAAAGCTTTTCCACAATATGAATTCTAATTAGAGTGTTCTCCTGATCATCCTGATTGGCAAATCTCACTTCTCTTGAGACTTGCGAATAGTTTTGTTTGTGTTAACCGCCAAATGATAAATAATAAACTGCCAGGACATCAGTGCATCGGTCCAAAATCAGGACTAGTCATATGGATATCATGGCCCACCCTAAATGGTTTAGGGTTATAATAGCCAGTTTATTTAAATATGTAAGTGATGTGGGTTTAAGAAGTAACATACATGTTCTGCAGAATAATGATGAACAGCTTCGACCTTCTCCAAGATGCTTCTTACTTTATGTAATGGAGCTTCCTGTACCCCGGTTGGGTACCTCCGCCGACGGATGCTCCTAGTGCTCACCGAGGAATCCGAGCACTTCTCCAGACACCACAAGCACTGCAGACTCCACAACCGCTGTAGCTTAACTGGAATCTCGCCGTCTTCCTCCCACTCTGGACCAACCGCTGACATCCAGGAGAGCGTATTAGGAACAGCTCTTACAAGAGCTAGTGATTATCCAAGGGAGTATACTGAGTATAGCAATCCCTGGTAGTGATATAGCGGTTCCCTGCAATAAGAGACAGAACTCAGTATTAAGGGTGAAGAAGTCTGAAGTTTAATGGGACAGGTTGGCTTTAAATACAATTCCTCAGGCCAGAGGCACACCCCCTGGACCTGATGGAGCATCGCATTACAAACTGTACAGACCAATAAGAACAATATAACGATGTCCGACACTCCCACATACAGCGCACAATCTCTCCCCTCTGCCTGTGATATAATTAAGGTAGATAATGTACTAAAAAAACAACAGAGAGACTTTAAATTTAGCCGGTATGTTATACCCTTTAAATCCTCAGTTCTCACGAGTGTAGCGCTAGGTATAAATATAAAAAGTGAGTAAATCCGTGTGAATAGTGCTTTAAAGGCACTTACCCTCTATATTACACCTGTGTTTCTTTGTTACATAATTATCCCTAGGCAGAAAAACCACATTTTTACACAAAGTATAGAAAACACCCAAAACATAACATATCCCCATAGTTACATCCCCTGATAGCCCTGATCTGGGTGAACAACATATCCAAAAATCGCCCAGATCAGAGAACGATTGCACGCATGGTTTCATGCCCAAAACACTTCCAGGGAATTAGGCTGTGCGACCGGTCTATTTAACCCCTTAAGGACCGAGGACGGTTCAGGACCGTCATCGGCATTTTTGCGTTGCCGACCGATGACGGTCCTGAACCGTCCTAACGGTCAGAGCTACTTACCTGATCGCCGCCGTTCCCCCGGCGGCGATCAGCGTGGCTCCGGTTGTGGGGAGACTGCCTGCAGCCCAGACAGTCTCCCCACGGCAGATTAGGACCCCTGTGGCCATGTGATCGCTTAACACAGCGATCACATGGTCACAATAGGTGTCCATGTGTCTGCCTGCAGGGGGACTGCCTGTGCTGACAGGCAGTCTCCCTGCATGTGTAAAATAAAAAACAAAAATAAAGTTAATGTTAATAAAAAATAAATAAATAATTATATATGTGTATATATGATATATAGACATATATTATACCTATATAATATATGTCTATATATCATATATATATAATGTCATACTAAGTGTATTTTTATATTAATATGTACTTATATTAATATAAAAATACACTTATAATTAAATTACACATGTATATATATAATATATATAATAACTATATATATTGTATATATATATTATTATAAAATATAAATAATAAGTAATTTAAATTAAATTAAAAAAATGTAAAATAATAATAAAAAATTTTAAAAAAATTATACAGCTATATGAAATTTTATTCTAACTGTATTTTAAAATTAATATATATATATTTATATCAAAATACACTTAGAATGAATTTGTATATATATCTATGTATATAAAAATAAATAAAAATAATAAGAAATATACATACGCCCATATACAAAATTACATAAATAATTATATAAATATACATGTAGACTTCAAATATATAAATATGCATATATATTTAAATTCTACGTGCGTATTTATGTAATATTTTTACATAATTCAGTAATTTTATTGATTGCAATTTGAGGGACCTGCCTGCCAACCCAGGCCGAAATTCCAGAGAATTTAATTTGTTAGCACTGTATTTTACCCTGTAACGTTCTACGACACCCTAAAACCTGTACATGGGGGGTACTGTTTTACTCGGGAGACTTCGCTGAACACAAATATTAGTGATTCAAAACAGTAAAACATATCACAGTGATGATATTGTCAGTGAAAGTTACTTTTTTTGCATTTTTCACACACAAACAGCACTTTTACTGATGATATAATTGTTGTGATACGTTTTCCTGTTTTGAAACACTAATATTTGTGTTCAGCAAAGTCTCCTGAGTATAACAGTACCCCCCATGTACAGGTTTTATAGCATTTTGAAAGTTACAGGGTCAAATATATGGGTCAAATATTTTTACATTGAAAATGGCCAGGTTGGTTACGTTGCCTTTGAGAGCGTATGGTAGCCCAGGAATGAGAATTACCCCCATGATGGCATACCATTTGCAAAAGAAGACAACCCAAGGTATTGCAAATGGGGTATGTCCAGTCTTTTAGTAACCACTTGGTCACAAACACTGGCCAAAATTAGCGTTCAATTTAGTTTTTTTACTTTTTTCACACACAAACAAATATGAATGCTTACTTTGCCAGTGTTTTCGACTAAGTGGCTACTAAAAAAAGACTGGACATACCCCATATTGAATACCCTGGGTTGTCTACTTTAAAAAAAATATGTACATGTGGGGTGTTATTCAGAGATTTATGACAGATAATAGTGTTACAATGTCACTATTGATAAATTTTAAAATGTATGTTTTGAAACCGCAATATCCTACTTGTACCTATAGCCCTATAACATGCAAAAAAAAGCAAAAAAGCACGTAAACACTAGGTATTTTTAAACTCAGGACAAAATTTTTAATCTATTTAGCAGTTTTTTTCATTCGCTTTTGTAGATGAGTAAAAGATTTTTCAAGTAAAAGTCAAAAAACATGTATTTTTTCAATTTTTCATCAGATTTTTGTATTTTTTTTAAATTAAAATACATGAGATTATATAAATAATGGTATGTAAAGAAAGCCCCTTTTGTCCTGAAAACAACAATATATAATTTGTATGGGAACAGTAAATGAGAAAGCGGAAAATTACAGCCAAACACAAACACCACAAAAGTGTAAAAATATGCCTGGTCGCAAATGTACAACATCGCAAAAACAGTCCAGTCCTTAAGGGGTTAAAACAGTCGAAACACTGTTTGAATTACCGAACGAAATGGTGATGGGCCATAGTTAAAGTGTGTCTCTTCTTCGTGGGCTTCGATTCACCGAATGCCGTTCGACTCCCGTTTGAATAGTTGAAGTTCTCTGGAAGGTAACTGTTCAGCGGTGTTCGTGCCATCGCGTGTCCGATTTGAGTTCCGTGAACTCGACGACAAAACACAGCTGAACATGTTCGACTAAATAAGATGGCCACCACCATGTGCTCGACTATATGAATGGCGGCCACTTCGACTACTTTGACACTTTGACTGAATCCGAAGTGCCACTTCGACTACTTCGAAAGTTCTAAGAGCCACTGTCCACAGTCCCAATAGGCAGAAATAGTGCCTTAGAACCACATAAGTCACAGGGGCCATAATCACAAGGTAAAGGGCTGGCAAGCAGTCCTCTCCAAAACCCAGTGGCGAAGTGGCTTTCACCACACTTTACATAAGTGGTATCATTACCTCTGAAGACTCATGAGCAATATTTCAGTGCAGTGGTGACTGGTGAAGTTTAAAGATGGTGGGGCACCAGAGCACCTTCTTTTAAGGCAGGCTTCCTCAAACTCCGGCCCTTCAGATGCTGCTGAACTACAACTCCCATGATTCTATGAATGAAATAAATAGGCTGAGTATCATGGGAATTGTAGTTCAGCAACATCTGCAGGGCTGTAGTTTGAGGCTGCTTTAAGGTAAGGTAAGTATGAAGGTTAGCGCTAAAGTTATTTTTTGTTGTGGTGTTTATGATGTCTCTAGAAATTTCATTAGCATTAATGTCTCATAATACAGACTTTACCGTTAGTTATCATCTCTCTCTCACACAGTAATAGGCAGTATTCAGCATTCCAGGTGTTGTGGACCACATCTCCCATGACGCTTTACAGAATAATGGCTGTGAGAGCATTATGGGAGATGTAGTCCACTACATGTGGAGACCGAGGGTTGCCAACCCCTGATTTCAAGTATGCTGTCTCACACAAACAATTCTAAATGCGGCTGAATTTGAGTATCTCCAATATGGAAAATTGCAGTTTAACAAAGAGAGTGCCATGCTGCCTGGAACCGCAGCTAAAAGTTCACTTTATAATAAATTGTTCCTTGTTCTGTTCTACATTGATGCCTGCAGCTAAAATATTGCCATGTCCAGCTTATGGCATTCTTAGTAGTTATTATTATAATAGAGGTGTATTCACTTAACTGGGATATATAGACTATATATAGAAATAAAGAGAAATAACAAGGGAATTTTTTATCCTTTTAATTCTTTAAAAAAAAAAAAAAATTCTCCTTCAACAACTTCAGCCTAATTTTTCCTTTTCTGTCATTTGTAATTTTGTGAATCAAACCAAATATTAGTGTATAATCTATACTACCAAACACTGCTTGTAAAGAGGTCAATAAACACAATCCAGTGTATGTGTGCTTTACGCTGAACAATTTATTTTTACATACCAGGAATAATTAATTGTATGCACTTATGTACACTAAGAACATTTAAGTCTATTATAATCAAGGGATAAAATTCCCATACAAGAGGCCAGTTGGCAGTCCTGATTGGATGACAAGCCAAAAACCATATTATGGAGTATAACTTGCTTTTTAGCTTCAAGCCACATATAAGCACTGATACATTCACAAACTTTTAGCTAGATTTGAAATAATTCAAATTATTATTTTTTTTAAATGTAATAATAGGACCCATGAGGCGTGCGGTGTGTAAACCATGTAGCACAACCTGTGGGAAAATGGTCTCATTAAATCTGAATTATACCCATGTCAACAAATAAATAGTGTTAACGTAATCCTGTAATAAGCTGTTTAAAGCAGATATCTATACTTGGAATCATTACAAAAGAAGCCCAGTTAGAGCAGTGGGAACAGATGTAGACAGCTTTATAGCTTCATGGTACCTTGATTTGAGATGTAATACAGGACTATAAATGACAGTGATGGCAACGCACAGAGAATTCTCTGGCTGCTACACATATTGCAAGTCTGAAGACACAGCTCTGGAGGCCAGACTAACACTGACCAAATAGCTTTTTCTGTTGAACTATTGCCTGTTATCCTCAAAATCCTGTGTACATTTCCCCAAACTCTATGTTTTCCTAAACGCTAAAGTGCTTTGGGCATTTCCCATCCTCATGTTATTACCATACGTCCCAACATTTAAATGGACAAAGAGGGGCACTTTAATTTTTAGCATGGTAACTGGGGCTGTTCTGAAATATTTTTAGTAAGGTGACTTACTAATAACAAGTTCTGCAACTAAAATGTAGATTAGATCAAGAATAATGTATCTTAAAGGACCACTCTAGGCACCCAGACCACTTCAGCTTAATTAACTAATTAAGTAATACGGGAGAGGGGACAGGTCGCCAAAACAGACCTAAAAACTATACACACCAGAGCTAGGTGGATTAGCTCTGGACCATGTGAGTGTTCCAAATAAGATTTTGTACCTTAAAATATATAATACGGGGCTGAACACCACGAGGAATGGCCGCCTAATCTCTCAGCTCCTCCACGGGCGGACGAAACTTTAAGCCCCAACTCGACCTAATCAGCGGTCATCCTATCGCAACCCGCTAAACCATGTCGCACCACAAATCAAGACCGAAATCAAAAAAGACAGCGCTCTTCTCAGCAAAAAAAAAAACGGACGGACACACAGAGCCCACGTGAAGGCCTCGAGGAAGATGGCGACCGGGACTCAGAGGAAAGCCGTGACTCACTCTATTCGGCCATGGCCATAACTCTCCCGGCAACCAGCTGACAGAATCCAAATTACAAGCCATGCTGGATGCACAGTCAGCTCAATTAATAGCCCAATTTCACACTGCTATAGCTGGTATACAGAAAGACATCTTAGATGTCGCATCCAGAACAACAGCCCTAGAAGGCAGATCGGAAGAACAAGCTGCAGCTCAAGAATCCCTATCTGCCCAACTACAACATATGGAAACCAGACTTAATGCACATGAAGCAAAACTTACAGATCTTGAAGATCGTTCCCGCTGGAACAACCTGCGGCTGCGGGGAATTCCGGAGACAGTGCCAGTGGGAGACCTGCACGCTTATACTACGGACCTCTTTAGACATCTGTGTCCTGACATCCCGACAGAAATGTTTCTGCTGGACAGAATTCATAGGGTGGCCAAAGCTAGAACGGCACCGCCAACAGCACCTAGAGATGTATTATTGAGAGTCCACTACCATCACACAAAAGAAGAAATCCTCAAGGCCAGCCGTAACAGCAACAACCAGGCGGAAAACTTTCGGAATATACACATTTTCGCCGACGTGTCGCCAGCTACACTGGCCC
The DNA here is from genome assembly GCA_933207985.1 of Pelobates cultripes. Taxonomy (NCBI): domain Eukaryota; kingdom Metazoa; phylum Chordata; class Amphibia; order Anura; family Pelobatidae; genus Pelobates; species Pelobates cultripes. The sequence goes on along the minus strand of OW240914.1, from coordinate 277,517,309 downwards.
AGAGAAGGGAATTTGCTGCTGTCACGGGAGCACTGCGGAGTCAACAAATCTCATACCGCTGGGGTTTCCCCACTAAACTGTTCGTGACCAGAAATGGGCAAACCAAGGTTATCTATACACCAGAAGAGAGTCTCCACCTCCTCCAAGAATGGGACATCACCCCAGCTGAACCCACCTCCTCACAACAAAGGCCAACCAGAGGTTTACATCAAAGCAAGAAGCAAGGCGTCCGATAGCCCGTTGGGCCGTGGGAGCCCTCGCGGAGTACCCTGCTGGTATTTCTCTCCACCGTTTTGCCTCAACAACAGTAGCAGACGGACTCCACAGACCTCTGATCTCCTACTTACATCAGCTGCCAAGTCATAAGGAGCTCCTCCGTAGCCCACAGCTACATCCTATGCGCAGCCTCATCACACACCGGACGGACACATAACAGTTCATGGGGAGCAGTTCCCCGATTGTACCCACTCCGTGCACACCTGAAATCCGGCGCCTCTAGACCCGAGGCCTCGGGTACCTGGGAACTCAGACCCGGAACGGACCCTCCTAGGGGTGGGGGGGGGGTGTGAAAATTTGCTAGGCTTCGGCCCAATATAGTTGAGTCCTCTTCTGAACTTTCACTGGACACTTACACCTCTGAGAACTGCTCACTGCAACTTTATTCTTAATTCCTTTTATTTTGAAACTTACACTTAACGCTAGAACAAGGCTGATTACATTTGTTGGCATAACTTGCTGGCGGCACACTGCTCCGGGGGGGGTTTCCACCTGGCGGCAAATCCTAATCACTCTCCCCCAGACAGGATCTACTTTGGTTTACTTTTGAGAGTTTAAGTTAATGTTTATAATGCGTTGGGATACAATAGGTTACAACAATCAGATATGTCGAGAGGGTTACAAATGTCAGTCAGTAAGAATCACAACTCCGCCTGTGGCGAGTACAGCTACTTGAGCTACAGCACCGGAAACCCCCAGGGACCAAGTGCTTGAGCTACAGCACCGGAAACCCCCAGGGACCGGTGGGCGGGAGTGTATTATACCACAAGGTGCAACCAGCGTTGTACCCGACTGTTCTTTTAAATGCCTCCTCTTTTCTCCTCCCCTCTTATCCTGTCCCCACTCCACTCTAACTGAGGCACCCCGACAAAAGTCCCATAACTTGAAAGTCCACGAGGCCAATACCTGCAGGCTACACAATTACAATACAATGAAGGTAATCTCCTATAAAGTCAAGGGGCTGAATACCCCAGCGAAACGTCATGCCCTCTATAGGGAGGCCTCAAGCCTACAAGGTGACATACTGTGTCTTCAGGAGACACACTTCAAACACACTGACCCTCAGAGACTCCAAATCCGCCACTACCCCTACCAATTTCACGCCACAGCGGACACGAAATCCAGAGGAGTGTCAACTCTAGTTAGTAACCAACTTTCCTTTTCCTTAATTAGAAAAGTTGGGGACACCCAAGGCAGGTACATAATAATAGTGGCAAAGATAAATGAGCAAATATACACAATAGCCAACCTTTATACCCCTAATGAAAAACAGATGCAGTTTCTACAATGGGTATTAGCAAAAATAGACGAGGTTCGCGAAGGTATAGTAATCATAGGAGGCGATTTCAATTGCGTGCAAGACTATGCCATGGACTCCTCCTCCACCAAATCTCCCGCTCTGGAAGCACAACTCAAACGAGATGCAAAACGACTAACCAATATACTCACGAATTATAACCTATATGACGTGTGGAGAACATTATACCTCTCTAGTAAACAATTCACTTACTTCTCCACGGTACACAACTGTTACACGAGAATCGATAGATTCTACATCAGTGGCCCACACTTTAACCAGGTACAAGACTGCGTCATAGAGAAAATGTCGTGGTCAGACCACGCTCCCGTTACTTTGACAATGGTAGACAAATTCGCCTTGAAAGGACCACTCTAGGCACCCAGACCACTTCAGCTTAATGAAGTGGTCTGGGTGCCTGGTCCAGCTAGGGTTAACCCATTTTTTCATAAACATAGCAGTTTCAGAGAAACTGCTATGTTTATGAATGGGTTAAGCCTTCCCCTATTTTCTCTAGTGGCTGTCTCATTGACAGCCACTAGAGGCGCTTGCGTGCTTCTCACTGTGATTTTCACAGTGAGAGCACGCAAGCGTCCATAGGAAAGCATTATGAATACTTTCCTATGTGACCGGCTGAATGCGCGCGCAGGTCTTGCCACGCGTGCGCATTCAGCTGATGGGGAGGAACGGAGGAGGATCGGAGGAGGAGAGCTCTCCGCCCAGCGCTGGAAAAAGGTAAGTTTTATCCCCTTTCCCCCTTCCAGAGCCAGGCGGGAGGGGGACCCTGAGGGTGGGGGCACCCTCAGGGCACTATAGTGCCAGGAAAACGAGTATGTTTTCCTGGCACTATAGTGGTCCTTTAAACACAGGCCTCCATGGAGACTAACTGAAACTCTGTTACAAAATCCCGTGTTTGTTCAGTATATGACTGCTCAGCTCACACAATATTTCACCACTAATACCACTCCCGACATGTCAGTACACACAGTATGGTTGGCACACAAGGCAGTGGTGAGAGGCCTATTCATAAAACAGGCGTCCCACCTTAAACGGACGTCTGAAAGGCAGATGCAGGCATGGGAAGAAGCCTTGAATAAACTTAACAATGAGAAAATTATACTCCTCCAAACAAAAATAATAGAAGCCAAAGTTAAAAAAAATGGTCGCCTCATGCAAAACTCAAGCAAGTACAGTACTCACAGGGCAACAGAGCAGGGAAACTACTAGCAAACACAGTAAAGACCGTCGAAGCTAAGTCAACAATCCCATATATCCTTAACGATCTTGACAACAAAATAATCTCACCACTAGAAATAGGGAATACTTTCGCAAAATTTTATGAATCCCTTTATAATCTCTCACCAGACGCCTCACAACACCAGGCGACCATAGATGAAGCCAAAGAATATCTCACAACGATACAAACACCGATACTCACTGAGTCCCATAGAGACTCCCTAATGAACCCCATAACCAAGGAAGAGATAGAGCACGTAATCAAACATTTGCCAGCCCACAAATCGCCAGGCCCAGACGCTCTACCAAACAACTACTATAAAACCTTCAGATCGACCTTTGCTTTTCATTTTTACACACATACATTGCTGTACAGGGAAAATTACTATTTAAATCAAACCAGTTAAGGCATAGTTAGATTATACTACAAGACTTTTTCAACAATTCGCATCACAGTTCCTATCACGCCCAAGAAAAATATTTTTAAAATTATTTTCTGGACAATACAACAGCCAACTATTAAGAAAATGAAGACGTTTGTTAATATTTTACATTTCCCCTTGTTCTTTAATCCTTTCATTGCTCCTTCCTGTCCAACATACTTTTTACTGTAATCAATACTGTATCTCCAGAGATTAGTAGTTATGTCGTTAGCACTTTCTAAGGCATTCGTGAAAGAAATGCATTTCTTAAATGGGTCTTTAAAAAGGAAAGATTTGTATATAATAGTATTCCATTAGTGATTCATAAGTGGGCTAGATCTAGCTAGGTATCTGATTATCATAATTTATTCATATATCCCAAGAAAGCCCATGGTGCTTGATAGATTCATATACAAACTGATACAGTAGGTTTTGAAATATGATTTTAATAGTTGGTTGCTATGGTGACCTACTCCCCTTGTAAGCTATTAAAACGTTTTGGAACGGTTTGACTTTTTACCTACGTTTCACCGGCACTACCTCCTGTCTCCTCTACTAACAGCATAAGCTTCCATTAGCTCTCCTGAGTTAAACCTTGCACTACAGAATATAGTGCAGGAGAGCTACAAAACTTGTGAAATAACAAGGTGGAGCACCATGTACATGTTCAGCTTCCACTCTCCCCAGATGTTGATCCACCAGGTTTTTGTAATTACTAGGATGTGGTGTTACCACCTGTTGTAAGGAAAAAAAACAGAAATGCAAAAAAAGAAAATAGAGCCTGAACATTTCAAGAATCAACTCCAGAAAACTATCTTACCTTGTTGTTGATACAAACATAGTTTTTTTATTTTTATTCAGTTTGCCACTTGTTGACATATCTGTTACTTTAGTGGTATATAAATTAATCAGTACATGAATCAATACATAAATACCATCTGTCTGTAAAGTGCTTGAATTCATAATGAGTTGCAATACATGAAGTGAGATTTTTGTTTCAGTAAATCATTTTTTTATTGACAATTTTTAGTGTACAATGTTAAGAAAGATCGTGGCAAACCATGACTTGTCACAATCGTTTTGTATAAAGATAAAAATCTAGCTATATGTAATTACAGCCAGAATATAAATGAAATAAATAAATTAAGATACAGACAAAATAACAAGACATGCGTATGCACAATGTAGGACAATTTGGCAGGTTATACAGTCAGCATAGTATCTCAGCGGTATTAATGATCGTTATCTATGTGGTTGTTGTCTTCTTTAACTACAAAAGGTGATAAAAGGAGCAGATGAACTGAGATTTCTACAGCCAGGAATCGTCCAACAAGAATAATCTACACAGAGTCTCTGCTACATCAATAGACATGCTGAAAGCAATAAAACTATGTATGGGTAGGGAGACGGAACCTAGCATCCAGGCGGTGCGGACGTGCCAAGTCCAAGCTCCTGCACAAAGCACTAGATTTCGGGGGTAAATACCACAACACCTGGCGCAAATCCACCCGAGAGGGGCATAGTCGTGTGGGGGACACCCGGGCACATCTTCGGATACCCATATCACTAGACTGCCTGCCCGGGAACCCCATCTACGGAAATCGAGGCCTACAGGACAGAGAGAAAGGGAGAGACAGCTGCTCTCCTCTCCCCCTGCCTGCCACAAAACCACCTCGACCCTCGAATCTCCTACCCCACCCCCGGGACCGGCGGGGGATATCCCGGTCCTCGCTGTGTGCCAGGAGCGACACATTTATATTGATTGCCACGAAGCAGACATGCACCAGGGCCGGTGACACATGAGGCATGTACAAGATGGCGGCTGAGTACACACCACAACAGCAGTTCCATCCCCAAAAGCAAGGTACAGACAGCAGCACAGACAGCGGCACCAACCTCACGAGGCGCATTGATGAGCTGTTCGCCAAATTCCGTGAGAAGCTGCAACTCTGAGCTCAGAATGCAAAGGCAATACAGCAAACCCCCAGGAGAGCAGGTGAGAGGGGCTACGCGCAGCCGATAGAAAGGAGGACACCCTTAGGCACGGCACTGGATCACCCACGAACACTCATCCACCATGGCCCACTACAGACATCCGACGACTCACCCCTACAGCCTTACCGGCATCCAGAGTCCAGTGAGAAGACACGCTCCTCGGGGAATCAGAACCCGATACCGAGCCGCAACCCCCCACGACTGGCAGTTGCCGACACTCCCACTTGACGCCATAATGGACAGAAGAATCAGAAATGCCAAGCACCTGCACAGTATCACAGATGTCTCCAAGACGGACCTGAAACTTCAGCCACAAGTCAAGAAGAAGGGTACAAAATGAACTGTCCTTTAATGGGTGCACACAGCTTTTATGCAAGTCCCCATGCAAGGGGACAGCCCTCAGGGAGGGACAAACAATAACCAATCATAAACAGTAAAATGTTAACACACACCTACAATTCCCTCCCCTAGCCCAGGAGATAATTTAGTCTGATAAAATAGTAACTTAATTATCTCTGGGCTGAAAAATCACTTTTTCCCCAACTTTCAGAACACCCCTTTATACTGGGGGTATCCCCATAAATTATGTGTCCCCTGATAGCCCTGATCTGGGTGACCAACATATTCGAATTTCACCCAGATCGGTTCAGGGGTTCGCAAATTTTATGGAAGTCTTGTGTGACCGGCTCACCCTGGGCTGCATGCCCAAAACAGTTCCACGAATTTGGTGGGTTTTGCCGGTCACTTTCGAAAAACATAAAAACGAAGAAAAGTACCGAATGGATCCCTCTGGCTCCTAGCAGTGTTCGTGCCCCTCTGTCGAATGCACCAAAGTACCGAATAGCGCTCTTCTAGCTATTCGGTAAATAGAGTTCCAGCGTTCGTCTGTTTGGGACCGGTGTTCGGGAAGTCGAGTGTCTGTAAAACAGTTCCATGCACTCGACGACCAGGTCCCGCTGCCTTTGTTCGCATGAACAAAGATGGCCGCGGTTTTCTCTGCCACGTGGCGTTCGACTAACGAATGCTGGGCGCACAGACAGAGGTAGCAATTTCACCTAAACCTTTGATGTTTAATGAGCCAGAGGGTGGTCCCGGTTCGGTAGTTTCATCTACCGAATGCATTAGGCAGTACATAGAGAATAAAAGGGAATGCAAACTGTAAATCACATAGGGAATAGGGGGGTTTCTTCACAACCTCCATGTCTGACAAAGCGAACACCACATAACCACACATATACTCAAAATAACTAATGCAGAAGAAAGATAGCACAACTTACAGATTAACATGATGTGCGGTGCCTTAGGCAGAAGATAATATAATGTTACGTGACAGTATAATACTAGCCATACAATTTACACCGCTGAGGGTTCACGGCATATCTGCCCTGCAAGCACTACTAGTACTGCGCATTACACTGCTAGACCTGTTTAAATTGTTTAAAATGAGTTTGAGTTGTTTAAAATGATCTTATTTAGTCTTTTCATGCCAACCATAGCCTGTATTGTTCAGCCTGTATGACCTTATATAATAATTGGATTTACATAGCTAATTGGATGAAGCGACTTACTCTAACCTATAAAACGAAGCAGTCCCTCATGGGAGGATATATAATGTTGTTAACACTGTAATCTTGCGTCTATTATCAGATATATATGACTTCTTTTCTTCAGTAATGCTCACTCAATACTTCAATAAAACAAAGAATTACAAAAAAAAAACTATGTATGGGTAAAATAAATAAATGATTTCAGCATTTCTGAAAAAAAAATTTTTAGAGTAATTGATAAAAAATAAATACAATACCAATACTATTTTCAAAATGGATATTACCCCATTTTATTCCCTAAAATGCAATTAGGGGCAATTGCTATGGTAATTGCACATATTAGTTAACACAAAAAAAAACTGCTTAATTTAAGTGTCTTTTTTGATAGCATGGCAATTTTGGCCTTGAATTTAAAATATTAAAAATTGAAAACATTTGTTAAATAGTCAATATTATACCATATCCTATTTACGGACATAGAAAACCCCCGATATTAAGACTGGCAACGATTCAATGAATTTGTAGATCTACAACACCTTTTATCTTGTCCTAGGGTGTTACTGATTTTGAATGACATAATACATTTTGATAACTGTATTTATTTATGTGCTACTTGTGTTAACCTGACATTCTGATTTTTTTTTTTAATTCTAAATAATGTGTATTTGCTTTATCTCCATTGTAATCCTTCAGTGGTTAGGATTTTTTTTATTTTTTTTAAATTGCACATGTGATACGCCCTTAGTCACACTATCCAACTCTCCCAACACTGGATGTATTTAAATTTACTCCTACATTTTTATTCACTAAATTGTAAATTTTGTTTTTTTATATATATATTTTAAATACACTATTTTGGTTTTAGGCTTGAAAGTCACTTGCATTTCTTACAGTTTACACTTATGTTAATACTGTTCTAGACACACAGCCACAGTAGATCTAGAAAATGCTGTGCCATGTGATATCACAGCTTTTGTAAAAAATGCAAAGTTGTGCATGTCTGGAGTACAGCAGTGCATACTACAATGTATTTTACAAATCCACACATTCATTCATTTACATTTTCAGATATGGTATTTACTAGCTAGCTATCCATTCATTTACTACCAATGGAGAAATCAAGCACTGCTGCTTGACACGCCTTACTCTGTATGGTTTCCATGGCAATAAGGTTTAGAATGATTTCTCTCACTGTAACACCAAGCTCTGTAGCAGCCCATTATCACAGCTATGCTTACTGGATTATATTAGTTAATATCGCAAAACTGGGGATAAACAACAACAACAAAAAAATCTATTCCATTTTACACATAATGCATTAGCAATAGCATTATTCTGTAAAACTCACTAATACATAAATAAATAGAAATGCCTATAAATAATTAGGGCAAATGCATAAATGGACAAAGAGAGACACTTTAATTAAAGGGGTTTTAGTGAGAGTGTTGCAGGGATAGTGCTAAAAAAATGTAGGTGACATTACTAATACATGATGCAACTAAAATGTAATTCTGAGTGAGAACAATGTATCTTATTAACACAGACTAATTTATAAACACATTACTGTGAGAATTATTTCTGTGGAACTCTGTTATACAGACACACCAACAATATGGATCTCTAGAAGAGGGGCATTAGGATAGAACAGAGGGAGAGAAGAATCTATGCCCAAAATAAGGACTGTCCTTAATTAGGGACACTTGGAAGATATGTAGTTCATTCTATCTCCAATATTTTTTTTTCTCATGATAGACCACCAAAATATGTGACAATATTAGACTATTTGTTGATATTTATTGTCATCCCTGTTTTTGTCAGTATTTTGGTTTATTCTGGTTCAATATGTGACTATTTTTGACATAGGAATATGGTGTTATATTTTAATAAATTTCAAACCTATTATTCGAAGAAGATCATATTTTGCACTCTCATCCAAGGGATAATGGGGGATTTGTGTAAGACACTATTGTTGAATTATATGAGAGACTCATTAGCTAATTTATCTGTCCAACCTTGGAAGGCAGTGATTGGCTATAAGCGTTGGATAATTTTCTCCCAATTTTTGCAGCCTGTAATTTGAATCTAAGGTTGGATGGCTTTAAAGGATAAAGCAAAAGTTAATTTTGCACATTTATCTAAGTGGATGCTAAGGTGTAAGGCATCAGGTGCTGGGGAGATACTAATTTTTGCAACCTGTCCAAAAATGGTTTAAAAGAAAATGTATAGATTTATACCATTATGACCATTACTACTAGTTTTAGGGGTTATGGTGCTTGTAGTTTGTCTTTAAAGGGTTATTCCCCCCTTTTCCCCTTTTTCACTATTTTTTCACTTAATCCCTCTCCCCCTAGTGTTTAAAAAAAACAAAAACAAAACCCTATGGTAAAATGAGCATGATCTTATCTGGAATCCAGAGTCAGTTGCAGTTCTCTACAATGCTTTACACGCCACTTGTTGTCACACTGCATCACTGCCTCTCTCTCCAAAATCCGGTAAAATGCTTCTCATAGGGAAGCATTTCATTTCCCCAATCTCACATGCACACCTACGGTGCACTGGGTGACCAGCAGAAGGGGAGTGAACAGCACAGTGCTCCTCCAGACCATGGTAGAGGAACTTCTGTATCCTCTACCCAATCTGACAGGAAGCTACTTGGAGGAGAATCTCCACCAGCATCAGCGGCTCGGTCACGTTAATTGGAGTAGAGAGGTTAGCTGGCATGGGGGTATATGCATAAGGGGTATTTGGGTGGAGATGCATACATACCTAAGGGTTGGAAGAGGGACACACAGAGCACCTGGGGGGAAGAGTGGCACACATAGCTAAGTAGGGGGGAGAGAGGCACACAGAAGACCTTGGGTGGGAAAGGGAGGCGCACAGAGGGCTAAGGGGGGAAGAGGCATGCAGAACTAAGGGGGGAAGATGCACACAGAGGGCTGTGGAAAGAGAGGCACACAGAACTAAGCAAAGAGGGGAGACACACAGATGACCTGTGGTGGGAAGAGAGGCACATAGAAGGCTGAGGGGGGGAAGAAGCACACAAAGGGCTGAGGGTGGATGAGAGAGCTAAGGGGGGGGAGAGGCAGACAAAGGGCTGGGGGATCAAAGAGACAGACAGACAGACAGTGGGGGCATGAGGCAAATACATGCTTAGACACACACAAAGAGGCTGGGGGAGAAAGAGACCCACAAAGGTGCTGAGGGGGAAAAAGGGACTGGGAAAGGAAAAAAGAGACACACAAAGGGGTTGGTGGGATGACAAAGAAGCACACAGAGGGGCTGGGGAAGGAAAAAAAGAAACACACAAAGGGGCTGGGGGATAAAGAGACACAGAGATGCTGGGAGGAAAAAGAGACACACAAAGGGGATGGGGAAGGTGAAAAAGAGACACATAAGGGGTGGGAAACAAAGAGACACATAGATATGCATTGAAAAGAAAGAGACACAAAAAGTTGTCAATTTAAAAAAATAGCTGGTCTTGCCTAGGGCACAAAATGGTCTTGCACACACCCTGACACTCATCTTCTCATCCTGTCACACTCATCCCCTAACTTTTTCACAATCACCACCCCACCTCTCCAATACAGCCAGCACACACATATCACATACAGCCAGCATACACCACATTGCATACAGCCAGAAAATACCACATATCACATCACATACAGCCAGGGCCGGATTAACATAGGGGCTGATGGAGCTGCAGCTCCAAGCCCAGCCCATGGAATAGGCCCATTGATTTAAAAAAAAAATTATTATTATTTTTTTTTTTTTACATTTTGTTTTTCACACACTACTCTTAGGGATGCCACCTGGCTTTTATTTTATTGGCACAGCCAGTATTTGAGGCTGCCTGGCTGGTGCCAATATTGCAGTGATACTGGCAATACAAATGCTGGTATTTTTCTCAGTATAAACAAGAGATTACTATGCAATACCAGCACTGGCCAGTAGGGGTCGCTGTATGTGGAGACAGGCAGGGATAGGAAGTTCCAGCATATCCCTCCCTGCCTATCTATACTCACTGATCTGCAGGGGTGCAGCTATAGAGAGTCCAGACAGCAACTTCCACCCTGCAGAGACAGCCTACAGCTCAGGGAAGTAAGGGATGGGGGAAAGGCTGCAAGGAGACATACACTGAGACACTAAGGGACATTGGGAGACAGACACATAGGGACACAGTGTCCCCATGTCTCCCAGCCAGTGTCCCTGGTGTCTCAGTGCCCCCTAGTCTCACAGTGCCCCCAGTCTGCCAGTGTCTCACTGTCCCCATGTCTCCTAGTGCCTCCATGTCTCTCAGTGCCTCAAGTGTCACAATGTCCCCATGTCTCCAAGCTAGTGTCCCTAGTGTCTGTGGCCCTGGTGTCTCAGTGTCCCTATGTCTCCCAGTCCCCCCATGTCTCAATGTCTCCATGTCCCCCAGCCAGTGTCTCTAGTGTCTGTCCCTTGAGTCTGTGTGCCCATGTCTTCAAGTGTCCCCTATTTTCCCATTGTCCCCATGTGTCCCAGCCAGCGTCCCCTAGTCTCCCAGTGTCACTGGTGTCCCTAGGTCTCCCCGTGTCCCCAGGTCTCCTCGTCTTCCTAGTGTCGTAGTGACATGGGGACCCTGGGATACATGGGGACACAGGGAGACATGGGGCACTGAGACACTGATACATAGGAACACTGAGACCTGGAGTAATCGACACATTGGGGCACTGAGTCATGAGGGCACTGGGAGACATGGGGGCACTGGGAGGAATCCATCTATACAGCAGATTTAAACTATCAAAGTAGTTTTTTGGTGATTTTACAGCATTTTCTCTTATGTAACTCCTTGTGATTTACATCATGTGATGTCACCCATACATATTTAATTATGCAAATTAGTAAGGCCGGTATGTTTTTCCAGGAAAGGTGGCAACCCTAACTACTTTTCACATACTCTTACTTAAGTATGGAAACTTAAGAGGGATGTATGGGAACAAAACATGTGTGGACTGGCTGACAATGAATATAGTTAAAGGGACACTATAGTCACCAGAACAACCACAGCTTATTGAATTTGTTCTGGTGAGTAGAATCATTACCGTCAGGCTTTTTGCTGTAAACACGGTCTTTTCAGAGAAAATGCAGTCTTTACATTACAGCCTAGTGATAACTTCATTGGCCACTCCTTAGATGGCTGTTAGAGATCCTTCCTGGGTCATGGCTGTCTAAAATGCATCCAAACATTCAGTGTCTCTTCCCTCTGCATGCAGACACTGAACTTTCCTCATAGAGATTCATTAATTCAATTCATCTCTATAAGGAGATGCTGATTGGCCAGGGCTGTGTTTTAATCATGCTGGCTCTGACCCTGATCTGCCTCTTTGTCAGTGTCAGCCAATCCTATGGGGAAGAACTGTGATTGGATCAGGCCACCACTTCTAATGATGTCAGCAGACTGCTTGTTTTTATGAGTCTAACAGCATGCAGAGTTACAGCTTCAGGCTTGAATATAGTAAGATTGTGCTATATTTATGGAGGCATGAGGGGCCCAGAGGGGCCCAGAGGGGCTAGATGGTAGTGTTAACACTATAGGGTCATGAATTCATGTTTGTGTATCTGACCCTATAGCGACCCTTTCTTCTACACTCACTACATACAGCTTTACTCTGTCCCAGACTATATACCAGGAGCTTCTGCCTGCTAGTAAGAAGGTAAGGAGACAAGTGGACCAGCGAGTGCTAGGGGACAGTCCTTAGAAAGCGTTGAGTGAGCGCATCATTATATGCATTTATGCCAAGCTCAGGGTGCTGTCTGCATGGTATGCCCTTAGTTGGCCAGCTGCATGATTGGCAGGCAGCCTGACATGCATTCATGCCAGGCTGGCCTTATAATTCTTTGGGCAGACATGTCCTCTTTTTGGGCATGTTCGCCCCTTTTGGCAGGTTACGTGATTTGTGTCAGTTGCACACCCTTTCACCTTCCTGCTTGACTGGACACTGCTTTTAAGGGGTTATGGATTTACTTGAAAGATGAAAACATAAATTAGAGAGAGATTAGCCTAGGGTATGTGTTTTCTTATAGCTGCTGCTTTCTATCTCTCCAGCACCATCTCCATCAGATACATGACGCTTGGGAGTGTTTTACTGTTTTTGGTCGATATGATTCTGTAATTAGGACCGTCATAATTGTCAGCACCAGGCCCACTGGGCTCTTAATCTGGCCCTGCATACAGCCAGCACACACCACACATCACATCACATTACATACAGCCAGCACACACACACATTACACACAGCTTGTATTTTGTAAACTGATTTTATACTGAAGTTACCTAAAAGAAGGGTGACAGATGTTTGGACAGAGGGCGAGGGATTTGCCATGCTTGCCATAGGCGCTATTTTCAGTAGATACGCCGCTGTGTAGCGTGTGTTGTGTGCTGACTTTATGTAGTAAGTGTGTGTGCGTTTATTGTGTGCTTGCTGTGTGTAGTATGTGTCTGCATTGTGTGCTGGCTGTGTGGAATATGTGTGCTGTGTGTAGTAGGGATTTGTGTGATGCGTGATGGTTATTTGTTGTGTGTGTTTGTGTATAATGGTTATCTATGCTTTGTCCCCCTCCTGCTTAACCTTCTGCAGGACTGCAGATAGGGGGATATGATTCCTGGTGCTCCAGCAGGAATGAAATATCCCTATCAGACTGTGTTGGTTAATTCTCTGCCTGGTGGTCCATGGGGGGAGAGGGTGTTAACTTTTCCTGATGGTCTATGGGGGCAGAGGGTGTTAACTTTTCCTGGTGGACCAGTGGTCAAGCTTGTTGCCTGCTCATCCATTGGGTACAGACCTCAGTAATTGGTCCCTCGTGGTCCGGCACTCAGTGAGTCAGAGCATAGCTGTCGGGATTCCTGGAGGCTGTGCTCTGACTCATTAATAAGCACCACACCGCGAGGGAGCAATAACTAAGATCTGTACCCCATGGATGTGTTAACCTCCTTCTCCTGTCCCTATCCCTGTCCTCATCGTACCAGCGCATTGTGATATTCTCAGCCATGGAGGCAGAGCTTCAATACGAAGAAGTGTGGTAGGAGGGAGAAAAGATAAGCAAAATACTTTTTTACTCCATGTAGGTGGGATCCGGGGACCGAAACGGTCAACAGGGCACTATAGCGTTAGGAACACATATTTGTATTCCTATGTTATAGTGTCCCTTTACGCTATGCCATTTAAAAAAAATGCCAAAGATTACGCTCCCTGTAAGGTAAAATAAGGTGAACTTAAAAAAACAAACAAAAATATGGAGTAATAGAAGTATTTGTTTAAAAAACAGTGCATGCAAAGTGACTGCACTGCATCACAGTTAACTTGTAGCCAGAAGCACATGCAACATATTGTTTAAAATATGAACCCTTCAACTTTGAATCTTTTACGCTTGATTGTGTCTGTTTAATGAGAGAATGAAAAATGTATTGTTCTTTTTACGACGCACTGCTGGCATCTTCAGAAGAAAAAGAAGTCCAAATTGGAGAAGATCCATCAAATTTGGCCTTTCTTGCAACAAAGACTCCCCCGAGACTTTCCAAATACATTATAAGTCTTAGGGTATTTTTATCTTGGAGAAGATCCCAATCATTTCAAATAAAGTTTGGTAGAGTGTATAATACACAGATACACTACTGTATATCAGTTATAGTCTAAAAGCCATGGAAGCTTGGGTCCGCATGTTTTTCAACATATTGCCTGGGTAACTCAGGACAGGGTGAGTGTTGGGCCTGAGAGGGCATGGCCAGTTATGGATGGCCAAAATGGATGGATCTGCCTTTAAATAGGGTAGTCTCACCTGAAAATCAAGTCCAAAACAACTGGCAGGCTTGCCCACTGACAGTTTGCCTGTCCGGCCCCCAGCCTTCAAGGCCATGCCTGGAGCGCTGTTGAAGCATTCCCTCCATGGTTCTAGTGCCCTCTTCACTGTTTGAGCATGTCTAATGATGCTCGGGACAGTTCCCAAGATGCGGGACACAAAGGACCTAAAGCAGGATGTCCCAGGAAAATCGTGATAGTATATTATATGTCTTTGTAGAGATGAAAACCAACCAACTTAAAGGAACACTATAGGGTCAGGAACACAAACATGTATTCCTGTCCCTATAGTGTTAAAATCACTATCTAGCCCCCTTGCCCTCTAAATATAGTAAAATCTTACTTTTATTCCAGTCTGCTGCTGCTGGCTATGCTCCTGATCTGCCTGCTTGACTAACATCATCAGAAGTGATGTTCTGAGCCAATCACACATTGCACACACTGTGCAGTACTGCCTCAGGAAACACCTCTAGCTGCCATCTGAGGAGTGGCCAGTGGAGGGATCCCTAGCCTGTATTGTAAGCACTTCCCTTTTTTCTGTGTTTACTGCACAAAGCCTGAAGGGACTGATTATACTCACCAGACCACATACAATAAGCTGCAGTTGCTCTGGTGGCTACAGTGCCCTTTAAACAATATGCTATGTTTTTGCTATTGCTTAAACTGAAAATATATTATCTTAACAGCCACAACATCATGATTTTATCATGACCCACACTTTTATCTCCCACAAGACTTTCTGAGGTGTATCCATCCCCCTTTCCCTTCTCTATACTCGCCTATCTACCGTATTTAGTTTAGCCAAGCTGTGGAGAAATGTTTGGCTTTTGAATAGTTTAGTGAATAAACCCCTGATAATATATTTCTAAAATTGTTATTTACTCTTCCAATAGGCTTGAAGACTATATAATACATGTTTTAATTTTTTCCATATGTGATAATAACAGTTTGTTTTTTAAAAAATATTTATGGACAAACAGGATTAGTAATGCAATAAAAGTTTAAATGGAATACACTGCTACTATGAAGTCTATCATTTTGTGACTCATTGTTCCAGACACTGTCACATACCTCCCCCTGGCAAAAAAAAATGATTTTATAATTATAGAATCTTTATTAAATACTCATTTTGACTGTGTTGGAATTTCACTGAAATGGCGAGGTTACCGTTGAGTTTTTTGCAAATTCTGCAAAGTTCCCAGACAGTGACAATGACACTTTAAGCTAACAGCTTTCATAAGTATAAAGCTGGTAACTGCACTACAAATCCTTAAAACTCCAGCTCCTAGCAGATGGACGGACGGACACATGGGAAGACAGATATTAACATCAACTTCCATGTATTCTTTCTGAACTTTGCTAATTGGATATAGCATTTCACTAGTCCTAATAGAATGACATTGTTAAAGAACCTTAGCACTAATTGTGCTTCCAGCTCTAATGTTTTAAATAGAATTGTCCTATTGTTCAAACACAGGAGATGGCAAAGAAAACAGTTTCTTAAAAAGCAGAAAAGTGACCACCAGGGTAGGATAAAATATGACAGTACACCATGTAAAGACTGTATTTGCGTCACATAAATAATGCATTATGACTATTTTCTGTGTATGGTGGACTGTAAGAAAAAGAAATGAGTATAGGGAGTACAGGTTTAACTAGGGCATCTTTATTTACACAGGCCTTTGTGTAAATTTTATTAGCTTACTTTTCATGTAAACAAAACTCAAGGGGGGGGTAGCCAAGCAGCAAAACCGGGCAGACGCATGCTTGATGGGCTCTTAGATTGTTAGCCCTAAAACAGTGATTTCTAGCTGCAATTCAACCTGAAAAATGGAGGATTGTTGCTCCTACCTGCCATGGGTCGCAAGACCAAAAAACGAGGGCAGATAGACCCAAGGAGGGCAGAAATATTGAAGAATTTCTTTGTCGAGCGCTTGGTGCTTATGGGCACATTAATAACATTTCCACCATTATTGCATACCATTTTCAAAAGTAGGCAACCCAGAGTGTTCCAAATTGATTATTTTGAGATGTTTGGTCTAGCACTTTGTCACAAATACAGGGTCAATATGACGGTTCAACTTCTATTTGTGTTTTTTCACACACATGAATTCCATTTGCACAATATATTTCATAATCCTGAAAAGAGTTAGTGCAATAAAACCTCAATATGTTTTATTTAACATTGACTCTTGAATATAACAGTGCCCCCATGTGCCAGTTTTTCAGGTTTTTTTGGGGAAGTCACATGGCTTAACATATTAGAAGCCCTTTTCAACTCGGAAATCTGTGAAAGTCATATTCTGGACCTGTGTTACCTTTGCGTTACCTTTCTGCAATTACACCATTATGGCATGCCATTTTCAAAAGTAGGCAACCAAGAGTATCCAAATGGCATATTTTGAGCTGTTTGGTCTAGCCACTTCATTACAGATGCAGGCCCCATTTAGTGGTTGTCCATTTATTTGTAAATTTCACACATGAATTCCATTTTTAATGCAGCATTTTTAGTGTGTCTAGTGGCTGTAATACTGAGCCACTTGAGCTGGACTTAACCCTGCAATGTAAACATTGCAATTTCTAAAAACAAAAGAAACGCTATGTTTTACATTGCAGGGTTATAAGGATAGACCCTGCACATATATGACCACTTCATTGGCATGACTATAGTGTACCTCTAAAGTTGAAAGTCACTTTTAATTCTCACTTCAATTATTAATTGTTAAGAGCATAAACCCCACACAGATTATAATATAGGAAGATGTGAAATAAGAGAAATGCTTTGCAAACATGATCATTATTCAAACTGTTAACCATACGTTTGTCTCTCAATAAAATTTTACTTATTCTGCTATCGGGCTGATGGCATCTATATTACGCTAATACTTGGTTCCTGGCAATTCCAGGAGGTCATAATCATGAGACATTGTCACATGAAAATACATTTTTTAAATTTGAATCTAGTGCACCCATTTTGTTTCTTGAATTTGTGCTGAAAACTGCAGTGGATGCAGCGCCACCTCGTGTCAGAAGGCTGCAATTGCGGCTGCAGAAAGGAAAGTGGGTGAGGCAATGGGGACTAGAAAGCTACTAGAGGGAAGGGAGGAGCCGAGATCAGCTCTCTCTATCGTTCTCTGTTTTCTGAGTCCCAGCTGGCACTGCTAAAAGGGATTTACTATTGTCCAAGGCAGCAAGGGGGAAAAAATCCTTCACCTGATCTGCTGATAAAGAAACAGTGAAAACCCCCATAGACAGCAAGGGACCAGAGTCCAGAGCAGAGGGACATTGGATTGGAAAGGAAATTCTCAGAATGTCTTACCAGGGGAAGAAGAACATTCCCAGGATAACAGTGAGTCTGCCCATCTCTGTCTTCCTTAAAATGGATCATTTGCAAAATGGTGTTCACATGCAGGTTTCCCATTAAATGCACCTTACTAGGATATGTTTCTATGTATCACTGCACTGAAACATTCCACGTTCTATTGCATTGTCATGATTCCTCTAGCATGTCTGATACATGTTTCCATGACGATCCTGGTTAGATCAGGCGACCTAGTTTGGTGTTAGACCCCCCCTGCGTTTTTTTTTTTGCTCACATTTCCTAATTTTGTGTTTATAATTCCTCTAACCAGACTTTCACTCCTTGGGAGCAGAGACGAATTTATTACACTGTCCCCTGCATTTATCAGCTTTCTAAGGATTAGCCATAAGAAGGTGAAATTGACCTGACTTTATTAGATCAGCATAAAGGGCTGGGATACATCTAGATACATCTTTATAAACCGATGCTGGGGATGGGCTGATGGTCTGTATGTGACTGGCAGGTGGATAAGCTCCACTGCAAAGTGACATTAATCTATTTAAAGAACATTGTTTATTTCTATTTAGTTATACAGGCATATTCTATAGAAGGGATGCATGGGTAGATATACACTGACCTATATACTAACCTATATACATTAACATAAATTGTGTACAACTATGTACTTGCTTGTCATGGATGTATGGGGAAATATAAGCAAAAAAAAAAAAAAACACGACTGATGGACATATGTGCTTGCTCCTTTAATAATTCATGTATATTTCAGTATCTATGTATGTGTACATATATTTGTGCACATATGCACACACACACACACACACACACATATAGATACACACATATGGGTACATGTGTGTCTTTTAGAATTATACATTGTCACATACATAGATGTATGTAGGGGAAATGTATGGAAAAAACATGTCTGACGTACACATGTGGACATATGTGTTTGCTCCTTTAATAATGCATTTAGATTTCAGCATGTATGTATATGTACATATATTTGTGCATGTATGTATACACACACATATAGATACACACATATCGGTAGATGTGTGCCTTTTAGAATGATACATTGTCACATATATGAGTGTATGTGTCTGATTTATTTAAATACACAGGATCCACAGAGATGTATTTCATTACATACATGTTCATGCACATCCATCATATTCCATACGTGACACAGTAACAATGCATCTATGGTCCTAGGGTTTATAGGATCTAAGATATGTCAGATTTACATCTGTCATATTTTATCTTAGGGGTGGTCCTAGCCGCACCACCCAAGAATAAATGGCCACGACTTCCATGTTTTTATAGATGCTTCATCCCCATCCTGTACTTAAGATTTAAGATGTCCTTATCACTTATAAAGGTTTGTGATTTATCACAGGTGCAATGCAACGATCTGCAGCCTGATGCTTGGTTTCCTTGTCTTCTATGGAAGGCAGGCGGGCCGGCCCTTCATGCATGTCAGATGCAAGACGTGCAGCTGTGCTTTGTCTCTGCTGAATTTAATTAGACCTTTTGTGGGGTAAAGGGTGGGGGATGCTCTGGGAGTGGGAAAGGTGGCAACTCCATCTTTACAAAGCAGACAAAGGGAACTTGGTATGACATGCAAGGGATTATATATATATATATATATATATATAAAAATTGTGATACAAGATAGAGAGATATATAGATAGATTTAATTCTTACTTGGTGTTATCATTTAGGTTATCACGGTCTTGGATTAAGAGGTGGGAGGTGGACCAGATTTACAAAACCCTCAATTAACACGAGAAGCTTCTTCCCTGTATAACTCCTGAATCTAAAAATAATTTAATCACGTGTTATTCTATTCTACTATATCATTTACTAAAGAGCTATGACACTGCTTGCAAATCACATTCTTTTTAACAGTTTTCTAAAGATCTGGATTATATACATCATTTCTGAAGATTCAATACATTTTTTTCTCACAAAAGCCAAAAATATATTTCTACCTCATCTGCAGTGATGGCTCATATAATCTATTCCCAACTCAATGCAGCCATCTCTGCAGGTCAATACTCCACACAGATACAGTATAGCACGGTTGTATTAGCAATATCCTTTGGTATGTACGTCTGTGCATCTGAAGATGAAAATGTATTTTTCTGAAGATTTGCACAAGTGAAGCGAGTAGCAAGCAGGTGCAGTAATCCGAAAGCAATCTCCCATTACAGTGTCACCACCGTCTTCTGCATTATTTTATCTTTTTACAAATGCAGGCAGTATAAGCACAAAGAGTCTGAGGGCGTGCTCAGGATATCCTCCTCAGTTTGAGTAAACAATGAACGCATGCATCAAGATAGGAGCAAATTGGATTACAATTACAACAAGATACAGTTCACTAATCATCAAATACAATCATCATGATATAGCAGTAGTGACTTGCTTGTGTCTCTAGCAATTAATTCCCTTAATCAGAGAGTAAACCCAGAGACAGAATTCCTGCGTCCTACCTGTAGCCATCAATGCAGGTTATTCATTAAACTGGGAGCCATCTTAGGTTTTAGTAAAAAATGTTTAATTTGGTTTGCGAGTGATCGGTGAAGGAATGGGACATTTTAGGCCTAAAATAGTCTATTTGGATAAATTCTCCAATTCTCCAGTTCACCTATTTTTTCCAGCTCAAAGTAAAATTGTCAAATCATTTGTTAAATATTCATAATTGTGCTGAATAAACCTTGAATTGCTCTAATTATTTCATCATTCTTCATAAACCCTTTAGTGACCAGTGGCACATTATGGATGCCTGGTTCTTAAGGGATTAATTGCGTACTGTATAATACACACGCACACGCACACTCACGTTCTAAGGTTTCATAGACATTGCTGTATAATTTACATTAATCTTTCTTTTTTTTTTTATCCAAAATAAATCTTTGTTCTGGTGCATAAATAGGACATATCCATCCTTTTCTGTGTATTCATGTGCTTTGGAAGAAGATCACATTAAATAATTGTACTCTCCAGGTATAGTCATACGTGCAGTTACATAATCCACAATATAGCTTTGTAGATTTTTAACAATACCACCCTCAGACCCAGTGGTTTGTCTGTTGGAGGCAGAGGTGATAATTTTACTGTATGACTGTTAGGAAAACACTGTTGCTAAGAGATATTTGCTTTGGAAGGTACCTTCCAATCTGGAGAATGTGCCACGCCCTACATGGCATTCCCATGCCAGCGAGACGTTATTACGTTATTTTACACTCTCTCTCTTCTTCTCTTTCTTCAGATGAATGTTTAGCACAATCGTAGTATGCAGCTTAATTACATGGAAATTATATTATTAATGAATAGTCCTTATGTTCTATTATACTCATTCTGTTTAGGATTCAGTATAGGTGATTCAAAGCTCAGAAATAAGGCACGCCATTGTGCAGTGGCTCCTAGAGTGTTATTTGCTGAGGGGACAGTTCACTTCAATTTAGGCCAAAATTGTCAATTTGGAGATTGATTCCAACTCAGCTGTTTTCTCCCAAATGGATGCTGTAGGCATACATTGATTTTAGTAGAGTTTTTTTTATTTTTTATTTACATTATTTTTTTAAAAATAGGTTTAGTATCATTTCATATCATTCTGTCCCTCACTCCTCTCAACCTGTTTTTATTTGCCTGTTTGTGCCAGTTGCACAGCAAGGGTCTTTAGGAGTTTTAGTTCATCTGGCAGCATTCTGCTTAAAGCTCTGTAGAACCTGCAATTAGCTTAATTTGATTAAAAAATACCCATAAATTAAGCAATCTACTACTGGCTTCTGTTACCTTCAGTTGTTTTTTGTTTGTTTGTTTTTTTGTTTTTTGTTTTTCATTTTATAAATTAAGCTAATGCAGGTTGTACTATTATCGACAGAATGCTATGAGCTAAACATTAAATCAATTACTTAACTAATGTACCCATAAAACTTACTATACAGAGTTTTATGGGATATGCATGATATACTGAGATTGGCCTTGTCACTTCCTGATTTGCTGAGAGTGCCTTGTACAAACTGTTATTCCTGGGTTTTATAGCAAATGTGGGACTTGGTTTTATTTTAAATCAGGGATGCCCAAAAGGTGGATCCCCAAATGCTGTAGAACTACAACTCCCTTGATGCTTTGCATGCCTTTATAATGACAAAGCATCATGGAAGCTGTTGTTTTAAAACATGGGAACCCCTGTTTTAAATGTATTTGTTGAATGTTTGTATTGTATAATCTGTATAAACCAATTAAAGAGGTTTGGATAAATTTCAGCCCGGATTTTCCCTTTGACTCGATGTAAACTCACCGCAATCACTATTTACAGAATTTACACTAGGTGAATTAAGATAATTCGGAATTTAAATTTTAATATAGTATAACAAATTTTGGGGGGAAAATATGCATTTGTGAGTATTTGGTTTTGCAATTTTTGGCTCCCAAATTTGTCTATCTGATTCCTAAAACATGTTTGACAACCCTTTGACTTATTGTCTTTTGGGGCCTAACAATACCTGATTGTATTCTCCACTGTGTTCTGTGTTTTGTGTTTTTTTATACATAAAAATACAAAGAGACTTTTTTTAACTAAAAAAATATTTCTGAACTTTTACCCAATATCAACTATAAAAACATACAACTTAATCGGAAGATAGGTGCCAGAAATTGTACTTGTCAATATGTAGGTCGAAGCCCCTCATGTTAAACCTTTTACACATTCTCTTTGTTGTTTGCTGTAAAAAGGCAACAACCATTTTGAAAAAAGCAGCTTCAAATTGTGCCCAGAAATGGGAAAAATTTATTCAAAATCCAAACTGGAAAATGTATAGATTTTTCTATTATTACCTTTGCTTAGTCAACAGTTAAACACAAGCTCAATATTTTTTATTTGTTGACACGTACAGGCATCATCCTAAGGGCTGTGTGGCAACCCATCACCATGCCTGATCGATAATCAACAATGAAAACATATAATTTTGGAGAAAATCTATTTCTTCCTTCTGAATTATCCATGCAGTTATGTAATGACACAGTGTTTCATGTGAAATTAACCGTTACTTATATGGCTACTTTGGGGTTTCAGTTAAATGCATTACCTAGATTTATTTTATTCTATATTATAAATGGGTAGGACTATATGTGTATATATATATATTTATATAAACTCAAACTCACAATATATCAGAAACCTACGGGTAGCAATATTAAATAATGCTAAACATTAACAGTGACTTAGTCAAAACAATATCCATTTGATTTAAACTTGAGATAATGCTTTTAAATCCAGTAGATACATAGGTAAAAAGTGGGGTAATTGTAAAAATGTGAAAGAATATATAGTGTGATACTATACATCAATAATTAACATGATGTTAAATAATCGAACAGGTTTCTCCAGAGGAAGACTTGCTGTGAAAAACCTCTATATCAATAGTGTATTTTACTGTGTATATGTCTACAAATTTTCTATTTTATTAATATATTGTTATGGAAAAACATTTTAAAGAATTATGTAATATGGAGACTATGGACGACTGTAGCAGGCTGCAGTCATGGAAACCCAATTTTGGGATCAATCATTTTATCCTGCCTTCAAACACAACAGAAGCCATACATCTGTGATTGGTCTATCCAAAACTATCAGGAGAAATGGTTTGTCTCCAGAGAAACCGGCAGGTCTCCTGACATTTCTTGTTGTGGTTCAAAGATAGTAGTTAATTGTATGAAGGATTAGCCAAATCCCTGCTGTATAATTTCCATTTTTTTTCCCCATAGTAAACTGGGTGTATATTTTAGATCAGGTGGTCATTATAGTGGCTATTTTATATTGACCAGATGGTCATTATTAAATTATAATGCATTAAAAAGCAATGCATTTAGAATGTATTTAGAATCCATTCGCTGCCCTAGTAGAATGTAGATTCTTTAATGAGCTTTCACTAAACCCGGAAATATGTCAGACAATTATGCTCATTTATCTTTATTGGTGAATTTATCACATAAACATTGCTTTATGAAGACAACAAGGGTTTTTAGGTGTTGTAGTTTTATTATCTGCTTTATAGTGTAGCTCACAATTAAACTACAAATCCCAGAGACCGGAGCCATATGTATTTGTATAGAAGTATTTTTCAGGAAAAAACCCACAATACTGGTGGTTTAGCAGAAAGAGTGAGTTCAAAAAGCTAAATTATTATTATTAAAAAAGAGGAATATTTAAAAAAAAAAAAAAGAGAATACATAACTAAACAAACCAGTGACAGCTGGTGAAGTTTAAAGATGGTGGGCCACTGACTCCCACCCCCCGCTGACCTTTTGGGTTCTTCCCACTTAACACCATGGGATGGGATGCCTTGTTTGATACGGGCTGCATCTTCAGTCACGGGCTGCATCTCCAGTCATCAATAAAGAGGAGATTGGAAACTACAGATGTAATCATGACAGATTGTGTGTTTTCTTTAACACACACATATCAATAGGCCTTACAGTGCCAATTGGCCTTACCATGCATGCCAATAGACTTGATTAAAAAATAAACAAAACAAAAACTATGTGGCCACTTCCCACCGGCCCCTATTGAGCCACGAGTGGTAGTCTGGAGTGACCTTTGAGGACATTGCTTGAGCAAACACACTGAAATGGGACACAATGTAATAACTATTTAAATTCCCATGTCCACCCCGTTACCAAGCATAAAGATGCATTTGAAGATCTGAAACAGCTGGGTGTGGCTGAATAATGCTTTTGTTTCAGGAGTCAGTAATTAGACATTTACTGTGACTCACTTTTAACAATTAGTAACTGTATCAGTCTTAAAAAATTTTTATACGCTTAGTTTACATCTTGAAATGATTTTAAACAGGTACAGTTCTTGCCACAAGGCAGGGTCACAATAAGGGCAAGAAGGAAAAACAGGAATAATGAGCATGGTAATTGTGACTGGGCTAAAATATTAAAAAATACAAAATGCCTCAATGGGCAGTATTCCGACATGGGGGGGACGGGGGGCGGACAGCATGCTTCACACCTAAGCGATGTAGAGCACTGTCTGCAGCGTGGACAGCAAGTCGCATTGCTCCCACCAGTTTTGTATCCCCCTCCCATGTTTCCCCTTTGTCCTTCTACCCCCCCCCATTTTTTTGTCTCTCTCTTCGTACCCCCCACCTTCCTCCTTCATTCTACTGTTTATTCTGTTCCTAATATCTCCTTACCCATTCTCCTCCCATATTGTTTCTCCTGTCAGCACCAGCTATCGGATTTCTATCCTATTCTCTCACTTTCTTGTTCTTACTATGTCTCTTTCCTTCTTATATTTCCCATAAGCTTTTCTGCACTTTCACTTTCTATTTCTAAAACTGTCTCAACAGTATACTTCAGATTTGCATACACTACCACCTGCCCTGTATGAGGTAGGGTCACAATAGGCAAATGGAGATATATATATGTTTATATAAAAATAGAAATACCGGCACTCCAAGGATTTAGATCAATAAATCTTCTTTATTCCATAACCCAGTCAACATTTCAGTCTGTCACAGCAGACTTTCATCAGGACACATGTATAGTCAAGCCAAAATAAATATATATATATATATTTTTTTTTCTGGAATTAAATTTTTTCTACGTGCACAAATATCCCACATAAAGTAACGTTATGTCTGTACTAATACGCTTTGGTATGTGGTAACATTGTTGTATTCACCTTTATATACTTTCTTTTAACATTGTTAATTTACCTTACTTCTGACATGGACAATTAGGCCATATTACATATACTTGTTCTGCAGATCTCTTTTGCAATAAACTGATATTGAGTATTAAAAAAAACCACACACAAAATGTCCAATAAGCTTTGGGTTGGAACCCAGTGAATCCCTACTGGTTTGTCGTTAGTTTGCCATTTTAATTGAGCATCTTGTGCTTCTATAAATCCCTGATAAGGTTCAAAAGCATTGTTAGAATATTGGCCTTCCATGGGGTTGCTATTGTCAACATATACCACCAGATGTCGTCAATTTTTTTTTACCATTATAATTGGTTTAATTGCATACTTTTGTCAATGCCTCAGTTTCACATTGATGACCTGTTCTACAGCAAAAAAGCCATAGTTGTCTGGATAATAGGACACATTTTAGTGACATCTGGAAACATCTCATTTGTATTGTTTCACATTTTATTTTTTTGCTGGTTGTTTATGAAATCAGTAAGTTTTCACCGTTTTTTTAAATGTAAAAATACATTATGTATTACCAGTTTTACACTCTGTGTTATTCACTAAAGTGAGAATTCAAAGTGAATATCAAATTTTAGGTCAAAATAGCTTAACTGGATACATTCTCTAAGTCAGCTATGCTTTCAGTTCATCTACTCTGGCCTTAAATGTGAAATTCACATAGAATTTTCACTTCAAATCATCTGCAATTCTATTATCCTTTTTTTGTGATTGATTTTGTTTTTCTCTAAATATAACATTAAAGATTATAATCCTTTTCAGACAAGGCAAATCCAGGGCAAACACTGCAAATAAAGAGAATGAAAAGAAACACCACTTATTTTCTCAAATTCTTTGCCAGGTGTATAAGACAAAGAAGGACATGGATTTCAGTTGAAGGACAAAGTGGTGTGAATTTCTACATTTAATTTTATTTTTCACACACCTCACAGATCCATATTCGTTAAATATGGGTATTATTATTATTTTACTTTATAAAGCGCCAATACGTTCCGCTAGCTGTACTTGGGTACAATTGATAAAAGGAAAAAAAGTCAAAGACACAATACATCTGAGACAATGCAAACTCTGACAAACAAATACAGAAGGAGGTAATGGCCGTATTCCTGTGGGAATTTACAATCTATGTTAGTAAACATAGCATTAAAAATCTTTGGAAGTAATAGTTTCCCTTCAAAAGTAAATTTTGGAGTACTTTTGAACTATTGAGAGAGATTACGTCAGGTTAGACAACAGTCTAGAACAGGGGTAGGCAACCTATGGCACTAGTGCCATGCACGGCACTCAAGGTGACTTTGCACGGCACTCAAGGTGACTTTGCACGGCACTCAAAGCTGCTAAAGCCAAACAGGCTCTGGCCTATCAGGAGTCCCAGTAAAACTTCAGAACTGCTAAAACGAAGAGGTGGTGAAGGACAATCCTCAATTTATGCATTGCAGCACATAGAGGAAGTGATCTAAGATCCCTTCCTCCCAGCACTTGTGAATGGGAATCCACAGTGTAGTAGAGTAGCCCACAGCTGCTATTGCAGTTCCTGTCCTTGACCTGTACCTGGCCAGCCTGGTCCCCACTGGACCCCATGGAAGCCACCCACACTGCTAGATATACACATAAATGCACAATAACCCTCCCCTCATAAAAATAATATGAACAGCCCACAAACAAACATACACACAATCCACACAAATGCAACACCACTAATAATCAACATACATGCACAAAACTCTCACGTGCAATACCCCAAACAGCCCCCCACACATACACACACTACCAAACACACAATGTGACATATCCACACACAATTCCACAAGCAGCCCTCATACCCAGCCCACATTCATATGTATCATACACGATACCATAAACTACTAATGAACATATACAATATAATAGCTCATATACGCACAAATACAACGATACAAAACAATTACAGTAAAAATAACAAAAGCAGAATATGGCAGCATACACACCTCAATTTGAAAAAATAGGATCGGCACGCTACGGGACATCTCAATCCTTTATCGGCACAGTGCTGCTAAAAGGTTGCCTATCCCTGGTCTAGAATATGTGTTCCTGAGTAGGTAGGTTGAAATGTAGCACTAACAAGTATCTGGTCTAGATTATATTTTTCACATAACACCGTATTACACCACTCCACATAAATA
This sequence comes from Pelobates cultripes, assembly GCA_933207985.1. NCBI lineage: Eukaryota > Metazoa > Chordata > Amphibia > Anura > Pelobatidae > Pelobates > Pelobates cultripes. Next base: position 277,489,500 of record OW240914.1, on the reverse strand, counting down.
AATTATTTTTTTTATGGCCTATTAATGGAATTTTTTTTATTATGCACTTTAATAATTATGGAAAGATTTTGGAAGCTTGTTTATTAGCTGTTCAAGTAGTGTAGATATATTCTAAGAATACAACACTGTGTGTTGTTTTGAACCGTGGTGTACAGGGCAGTTTTTAGAGATTCGTGATCACATATCATCTTAGAATTGGGATTTTCAACCAGATAATTTTTCCTCTATTGCTCCGATCACAAGAATATTTTGGCATAGGGCCGTTTGGCTAGTCAACATACAAATGTAATCTGGAGTCCCACACAGTGTGTGCATTGTATTCTGTCACTGCACTCATACACTGATGGTGAACTCTTGTCGCTGATCTATTTCCTCAAAGATACTTTTTTTCCTGGCTTGCATCTAGATCTAGCAAGCACAATTTCAAGCCTCAATGTGGAATTTCCAAGCTCAAAATAGATGTGAGTTCATCCTATTTTAAGCAATGAAATAATAGTCACTAAAAGAACATTCTAAGCACCATGACTACTACAGTGGTCTGTAGCGGTTACGGTGCCTGGAACCCCTTGCACCATTCTTTGGTAATAAGTCAGTGACATGGACTAGGGTCCCCTGGACACCAGCAATCCTTTTTTGTTTTATTCCACATTCGTTTCATCAGTGTATCTAGTTATTGAGAGTTCGGTGGCATGTTAAAAATAATGTTTTTGTTTTTTTTTTTGGGCGTGTCGTTACATTGCGCTGTGGCTTATAAATATGCATAACTTAGTACATACACTCATACTGTTGAGTACATATTGACAACGTAAAATGCGTTTCTTACAATAGTATGTTCGTTATCTCAAGCTTCGGTGTACTGTTGTTGGCGACACATTTTAACCAGTAAACAGTGAACGATTAACCGGGCAGGAGAATGGAGACCTTGGTATAGTGCTTTTGATCGCTCTCGCTAGTTTCGGGTGGCATCGTATCATGGTCTTCAATTCTCCCAATATCACATGAGAAAAAGGAGTGTCGGATAGAGAAGAGAGTAGATAGGGGGGGGCGGAGATCGGAGCTCCGTCCGGCTTACGTTCGGGGTTAGTAGTGGCGGTGTTCCCTTTCCTGATCTAGACTCCGTCCTCTCTGTCGCTGACCTTTCAGGGTTCCCAGACCTTTTCATATGCCTTTTTGGTGCCTCTCACCAGTGCCGTGAGGTGGTCCATGACGTGGATATCTCTTATTTTGTTTATCACCATATGGATCTGGGGGATTTCGGGTTTGATCCATGCCTTTGCCATGGTGAGCCTAGCTGACAAGGTGATTTTGCGTAGGAGTTTTTGGTTCTTTCCTGGCCATTCATTGATTGGCCTGGATAGCAGGCACACCCATGGATTAATGCCAACCCCTCTCTGGAACACTTTGTCTGACATGCTCACTACTTCTCGCTTGAAGGCCTGTGCCTTCGGGCAGTCCCACCACATGTGCTTATATGTCCCTTTGTTTCCGCAGCCCCTCCAGCACAGATCGTTGGGGGTTTTGTGCATGTGGTACAGCTTCACTGGGGTGATATACCATCTGAACATGGTTTTGTATGCCTGCTCCTGCTGTGTGACACATATTGAGGTGGCCTTGTTTGCGTCCCAGATTTCTCTCTAGTCTGTGCCCTCCAAGACCTCTCCCAGATCTGATTCCCATTGAGTCGTGTAATGTAAGTCCCCCCAGTCGGTGTTATTGGAGCTAAGGTGTGCGTAGAGAGTCGTGATGAGCCATTTCGGGGGGTTTTCTTTGAGACACATTTTCTCAAAGCCCATTGGTTTAGTTAGTGCTGCCGTTTTTGCTAGGTTGTGTTGTGCGAAATCCCTGATCTGGATGTATTGGAAGAAATCTGAGGGTTTTAGCCTGGTCCTTTCTGCCAGGGTTTTGAATGTTAGTACCTGGTCGCCCTCGTACAGATGGATCGCTCTTTGTAGGCCCGCCCCCTCTATGTTTGTGAAGTCTTTGGCTCGCATTCCTCGTGGGAATGCCCTGCTTCTCAGGACTGGCATCATTGGGGAGGGTGATGTTGTCCGTTTATATTTTAAGACTGTGGCGTCCCAGACCCGTATAGAGTTTAGGATCGCTGGGCATTGGGTGCATAGTAGGGCTCTATGTTCTTTCGGTGGCCATATATAGAATTGGGGTAGGTCTGCTCCCATAATGCTGGCCTCCAGGTCTGCCCATCTGCGGGCTCCTGGTGTTGAATGCCTCATGGCTTTTCTGAGCTATCTGGGCCGCGAGGTAGTAGTTGTGTAGATGAGGCAGGCCCAGTCCTCCCCAATCCTTGAGGTTTTTTTTTTTTAAAGCTTGGGCAGTATAAATATAATGTAGGAGCCTCTTGACCTGTTGATTCCTGCAATCAATTTATTGGTTGTGGAAGGCAGTAAATGTAGCTGGTAGCTCCTTCAGGTGTAGATGCTTAGGAAGGTCACAGCCCTATCTGGATAAATTAGGGACAATTTCAAGAGAATACATTTATTAACATGTAGTAGTGGTGGAGAAGAAGAATGGTCACTGAGGTTGACTGAGTGCTGGTTTGTTGTATATCTGAAACTTCAAAGAGAATATTCTCCCAATTGCAGGGTTCTCCAAAGTCTGGCCCTCCAGATGTTACTGAACTATAACTCTCATGATTGTTTCAATTAAATAGATTGACAGAGAATCATGGGAGTTGTAATACAGAAACATATGAAGGGACATAGATTGGAGAAGCCTGTCCTAAAGCATCACATCGTTTATACCAGATTCAGAACTTGAATGCACTGATAGCATAACATGTTCTCCAGCGATATTCTACAGTTGTATAAACAGCAAAGGCATATTTGCACATTACTAAAATACCACTGCTGTCAAGAGCCTTTTGAAGATGTTGTAATATGTGATATGCACAGAAACACCAACAGCTGCTAATTACCATTTGTGAAACATGACTAGCGTGATTAAACCAAACCCCCAACATCTTAATTGTATTTCGTTTCCACTTATAATTTCTGAATTAATCTGTTTTCTTTATCTAGTACAGTTACTGAAGTATCATTGCTCAGATAAAAGCTTTAAATGTTCTAGTACAACCCCAAGTTTTAAATATTATCAATTAAATTAAAACAAATTTACTTGTGAACAGTGTATAGGGCAGGCAATAAAATTTGATCTTTGTAACTTGAAACAGATCGAAAGATTAAAGAAACACTTCATGCACCACTATGGCACTATAGTGGTTATGGTGTCAGGAGTGCCATGGTGTCACCTCCCTCAGTGTAAATATAAAACTGTTTGCCCATGGTTTGACATTTTAGCTGGGGTCTGCCATCGCTGCTCCCTTCTTCCTTACCCCCGTAAACTCCTGCAACGAGCTTCTGTTAGCTCTGCCATGCTGTGCCATCTCTTTGGGTAAAAGTGGGCTTAGCTCAGTAAAGAGAGAGCTTGCGGCTGTGAGGGTGCAGGGAGAGGCACCCAGCAAACCCAGGTAAGACGAACCGTTATAAAACTGAGTAATTCATGGAGAATGGGGCACTGTATTATATATTTATAGTGCCTTATAGTCACCCAGACCACTTCAGCTCAATGAAGTGGTCTGACTGCAATGTCCCTCAGGTTTTAACCCTTCAGATGAAAACAAAGCAGTTTCAGAGAAACTGCTATGTTTACATTTGGGGTTAAGCCAGCCTCTAATGGCTGTCTTCCGGACAGCCACTAGAGGTGCATATGCGATGCTGGAGGCATATTATGTCTCCATCGCGCAGTGCGTCCATAGGAAAGCATTGAGAAATGCTTTCCTATTGACAGCTTGAATGCGTGCGCGGCACTATAGTGTCAGGAAATCCGCTTTGTTTTCCTGAAACTATATTTATCCTTTAAAGAAAAAGACCAGAAATAGAGTCTACAGTTATAGATTCCTTTGTTGGAGAAAGTGCTAAGCACCATCTTTTCCACAATATATTAAAGGATCACTATAGGGTCAGGAACACAAACATGTATCATCAAAATGGCCGATTTTTAGCCAATCCAATGCTTTCCCATTGGGAAAGCATTGGATTGGCTAAAATTGGCATGGGGCGGGGCCAAATGCCATTTTGGCCAATCAGGACCTCCTCATAGAGATGCATTGAATCAATGCATCTCTATGATGAAAATTCAGCATCTCCATGCAGAATGTGAAAAGGCAGTGTTTACATGAAAATGCCTGAAGGGAGCTATTATACTCACCAGAACAAATACAGTAAGCTGTAGCTGTTCTGGTGACTATAGTGTCCCTTTAATACAATTATTTGCAAATTAAAAGGGAAGCTCCCTTCAAAAGCAGAATTTTAGCAAATTATATTCCATTAGCAAAATTTGCTTTGTCTTTAGAAAAATTCCACATCTCAGCTGTAGTTACAGCTTAGCTATTTTAGCCTCACTTTTGCTATTCTGATTTAGGCCTCGCGTTAATATATTTGGATCAAATTTTAAAATGATTTAATATTTTTGCATGAACTGTTAAAACGATTTAATAAAAATATTAAAATCTATCAATATATAACAATTTTTTTTTTACATGTGTCAAAATATTTGACAGTTTTAAAATATTTTTTCAAACATATTAAATCAGTTAAAAGCTTATTAAAAAAATATTTGGATTTTAGTGCATGCGACAGTGGGAAGCAAAGTGAATGAGACTGCAGAATCTCATAAGCTTATTCACTGCATTGGGTATTATTTGGAATGGACTAGGGAATTGCAACTTTTTGGGGAAAAAAGAGCCACATTTTCCAGCTTAGCTGTATTTAACTAAATAATGCAATTTTCTGGTCAGAACCCAACATTTCCCAGTTTAGCAAGTAACCCTGTCTGACTACATGACTGCAAAAATGTAGGGTATTTAGCTGCTCAATATTATTCCAGTCAGCTGTAATGAAAGAGCTATTACTTGTAAAAATGCTCCCATTTGCTCACAAATGGAGCTACACAGATTATACACAGATAAGATATTGAACTTGTAAAAAGACTCCATGCCTCCAGGCACTGACAGGCCTATTTATCTTTGCCAAATAAAAGAATGTTTTATCATGTGTGGAAGAAGAATATAGAGGGATGAAACAAATAAAAACTATTTCTAGATTTAATGAATCTGTGAATATGTAAAGACTGACATGGACCAATGATAAATTCTTATTCAAATCAATGAAACAATCAATAAAATAAAGGGGTATTTTGTACCATAGGCATCGTGTGAACATGGTAGTCTGCACTATCCTTTCCTTGTGAGGTCCTAGCACTTAGCACTATTATACTATTGCTACTATTCAATTATAATGAACGTAGCTTGCATTATTGTGGTGAAATGCATATTTTATTGAGCGTGGGCACCCAGGAATCTTTTTTGATAAATGTAAAATGTTGTTTGGAAACTTGGCACTTGTATCCAATAAACTGTTTTTAAAGGAAAATGCTAATCACCAGAACCAGTACAGCTTAATGTAGTGTTGGTGCAAAGAGCCTGTCCCTGCAGTCACTCGTTTGTTAACATTGCCATTTTGGGAAAAGGTAGTGTTTACATTGAGCTCTCAGAATGCCTCTAGTGTCTGTCACTAAAACAGCCATCAGAAACATTTCCCTCTTACATTCCTGCAATTGTTACAGGACTGGCGTTTCGTGTTCCTTACTTTCAGCATGATGATGCTGAATGTTCCCCATAGAGATGTGTTGGTATAATGCATCTCTATGAATAGATGCTGATTGGCGCAGCTTGCAGTAGACCCCAATAATCACGCCTTCCATACGCCCGTGTCCGCTGGTAAGAAAAAAGATGTACACTAATTGGTAGCTTCAGGTTGGTTTGAGTCCAAATTAAAGATATGTAAAATTCCAAATCTTGTCCATGGTTCTGAAAGAATATAATGTGAATCCAATACCAATATTTTATTTTATCCTACTATATCAGTTTGTGAGATTGCTGCAATGAGCCTTGAGCCTTTTCCAGGCCAAGAAGGGGCTAAAAATCTCTCAGTCAATCAGATTTAATATTTGTTTTCAATAAACATTGTCCATAAACCACTAGCAAATGTTACAATATATTTTGATGTCATTTGGAAAATCAGTTTCAGCTAAAAGACATGACTTAAACTACAGCACAATGAAGCCTCCCAGAGAAGGAGGAGACGTACCTGGTGTGCATTGACAATATGTTTAATTTTTTTCAATGATAAATGTTAATCCTTATCTACGAGGACCTCTTTATTCATAAACATCGAAAAGGCAGAAAACTTCTCAGCCCCAATTTCTGCAACAGTTATGAAATAAGGTATAAAGATCAAATGTATACCACCAAAAAGATGTTATAAAGTATGACTTTATCAAAAAATAAATCTGAATGCACACATTATGCTTGTCAAATTTCAGGCCAATGTAGGGGATAAACGGAATGTTTTAATGCTACTATGTGTATGCATTTGGCAGCTTGCATGCATTGAAGTGGCCATTTGAAACAGTCAAATGCTAATTTCAATCTACATGTAGCATCCTACAGTAGCATCTTTCAGAATTTAGCTTGCACTCTGCTCTTAAAAGGACGCACTAAGCACCAAAACCACTACATCTCACTGTAGGCTACCAAATTGCTCTCTGTCTACCATTGGTATGCAGCATATGATGACTTATATAGTTTACTAATGCATCATCTGAGAAGAGGTCAAGCTTTAGTTCCTGGGAGAGCCACAAATTTTGTCAAACAACTTCATATGCTTTGACACAAACCATGGAGATGATACCCAAAGACTCTGCACCACAACACCTAAATGACCTGTGATAGTTATGATGCTTCGGATGTCCTTTTAAAGGAACACTATAGTGTTAGGAATACAAAACTGTATTCCTAAGACTATAGTGTCCCCCCATGTTAAAAAACGTATATAGTGTCCCCCCATGTTAACCTCTTAAGGACACATGACATGTGTGACATGTCATGATTCCCTTTTATTCCAGAAGTTTGGTCCTTAAGGGGTTAAACACTCACCTTATTCCTGTGCCAAGGTTCCCCCACACTGGCTCAATCTACATCCGTGGCAGGTGCCGAGTGCACATTAGGCCTGCCCCATAGGAAAGCATTGAATCAATGCTTTTGTATGGGGAATTTGAATTCGCTCCATGTCCTCATTCACAGCGTGAGGATGTCCAGTGTCTTTTTACAGAGTTAAACTCTGTGAAAAAGCAGGGAGCACATCCATATATGTATGCCTCTAGTGGCTATATATAATATATAAATAAATGGACTAGTGAATTGCAACTTTTTGGAAACAAAAGAGCCACATTTTCCAACTTAGCTGTATATATAATATGAAACCTATACACACCTAAAGTGCAAAGTAAAAAATAACTAACATCTCTTTTTTACACAACTTATCAAGACCACCTTCCCAGATGGCATTCCCTCATAACACAAATATATATAGGAAAAATGGGAAGTTACTAGAGGCAGTCTTAACCCTGCAATATAAAGTTTTCAGTTTCTTTGAAACCGCAATGTTTTACATTGCAGGGTTAAGGGGACAGTGCACGCAGACAATTTCAATGATTTAGTGTCCCTCTAAATCTTTGAAGCTGCTTTTTTCCTACTGTGCACCTTGGCAGCGATACCATGCATTTTACTCTTCACGTGGGTTAGCCTTATCCTCGTAACGCCACCCATTCAGGATATGTCTTTATAAGGTTTGGTACTTATTGAAAGTGCCGTGTACTGATTATAGCATTACATGCAAGGCCAGAGCAATGCAGCCATTGGAAAGTGTCAACCTATGGGACCTGCATCAAGTAGGCAAGCAGGTCACAGTAGCAATTATAAGTAATCTCTTTATGTTGATTATCACATTTCTCAAACAATCTGAAATGGTTTGAATCTACTTAGGAATTTATTCAGTAACGCGAATTATGGTGAATTGAAAGCTGAATTTATCAAAATAAGTCAAAATTATCTACATTTATTCCTATTGTAGCTCAAACATATACATAGTGTAGCTATTTTTTAATTCTTTTTTTTTTTTTTGTCTGATTGGGATTTCAGCTTTCAGATTACCAGCTCACAGTCTGGTAAATATATCTGTTAATATTCCAGTATTTTGGTATTGAATCTATTCTACTTTTTACTTTTTCTTTCTTTCAGAATAATTTTACTAATGCTGCATTACTTTTAATAAATGTACTTTTTTATGTATTTTAAACCCAATATATGTGATATATAGGAATACTGTATAGCAACGCCAAGCATACAAAAAATCTTTCACAGTAACAGCAAGGGTCGGCTTGGAATGTGCATTAGTACAACACATAATAAATCTCTGTTAGATATGCAGATATGTGTTTATGTGAGAGAAACAAATTATGCTCCCGCTTGGAAGATGATGATGGGAGCTTGATTTAAATGGGCTATTTTAGTTCTAAAATTAAATGGTTATTGGCCAACCTGACTGGGATCCTTAAAAGATAAAATATAACAAAGAAAAATGTAAAATATGATTCATGTTAAAGGGACACTATAGGCACGCAGACCACTTATTCTCATTAAGGTGGTCTGAGTGCAGTGCCCCTGTTCCCTTAACCCTGTGATGTAAAACATTGCAGTTTCAAAGAAACTGTTTACATTGCAGGGTTAAATCATCTTCACTGTATTATATTTACACAGACTTATTTCTAAACACAATCATTGTAGTCAGGGGCTTATTAGCCGCGAGGCAAACAAGGCATTTGCCTTGGGTGGTATTTTTCAGGGGGCGGCAAAAAAGCCGCCCCCAAATACCCAGGTCAAATGCCTAGTTAGCCTCGCGGCTAACAGACATGCCGAGCGGGTGGCGCTGGGCGGGCGGCCGGCCGGCGAGGGAGCTCTTCCCCTGAGCTGTCTGCTCAGCTCCCTCGCGTCATCTTCCGGCTCCCAGCCTCACTCTGCTGGCGGCGCGCGTCTGTTAGTGTGTGTGTCTGTGTATCTGTTAGTGTGTGTGTGTATGTTAGTGTGTGTGTCTGTTAGTGTGTGTGTCTGTTAGTGTGTGTGTGTGTGTGTGTGTCTGTGTGTCTGTGTCTGTGTGTCTGTTAGTGTGTGTGTATGTTAGTGTTAGTGTGTGTGTATGTTAGTGTGTGTCTGTTAGTGTGTGTGTCTGTTAGTGTGTGTGTCTGTTAGTGTGTGTGAGAGTCTGTTAGTTTGTGTGTGTGTCTGTTAGTGTGTGTCTGTTAGTCTGCGTGCGTCTGTCTGTTAGTGTGTGTTTGCCTGTTAGTGTGTGTCTGTTAGTGTGTTTGTTTGCCTGTTAGTGTGTGTCTGTTAGTGTGTGTGTGTGTGTGTGTCTGTTAGTGAGTGTGTGCGTGTGTCTGTTAGTGAGTGTGTGCGTGTGTCTGTTAGTGAGTGTGTGTTTGCCTGTTAGTATGTGTGTGTGTTTGCCTGTGAGTGAGTGTGTCTGTTAGTGAGTGAGTGTGTGTCTGTTAGTGAGTGTGGGTCTCTGTTAGCTAGTGAACGCGTATCTGTCAGTGAATGTGTGTGTGTATTTAGAAGGCGGAGCAGGGGGGAAGGGTTGGGTGGCGGTTGCGCGGGTGGGGGTAGCGCGGGGGGATGCCTGAGTTTTGTCCTACCTAGGGCAGCACAAAACCAGGATACACCACTGATTGTAGTTTAAAGACACATTATTGTGTGGAGCTCTGTTATACACTCAGACACATGGAGCTCTTAGAAAAAGAGGGCATTAAAGTTAGAGAGAGGGGCAAAGGGTTTTGGGTACAAAATAGGGACTGTTCCTACTTAATAGGAGACTTAAATCAGAGGCTTGGCTAGAACTCCTGATATGAGTTCTGTGCAAAAATGACATCTGTCACCAGCACTCAGTGCGCGGTGGTGACAGACATAATAAGCTTCTACCCTTGAAGGCAGTGCTGGAAGCTAAGAAGTCCCCTCCCTGCTTTCCTCCATCCCTCCATCCCTCTATTTAGAACATTACATTTTCTAATAGATATATTAAAAGCCATGTGATCTGACTTGGGGAAAACAGTCCAGTCAAATACTTCTTATAAAGTAACATTTGATTGGACCTCTGATGATGCAGCGTGAAGTCAAATGGGACATATAAATGAGCAAGGAAGATCTCGACCTGCTCTGGATTCAAGGTAAATTAAAAGATGATTTAATTATTTTTTAAAAAGTTAAACAAGGGGTTGTTTAATAGTTGATGACTTAACAAAGCTAACAAACAAAACTTGCAAAAGGGGTTAAAGTAACCATTTTAAACATCAGGATTTGGTGCTAACAAAACATGTTTAAAATTCCTCTGGCCGGTATGTCAAAAGGTGGTCAAAACCGCTGAATTGCAACAAAATTTCCAATTCTTATGTTCGTATTAATAAACATGATGGTTTCAATCAAATGAGCACATCTCATTTGGTACCATCTGGTGTCTGCTTTAAAATCAGTAGTGTTCACATGTTAATCCCATAATAAAATATAAGATTTGCATATTTATCAAACACTGAATTTTATCCAGACTCACTGTGAACAAATCTCGTAGAAGGCAAGTGCAATTCCCTCTAGCAGCGCAAGGTGTTAGCAGACAAATGGTTAAAATAATAATAAATTAATCAAATTAACTCAATAAATTATCTAAATTAATTAATGTACTATGAATATACTAACATTTATGAGTGTGTTTTTAACCTAAATAAATGTGTACACATGTACAATTATATCATATAAAACATTCTGAAAGTTTGACACCCATACAACATAAGCAGACCCTTATTCATCTTAACCTGCAAGTTAAAACACAGTGAACTCTATTGGAGTCCTCATTGCCTCTTAAGGATGAAATGTATGTACGTGTTTTAGGTCTGTTTGTGGGTTAGTAAGTTATATTTATAAATGACGTGATCAAAGAGTCCGCCCTAAAAATATATTTTTTTGGCTAAATGTAAAGAAAGGTATCCATTACTAAGTAAATGTAAATTCAGTTTAGATGTGTGGTTCTAAAACCATTACTACACAAAACACATAATTAATTCCCTTCCAACAAGGCGTCTGGGGAGATTGCCCTGCTCATCCACAGACCTGCAATTGATATTTTGACATGCTTTGTAACTTTGTGAAGTATGAAATTGGGATGTAAGAGAGTCCAGCCAGAGTGGAATAATGCCACTGGTACATAGCAGTACATCACTGGTGATGGACTGCTCACATACATACTGCAGTTCTTTAGCTAAAAATGCTCAAAGTACTCATATGTCATTTTTGAGTCCTTTCCTTTGTTGTTCTCAGCAATTATGAGGTAGGTTTCTGTGAAGCAGTTGTGGTGGTTTTAATCCAATTGGTAACAATGATTTCAAATGACATATGTAACTTGCATATGCACCCGAGAAAAGTGAAAATTTGTTCCATATGGACATAAAATAGAGCATTATTTCCATTTTCAAAACGAAGCTATTTTTTTTTGTAGTAAAAATAAAAACCTTTTGGCTTCCATTTCTGGATTTACTTTTGGACTATACAGGCTCTTGTAAGCAGTATGTAGCCCTTTTTTCATTTTTTGTTGATAGGGGCCTTTGGCATACTGTCAGCTGTTTCCCCTGGGTTCTGACTCATAAATCAGATGAATTTTGATTGAGGAATACAAAATATCCCTTTGTTGTGTCCATGATTTATAATTTGTTCAAGGAACACAATACAAGCATAACAAATATACTAGACAGCACAAAAATAAAAATAAAAAAAAATCAGCCAATGTGTTTTTGGCAAATTATGCTAAATTAGAGAATTAAACAGCTGGTAATAGTTAATGCACAAAGGGTCAGATAATCACTATTTAACTTTGAAACACATTCTATTTTTCGACATCCACACAGATATAATGTGAGTTGCTTAGTGGTTTGTTTGGACACATTTATGAACAAACTGTAGTTCTCTTCTTCTTTAAACTGGACTTTGAGTCTGCCTATAAGTGACATAACAATTTTGGCTGATACTTCCTTGTGAGTAACTATGCGTTTCATAGCTTCTAATGTTAGATCCAAAAAGGGGGTTTTAAGTGGTAAAGTATATGTTTCGTCTCAAAAGCTTTGATCAGATCTCTCAAAGAGGCTTTTTTGGAGGCTGACCATGCAGCTTGCATGCAATGAATTAGCTGCTTTTTAAAGCTGCTTGAAAGAAAGTTGAAATAAATTGGACCTCACTGGCATCATGAAAATCAGTGCTTTTTGACTTACACTGCATGAAGATAGAACCTTGTCTATGTTAGGAAAGATCTGAGCTTTTTAAACTTAAAAAAATCAGGCTTATTTTGGGTTCATTAAAGAGCTGAGCTTTTTAAAGATATAAAGAATCAGGCTTTTTTTTTTTTAAATCATATAGGTATGAAATAATAAATTGTGAAATACTTATTTTGACTGTGCTGGAATTTCAGTGAAAGGAACTACTCTATCTCTGTATTTCCCCCTCGCCTGACTTTTTTAGACTCAAGAAGGGGTCTAACAATCAATCCTGACAGCTGTCACCAGTGGTGGCTGCAAGGAATTGGCTGTGTCTGTGGAATCCCCCATAGTCCTCAATGCTGTACTCTCATGCATGCGCAAGAGTATAGCAATTATGTCGGCTCCTGGTGCTTGTTGAAATGAGACAGTGTGAAAAAGATGGCAAATTCAGGTAAGTAATCTCACCTTTACCATCCCGTTGGGACAGTAATAGTGCCACTTTAAGTATGTTTTCTTATATGTTATAGGTGAACATTATTGAACATCAGTTATTTGTTATAAGCAGACTATGCAACCATTTTCGACTACGATTTTATCTTTAGTTACATTTGCAGTAGTTATTATTTACAATCCAAATCTCCTTGTCCGCTCTCCTAGATTCTGACAATGTATCTGGCTGTATAGAAGACATTTAGTATTATGCTAGTTGAGCTACCCAACACTCAAGGGTTACCAATTCTCCACTTAGTTTTATTAAGCTAGCTACACTGTTATAATTTTTCTTCAATATAGTGTTTAGCTGAGACTTTTTAGAGCTGTTTGTTAGCATAAGGGACTTAAGTGATGTATATGTGTTTCCTGGTTACATTTATATCACCAGTCATTAAAAGGGACCACAGCCTTTTAGCATATCTTTTGGTCATTTGTTTGTTTATGCTTGTTTTTTGTGTATATTCAAATACATGATCTAATAAAGTATATGAATATTTAATTGATCTTTTAAACATTTGCTATAGGGGCCTACAGGGTTATTAAATCTATTTTTTAATAATAAAGATAGTAATAAACAAGCATTTTAGTCCGATAAAAAAGTTCTGATTAAAAAAAAACAACTAAAAAGTCAGCAACATTAGACATAAATGAAGGAACTGGAGGGGGCCATAAGGGAGAAATAGGTATTTAAGCCACACCACAAACTCCTAAACGTATTTTGTGGATTTCTATTGTACATAATTGATATAGGGGGCCTTCTAATGTATATGCAAATTAAAATATATAGCACCCATCTTTCAAAAGTTTACATTTCCCATAGAAACCACTGGTAAAATACTTAAAGCATGGAATCTTTCACTGTATCATTTATTTAACTTTCTTGTAACGGATCCCAGTACTCCAGCTGAGTACATCCATGAAGAATCTCCCAAGTCCCAAGCGCAGTAGTGATTATAAGTGTGAATATTGCTCCAAATCCCCTAAACATGAGCCTGGACTTCATGAAGGGGTAAGATGATCTGTTTAATTCATGCTCAATGGCCTGCTTTTATACATTTCAGAATCACAGCAAACACGCCCATGACACTCCCACACAAAACAAGGTGATCCCTCCCCTGTGCCTGGGAGATAATTGAGTCAGGAACTGTACAAACTCATTTATCTCCAGGCACAGAAAAACATACAATTTACAAACACAAAATATGATAGCCCCGATCTGGGTGACCAACATATCCAAAAATCACCCAGATCGGTTCAGGGGTTCGAGATTCCATGGAAGTCAATTATTTGACCGACCGCACACATGGTCCTATGCCTAAAACAGTTCCATGAAATCAGGGCTAGCAGTCAGTCAACTTTGGTAACATAAAAACTAAGTTTAAACTCGAACTGAGGAAAAGAATGGTTCCTGGGAAGGCAAAATAGGGGTTAACCAACCCAGTGGTGGTCTGCAGTTCGTGAGTTTGTTCAGTTCCCGAACAGTACAAATAAATCCCACGAAGCAAGTCTTTTTATCAGCCTTTTCTATGGCCCATAGTCAGTGGGCAGGAGGCTACCCTCCACACGCCTACAGGAGCCCAGGAACGTCCAGACAAGGGGGCGTTCATCACATTTCTATTTAACTATTTTCCTGTGATTTAGGGTGCCTGCAAAATTTGAGCAGTTTGCTTAAGTAACACTTTGATAAAAAATATATACTGCTCATCTTTTGACCGTAAAAAAAGCTATGAGCAACAACAACAAACTGCTTTGAAACATGGAATGTTTTTGATTGTTCCATTTATTTGTTTTTCTCTTTATTTTTAGTACTTCCTGTGACTTAGGATGTGTGCATGGGTCAAGTGCTTTCTTAAAGTAACTTTGTGATAAAATGATATGCAAACTATTATTTTAAAATGGAAATTGATTATCGCCCGAAAACTACTCAAAAAGTTAAATTTTTTTGATTGCTTGGTTTATTTTAACATACTAAGAAAGTTAAATAAAGGGGGCCATGATCTTTTTTGACATATGCTTTTGTTTTCTGTGTATGCGCCATATATAGTTTTATGTATGCATCTTTATAGATAATCCCCCATGGTTTTACCTCTTCCTTTAGTCCCAATGTTTATTCTTTTAGTACATGGCAATTTGGATTCAGCAGATGGATAATTGAAGGGTGTGTATTAGTGTATTATCTATTGGGAATTGAAAACTTTCTATAGACTCTCTACAGTATGATAATGTAACTCAGCTCACATGTTTCATCAGTTGAAGGAAAGTATACATGTAATTTGAAAAGTGTCATTTTTCTCTGTATATTGATAATTAGTAGGTATGACATAACTCAGGGTAATGGAACTGGATTTAATAGCAGTTATAGCCATGACTCAGTAATCCCTAATTATGACAGCTGTTAAACATAACACTAATGTTGTCTCTGATTAAATATTAAAGGATAACCATCACTTCCTAGGGTTTTAACATTATGTTTTCTTGTCTCCTATATTTAACATATGTGTTTAGAAAGCCACACTGCTTTATTAACCTCTGTTTTAAAGTGGAGTTTCTCCATCTTGACTCCCTGTGATATATGTGTTGTAAATGTTACAATGTGCACCTGGAAGAGACAAGATGAAACATGGAAACAATGTTCCTTCTTTTTTTCTTTCTCCAGTACAACCTGTGCCTTTTCTGTGCCAGGACTGAATTGGATTGTGATATTACTTGCTTTATCTTTAGAATACATTAAAGAAAATAGAGCATCACAAGAAATTAAATAAATACAATAAGGAATTAATAAATACAATAAGGAATACGGCATTGTATTCCTTACACTAGAGTTCCCACCAGCACTGCAAGGGTTAAAAAAATCCTTTTAACACACCGAATTCCAGCGCTGATCTCCCTCGGTGCTGAGTTGGCGGTCTGCCTCCTCCGAGGTCACCTAACGGGGACGGACAACTAAGGCGCATGCATGGCTAACACCGCTAGCGCAGTAGGCCTTTTGTTGATTTAACTGGGTGTCTGGATGCTGGATGTCCTCATGCATAGTGGGGGGATATCCAGCATAAGTTAGGCAACCAAAAGTCGCTTAACCACCATGAAGTGCCTCTTGTGGCTGTCTGATTGACAGTAGAAGCAGTCCTATTAGTCCTGCAATGTAATATTTGTAGTTTCTTAAAAATTTCAATGATTTACATTTCAGGACTACATGGGACTGGGACACTGCACTTAAACCACTTCAATGAGATGAAGTGGTCTGAGTTTCTATAGCATCACTTTATAGGTGATTTTCAATGTTTTGTTCTGTGGTGTAATTTCCAAAGAATTGGTGGTTTCCTTTTAGGGTTCGTAGACAGTAAGTAACGAGATTGATATGTGATATAGTACCCCTGATATGTGATATAGTGCCCCCGACATCTTAAAATCAAGACTGCGCGTAGGTAAAGGATACAGAAAATGTAATTTCTAAATGAAATATTTTCCAGACACAAAGCTTTTTGTAACTGTTGCATTATGAAATGTTTACATTGTGATTGTCTGGAACCAGCTTACGACAGAAGCCTATTTCCTTTTATACGGACTCACTGCTTTGAGGTTGAGTCAAGACCAGTTATTTTATAGAATCAAAAGTTCATTTAACGTCAACCTATCGCTCAAAGAGTATCTAAAATAGGTTTGTAGACAACATAAATGATCTGTATGTTGTGGTAAAAGCACAATTCAGCGTCTTTATCACATTTTTGTTAGATGAGCTATATCCATGTACCGCAAGGAGAGGGGAAGGGTGCTGAGCTTAACCAACGATGTTGTAGTAGGGCATATGAATTCTAAATTAATGCATAGCTGAAGTTAAATATTCTTAAGTAATAAGTTCCCTGAAGTCTCCTGCGTACAACAGTACCCCTCATGTACAGGATTTATGGTGTTTTCAAAAGTTACAGAGTCAAATATAAGGCTTGTGTTTCAGTATTTTCACATTGAAATTCGCCATATTGGTTTCGTTGCCTTTGAGACCGTATGGTAGCCCAGGAGTGAGAATTACCCCCGTGATGGCATACCATTTGCAAATGTAGATAACCTAAGGTATTGCAAATGGGGTATGTCCAGTATGTTTAAGTAGCCACTTAGTCACAAACTCTGGCCAAAATTGGCGTTCAAATTCATTTTTTGCATTCCTGGGCTACCATACGGTCTCAAAGGCAACGTAACCAATCTGGCGAATTTCAATGTGAAAAAAAATGAAAAATGTAACATGCTATATTTGACCCTGTAACTTACCAAAACACCATAAAACCTGTACATAGGGAGTACTGTTTTACACGTGAGACATCGCTGAATACAAATATGTGTATTTTATTTTCAGGACTGGGAACAGGTAAGTAAATAAAGGGTTTTAACTTTATTAAGCTTTGTATTCCTGGCACTACAGTATCCCTTTAACTTAGGCTAGACTGTTATATTTTCTATAGACTAGTCCAAGCAAGTCAAACTCAAAGGCTAACATGGGCCAAATAAACAAGGTTTACATTTATGTGGGCCTTAAAAAAACTACATCTTCAGTTTTCATAGAAATGTAGGTTTATTTAGAAAAGTACAGTATAAAAAAGTTGCCTAACTGACACTGGACATCCTCACGCTCGTAGGGCTTCAAAGTAAACAAAGGAGCAGATTTATTTTAAGGAGACGTACATTTGCATATAACCAATGTTTCAGTCCAACTACTTTGACATATTAAGAAAATTTTGGTACTGGGACTGAAATGGTGAATGTATGCTGTTGCACAGCTGTAAAAAACAAATGGCGTTATCTTGTTGATTTTGAAGTCCTATGAGTGTGTCCTTCACTTTACCTGAAGTTGGATTGGCTGAGATTATTAAGTTTGATGAAACTTAATGATCTCAGCCAATCCAATGCTTTCCCATAGGAAAACATTGAAAGACCATTGTGCAAGTGTGGTAAAAAGCTGTGAGGCCAATCAGTATCTCCATGGGGAGCGTTCAGCACCTCCATGCAGACCCAATCTAATACAATGCCTTCTCCCCCATTCTAATACACTTCCCCCAAATCCAATACACTGCCCCCTCCCTCCACTCTAATACACTGAACCCCTCCCTCTTTCAAATTTAATACACTGCCCCCCTCCCTCCTCCAAATTAATACAGTACCCCCTTCCTCCCTCAAGGGAGGGAAGACAAGAAGCAGACAGTAAATATCTTTCCTGTCTTGCGGCTGGTCACTGCCACAGCACAAAGCGGCCCCATGGCAGTCCGCAAATAAATTAATTGTGGGCCACAAGTTTGACATGCTTGGTCTAGACCAGGCATAGGCAACCTTCAGCACTCCAGATGTTTTGGACTGTACCTCCTATGATGATTTGCCAGCATTATGGATGTAAGAGCATTATAGAAACATAGAATGTGACCGCAGATAAGAACCATTCGGCCCATCTAGTCTGCCCAATTTTTAAAATACTTTCATTAGTCCCTGGCCTTATCTCAGAGCTAGGATAGCCTTATGCATATCCCACGCATGCTTGGGCAACCTTCGTTGCCAAGTCCACAACATCTGGAGTGACGAAGGTTGCCTATCCCTGGTCTAAACTATCATCTTCTCCCTCTAGCATATCATAGGTCAAGATGGTAGCCTTTGGGTATATTTTCACTGTTATATAATTATCAAAATATCCTCCAGACTTGACGTTATATTGGCTGGCTGTTTGGAGGGAATATCAAGAGACTTGTTGTCAAAATACCTTTCTTTGGGGTCTTAATAGTGGCATATATCCTCTGCTAATGGTTATAGTCACAATTTGATCTATTTAACAAACTACTAGTGATTTGTTTTCTTACTGCAGATGCTTTTGCCGCAGACACGCACAACCACCTGATACACTATACGAATTAGCCCTCTGCTAACATATGAACAACCTATCCTGTTGGTTGACGTTTTGATGTTTCTTTCTGACTCATACCAACTGTACTTAGATGGAGATTTGCAATCTTAAAGGACCACTATAGGCACCCAGACCACTTAATGAAGTGGTCTGGGTGCCAGGTCCAGCTAGGGTTAACCCTTTTTTTTTATAAACATAGCAGTTTATAGTGGTCCTTTAACACAGTCTATAGTCATACACGTAGAGAAATACAAGTGGATAGATTTACGATAACCTTGCTTTCAAACATAGTGTGTTTCAAACTGAAAGGTTACAATTATTAACAAGCTTGTTCTTTAATAAAGTTTGTTTCAAATTTATAGACTATAATTATCCATACATACCTGTTTATGAGCCACAAGAACCTCTAATTAACTGCGTTTTTCTGGTTTACCTAGATTCCCCCTTTTTAACAATTCTTCACGTTATTGTTTGTGTTTGTTTTCATTGTGTTTTTTTCATGTTTTTTTCATGTGTTTTAAAATAAAATTTAGTCTTAACTACGATATATTTTTGCGCCTTACACTTTTAAAAAAAAAATATAAATTAAAGAGTATCTGGGACTTTTCTGGTACTACCAAAACAAATGTTATAAGATATATTTAGTGTTGGTTATTGTTTTGAGACTTTGTCCCCCTGTCCCCCCTTTTTTGGGACGTGGGGGATTCATTCTCAAACTTTCTCCTTTTTTCAGCTTTCAATAAGTTGTGACATAAGCTGTCAGCAAAGTCCTGTCTCCTGTTTGACCACTGGAATTACGGGGTGGTACGCTTTTCGAGTAACGCAGTAAACCATACATCTTCCACTTCCATCCTAATAAAACCTAATTTTGAGTTGCTTTCCATGATGTATTCATTTACAATATGGTTTAATAAAGTGATAATGTTTCCTCGTTGCTAATTGAAATAGTTCTTATATCTGGAAGTTATTATAGTTTAAAAAAGATGAACAGACTGATTTCAGTAAGGGCATAAAATTTAATGAAAATATCTAGCCATATGAAACTTGTAAGAGAATAACATCAGTCTCTTGCCAAATGCTTGTAAATATAGAATTTACCAAAATACGAAAGAAAAAAAAGGAACCAAAATAAAATCAAATACAAACATATAGGAGCGTAATGGGACCCAAAAGGCTCCTATATAACCATTTAATGTCCTTTAGTATTTCCTAAACCTCTTTTAACCAGAAGAGAGAAACTCAGTAGCAACTCATCTCATTTTCCACATCTTAAAAAGAGAAGGTACATTTGAAAAAAATCCACACCTCTTCTTACTATTTTGTGTGGTACTGGTATGTGTTGTGAGGACAGGAGATATAAAGGATAGGGGAATAGCTCACATATGAAAAGATACCTATTCCCTGGATAACTATATAGGCTACAAACAAGAAGCCTCTTCTGTAGACTAGCACAGTTTCCCTTGCTGATGCACTTGGCAACCAGTGGGGATCGAACAATGCTAGTTTAGAACCTCACACGCTTTTTCTTATGGTTTGCTCACCAGTGTTAATTTTGGCAGCAAATTTTAATTTAGTTTTAGTCGTAGACTTTTAACTAAAAAGCCATTTTAGTTGTATTGTAGTCATCTGAATTGTTTTTGTTTCAGTCTAGTTTTAGTCCTAGTTTTAGTCGACTAAATCTCAAAAATATTAGTTGACTAAAATTTGATTGTCCTTAATTAACTACTGGAACGGTTATCATTGCTACACATCATGCCTCTGCTTTCACCAAATTATCAAACTTGTATGTCTGTTAACTTGTGTCTTATTTCTTTTTACAGAGTGATCGTCTCTTGATCAAAGGAGGACGGATAGTGAACGATGACCAGTCTTTTTATGCTGACATCTACATTGAAGATGGCCTTATTAAGTAAGTTAAAAGGGGCTATAGCTACTCTTATACTGAGTAGGAATATTTAAATGTCCCCAGCATTATTTTTAAATAGAGTGAAGATTGTACCTTGTGATAAAACATATTTAATTCTAATCCTTCTCAAATTATTTTATTATATATTATCTTTTGTATTATAAGTATTATTAATATTTTATGTTTTTACTCACCACACAGTTATGCTTTTAAAACAAGTTACAAGGAAATGGCACATTTTTGAGAGAAGTCAGTATGAGTTAAACTCTTCTAGTATGTTGGGTAGCTATATAAAGTAATGTATAATAATGAGTTAAAAGTCACGTGCATGCATACTTCATGTTCTTAAATCCATGTGTATTTTGGTTTACCCTGACTGCATGGACAGATAGTTGATAGGAAAATAAGAATAGCAACTTTGTCTGGGTCCTATAAGGATGTTTTTCACTATGTACTGACAAGTTACATGCATCCGTTGTAGGATTGTTCTTATTTTTTCTTACAAGCTACATAATAAATAATAAAAGACCAATCTACAAAGCTGAATCCTTTATTTGCATTGATATACTAATAGCACGTCACACCTTGTACTGTGAAATGGATTGGGTCAGTATTTTTTGTGGCGGTTACCATGTTCTGAGTTTAAATCAAGGAAGATTGGACTGAAGCTTGAGCATAATATTTATTTTTTCCCTTTTATTTTTTCAATAACTCTTAAATGAGCTAAACCCAACCCAGATCTCAATACATACCAGTGGTTCAGGGTTTTTCTATATCTATAAATAAATCATGTACTGTCCGTGTGCATTGAGGATTTGGTTAGGAAATACTGCTATGGATATCAAGTGTACTTAACATGTTTTTACTGACCAAGTGTGTTCTTTAGAAACCACTAAAACCACTCGAACCCTGCCACCCTACCAGTGTAATTTGTCTAACCATTTTAGAATGGATTGACAACACCTGGCACCACCAGGCAGACGTGCCACCTTTGGCCTTCTCCTGAACAAGAAGCATAAAAAGCAAACAGTAGGATCAGCGCTGTACAACCAAATAGAAAAAAAAAGGCGTCAGCAAACCTAAAAGATGCGGCTCCCTCAAAGACCCAACAGAAATAGAATAATGCAGCAAAACAGGAAATGGTTGCGCCAATTATGAACAAATGTGTTTAAAATATTAAAACACTATAGGGATACCGGATTCAAAGTTTCTTGGGAACCGTATAGATATACAAAATAAAACAAAGAAGAAAGCCAATAGTGCAATATGTTCCAATATTTTGTGGTACTTTTAAAATGCAAGTCTTATATGCTCTTACTCACATTGTTTAGAGCTAAGACTAGCTCTAGTATGATGGGTATACAGTGATATAATCCCCACTTATAGGATATGTCTAGTAGTGTAATCAGCAGCGCAGTTTTATGACCCTTTAAGCCAATGAGTGCGGCCCTGCTTAGCTTATTGAAGCTAATTGGATTGCCCAGCAAGGAGAATCCAGAAGCATGGGCTGCAATTGCGGGCACCCAGAATGACCAAAGTAAGTTGTTCAACTGTTCTAAAATGTCTACAGGCAGATTACACTAGAAGGGCATGACGCTACTCCTGGCACCACAGCAACTACAGTGGGCTGTAGAAATAATTGTTTGCTAGTTAACCATAACTTATTGTCTTCTCTGGTATCTTTTGATAGCCTTCTGCTCTGCTTCCATCACCTCACTTTTCATAGAAGCACAAGTGGACATCAATTTTGAAGTTGCAGATGAAGTCAGTGATCACTTTGATTACTCAAACTGGCAGCTGGTGAAACAGGAAACACAAATTTTGTGTCTGACACATATCTTCTATACTTTGTATGGCATTCAGACACGTATTTAACACATTGCTCCAAATTATAATTGCACTTTTATGTTTATTTCCCAAATGTGCCCCCGAGTTGCCTTTAGTGAATATATGAAATAAAACTTTAGGTCAGATCAGGATGTGGTCCGTGCAATTCCAAAACAAAATCTGATTTACTGTTTTTATTATTTCTGATTTCACAATTTACTATTTTGTAAAATAAAAAACTTTACCTAATTTATCACTCGCCAACTCTGTTTTAAAAATAAGAGTAACCTAACAATAAATAAGCTAACAATCCAATTTATAAGAGCAAACGTGATAAGTAAATCTATCTAAACTATTGGATGCAGATATCTATTTGACTGCCAATGACAATTTAACAGCTGGAAGGCCTTTATTTGCTCCAGTGGTATGTTTTATTGGAAAAGAAATTTGAATAAAGCAACTGACATTGTGTCATGACTTCAGAAAGGCGTAGTTTCCTCTTTTTAAACATACTGTCTGCATACCTCCCAACATTTCATATAAATAAAAAGGAACATCAGGGGTGTGATTGGGGGGCGTGACCAGAGATGGAATTGCTCTCAATAACTAGGTGAGTTACTGATAACAACTTCTGGATTAAAATTACATTTAAACCAAGAACAATGTGTCTTATTTACACAGATGAATTTTAAAACACATAATTTAACTATAGTGTTAAGAAAACAAAACTGTATTCCTAACACTATAGTATCTCTCTTTCCGACCCTACGCCCCCAGACGTAGGGTAAATAAAGGGTTACAAGTGTAGAACGGGGCCCCTCCTCCGCCAAAGTCACAGCAACTTAGGAACCTAATTTGCAGCGAGCACTGTCCGTGCATTAGACACTGTCAAACTCCGTGAAACTGCAGGAAGCTCCCCCAGTGTCTGCCTGGTAGACAGCCACAAGAGGCAGTTTTAACCCTGCAATGTTTCTTGCAGTTTCCTTAAAACACAGGCGTAAGGGAACAGGGCGACACTGCACCCAGACCAGTGCGATGAAGTAGTCTAGTGCCTATCGTTTCCATTTAAAAGCAAATTATTACTGAGGTGCTCTGTTATCCACTCAGACACATAAGCAATATGGAGTTCCTAGAAAAGAGGGACAGAAGGATTTTGCAAAAAATAGGGACTGTCCCTCCTTGGAAGGTATATGTGTATATGTATTTATATATATATATATTTTTTCCAGCACATATTTTCTTCTCTGTGTTATTCAGGCTACAAATATTTTGTAAAGAAGTGCATCCTTTATGTAGTTATTCTGCAATTTTAGCTACCATCATAAGCCATCTGCTTCTCAAGTACTTAGATTACCAGAAACAAGGCCTATTACTGCTATTTTGATTTTCTTTCATTGTAATTTTCAGCACAACAGTACCACTTTTAAAAGCAACAGAGACAAGTACATCAACATAATTCCAAGGACTTTAAACTGAGTCAGCAAAAAGTAGCAAGCTTTTCACTTTCCTGAGTCTTTGACAAGACTCTGCGGCCGCTGCGGCTGGTGAAGTTTTCAAATGGTGTGGCGCCAGTCTCCTCCCATACAACTTTTCTCCTCATTATACAGTTCATAGATACTCATACATTACAGAGAGCTGATCATAAAAGGAAATAAAGTCCTTGAGACCAGGAGTAGGAAGTAGTGACTATTTGCCATGCTGCAGCTTGTGCCACTCATTACATGTTCTATATGTTTGTGTTTTAGGCAGATTGGAGACAACTTAATAGTCCCAGGTGGTGTGAAGACCATTGAAGCCAATGGGAAGATGGTCATCCCTGGAGGCATTGACGTACACACTCATTTACAGATGCCCTACAGAGGAATGACAACAGTGGATGATTTTTTCCAAGGAACTAAAGCAGCTCTTGCTGGTGGAACGACAATGATATGTTAGTATATTAGTAACATATGATTCAACACTTGAAAGTATGGTTGGGGATCAATGCGTTTCTTGATATTTTATATAAAATTTCCTGTCATCACAACACACAGATGGTAGAGAATGATAAGGGTGATAGGAGTTTTGTTTCATAAAGTAGATGCATAAGGCCACCAAAGTATTATCATATAATAATCATGATAATTTATCATATTTGTTAAGAATGTCAAGGAATTTACCCAATCAAAGACTACATAGTTGTGGTCACTGTATTTCTTCTAAAACAAACCTTGATAATACACAGGTATAGTTAGTTTCTGCCCCTTTTAAACTAAACTAAACTTTCCACACTTAAAATCACTAAGAAACAAACAAACTCCCCCCACTATATAGTAGGTATATACTCAATGATTACATGCATGACTTCTTATGAACTGCAGCCTTTGCAAGCCATCCCCGTTTTCACAGGGAAATAACCTATTCATTGAGAAGCCTCTGAAGCTATCCACACTATGTATAACATTCAGAAAGAGCACTGGTCTGAGGAGGTATACAGGGGGAGGCAGTCACACTCATGCAGGAAGCAAACATCCCTGGCTTTTTGATTGAAAGGGGGTGTTTCAGTATGTAATAATAAAAGTGTTAAATTTTCATAGAGAATTGACACTTTTATAAATGCCTTTTAAATTAGATACTGCTGACCCATAAAGCACTTCAGCAAGGAAGCTGAAGTGCTTTAGGGATGTGGAATGATCCTTTTAAGATATATGTCAGTTATACACTGTTTAGGAAAGATCCTTGTGTTTTAAGACATTTAAAATGCATTATGTGATTTGTTTTGTCCAGTTGACCATGTGATCCCAGAACCAGGGGCTAGCTTGTCTGAAGCCTTTGATAAATGGAGAGAATGGGCCGATGGCAAAACGTGTTGTGATTACTCATTGCATGTGGATATCACTCACTGGAATGACAGCGTGAGGCAGGAGGTGGAGACAATGATCAAGCAGAAAGGTACTGGATTTCACTAAGATATTTCCGTGTGTTTAATTACAGGTATATGAAACAGTTGTTAAATTTGGCATAATTTTAGGTTTCATATTTGGGCTTACCATTATATGCTTCGGATTCTGTTACCCTTACTTTCCAGCCAAAGCACTCTGATTCAGCCTAAGTGTTTGTTGAGTTTGCCAACTTACCAGAGCTAACTTTATATTTTCAAATTTCACATGTCAAATTCACATAAAATGTAAATGTATGTATTTACAAAAAAACTATTAACATGCACATTTACAGTTTAATTACAAATATGGAAATAGAACATTCCATGACAGACACTAGATTGCATCCGAAGCAACCCTGAATTTGTCAGTGCAGAACAATAAAGATTTCAGTAAGACTGCTTTTTAGATGAGAATTTATTTCTCGATAAATAGATAAATAAATAAATAATTTATTTGAGAAATCAGCTGCTTTTTTTTGTACTTAGTAAATAAAAAAAATAAAAAAACAGACAAAAAATAAATAAAAGTAGTATATGGTGTTTCTTAGGATCCCTATAAATCAGGAGAGCCACCATTTATCATACGGCGTGTGCTGGAGCTAAGGGATCCTGTGCAACAGCAAGAGAATGCCACAGTTGTGCATTACCCTTACCGTAAATAATGTACAATGATGAGGGAGGAAAAAAGAATATTAGGTGGCTTCTGACATGCTTTAAACCAAGGGGTCTCGCTATATGGTCATCCCTTTTGCATAGTGGGATTTAGGCTAATGTGTTGGAGCTAGGGTACATCGTGGATGCCTCCATTCCTTCCCTATTTCTTGAGTAAAACATAAGACAGCCAATCAAAATACAGATGTGATCTCAAGTGAATCTTGTTTTTTTTTTATTTTTTATTCTCCTGCCGTCTCTCTGTACAGCCTTAAAATAACATAGAGGGCTTCTTGCAGCAGTAAAATGGATAAAAGGCACATCTCATACCTTGTTCATACATATTTGTATGTGTGCCAATGCATATAAAGCCGTTTTTATGAAGGTTCTACAGACCTTTTTGAGGATTAACGGTCTAGACATTCCAGAACACTGGTATTTGACACTTGTTCCAAGCTCTTGGGCACCGTCACGCAACATATAGTTTATGCCATTCCTAAGATAATAATGCATTTAAAACCTCTCCTAGCAGTACCAGTCTGACACAGACTCGATCAACCTATGTTTTTCCCCTTGTCCCGGTGCCCAGGCTTCCAGCTTCGAACATAACTCTTTCAGCTGAGGAGGTGGAAAGTAGTTATATGTTCTGTCATAAAAGTGTTATTCTAAGCACGCTTTTAAAGAGGATGGTTCACTTTGGTTTATTTATTAGTGTCTTAGTGCCGGAACATTAAATTTGAGATACCTCGGCTACCTCAGCTGTGTTTCTTTACCACTGTTTTCCTAGAGATAAATGGCCTGCAGAGATGCCAAAAAAGACCTTTCCCTACATGTTTAGTAGCTCTGGCCAACTACTCTCATTCCACTGGGGTGTTGTAATTATCTCATGTTCCTGTGCTAGATGAGAGGAAAATTGTATCGCTGCCTTTCCATCTCTATATTCTGTCATATATACTTATTTCATTTTTTTTTCTTCCTTCATTTCACTCAGGAGTTAACTCTTTCATGGTTTACATGGCCTATAAAGATTTGTATCAGATGTCCAACACTGAGGTAAATTATATTTCCTTCCTTTCTGGGCAAGAGACCAAAATGGAGTGAACAATGTACTTGGTTTAACCTTTCTGTGTGTCTGATGGAAGCCAGGACATTTTTTGGGAGAGGTTGGGGGGGACTGTTTATAAGTTTGTAACTCGTAGTAAAATGCCTGCATTATCTCAGTTAATTATAATTTCCTTAGAAAAGACTGGTCTAATGGTGTGTTTTATGACCGTGTATTTTTCAGTTGTACGAGATTTTCTCCTGCCTGGGAGGACTTGGTGCGATTGCTCAGGTTCATGCTGAGAACGGTGACATCATAGCTCAGGTAAGAGATGGGAAAATTTGCACACAGCTGTTCTGAAAATGTAACAAACACATACCAAAAAGTATTAGAACAGCATTGGCCAGGAAGTAGATCAGCAGAGGCAGAACTACAACTGTCATGATGCTTTGCCAGCTTTACAGGGACTTGTAGTTCTGCATCTACAACTGCTAGTTTTTTTTGTTTTGTTTTTTCTCTGTAGCAGCTGCTGATTATTTATATTTGATGTGGTTTGCCTGGAGCAAGGTAGCAAGCACTCTGCGATGCTAATCAGTAATGCCAGGTTACTTCTACCATGCTTATTCAAGTCTAAGAGCCATTAAATTAAAAAGACATTACTGTGACTAAATTGAGTTACTGCCAGGTTTATTGTCACAATGAATCCCTCTGCTTGTCTGCTGAGACACTTGTTATTCTTTAGTGGTTTCTGTTAACTTTACACTCGCTAGAACATTATAATAGTATGATTCAAAATGTAAAGGCTTTTAAGAATACATTCATCACGTGTACAGTCTTCTTGCGTACGCTATATTTTATAAGCACTGACTGTCCAATATTAAGGATCCTCAGAATATAGTCACAGTTTATAATATATTTACTGTGTGTTATGGAATATTACAATCTTTTAATATAAAATGTAAAAGAACATAAGTATGTTTATTTTTTTAGTTAGTGTTCCTTCTTTAGTGTAGATTACTGGTGGTACTTTGTTAAAAAAAAATAATATGTGTGTATATATATATATTTTTTTTTTTAAAAGACTCCTCTCTGTGGTCTGATCTGCCCATGATGAGGTCATACATTCTGATGATCCTCTGCTCCAATCCACTGGTTCTCATTACATTAAAGGGACATTTTAGTCACCAAAACAGAGACCCTGCAAGAGTCTCCTGTATGTGATTAAAGTTCAATTTACAGAGAAAGAGATACAATTGTTTAAGGTAAATTACATCTGATTGAAAGTGAAACCAGTTTTTTTTCATTCAGGCTGTGTCAATCAGAGCCAGGGGATGTGTGACAAGGGCTGCATAAACAGAAACAGCGTGATTTAACTCCCAAATGGCAGTGAATTGAGCAGTGAAATTTGAAGAGCATGATCTGTACACTAAAACTGCTTCATTAAGCTAAAGTTGTTTAGGTGACTATAGTGTTCCTTTAAATAGTTTTGAAACAGAGAGTGTCCCTTTAAGACATCATAAAAGGAATTCTTTCTTATGGCCTCTATTTAATAAACTTTACAAATGATTCAAGACTGTTAGAAGCACTTTCAAAATGATTTATCTACAGAAGTCACCATTAACGTCTATGTACATTTTTGTAGACAAATGATTTGGACAGTTTATTAACCCCTTAAGGACACATGACATGTGTGACATGTCATGATTCCCTTTTATTCCAGAAGTTTGGTCCTTAAGGGGTTAAATCGAGGCCTGTATTAGTCAATGCATTTAGATCTTTGCTGAAGATGCTTAATTGTTCTGTCTCCCTGGGATACTCAGAATTTTGGATCTGTGACTGCATGGAGTCCTCAGTTTCATTCCTGACCTCTCTTACATTCTGTAACAATTAGCAGGAATACTAGGACTTGAGCCAAAAGCTCCAATACAGAGCCACGGATAAGATTGTGGTTACATTTTTATTTACACTGAGACAATTTAACTCAAATAGACTTCTTTCATCAGTGTCCTTTCTCATTATTGAAAAGGGGAAGAAGGTCCTAACAGATCTCTGTAACAGTCTTTTAGGCCATATTTATTCCTGTAACAAACAATAATAAACATATAAGTAGACATTTGCCTACACTAGAAGTAATTGTAAAAAGACCCAACTAAGTGTAAATTACATTGCTTTTATAAAGGCCTAATCAGTATTAGCTGGATAGAGATTATCTTCTAAATTATAGGAACACTCCAAACACCATAACCACTACAGAAAACAGTAGTGATTATGTTGCCAGGAGTAGTGCCATCCCAGTGTAAGTAGTTAAGCCATTTGGGAATAGTGTGAAAACTTACCTGGGCTCTGCTGGGTACTGATTGTAGATTCCTGTGAACCTGAATGTTCCATCAAGGAACTTCTGTTAGTAAAAGTTAAGCCTTCAAGTGCTAGGCTAGCTCTGTGGTGCTTCTGGCTGCACAGACAAAGATGATCTGTGCATGGTGGATCCCAGGTAAGTTATCAAGCCAATTGCGAGTACGGTAATCATTACATTTTAATTATTTCAACTTTACATTTAACTGCAAATTAACTTTAAATCCCTGCAAAATCCATCAGTGTACACCAGCTGTAAATGTACTTCAGAGCAGTCCAGGACAATAAATGTCCAATTAATGCAACTCTGTATATAAAAATACACACAGAATTGACATTAGCCAGCCCGGGAATCGTGTTGTGGGCTAGGTAATGATGTCCCACTGATGCTGCTGGAGATGGAGTTACACCGCTGACAAGAAAGGGGTTAGATTTGATATGTGCAGCATTTTTATAGCTAAACGCTGCACATACACACTGCAAGCCCCATGACCACTGAAGTGGTGTTTGAAGTATCCCTTTAACCCCTTAAAAGGACACATGACGGAAATATTCCATCATGATTCCCTTTTATTCCAGAAGCTGTGTCCTTAAGGGGTTAAGTAGTAGAGGCAACTAAAAACACCTTACCTCTGCTACACTTCAACACTCTGGACAACGTCATGCCCCCTTGTGCATGTCTAGGGAGAAATGTTTAGACAAGCACAAGCCCATTCAGTCTTCTCTCTAGAGGCTAAATAATTTGCATGCTCTGCCCTATGTGTCTTGCAAAATACATATTAATCTAGAAATATTTAAAATAAAACATTTGCACAAGAGCAGCATATGGATTGGGTATTTGGTTGTGCTGTCATTTGAGAAGGGACGGATGCTCTCTAATATCATAAGAGTAGTCATCAGGTTAATACAGATTAAGATTTGCCAACAATGGGGTACACTGACTGCTGTTAGTGTATACATGTTACTGGAATTATTTAGTATTTAGCAGACATAGTTTTGACCAAAACTGTAGAACCTCATTAACCTTTAATCTAAATTTTTGGAACTCTTTCATTTGCCTATTTACATTTTTCAACATTACATAATGTTCTAGTAGAGTTATATGGATGTGTCATTGGCCATTCTTGTTTTTATGGTTTTAGGAACAAAGCCGAATGTTAGAACTGGGAATTACAGGACCTGAGGGCCATGTTTTGAGCCGACCAGAGGAGGTAAGATCCAATCTTGTTCTCAAGTTTTGCTAACAGGAAATATCACATTGCCAATTTTTGCCACAACCTTCTACCTTATCCTTCTTTTATTATTTTTGTGTGGTTTACAGAAATACATAAAAAAATATCAGAACTTACATAGGTGAGGAGATCACTAGCCTTAAAGGACTGGCGTCTTCAGTCTAGGCCTTTGTATGCCTTGGACTGGATTGCCTTTCTTTGCTTCTGCAGTATGGTGGAGACTGTTTACAGTGCTTTTTTATACTGAAACTAAGATCAAAACAAACAAAGCCGTGATATAAAGTTTTGTTTCAAATTAAGCTTCTCGATAAGGAATCATGGTTAGTATCATGACAACTCATGCTGTTGTGGGCTCTTTATAGCTGTGAAATGACATTGGCCACCATTTTTGACTTGTCCCTCCACAGACCTTGATGATTCATTATTTTGACTATTGTATAGTCCCTAATGACCACTGGGGGAAACAAGGGATGTTAGTTCATCATCAGGACACAAGTAATGAAAAAAGTTCATCACACTGCACTCCCCACCCCCAGCTTTCTACTTTTTAAAAAAGCTACTACAGCTAATATTTCCACAATGTTCTATATTCCAAAGTAATAACTGATGTTAGCTTTGATCCAGCAGAGTCATACAACTCAAATCCCACTAGATATTGCAAAGTAGAAATGTAATTTGGGTAATTTAGGCCACACTACACACATAAACAGTTAAAGCAGAAACGGGTGTTCTGCTGTGTCCAAAAAATGATTTCACCTAAACAGTTTTAGAAAGAATAATACACTTTAGGAGTAGATCTATTTCTACTCCTCTCTCTAAAAATGCTAAATCTGAATTATATACCAATCCTAATTTAATTGGTCTGTGCTACCAGAGTACATTTGAAGGAAAACTGTGTTTCACTTATAACTATTAAGATGCTTACTAACAATTACATTCCTTAGCATTAGTTTAATTATCCCTGTGTAACTGTTTACACCAATAGGTTCTGCAAAATCACTGTCCATTTAGTGGTAATAACAGCCAGAAGCATCACGGAATACTTTTCGCGTGTGCAATACAAAGAACTGAACACAGTCATACATAAAAGAGGTTTCAAAATAGCTTTCCTGTCTATTTGAACACAGAATAAACAGGACACACAGTATAAACAAGTGGAAATAATACCATCACCAGCTCTAAATACCAGCTTGCAATTATTATAAAAATAAAGTTAAAATAAAGGCCAAAGCAGATTATGATGACATGTAAGTTTATTCAGCTGTCCGTCTTCTAGAAATGTTCTAATATTATCCACCTTTTCAGTGTTTTGCTCTGAAAAGCGACAACTCCATATGGTCAATAAGCTCATTATATTTACTATAAAAGTAGTTGAAATCCACAATCTGTCCTGTGTAATTAGAATGACTGTATTGCAACAGGCAACTCAAAGCAGGCTTATGCTTATAAAAAGTTTCCCTCTTTTTTTTAAATGGTACCCCTTAGCATATTTTTTGTAAAGTCTGTTTCTTGCAAATATTACTTGTAATTATGAATAAAGGCTTGCTGTTGAGTTTTGCAATTGTACACATGCCCAGCTGTGTGTCTCTCTGTAGAGTTAAACATCGGGATTATGAACCTCACGGGGTTTTAGCAAGTAAAGTTAAGTTTGACATTCCTGCTCTATGCTGAAAACTAGTGATCCTACAGCATTGTTTGTTCTGGGCCCTTTGAAAGAAGTTACACTGACAAGCCATGTAATGTGGAAAAGATGTGTGTGGCAAAAACGATCTCAAGATCCAGGCGGTTAAGTAGACAGGAAGTGGTCTTATCTCATTTTGAACCACGTGGACTTTAATGCCTGCCAAAAAGAGAATACTCGGAGCATGAAGTCGTTGCTTATGGTGATGTGCAACATATCTCCTGCACTGTAGTGCTAAGTTCAAACTATAAAAGCACGGAACATGGATGAGACAAAGGAATAGAGAGTGCGGATTTGAAACAGATCCGTAAATGAAATTATTTATGTAACGATAAATCTGCTGCATACCATCTGTATGGAACCAAGGCTACATTATTCCCACTAACAGGGTTAGTTTCTAAAGTGATAATTCAAAGTGAATTTAAAATGTAAATCCTGAGTAGTATAATTGATATCATAACTGACTTTTCCCATTTCAGCTGTTTTAACCTTAAATTAAAAAATCACTTTGCATTCACCTTGAATTTTCACTTCAATGAATAACCCTGTAAATGTGTGTACTGTTATTCTGGTGTGTGCTGTGTCTGACAGCTAGAAATTTACATTCTTCTACATTGACTGTCTCGCTGGCTAAGAAAACATCATTAACTGTACCTACGAGACAGCTGTTAAACCAATCTTACTTTTGAATGGCATCACGTAAAACTTTGTCGTACAGCACATCCAATTCTACCTTTAATTTTCATGCCTTTCTAATGTATCTGTTCTTTCGCCAACACCTTTTTAATTTAAAAACAATTATAATACTGACAAATAACTGACAATTATCTGCATTCTGGATGTAAGCCCAGTCTTTCCATAAAAAGAAAACAGAACTATTATTTTGTTGAGAAACTTTTGTTTGTTGGTTCGTATATTGTTTTAACATTTTTATCAAACCCACTGTCAGACAATGAGGGCTATTGTAGTAAAAATAAAGCAAGGTAGGCACACTCCAATAATTAATGCAAACTAGCCCCAAATGGAGCTAAGACAGGCTCCCTTGATAAAGGCATTTTGCCGAAACGTTGGGGGCTTTTTGATTGACTCTGTCCTTACTTCTCACTAGGTCTGGTATGCTTTTTGTATTTTTTCTATATGTATTCGTTTGTTTTGGGGTTGGGTTATATTTGTATCTCATTTAGTTATCTATGATACTGATATTTAGCTATTCATGCATTACGTATATGCATATCTAGAGCTTTTCTGGCTGTTGCTGTGCAACATTATATGATTTGGTTTTCTTGTTTCATATTTAATGAGATATTCTATTGGTGTGTACCCATTTAATAAAGATTTTTTTGTATGTATACATTTATGGCTGTGCTCCTTACTCAATTTATACTTGTACTGATAAGGACTATTGTAACTGAACAATTTTCAGCGTTACATGATGCAGTAGAATAGTACCATTCCATTTTAATGTGTTATGACATGTATTAATCAAGATTAGATCATATAGCATAACTTATGGAGTTTTTGCATCACATAGTGTTCAGGCTTCTAATTTAACTTTTCTGCTTTAGCTACAAAAGTTTGCTGGCTCATATTAAATCGCAAGTGGTAAAATAACGAATGTGAATGCTAGATTATTTTCTCTGTTCCTAATTCCATGTATCCTTTTTCTTTTAGTTGGAGGCTGAAGCGGTTTTCCGTGCCATTACCATTGCAAGCCAAACAAATTGTCCCTTGTATGTGACTAAAGTGATGAGTAAAAGCTCTGTAGATCTGGTCTCCCAAGCCAGGAAAAAAGGTGCACTGCTTCCTATGTTTTAAGATATACATTAATGTTGCCATGACAAACCATCATGTAGATTTCTCTGCCGATGATGAGATCAGAGGCTAAGGCAATGCTAAGCATAATCTAAAGCTCATAAAATTGCACCAGTCAAGGTCGCCCATGATGTTCCTAGCAACATAACAAACAGTGAGCTATACAGCCGTATTTAAAAAAAAAAAAAAAAAGCAATAAATTGTATTGCAAACTTTTAATCTTTCCAGAACTGGAACAAAGCATATTGAAATATTATTCTCATTAAACAAATCTGCTTTTCACATCTGTTTCACAGGCTAGCTGTAATATATTTACTAAAGTTGACATCTGTTGTATCATATTTTCCGTATTTTTAAGTACTGAATCAACTGCCCGTGTCCAAAATTAACTAATAAGGGACAAATGGGACATAAAAAAATTACCATCAACATATATGAAGCTTGTTTTTCTTAACAGATTTAAACCATATCAGAATGAACATGATCCCTGTTTTGTTTGTCATATAAGTATTAAAATATATATATATATATATTTTTATTTTTAAACTATATGAACTATTTTGAAAATGTATGAAAACCTATTATTTCTCAAAAACATTATTTCCAAACCCCAATGCACCTCCTGTCCTTCACTTTGTGTTCCAATGAGCTTGATGAGTGAGATGAGTTAATGTGTATGGCATATACAGATTACTATATTAAATTTGCATTATGCAGACAATACTGATTTGAAAAATAGACATTCAGCATACACGTAAGCACTTCAAGCAGCATTGATAGAGGGCTTACAGTCAACCAACAACACGTTAGTGGCTATCTCTCTTTCACACTCCAGGTGGTTTAAAGTGAGCTTGCCACCTGATAACAAACCTTATTTATTTAGCTTTACAGGGTTATTCACTAAATTGAGAATTGTCGAGGATTCAAGGTTCAAATTTAAGGCTAAAATAGCCAAACTGGAAAGATTCTCCAAGTCAGCTAAGTTTTAAGTTCGGTTTCTTTGGCCTTGAATTTTAAATTCCCTTTGTATCTCCAACTCCTGCAGCTAGGAGTCAGTGTCTCTGTTCAGCCATGGCACTTAAGAGATACAGGATGAATTTCTAGGGAATGTTGGGCTAATTATGCCCCGTTGGTGAAAGTTCATGAATGAAACTTTCACTGTGGGTGCTTATTCCTGCTATCTTTCTATTGTTAAAGAGGTTTTACTAGGGAGATCTGTAAAATATGTTTTTCTTCTGTTTCCAAGAGTTTTCTCTGCCTGAAGATCAGATGATTTATATTGCAGTTCCTGGATTAATGTCATTTTGTTTGTTTAAATCAGATGTTATTTTTCACATTGAATGATAGCACAGCCTAATCTTACAACTAAATACAAAGTAATGAATCCTTTTTACTTTTGTTAGAGATATTTTCTTAATATAATAACTTTTAAACCTGTTAATTTGCAGGTAATGTTGTTTT
The DNA here is from genome assembly GCA_933207985.1 of Pelobates cultripes. Classification (NCBI taxonomy): domain Eukaryota; kingdom Metazoa; phylum Chordata; class Amphibia; order Anura; family Pelobatidae; genus Pelobates; species Pelobates cultripes. Next base: position 277,454,042 of record OW240914.1, on the reverse strand, counting down.
TGGAGAACCAATCACTGCTAGCTTGGGGACAGATGGGACGCACTACTGGAGCAAAAACTGGGCTAAAGCTGCAGCATTTGTGACATCTCCTCCTCTGAGCCCCGACCCTACCACACCTGACTACATCAACTCTCTTTTGGCAAGGTATGTAAAGAGAAACTTTCCCTTTGCATGTCAGCACCAATGCACACACACACACCTATGCACACATCAGATGATTTACTCCCTAGCATCCCAGGTTGCTGGACGAGAATTTTGGGAGGTTTGAGATTCAGCTTATCTATCAATCCATTCTCATTGTGCTCTAAGATTTCTTTGATTGCAGTCAGTAAAAAAATAAATAACAAAACATATTCTCACTGCAAAGATTTGTTGGTTCTGAAACATCCTTGATCATTGCATTGAGTCTCAAAGAGCTTTGTAATCTTGTGTATAAGCAATGTTTTTCCATCTGGTTCAGATCACCAAAGATATGTGCATCGTTTCTGTATCTTTGTAAATGCAGTAGAAGACAGAAAATGTTTATTGATAAATAGCTGTAATGGGAGTTGGCCAAACATGTATACTCCATGTGCTAAGTAAGAACTCTATCACTGGACATTTAATCGGTCTTTTATAAAGATATGTAATGGGCAGATAAACCAAAGATTTGTAAAAGGGATGATGGGCAGCAATCCCCAACATCCCCTTTCCCCTTCATCAATCATACGTCAGATTTGGTTTTGGAAGATTTGTGGATAGTGAGGCTTAAAAAAACACGTAATGCAATACGTCCTTGGAATGGTGTTATTTGAAACCACATTTGCTGTATAATTTTAAGAATAAATCATGGTGTTTGGGGGCTTAAATGCAGTTACCTAATTTTTTGGCACAATGTGAATTAACGTCATTATACAATGTTATTTGTAGAAAGAAAAACAGACAAACACACGTGTCCACTGAGAACGTTGTGTGATGTATTGTTTGTCAGCAGACATCTGATAGGGTTTTATCATTTCTTAACAGTGCAGCTGTAGGAATTGGGCTGCATGTCAAACACACCAGTGTACTAATTTGTAGAGTATGGAAAGCTGGGCCTCTCTGTTGACATCTTATGGTTATATATGATGATGTTAAAGGCAATCTTCACTTCTCAAATAAAAATAAATAAAATATCCCTATTTAGTAGATATACCCCAAATGTAAAATGTATAAAACATTTTTTATTGGGGGTATATAAAAAAAATAGCTTGAAAAAAAGCAGTTCTCTTGTCTGCCGCCTTTGGAAGAACTCATCTTTAAGGCACCCCAAGTTCTTCTGTGGCTGTCCAATCACAGTTTAGTGAGCTGGCTTTGCAAGGCAGGTGCTCAGGGCAATTTTCTGCCTTTTTAGTTTAGCGCAAATGGGCTACACAAAACCAGAAAGGAACAGGTCCTGTTCTCTGCATAAAATCCAGGGGGATGTGACAAGGTACATTTATGAAAGTGTGAATTTCTATTGAAACCATATTTTTTTCTAAAATGAAAAAGAGGACACTTCACACATAAAGCATTTTTAGGAAGCAAAAGAGTGTCTTTTTAACTAGTGGTTCCTAAACACTTTTCATCCATGGAGCAGTTTAGAAAAAGATTACCCACTTTTTCTAAACATGTTTTTCCCAAAACACACACATGCATGCATTTAATAAATATTTAATTATGTTAATGCTTCTGTATCTTCTATAGATACAAAAAATTGTTAAAAGCATAGTTTTGCTCTAGTGCTGATAATCAGGGATGTACGGATATAATCACAAATTTGCTCTTTTTAAAATATAATAAGATCTGACCAGTAGAATTCAACCCTTTCTGGTAAAATTGGTGCACCCAGATCAAGTAGGCTGCATCCCAACTAAGCAGGCATTCGAAAACATGTGTAGATGCTTTGACCTAACTTTGTACGCTAATTACAAAAAAAACCCAACTCTCTTACTAGAAGGCATTTGAACAGTTACTTTAGCCTTTTCTTTTTGGCATGCTTAAAATATTTGGGTTTCCAGACCAAATTCTTAGTGCAATCTCAAAAATTAACCCTATCTCTGAAACCATTACTGCAGAAAGTCTGGGATGAGAGTTCAGTAAAAGGACTACGAATCCGAGGAGAGCAATATAAAATAGCGGCCTATGCTGATGATGTACTACTAACATTTACTAATCCATTAACATTCCTCCTAAACTTTCTTTCCTTTATAGATTCTCATTCGCTTGTATCAGGTTTTAAAGAAAACTTGGCTAAACATAAGCTTTAGCCTTGCATATTATGTGAGATTATAAACAATTTACAATCTAGATTCACGTTTCAGGTGCAGAAATCCCCCCTCCACTACCTAGGAATGAATTTGCCTTCAGACCTAACTCTCACATAAGGACTAAACTACTTTCCCTACTAAAAAAAGGCAGAGAAAGACTTAAATTCTTGGTATAAATATTCTGTCCTAATATTAAGACAGGATTGCCTCTACTACAATGTCATTACTGCCTAGATTTCTATATTTGTTCCAAACATTTCCAATTACACTAATTGTGAATGGGGAAACACCCTAGAGTTAAACGTACAACTCTATATGTGCCCACCAAAAGTGGAGGGTTGGCATTGCCAAACTTCCATCACTATCATGCAGCGTAATTAACACAAATCGAACACTTACACACTCTGGTTGGTAGCAAACAATGGGTGGATCACATACATGGCATCTTTGGGAATGACTTCCCTTCCTTGTATATCTGGACAGGCTAGACCACAACACTACATATATGAACCACAGCACTACATGTATGGGACAAGGTGCTTCATACATTTTCCATTGACAACTCTCATATGTCATATCTGCAAACACTGAAACATGACTTTCAATGCTTATTTCAAGATCATTTTTAAATATTTTAAATAGTAACGATCCCAGAAAAGAGGGACACCACTTACCACTTTTGTCCATCTTGGAAATTTAACATTAATGACAACTCCCAGTACCCTATCTTTAAACCAGTGTTCTTTCCAAGAAGAAGAATTTTCATCTAGACCTATTTCTTTTAGTTTGAACACTAACCTGTTGACCATAATAAACGACTTGGAAAATCCAATTAGATCACATCCACTGCAACACCCTTATCTATACTTCTCCTCACTTCTTCGTTGGATGCAATTATGTTAATTTGACTCGCCCTTTTTTTTTCTAAAACCATGCAGATCTTTGCTAATAACAATGTTCTTCCCAATGATTTCCTGAAAATTATCCCTTAATAACCCTTTAAATAATTTTCTAGCCACACAAGTTAAGCTGTAATTTCCAGGCAAGAATTTGAACCCTCTTTAAAAAATAAAAATAATAAAAATAGGAACCACATCTGCATCTTCCAATGCTCCAGTACAATTAAAAAATAAAAAAAATCCTGAAAGATTAAAAACAGAGGTTCACTTATTTCCACACTTAGCTCCTTAGGTGTTTGTGGGTCAATACCGTCAGGACCTGAGGATTTGTTTATGTTAACTTTCTTGTCTTGAGTCATCCAATAACAATTTTTCTGCAAGATTTTTACAGCAATGATTGGCATATCTATAGCCATAGGTTCCTCCTTATTATATAATGAGGAAAGATAGTTATTTAAAATGTCTGCCTTTTCCTGGTGTTCATTAACTAACATATCCATCTCTGTTTTTAGTGTACCTACACTTTTATTTTGTGCAGAGTGCTTTCTTTCTCTTTACATAAAATGCAGACTTAAGTAGAAACTGACACTTTACAGTAAAATTAACCTTGTTACATTCCTGGGTTTAAATCAGACAACCGATCCTGTTACTTCCTGGTTTGTATAGCTTAATGGCTAAACTCAAGAGGCAGGCAATTGGCTTGCAAATACTTTTCATTGAGCTACATTAGAAATTCTGTATTTTGACAGCCTCAGATAGTCTCGGCTGGGTTTTATTATGCCATGGCACAAAAACGCTGCAGACAAGAGACCTGCTGTTTAGTAGATATATTTATAAATAGTGATTTATTTGTGTATTTATTTATCTTTATTTGTGCATTTGAAAGTATCTTTAAGTCACTGTTCTCACTTTGCCTTAACCTAATACCCTGTGTGTGCATACCGTGCAATCATTCTCTGTAAAAGGCAAAATAAAATTAATATATCTGAGATAAACTGAGGTTGTCTCTAGGAGGAATTATACTAATTAATAAAAGTCTATTTGGATTTTGTATATGAAGCTGTTTTCATATTTTCAATCTGTTTAAAATGATGCAATAATATTTTCTTGTTATGTAAGCAGGATGTCCTCTTATACACGAGTCTATACAGAGAACAAAATGCTCTAGACTTGTGCATTAGCTATCAGTGACTGCATATCAGAACATGAGTTCTGTACTTCACAACTGATGTCTTGCCCCTTTTCTAATATTCACTTTTTTATTTTTTTAAAGGAAGTGAGAATTCAAAGAAAATTCATAAGTGAATTTCACATTTAAGGCCAAAGTAGCCAATCTGGAAGAATAGTCGACAGAGAATTTTTTCAGTTTGGCTATTTTCACCTTCAATTTAGAATTCATTTTGAATTCTCACTTTAGTGAAAAACCCTGTAAATATATATATATATATATATATATATATATATAATTTCCTATATTAACTATCAGTATGGTAGCAAGAGTCCTTTAACCCCTTAAGGACACATGACGTGTGACATGTCATGATTCCCTTTTATTCCAGAAGTTTGGTCCTTAAGGGGTTAAACACATGTAGTTTCTATGCTGCATTTTTTTTTTCATGTACTTTAATTTATAATGGATTTTGTATTTCCAGTGGGGATCTGCAGGTATCTGGTAGCGCTCATGCTACATTTAGCACAGCACAAAAGGCCATTGGAAAAGATAACTTTACTCTTATCCCAGAAGGAACAAATGGAATTGAAGAAAGGATGTCTGTGATCTGGGACAAGGCAGTGGTGAGCAGTCCTGAATAACCTTGCGATGAAAACAGTTTAGTGTGAACGATACGATGTTCATTGGGTGAATGATACCTTAACCTCTTGAAGAAGAATGTCGGTCTTTGCTGTCATAACAATCTGATATTTAAGAATTCTGTTCAAATATGCAATACCCCACTCTTTTAAAGACTGCAGGGCTGATTGGGACAGGAAAACCTAAAAAAATAGATTATGAAAACTGCAAAGTGTAACATTTGCTCCTTAAGAGGTTAACAATAAGTTAGGTGCTCTCACCTTAAAAATATATACAGGGTTATTCTCTAAAGTGAGAATTCAAAGTGAATTTCAAATTTAGGACCAGAGTAGCCAAACGGAAATCATCTCTGACTTAGAGAATGTTGCTATTTTGACCTTAACTTTGAAATTCCCCTTGGATTTTCACTTTAGTTAATAACCCTAATAATCTACCAATAATCTGCTGAATTTAAACAAATAAAATCAGCTGGTAAGTTTTGTGGGAAGATAGACATGGATTATGTGAGAATACGGTTTATAAACTTTGCCATAAATAAGGACATGTTATCGCCTTCACACATTTCCTTGTGATCTATGTTTTCACAAAATCTTTTTGAGACTTACTAGAATTGGAGTGCAATAATTGAAAAGCACCCAAAGTGAGTCCTTAGTGGCTCAGGGAGACAGCCACTACAGGCCTGAATACCCCTGCAGTGTAAACAGAGTGTGTCTCTGAAACTGCTATGTTTTCAGCTGCAGGGTTAAAACTATGGGGGCCTGACACACAGACCACTTCATTGAGCTGATGTGGTCTGGGTGCCTATAGTGGTCCTTTAAGATCACCATCTGTCTGCCCGTCTTCACAGCAGTGCAAATATATATAGTTAACAAACTGTTTCACCTCATCACAGAAAAATACCCCCTTTTTTGTGCCTCTCTTTACTCCCTTGTGATTCTCTACTTACCCCAATCGCTCCTAGTGTAACTAATTTTTTCCTCAGCCCATTTTGTTTCTTTCTTTCACCCTCAGCCCATTTATTTATTTATTTCACCCACACCCCATTTTGTGTCTCCCCTTACCTTATCACCCATTTGGAAGATTCCCCTTATCCATTTTTTTCTTGCCTCCTCGTGTACCCCCCAGTTAGAGACATTGTAGCGCAGAGAGCTTAAGCTCTTCATCTGCCTCTACCCAATCTATATAGTCTGCACCAGGCTCTGAGCGAGAGATATGAAAGGTAGCTGTAGAGAGGGTAGGATATAATGTTTATCCTAATTTACAGCTTTCTCTAATGTCATAGCATGGTTTATATTTCTTACCATATTCTGCCGGTAAGAAATGCTTGATTTTAGTAATTTGTTTTGTTTTTATATTAGAATTTCTTCTTCTTTTTCACACAGCCAACTGTGTATCTACAATATTTAAAACATCTGTTTTCTTAGGAAATAATGCAAAATATCTTGTTCCCCAAAAGGCCACAGGAAAGATGGATGAAAACCAGTTTGTTGCAGTAACTAGCACCAACGCTGCCAAGATATTTAATCTTTATCCCAGAAAGGGGAGAATAGCTGTTGGATCAGACAGCGACCTGGTTATCTGGGACCCAGACTCAGTGAAAATCGTCTCTGCCAAGAGTCACCATTCAGTAAGTGTTACATAGCATTTAGTGGTGAAACTTCAGTTTAAGAGTATTTGGTGAACATTAGTACGGATGAAATCCAAAGGAATACAATTAAAACTCAGAAACGTTAGATGTGGTGTAGTTATGAGTGGGTGCAGTAGGAGAAATACTCTTTAAAGGGAACTTGACACCTTTCAACTTTTGGTGTACATTCATATAAACCCTAAAAGGAAACGGGGATACGTCTAGATTGTTCAGATGAATGTCTCCCAGCAGATCCAGCAGGATCTCTCCCAGTACCAGAAATCAGAATGAAAACAAGAACAAACTCTACTTCAATAAACTACTAGCATAATTATTTTTATGCTGCCTTTGGATTGAGGTTTCTATTGGATTAAAAGGACACTATAGTCACCAAAACAGCTTTATCTTAATAAAGCAGTTTTGGTGTATGGATCATGACTTCTCTGTTGATAATTGATGGGGACCTAAATAGGTAGTTTAACACTATATTGTATTCCTGACACTATAGTGTTTCTTTTTTTTTTTTATAATTCTTTATTTTTCAGTGCAAATTTAATAATACAGACATTGTATGGATATGCCACAACAGCACTTGCATATGGCAGTAGTCTGAGCTTCCTGCAGTTGGAGCTAAGAGGGTCTGTGCACTTTTGTATTATATAGGACTGGGTAGTCGTAACGAGTCGGTCATCCGTACCAGTGGGGATTGTGATTGTGTTGGCTAGTGTTATTGGTAAGATTCACCAATATAGTTATGGCACTGGAACAGGTTTTGCGCTAGTAAGCCTCCTGGTCCTTTGTGGCCGTGTGGTGTGTATAGAGTTGGAGCTTAAAATAAGAACTTGGGGTTTGAGTGCCGTCTATGTGTGGATGAGTCGGATTTCAGAGTATAGGTAACCGTGCCGTCGTGGGGCTGAGCTCGAAGAGACTGTGGAGAGAGACTATGTGTTTTGAGTAGGTCATATCACTCTAGTGAGTATGTGCTCCATTGATTGCTATGCCCCTTGACCCCGAGGCATTAGGGGGGGGGGGGTCAGTGTGTTGCTTTGCCGCCTTTAGGCTACAGGGTTATGAAACCCTTTCCAGTGGAGGAGAGGAGTGCCTAGTGAAAGGTAGATTATTCATAACTTGGTATAGTGAGTGAAACATGAATCTTTAGCAGTAAGAGAAAAATAAATTAAATAAAAAAAGAAAAAAAACACTTTTAGGTAACAATAACAGAAGAGAGTTTGTTGCGTGTTCAGTCCAGGTTTTATGTCACGGGTCCAGGGTGCAGAGTGTTCGCTCCTATGGCGTTGTTGGAGAGCCCCAGTGTGGTCAGCAAGGCCGGTCCTTCTTCCGCATAGGTGATCTTGTAGTGTTGGTCGCCTTTCGTCACCCATAGCGTTCTGGGGGTTGCCCATCTGTAGACGAGGCCCGCTGCTTGCAGGGTGGTGGTCACAGGCTGCATGCTCTTGCGCCATGTTAATGTGTCCCTGCTCAGGTCCTGGAAGAAGGTGATTTGCTGTGTTTCGAAGTCGTAGGGTGCCTTCCCTTTTATGGAGGTTATTAGGACTATTTTGTCCGTCAGGGTTTGGCATCGTAAAATTACGTCGCGTGGGGCTGTCTTGGGTGCCCGTTGCGGTTTGGCTATGCGGTATACTCCATCAAATAGAAAATGTTTTGCTTGTCTGTTGGGGATGAGTGAGGCCACCAGGCGCCTGATAAAGTGGGGTAGTTCCTCCAGTGGCACGGATTCCGATATCCCCCTGATCTTAATATTTTTCCTCCTCCCCCGGTCGTCTAGGATGTTTACTTGCCTGGTCATGTTAGCCTGTGCTGTTTGTAGCTGGGCGACTGTGTCTGTTAGTGAGTTTAGGTCTTGGCGCAGGTCTTTCACTTCTTGTTCTGTGGCCTGGGTTCGGGCCGACACCACCTGCACCTCTGCTGCTAGCCCCTTTAAGTCTGCTTGCCACATTAGTTGTAGGTTACCTTGGAGTCCCTCCAGCATGGCCTGGATGTCCTGTTTTGTTGCTGGGGCTTGTCCATTGGTAGCTTGTATTTGTATATTGCCTGTGTTGGCTGCTGCTGTGCTGCGATCTGAGTCTCCATCTTCAGACCTCTCAGGTGAGGCTGCCATGTTAGCCCTGGTCTGTGCGGGTGGAGGGTTCTGCAGCATGCTGCTTATGTCCCGGTGTGGCGTGGGAGCGCTTGTGGCTGGTTTGTGGGACCTCCGTCCCATATCTTCCGATGTGTGGGAGTCTGCTTCTGTGAGCTGCGAGCTCCGGTCAAGCCACGCTGTCAGCTCCCTGGTGAGGTACTGGTCGCGTGTGCGGTAGGCCCCCGGTCCCTTGATGCGGCTTTTCGTGCCCGACTTTTGAAAGAAAGGCATCTGCGGGTTCAGCGAGGTGTTAGGAGGTTGTGTTAGTCGCCTGTTGTAGTCTATGAGCTGCGGGTTTGTTGTTATTTTCAGTTTTTCGCGCTGGCTGTGCGGAGCTCTTGCAAATGGCGACTGCTTCTTTGAGTCGTTGGCTCCGCCCCCGTGAGACACTATAGTGTTTCCTTTAATCTTTAGATAATAACCATATGTTAGTATATTGTCCTTGTACTTTGTAAAATTATTCTTCAATTAAACATGTATTTCCAATTGATTCCAAACAGAAATAAGACGTTTATCCTAAAATGAATAGATAGCTTATTTAACCCCTTAAGGACACATGATGGACATATTCCGTCATGATTCCCTTTTCTTCCAGAAGTTGTGTCCTTAAGGGGTTAATTAATGATGATAAAAAAAGGTGGTAGCAGAATCCTATGTGAAACATAGCTAACATAGATTTTAGCTCACTTTCTTCCTAGTGAGACTAGGAGACCTAACTCCTGAAATTAGTTGATATCGTGCAAGAAGAAAAAATGCCGGTGTTGGAAAGTGTTTGAAACATTGGAACATCTTAGTCTTTAAGCATGATCTAATAGAATGACAGCATCTCTTGGAGAGCTTTGGTTTGTAGAAGCCAGAATTTTTATGGCTAAATAAGAAGAATAAACAAGCAGACACCTCGTTGTTACAAAACATCTGAGTTAGAAAATTACCCAGTTCAGCAGCAATGGGAATGTTTTCCATCTCTGTGATTTTATTCAGTATTGCAATTCAAGTTACTTCAACTTTCCTAACAGAGTTTACTAGTAATTAGCATGCGACTAACCAATAAACAAGAAGGTACTGTGATTCAATATATAACTTTTAAAAGTAAATCTAGTGGCTTTAAGCAGTTTCAAATAGTTTTATCAATTGTATTATACTTCAACTATTTCATTATTAGTTCTATAATTATCTAATCATATGGGCGGATATTATTGAGCCTTTTACCATGGGCTGATATTATCGGTACCTTTTGCCATTGCAACTTTTGTGGACTGCATTCCCTATGGTGATGTTCCACTGATTGGGAGACCATTGTGGATTTCCATTTGCTTTACATTAAGAACAAACAACTGACAACAGCATATAACGTCTGTTGATAATTACTTCAGGCTTACTTTATGCACCGCAAATATACGTTTTTCAACAGACCTGTATTTATTAAATGCTATTTCTAAATTATGTGTTGGTCATAGTTTTGTGCAGATATACTTGTTTATTTAGCTCAAATGCTGGTATATAAAATGTGTGATTTATGTGTAGCTTGGCATGATAGGAAATTAAGCTTTAGAACTGGTTTTGTTTCTAGCTATCTGGGATTAGAAGTTGGCAGCATCCATTTAGGTCAGATATACCAGTAAACCTAAATCGGGTATCTCTTTGTGTGTTACAGGCTGCAGAGTATAATATCTTTGAAGGCATGGAACTGCGTGGAGCGCCTCTTGTCGTCATATGCCAAGGAAAGATAATGTTGGAGGATGGAACACTCCACGTTACCCAGGGTTCAGGTCGCTATATACCTTGCACTCCTTTCTCTGACTATGTGTACAAGCGAATCAAAGCAAGGACCAAGGTGAGAAGAAGAAACATTTTTAGAAAATCAGAGAATGTTATGGAGGATTGGTTGTACTCTAACATTTTTTAGTGGTGATTTGGTCAAGAAATATACAAGGATATATACTGAATGGGGTGTATACTAATCAAAGTCCAGTCTTTCATTGTTGGAGTATCCATCACAAGTCCTCAAGTATTTTATTATAGGACAACAATACAAAACAACTGGCAACATTGTGGCTAATAGGATTGTATCCGTGTGTCTAGACAAGAGTCATACTAGGGGATAACAATAGGCATTTTATCTCTGATCATCCTCTCTCCGTATGTGCGAAATAAAGGCTAGGATGATTGATTGATGAAGATTTTCATTATGAGCAAAATGTATTTTATGTATGAAATGGGGTAATACTCCTCAGAGTACATCTCAAACGCTTGGACTCCAAAACATTGTTATTGTAATGCTTCATTTAATAGCCCTAGACAAGCCTTACATGATCTAGACGTAAAAAATATGTAATATGTTTTTTATGATGAACTAAGAAATAACTAACAAAGAAAAAATATTTTCACTAATTTCCCCTACCTAGTTCTAATTAGTTAAGCTTTTTTTTTTTGCACATACTTAATACTTAAATATACTTGTACCAGATCGCAGAATTGCATGCCGTGCCCCGAGGCATGTATGATGGACCAGTCTTCGACTTGTCATCAACTCCCAAAGCAGGGACTCCTGCTGGCTCTGCAAAGGGATCCCCAACTCGCCAGTCTATACCAGTCAGAAACCTACACCATTCTGGATTTAGCCTTGCTGGTAAGTAAACCTGCGTGATAATGTGATGAACATTTAAAAACAAAACCGCTGTCTATATATTGGGAGAATTTTCACATTATATGCCGTAGACAACGAAAACTAGGTCAGTGAGATCGGCATTTGTACAGTCTACCTCTCAATCCCATATTATGAACCCACTCACGTTGAATTTTAGACTTTGCCGAGACTGTTATGGGTGACTGCCAGGAAGACAACCTAAAGAAATAGAAGTTATTAGCAGAATAAAGCACAGGTGCTGTGTTTAGAAAGAAGGCTAGATTTGTCACAACGCGTCTACAAAGAGTAATCAATGCTTATATTGTTCTTTCTTGTAGCCAATATGAGTTGAATGAGCAAAACGTATCAATGGCACCAACCTTTTCTGTTTATCTTGCTATAGGAAAGGGAGGTTTGTACTAGCAGGGTTATTCACTAAAACTAGACTTGCCATGGATTTAAAGTGAATTTCACATTTAAGGCCAAAGTAGCCGAACGGGAAAAATAGGTGGGAGAATTCCTCCAGCTCAGCTATTTTGACTTAAATTTCAAATTCACTTTGAATTCCCAGAAATTCTCTCTTTAGTGAATAACCTTGTAGGTATTGACAACAGATTTTACCCAGGTATCTACAACAGTTTTCTCTTAGGGATCTATAATGTGGTTCATGTCTGAGCAATGAATGTAGTGTATATTTTGGGCTCCAGAATGCCCAATATTATGTCATGTAGATACTGTATACACTACCCAGATCTTTTGCAGAAATTACCATTAAACACTTATATTTAAACCTTACATACTTATATTTGTTGTTTCTTTTACAGGAAACCCAGATGAGAGTGTCCGTTCTGCCAGCAGGAGAATTGTAGCTCCCCCTGGTGGGCGCTCCAATATAACATCTCTTAGCTAAACACCTAAGACATGTATCAAGTGGGAAAGCCAAAATGGTACAACTGGTATTTAAGACAGAGGTTAACACGTAAAGTCAATTTCAAACCAAGTTCAGTCTAAAAAAGTTTTTAACCCTCAGGCCTTATGTTTTACAAACGCTTTTTGCTACCTAGCTTTAAAGTTGTTGCTTCCTTTTTTCATAATTGCATAGCCTTAATTTTCAACCTGTGCATGCAGTTCAGTTCATTACGGTTTTCCAGAGGGTGTCAGATCCAATAACATTCTCATGTTGTTGTTATTGGTGTTCACATTTTTTAAGTTTTTTTTTTTAACGAGGCATTGAACACCAATATCTGTTGAGTGAATTCATTAGTTGTGAAAAATCATGGGTCTGCTGTTAACAAGCTTTTCTGTTTTTATACAAGAATTGCAATAAAATAGTGATCCCTAAAACACGTTTGCATTTTTTTCTTGTTGTTGTTGTTTCTGAATTTATGTGGCAATTTAAAATTAATTTCCCTTGCACAATGGAATGCTGGCAGGCACTTGCAAATCACATATTCTGATTGGCTGTCTGTAGTCTTTTTTTAATGTATGAGAGTTTAAATATTGTAATTCAATACTATGATACCAACTCAAACAAAAACTGGCAAATCATCCCATGGTAATAGCTAAATTGAGTGTTGAATCACAGTGATTGTGTTGGGATTAAATCTTGAACTTGATTTCCATCAAGGAAAATTATTGACATTCCCTATTTAATAAGCATGCAATGCATGATATACTGCACAGCACAATACACATATTTTATTAAATAAATATTTGGTGCAGATTGTTGAAAACCAATTTGCAGAGAGCAGTCTAACATAAACATCTCCATTTACAGACCTGGCTATTTGTTTTACATCTATGCCAATTTTTTTTTACATTTTTTATTTGGTTCACATAACTTGCTTCTGCACACTGTTTGTCGGGGCATAGCTATATCTTCTGAAAGTCATTAATCTACATTACAGATAATTTATGGGTTAGGGAAAGGGGATTCTAACTCTCGCACAACACTCACTGGTTGGAAAAGCTGCTGCAGAAATTCTCAATAAAGGAAAAGAACTAAGATGTTTTCAATTCATTTATTTTATTTATTCAAACTGCATACACCATATTTATCACACAGTTATGTCTTGGTTTGATTACACTACACACTTTACTATAATTTCTTGTTTTTATGTTGTGTTTTAAAATTTCACAGCAATTAAAAAACTGTGTCCTTCTTCTAGTAACCACTTAACTTCAATTGCTAAAAGACTGTAACTACTTCATGTACAATATATATTACCTTCAAAATTCCCCTTACATTCAAAGCTCTTAAACTTTTATGTACATTCTATATCTCTTTCTATGAATTTTTTTTACTTTACTTTACTTACTATGAATCTTATTACTTACATACAGACTCAACTTGTCTCATTGTTTCAGTATCATCCTCTACTCTAAAAATGAGTTTCTTTCATGCTGTCTCTTTATCATTGGAATGTCCTACGCTAAAGCAACTTTAAAAGGAACCACCACTGTAGTGAACCAAAGCAATACTTTGTCTTGTATGTTTCAGTACTGCCAAAACATCCTGCTTCTTCATATTTGCTGTATCTATAGTGCTTTTCATTCCCACTCAGAGCTCTATGCATCCCGTATGTGTTATACTCCCTATTATAAATGTACAAGTAGAGCACTTATTGCTCCTCTGTACCCCATCTACTGAATGGTGTAAAAAAAAAAAAACAGAAAAAGATTGTTAGCAAGTACAAATACCTTAAAATCCTTCCGACTAACCCAGATCGTACTAATCAGGCCGTTCTTTCTTTTTATAAACAATTTAGGGATCTTTAATAGTGCAAAATGCCTTAAACTAATCAGTCCCCCTTCCCTTTGCTTTCAAACATGCTATTTTTTCATTTATGCTTCAACACAAAAATCCCTGGTTTAGAAGGGACCATCTTGGCAACATAGCCACTTCAGACTTTTGCTAGTATGCTATCTGTGCTTTATTCCTATGCATTGTTATTTTTCAGTTTGTTAAAAACAGGGCTCTAAAGCAAAGCTCATAGCTCTGCCTAGAAGCCCTGTTTATCAAAGAGCTAGAAATGACACTTGTGCATTAGTGTCATTCGCACTTTTTGTGAAATTTGAAGATTGAGATTATGGGGCAGATTTATCAGTGTTTTCTTTGAAAAAGTTATCTAATACAATCACCATTGGAACCTGCAGGTAAACAAGATTGCCAGTGCAACCATAAGCACTATATTGCATTCTTCATTTAGTTGAGTTTTAGTTGCTTAACATACACAAAAGCAAAATATATAAAAATAATATCACTTGCACACATTATCTGAAGAGACACCATACAATAGCCCATGCTTGACAAGTATGGAATGCAGGAATAGATACCCTCTATGTCTGGCAAAAGACTAAAGGAGCACTCCAAACACCATAACCACTGCAGCCCTGTAGTAGTTATGGGTTATGGGGCAAAACTAGCCACTTCTTTGTACAAGAGACTGAGTTGGTTCGACTATTTCTACTTCACGAACAGAATATGGACATATTGTTCGTCAGTTGAACGAACTACCGAACGGGGAGACCACCCAGTGGAGTCGCGTGTCTCCAATTGAGGATTGTAACACTTGAAAACCACAAGGTTCTAAATGGTTGGATTGGTGGCCGCCGTTTGTATGAACAAACACGTGGCGGTGGCCATCTTTGCGCACAAACGCCCAATGGTGTTTGGTTGTCGAGTGCGTGGAACTAAAATCAGACACTCGACATCGCAAACACCGCTGGACTTCCATCCTGTTCATACGTGCGTTTACTTTCATCTAAGAAAAGCGGCATTTGACTAAATTGAACGAACAACCATCAGACACACGACTACCCGGTTTATGAACGTGTACATTCGTTAGTTTGTTCGTGAGAACTCCTGAAGGAAGACCAGTCAAAGCATTCAATCGAATGGAACTGTTTTGGGGCTGACCAGTCTAAAACTTCACTCGAATGGCTTTCCCTTTTCTACCAAACGGATCTGTGCGGTATTTCGACAGATTGGGCGTTCAGATCCCTGCTATACGGTGAAGTGTCTTCCGTGGAATTCTGAATATTGAAGGAGTTATGATGTTTTAAAATATTGTTTAATTTTCTGTACTTGGGAGATAATCTAATTAAATAATTGTTCTTGTGCAATTATCTTCCAAGTACAGAAAAAGGATAATGGGAAATGTGTCTTTGTTCTCTGTCCTCCACAAGGTCCACCAGGGGGAAACCCCTGGAATGTAATTAAAGAAACCCCTAGCGTGGGTAATTGTATAAAAGCCAGCTGTGGCTCAAGAAAAGTCAGTTGACTCCCAAAGATGTGTTTCGTCCAGTTGTTGGGGAATGGGATTGGCATTGTCACGCTGCTCACGTCTACCAGCGGACATATTGCCGTTAATACGTCTACTTTGCTACAGGTTATGGTGCCAGGAGTGCCCTGAAACACTGCTAGGTAAGTAATCAAACCATTTAAGAGTGGCTTGATAACTTACCTGGGTCTCCTCCTATTGAGGATTGAACTTCTGTTAGCTCCCCTGAACAGTGCTGAGAGCGTCAACTGAGCACTCTCAGCCAATGAGCTGCACCACTGGGCTCAACTCACTGCGGGGAGCTTTTGGTAAAGAGGAGGGGACAGCTGACACCAAGTATGTTGTCAAACCATTCTCAACAGGCTGACTAGTGCTGGCAACATAGCCAAGGAAGCAGTCTACAGTGGTTATGGTGCTTGGAGTATTCCATTAGCAACTCTCTGTATTGCATGCTCTTAAATTTCTCCTAGTCCTGGAAAGGCATTTATACCAACACTAAGCAACATTCCAGTAACACAAAGAAACATGTAGAAAATGAGGTTAGTGCCAGCCTGGATACTACTTGATACTAGGCATCAGAAGGTATTTGCATGAACCTAGCAATCTAGAACAGATGTGAAGACAGGGATAGATGTGTTAAAATCTTTAAAATGATTGAACTTAATCAAATACTTAAAACCACTGAAAAAGCAGAGACTATTACTACCGGAACCTCTAACTCTGATCCAACACCTAACCCTAAGGAAATCCTCTGCTAATCTCATATCAGCAAATAGGTTTCCTAGTTAAAACAGTAGACAGTGGTCTGCAACCGCCTTTGTCTGTGTTTATTAATACAGTCTATGTAATTATGAATGAAGCCTGATTTCCTGGCCAATTACACTGATCAGACCTGGGCAGC
Source organism: Pelobates cultripes (assembly GCA_933207985.1). Taxonomy (NCBI): domain Eukaryota; kingdom Metazoa; phylum Chordata; class Amphibia; order Anura; family Pelobatidae; genus Pelobates; species Pelobates cultripes. Next base: position 277,437,489 of record OW240914.1, on the reverse strand, counting down.
TGGCAAAGCCTAGGACCGATCACACCATGCATGGGGGCATGCAGAGAGATCCTGCCAGGGTCTGTTCAAATCCTGGGTTCTTCCTCAGAGTTGCTGCAGTCTGATAAAGAAAAGTATGTGTGTGAGTGTCTGTCAGTGAGTATGTGTGTTTGTGTCTGTCAGTGAGTATGTGTGTGTCTGTGTGCGTGTGTGTCTGTCAATGTGTGTGTGTCAGTGAGTGTCTGTCTGTCAGTATGTCTGTGTGTCTGTCAGTGAGTATGTGTGTGTCTGTGTGTGTGTGTGTGTCTGTCAGTAAGTATGTGTGTGTCTGTCAGTGAGTATGTGTGTGTGTGTGTCTCTGTCAGTGTGTGTCTGTCAGTAAGTATGTGTGTGTCTGTCAGTGAGTATGTGTGTGTGTGTGTGTCTGTCAGCGAGTGTGTGTGTGTGTGTCTGTCCGTGTGTCTGTATGTGTGTGTGTGTGTGTCTGTCAGTGAGTATGTGTGTGTGTCTGTCAGTGAGTATGTGTGTGTGTCTGTCAGTAAATATGTGTATGTGTCTGTATGTGTGTATCGTCTGTCAGTGAATATGTATGTGTCAGCGGGAGGATCAGAGTTGGCACAGGGTGGTAGAGGGGGGTGCTGTAGTTTAGTAGGGGTGGGGACTGGGATTTAGTAGAGGGGAGTGCTGTGGTTTAGTTGAAGGGGATGCTGTTTTTTTTTTTATACTGTACTTTTTAAAATAAACCTACGTTTCTATGAAAATTTAAGTTTTTTTTTTTTTTTTTTGTGGACCACATAAACTTAAACCTTGTTTACGTGGCCCATGCCAGAATTTGAGTTTGACATGCTTGATCTAAAGTTATAAACAAATACAATTATTTTAACCCTTAGGTGTTCCTTTATATTTTTAGATTCTGTACCATCCCTTTAAAACTGAAAAAAAAGTACGAAAAATACCTTTAAATTTACCTGTAATACAGCTCTTCTCGGCAGCCACTCCCCCTACGATGAAATCATAACCTTTGATTGTTGTGGCACAATGCATTTCTTCTCATAGAAACCCTAAAGCGCTCCAACAAGTTGGTGACTGAGAACCACTGGAGGAGTTGTCATGGAAAAATGTAAACATGTTTTACATTTCTAGACAAAAGAGACAAGGTCTTTGAATTTAGCAGTTTTGGTGCTTGCAGTGTCCCTTTAATTATCTGAATGTCATTCTGGAAATAGGTTTTCTTTCTGTAATTAATTGTACAAGCTCAGGATGGTTCTGTGTATTGGAGACCAAAAAGATATGACAAGTTCATGACCACCAACACCCTGGAAAAGTCTAATAAATAATAAAATACTAAACTTACTACACATAGCGTAAATGATTGAATACTCTATCCGGAAATGTGTAATTCAGACTAATGAAAAATGAACGGCTCAATGCATAATTTAAACATCAATTCAAGGTATTCATTGGAGGAACCCAAGTTTTAGAAATCATCATCCACGTGTGCTCAGGGTCAAAGCAAGGATTTTCACTGCCCGAGGCAAAGATGTATTTCGTCTTTGGTACAGTGTCATCAATTCAGCCACTTTTATTTTACCCGACATATGCGCACTCCCCGCTTCTAGTCAGCTGTAGCGCTAACATGCTGCCCGAGGAAAGTATAGATATAATTATTGCTGCACTGCAGAAATCCATTTTACATCACTAGCATTAACCACTGCACTGCCAGTGTCAAAAGTTTCAGTGACATTACAGGGACACTCCAAGCACCATAACTACTACAGCATGGTTTGCCTGATTACCTTGGCGTCCCTGGGAGACGCTGCATGCCTCCATTACTGCTCAGTGAGAGCCAGTAGCGTGTGCTCAGGAGCTTCCTTTACTTCTTCTGAACTAAGCCCAACAGGGAGAGTGTTAGCTGATCACACTCGGCCAAGAGCTAAGCTTAAAGAGTGAGAACAGCATGAAAAACAGCACTGAGGTCTAGTTGAAGCAGAATTCTAGAATGCTTTGACTCCTAACAATGGGGGGTGAAAGGGCAAGCTGTAGTGGTAATGGTACTATGAGTGTTCCTTTAAGCACTGTACCGGAGTGACATCGGTGTCGCAAACATTGAATGCTACAGTCTTCAAATCTCTGGCACCCAAACTCGACCATTTGACAACTGATGTGACATCCAAGGATTGTGGAGTTCCAAGCTGTGGGGGAGGGAGGACACATGTCACTCCTGGATGTATGTCTGTAGATCTGAACTCGCTTGACCAATTTAGGAGTAGTAGAACCACAGTAAATATGGGTTGCTTCCTCCTCCTTCACTACTGCGGCAACTGGCAAATGTGCATCATCAACTAATAGGCAATTAAAGGGGTTAAGAACTGCAGTTGATTGCACATGTCAATTGATATGTGATAGAACCCTACTCAGAGAACACCACCTGACTACACGGTCATTTCCTTCTGTATTACAGCATCATTTTCCATAATTATATCTATAAATAGTATTGTAAGTCTGGTAAGTTTACCAGACTTTTCATTGTTACAAGTGAAAAACTGCTTTTATTTATGATTCAGTATGAAATCTGACATTGCAGTGCTATGGACCTACCAGAAGGTGGAGACATTTTTCTTTTATGATATTTGCTGTTCGTAATCCTGAAATAAGTTGTGTGGCAACACTTTCAAATTGTACAATTTGGATTATTAAACTAATCACACAATTTCCAATCTTTCAATGAAATCAAATTACCAGCATCTATAACTAAACATTTTAAATAGGGTTGTCAAACTCCAGAATTCTTTGAATGCAATACATAAGGCAGAGAGTTATGGGAGTTTTAGTGCAACAATATATATGGTGCTGGAGTTTGATCTTAGAGCCCCAGTCTCTTTTACTTAAAAGCTTATTTTTTTTCTGAAACATGGCATTTATGTAGATAAAATGGACAGGGTTCCTCACTAAAGTGAGGCTACAAAGTGAATTTTCAAATTAAAGAGACAAACCCGTTTTCCTGGCAGTAGAGAATCCTGTAGTGCCCCCTCCCTCCTGCCACCCATCCCATGTCGCTAAAGGGGTTAAAAACCCTTCAGCTACTTACCTGTATCCAGCGCCAATGACCCTCGTCAGCTGGCGGGAGGACCTAATGTGCCTGCGTGGCAATGGCTGCGTGCGCATTAGACCTCCCCATAGGAAAACATTATTCAATGCTTCCCTATGGGGAAAATATGACACTGGAGGTCTGTGAGGATGTCCAGCGTCAGATAACGGACCAAAGGTCGGTTTGGATTCCGGAAGTGCCCCCAATGGCTCTCTGTTAGACAGCCACAGAGGGCAGACTGGAACTGCAATTTTTTTACATTGCAACACTAAGTGCAAAAGGGTCACAGCACCCAGACCACTTCAATTAGCTAACATGCTCTGGGTGCCTACCGTGTCCCTGGAAGCACAGCTGACTTAGAGAATGTTTCCAGTTCGGCTATTTTCACCTTACATTTGAAATTAATCTTAAGCGCACTTTGAATGCTCACTTTACTGAATAATGCTGACAATGTTAAAAATGAAAAAATACAATGTTTAGTGATTAAAAAAAAAAAAAGATGACACAGACGGCCTTGTGCATAACACCAAAATTTAGGATGAGCAAGTTGTACGTATCTCACTTACCCAAGTGGGTTACTCCACTTCCTGCACTAACTGAACATGTAGTGCCTCTCACCCTAACCCACAGCATACTCTCTACTTAACTCTATTATAACAGTTACATATGAGTCACATTCCAGTCCTACGATACGGTATTTGTTTATATAAAGCAAAACAAAAAAAGTGCATCTATTTCCTTATGTCTGTGTTATTTTCTGAAAATGTTACTGCCAGACCAGCAGACATGTTCTCTACTGTTCATGTATTTTATACCTGCACTACAAAAATAAAGAATAAAAAATATATAAAAAAAGATGTGAATATAACTCTGAAGGTATTGTATGGGCAATGCTTGGATTACTCTTCCCCCCCCCCCCATCTCGCCCATCTGTTTTCATCGAAAATCGAGTAGATACTTTTAGTACAAAGACAAGAGGCTCCCTACCTGCATCTTCATTTTGCCTTATGGATTAATCACTAGTCATGACCTCCAGGCCCGACCAATGTTTCTCACAGTAATTCGGAGCTGCACCACTAATGCTTTATTCAAGTCTGACACAACTGCCCTGATAAAATAGTGACATTTTCCAAAAAGTTAATATACAACATTAAAAACAAAGTTTCATTACATGTGACAACAAGAAGTGAAAATTTGATGACAGTTGTCCTCTAAGCTGACACTCTATCCAGGGTTCACTGCACTGCAAGGCTCGTATTTAGGAACCTCTGGTTCTCTTGTCTTAGTGTTGGATGCAAGGACCGGCACCAAGTAAGAAGTTTAATCATTCAAAAACAACTTTATTAGTTACTAAAGGGGGTGGGGGAAGGGGGAAACAGGACACTCCTGGCACCATAACTACTATAACTGTAGCGGTTATGGTGTTTTAAATGTTCCTTTAATGTTCATTTCATTTACAATATATTTTGAATTATAGGGTCATGCAGATAAACTAGGCTTATTTAATTACAATTACGTTTCTATTAGAGTACTGGTTAATGGTTTTGTAATTTAGATACACTGGGACTTAGAAAAGGTTAAATCAGATCTAACTGGAAATTAACACAAATGTTATATGATATATATGTATTATAGGAAAACAATGCCGCTGTTGGGGGTTTCTGGAGACATCATAAACCTTGAAACAGAAGGTCAAGTGTCTTATGGATGTCTACAGAACCACAAGATGTCATTGTTTTCATATAATGCACACGCATAACACACATTTGATTGTATTTTTTTTAATGTTATGATTTTATGATTTTAGCATTTTCATTTTATATTATTTTTTTATATGTTTTGAGTTTTATAAACAGACAGAAACACACATTCAACAACACTCCAGGTCACGTTCCAAAACAGCAAAATCATCAATTCGCTGAGCAAGCAAAGGGCTTATTCACTAAACGCTAAATGTTAGCAAATTAAATCTGAATTGCAAAACTGAAAGTAAAATAGAAAATTTATAACGATAACAGAGTTGTAGAACTTTTCCAAAACAGCTACTTTAGACACAGTCATACAATTCATACAATTCATATTTCATTAGTTATAATTAAGTTTAATGCAATGATAGGTAACCTTCGTCTCTACAGATGTGAATTACATCTCCCCTGATGCTTTGCCAGCATTATGGCTGTATGAGCATTATGAGAGATGAAGACCACACCATCGTGAGTGTCGAACACTATCTACTGCTGGTTTAGTAAATAAGACTGATTGTAAAAAAGATTACAGATATGTTCCCAAAGCATCCCAAAATATGGCTCACATTAGTGCTGGACCCAGAAAACTAAATGTTTACTATTCTGGTCAATAAACATAGATCCACATTTCAAACCATACTTTTATTAAAATGTATTTTGGTGTAAAATTACCAATAATCACATCTCAACAGTTCCAGGTTAATGAATATATCTCAATATTTATAGTGTTTTGATGAAATCAAGGAATGAAGGTGAACTGAGGATGAAACAGATCTCAGACCTTTACACTATGTTCTATTAGCATTAACATAAAGCTCAATATTTGAAGCACATTACTCATCAATAGTGATGTCGCGAACCCGAAATTTTCGGTTCGCGAACGGCGAACGCGAACTTCCGCAAATGTTCGCGAACCGGCGAACCGCCCGAAACGCCATTGACTTCAATGGGGAGGCTAATTTTAAAACACACAGGGACTCTTTCTGGCCACAATAGGGATGGAAAAGTTGTTTCAAGGGGACTAACACCTGGACTGTGGCATGCCGGAGGGGGATCCATGGCAAAACTCCCATGGAAAATTACACAGTTGATACAGAGTCTGGTTTTAATCCATAAAGGGCAGAAATCACCTAACATTCCTAAATCACAATCAATATGGATTGACACCTGACATATGACATATTGACACCTTGACATATGGATTGACACCTGTCCTCAGAGCCCCTGATGCACACGGACACAGAGCAGAATAGGGACTGTTCCCCCTACATAGGGTCACTTGGCAGATATGGATTGACACCTGTCCTAAGGTTCCCTGGTACACACTGACACAGAGCAGAATAGGGACTGGTCCCCTACATCGGGTCACTTGGCAGATATGGATTGACACCTTGTTACAAACTGCTATTTGTAACGGGCCCTTTAAATGGCAAATTGCCCTGCTTCCCAGGGTTGTGGAGAAGCCTATTTGCCAGCCTCATCCCGCATGACTATGGCCCCTGGGAGATTGTGAAAATGTATGCACTTTTATTTGGTGTGTATGGCCCTTTAAGACTGTCGGTGGGCATATTGGGGCTTATGGACTCTTTATGTGACTGGTGCTGGCCCTTAAACACCTTTTTTGGGACATCAGGAAGATTGGGACACTGCCCCTTTAAGGCCGTGTCCCCAGACTTGTTGGGGACACGGCCCCTTTAAGACGGTGTCCCCTGTGTCCCCAGGGCAAGTTTGACGCATTGCCTGCCCTTGCTATTTCCCACTTGGTTCAGTAAATGGGAGGTATTTCAGCTACCCAGAGACTGCGAGTCCCATTAAGTGGACTTGATCTTTACCTAATACGTTTTTTCAGCCTTATTTCAGCTGCAGGACTAGAGTCCCATTAGGTGATGGGACTTGAGTGGATTTCAACCTGAAATGGGCCGACATCACAGCCCAAATCTATGGAACTGTTTTGGGCGGGAGAAATGTTAACTAGCGGTCGGTCATAAAGGGACCTCAGCTAACTTTTAGCCCTGGATGGATTTGGCTGATTTTGGTTATGTTTATGTTTTAGTGTGCTGATTCAAATATGTAATTATGAAGATGGGATGTGTAGTTTTAAAGTTGCAGGGTATGGCTAAAAACTGTATTTTTACTGCCTGTGTTTAATTATGTTAATCTCTTCCCAAACGTCATTTCGTTCAAAGTGGAGAGAATGTTAAAAAAATATATTTTTGTTCGGAGTGTGAGAAATGCTTTTCAGCCGCTTCTAATCTTAAGCATCATTTGAGGAGCCATACAGGAGAGAAACCTTATTTGTGGTGTGTTTAGTATTGTTCTGGTCAGTTTAATACCTTCCGCGTCTCCTATCAGTGGACGTGTATATGGCAGCCATTTTAGGAACCGTACACCTGGGACCCGAGCAAGGTCACCTGGTTCAACAG
>OW240914.1:277241646-277430154 GCA_933207985.1 Pelobates cultripes | reverse complement strand
GCCAGGAACCGTTCGCCAGCGAACCGTTCGGTACATCACTACTCATCAACACTAAAAAAAAACAACAACAATAACAACAACAAAACCAATTCATCTACATTTTTCTTACCACAACGTGCACATTATATTTTGGTTTTATGCTATCTCTGAAAGACATCTTTGCCATATGTCTTCCAATGCTACAAATGGCTTTAAATGGATTTCATTTGCTTTCAGGAAGCACGGTCATTTTCAAATATCAATAATATCATTTTCCCTTTGACACGAAACACAGAACAGATTCCACCCAGTAAACCACATCTGACATATTAGTATTTCAGATCAAGCTGCAGATTTCCTTTTAGGGCGAGATATGGTGATGAAAGAGTATCACATCTTCGAGCAAATCAATAGATTTGCTGAAAATAATTTCAAATGTGTTGTTTGTTTTTAGAATACATTACAGGGGAGTTTAAATTATTTTAGTCAAGCTGATTATTAAATGTTTTTTTCTGTGGCCAGCAAGGACTAGATACTGACAGCGTGAGGGTTGTTCAGCAAATTAAAAAATGTAGGGAGTGGAAAACCAAATGGCTTAATTCGGGCTAAAATACCCAGCCTGTAATGTTACCTGATTTTAAGTTTTTTTTCCTAATCATCTACATTCGCCTGCATCTAGCAGTTCTTATTTTGATTCATTATAATTTTTCTGAGTTTAATGAATTCTTGGTGCAACATCAGATAAAAGAACACAGTTGATAGAAGACCTCTTGAGAAAATCTCTGGACTGGTCTATAGCTCTAGAACAGGGGTTCTCAACGTTAGTCCTCAGGACCCCCTACCAGTCCAGGGTTTAGGGATTACCTGGGTGTGTCTAAGGTGTTTAGAAAAAGAAAAAAAAAAACACCTTAGAGTCTAAGGTGTTTTTTTCCCCTTTTTCTAAACACCTTAGACACACCCAGGTAATCCCCAAATCCTGGACTGGTAGGGGGTCCCGAGGACTGGGTTGAGAACTCCTGCTCTAGAAAGTCATAAAAATTGTTTATAATAAATAAAACAAAAAAATCGACTGAAAGGCCACATATTTATAAAGCTGCTTACTATCTCACCCCTTCTTACTATCTTCCATTGATTTATGTTTTTTTTTATTTGTACTTGATTTAAAATATTGTCAAACATAATCATGACATGACATACCGTAGACAATCGCTGTCCACATTATATAACAAAAGAGAAAAGGCTAAATGAAATAAATACGGTCGAGAGGAAAAATAGTAACGTTGAAACCATAGCATAACACACGTGCTACTGGTATACTAAAGGTTCTTCGTCAGAAAGTTAATGGCATACTGAAGTGAATACGAGACATATAGGTATCTAGGGGACAATCAGACCATATGACAACCAAATGTGGAACATGGATCCAGGAGCACTGGTGCACCTCCAACACCTGCCAGTCCAAAAAGAGTGCAAGTGGTTACTCTCGTCGGGACCATATACCAATTGTAAAGAATTTTTCTGTGTTGTTCTGTGTTCTTATAGCACAAAAAGATTTAGAGAAATTATGGATCGATTTATAACAAGTGAACATCTGGCCTCGTAGCAGAGATCTACCGAAGTACAACAGCTCTAACTTTGTCAGGACGCATGAAGAACTTCTAGAAATTTTAGTAGGGAAATAAGAGCATAGCCAATGCCTGATTTGAGAATGCCCATAGCATGCTGAATTAGGTAATAGGAACTTTTCCTTTGAGCATAATGGAGAGAACCTGAATATGCAGAATTCCCACATTCTTCCATGGAGATTAGTAGAGATAACATTTCCAGGGGTAAGTAGAGATAACATCTCCAGGGGTAATTTTGGAAAAAGGGGCCAAAGAGAACAAATTAGAACGGTTAGAACGGGTCGCTGCATTAGCGGACAATTCAGTCTTTAATATTTAGAGACCCAGCATAGATACATATTTCATCATTATTTTACAGATACATATTTGTTTATATTATTAATGTGGACTTCCTCTAGATGATTGTTTAGTCACATGGAGCAGGAGAGATATTTGCTTTGCCAAGATCTTAAGGTTTGTTTTATTTATTGTCATGTAGGTAAATAATTTGCCCGTAATAAGTCTGCTGGATTTTTAGTAGTTTGGAGGCCTAAGTATGCTATGGATTCATTTTTTTTTTCAATCAAAATTAAATGAGGATTTCCAATACTTGTGTCAAACACACCCCAAGGCCTGACTTTTGCTCTCATTCAATTTGTAATAGTAAACTTTACTATATTCATCCTGAATTTCAAAGGAGGTTTTGAAGTGAAATTAATGGTTGGGACAAGGTCAGTAGTGCGTCATCAGCAAATTATCTCAATTTGTAGCACCTGTTACCAATGCTGATGCCATGTGCATCTGTGCAAATTGTAATTAAGTTGGCTAGGGGATCAAGAGCCAAAGCATATAAAAGTGGGAACAGAGGGCAAACCTGGAGTGTGCCATTGGACATAATGAACTTTTTTTGTAAATCAACCAGTAGAAACCACTGTCAAGGGCACTTTATAAAGAGCCAAAATCTGGGCAATAAAGGTATCCAGAAAGGAAAAACTGCGGAGGATTGAAGCAAGGAACCCCAAAATCCAACTTATCAAATGCTTTTTCAGCATCCAGGGAAGAAAGAAGAACCCTTCCACTGGTCCCTCCCATGTACAACACCAATTTCAACACCTTTCTTGTATTGTCCATTCCCTGGCAGCCTGTTATAAAGGCCACTTTGTCATCAGAAATTAGGCCAGGCAATAGCAATTTCAGTTGATCAGCTAAGAGATTTGCGTATATCTTAGTGTCTATGTTCAAGAGTGACATAGGTCTAAAATTTCTCTACTCACTAGGGGGTTTACCTGGTTGGGGAAGAGTGATAATATTGGCCATTAACATGTCATATGGCACACCTTGGGACAGAGTGACAGAATTATACAATTTGAGGAAGTAAGGAGATAAGACTGACCTGAAGGTTCTATAATATCAGTTAGTAAGACCATCTGAACCCTGTGGCCTTTTGGGAGGTAATTTTATTATGATGGACGTATTTTGTTCCAATGTAAAGGAACTAGTTATATGAGTTCTCTCATCTCTCTTTTTTTAAAATCTGTTTTTATTGAAAAGTTTTTTATACAGTCGATACATACGGCAAGAAGGTTTGCATTTTGGGACCTGCAGGTCTCCTTCATATCATAAATTTGAGAATACTATCTGCATCGTTTTAAGGTTTTTGACTACTGCAAGGATCAGAGCTGTGAGTTGATCCCCTGAGTCTTTTGACTTAGTAACCTTAGTAAGCCTTTTCCATGCCCCTCACTCCGTACTCCTCTGAGGGTTACAGAGCATCCATCTTCAAGTCTCATGATCATTCTCAATTTGTGATCCTTCTCAATTTGTTGGTTATGCTTTAGGCTCGGAGCCTGTGTTGCTTATGCCTAGCGTTTTGTCGTCCCTGTTAATTTATTATGTTCCGTTTCGGTGCGTGTTCCCTTTTATTTGGTCTAATGGGGAAGCGGCTGTTGCCTTTGTTTTGAGAGTTGTGTAAGTTGTATCGAGGGTGGTTAAAGGTGGTGTTTCAGGGCTTGTAGGTATCTTCCCTTCTGTGTTCTACAGTCGGTGTGTTATGTGTGTGTATGTTATGTGTCCACTGGTGGTGTGAGGGTTCTGGTGGGTGGGTTGTATATGTGTCACATCAAATATATTATGTGACACGTTTTCGGTGAGAGGTAGTCTTCCCTTCTTTGTGTTAGGTTTTCCTCAATCCTTCCTAGTCAGGGTATGAGTGTGAAGGGGGAGGGGGCAGGTATGGGAGGGAGGAGAGGAATATAAGAGGCGGAGAAGGAAAGGTAGGGTTAGGAGGTCCCCCCCATTCCGTAAGTATCGGGAAACATACATAAACTACAGTTGCCATGCTTTCACATGTTTGGTTTCCCTACCCGTCAGGGAGGCATGGAGCGCTTCTGCACCCTGAATGTCCTCCACTCGCCTGATCCACTCCCCCTTCGTCGGAACCTCAATCTTTTTCCAATAGGCCGGTATGGAGGACTTAGCTGCGTTCAACAGATGGCGCATGATCGGAGTTCTCTGATCTTCTGTCAAAGTAGGAAGAGATGAGTTTCTTGAGAATGTGTCTATAAGTGCTTGTGTTGGTTGGGGAGTGAAGAGAGAATTGCATAGTGATTTATAGAATGTTGCAAATCTGTTTATAGATGCTGCTCTTATTTGAGAATAACAAATAAGGAATCCTAAATTGAGATTGGCACTTTGTTGTCATTCTTTATTTAAAGGTTGACAACCAGACATACACCGTACTTTGAGAATGATATATTCACAGAAGTACAGGCAATATTAAGTACAAAATAAATTGTAAAGTAAAATAGAGTAGATATCTGGGGATAGTCTTTAGATGTTGAAGGCCAGGTGATCGGGTTGTTTTTACTGTACATTTTTTGTAAATCAGGTATCACTGATTGTCCTTTTTTGAATTAATAGAAACGAAACGTGTGAAGCGATAACAGATCATAACCAGGGCAAGGTACCATTGCTCATTTTTTATGTGAACCTCAGTTCCTCAAGTGTGCAGCATAGTTTGATACAGCCCTTTAGACAGGTGTGCACATTTTTTTTTTTTAGATTGGCACATTTTTAAATTAGTTGCCAACCATCTACCTGCCTTATTGCCTTGGTGGTATGATTTAGTTTGAAGCAGCATAAATTGGAATTGGCATTTTGAAGGTTAAGGTCTTGACTTTGCATTTTGAAGGAATTACATCTTTTATTGTCCCTCTTGTTTCTGTGTAGTTCTAAAAACCATTAAGTCATTTGCTCCCCATGTTGTTTTTTAATGTAGGATGCCATGTATAAAGACACCTCTGAGTACTGGTGTATGGGCAATCCAGAAAGTAGACTTATAAACATTTGGTGTGTCATTAGTAAGAAAATATTTCTTAAGGTTTTTCGAAGGTTTCATTTGTAAAGTTGTCATTGGCTAGTAGGGAATCATTTACCCTTGTAAGAATGTCTACCAAATAGTCTCTGAAATACCAGAGCATGGCCAGACCATACTATTTGGCCTATTTTTGTAACGCTCAGTAGGGAGCCCAAACACGCAGACAGGACACAACAGATAGAATTGCAATATCGGCCCTTAGAAGGGCCGGGCTATGCAAAAGGAATAGTCAAAGTAAGCCACGGTCAAGGGAATACAGAGAGACAGAGTAACGTATAGACAAGCCGAGGTCAGGGACAGAGAGGACAGAATAATCGTAAGACAATGCCAGAGATCAGTAACCAGCAAATCCAAATACAGAGTAGTGCTCAATGGTAAACCAAAGAACACAACAGGGCACTGGGGCAAGGGGGAGGTTAGCTTATATACACACAGGGTTTGTCTGATTGGCTAACCTCCAATTCGTGTTAATCACAACACGTTGGAGGAGTTTCTTCCTTCCCTTGTGGTCTCTGAGATCATCACTGTGTGTCGGGTCACATGACTGGGTCTAGCACACATATAAGGAGGCTGCTCTTGAGTGTGCAGCGCCAGACACACTGCCAGTCTGGAGCGCCGTGGCGGGGACAGCCGCACACCGCAGACAGGGACCAGATGACGCCACTCGCTGTGACGGGGTAAGCAAGGTCGCCGTGAGCAGCGCGGAGGCAGGGGACCTGACAATTTAACATTAATGAATTTATAGGAAGTCTCTGGGTTGCATACAAAATACCACTGTGGGTATAATAATTATGGGGTATAGAGTAGAAGGTAAAGTCCTTCCTGTCAGGGAGGAAAGTGCTTCACACAACATTAAGATCCAGTACAGAATGTAAGGATTTACAGAAGCTCTGTACTGCCTGCAATCTACGTGCAGAAAACATGGCAAACGAGTCTAGGTCAGTGTATAAAATAAAGTTGAGGTCCCCACAGAGAACCAAGGTTCCTTGACAGAATCCACTTTGGCACACAGTTTGGTCACAAAAGATCTTTGATCAAAGTTTGGAAAATAAGCACTAATAAAAGTATAGACAATAGAAATAACGTATGCCAGAGTCACAAAGCGACCCAGAGAGTCAGATATTATGTACATGAGTTGACGAGCAGCATTTCTAAAACTTAGAATAGATGTACCCTTAGACTTAGTTTGAGTCGCAGAGTGAAACTGGATATGGTATAGTGACTTGTAAAGTGGGGACAGTAGAGGGGATTTAAAATGTGTTTCTTGTAAAACATATAATACAGCAATCCCTATTTCTGCAGGTCAGAAAAAAGCAATTTACATTTTTTGTGTAATTTTTGTGTAAGGTGTTCACTAGATTGTAGGTCACCTATACCAGTCTGGTTTTGACTATTAAAGAAATTACGATTCCCATATGTGTCACACATATAATCAGACTAAGAACTAGATATCTGTCATACATTGTATCTGTGATAAAATTAAAGAAACAAAAAATAAAATAAACAATATAAATTTGAACTAAAGTATTTTCATAGATATAAGCCAAACTACATGGCCAACCCTAGGGTCACAGAGCAGAAATGTTGTTTGGTGTTCCCAGATCGACATGGTCATCTTACTAACTTTGCAAATGTCCTGTCCAGACATACACGTTTTTATGACAACGACCCCACCTTTCCACCTATAAGGCCCACCCTTTTTTTCTAATCAGACACACACTCACTGACAGTCACACACTCTCACTGAGATACACACACTCTTATTGACAGACGCACACACTCACTCATTTGAAACACACACTCACTGACACTGACTTAAAATGTTGAACCTAGTCCGAGGAGAAGGATTGTAGCATGAGACGCAACTTGTTGTCAGTCATAGGCCCTTCGTTAGAGGTATTGTGGTGAAAGTATATAAAGCGATGAAGAGAATGACATATAAATGTGGGAAAATTCTATAAAATTGGATACCATGGCATGGATAAATAAAATTATCAAGACTCGGTATATAAAATATAACATAGGGAAGTATGCAAATCTGCTATTTAAAATGGGAAGTGGTGGACAATACAGTTTGGAGAATTTTGTTGTTACTTCCCTTATTTGATCAGTTTTGATCAAATTAAACCCTTTTATTGCAAAATTCCAGTTATTGTGTATTTGTACATTGCAATCACTTGGTAGAGATTAGAAAAAAAAATGTGTTCGCTTACAGTGTTCTCTAATGTATATTTTCTAGGATACCCGCTTCTTTCAATATACTGTATCATAAAGCTAATTTTCAGGGAGGTAATTGAGTAAAGCCAGGATTCATGGATGTGATAAGGCCTCAAGCACCTTGTGCCCTTCGATGTGACTTGTACTAGGAATCAATGCACAGAGCGAGTGCGGCCTCACTGTTACCTTACTGTTACTGTCATGTGGTGTTAGGAGTAAAACCATATGCAGCCTCCTATGGTTAGAGAGAATTTTATATTGTCCATATATACATGAAGAGAAATCTACCATTAAGATGGTAGAAGGAATGCCCAACCTTTTAAACAGGAAGGGTTAACTAAACCATCTCTTGGAATTTGTGTTGTTTTGTAAATCTCTTTCCAGACACTTTGAACTTTGCAAGCAGAACTGACTATTTGTTTCAGGGTTTTTGGATTGATTTTCTATCAATAGTTGCAACTGATAAAAGGTCAGAGTCCAATAAAACAAGGCGTCAGAAGACTTTAATTTACCTCTCCTTACTTATTGGCTTGTCTTGTTTCTCAGCACAGATTTCTGTCTAATTTATATATATATATATATATATATATATATCTCAGTATTCCTCTCATTGTAGCTCTTTCCTGCTATTGCAGATCTGAAACTGAAGATCGGTTTGCTGCTACAAATTGCTGAGTCTGTTAAACTAGCCAGATTCACGAAAGTCTGAAATAAATGAAAACATTGTATCTGTTGTGTCAAACAGAATTGCAGAACGTTTTTGTCATGTCTAGTTTGGATCTTAGTACACCAATTCATTCACTAAGGCATTGTTATTCACTTACTGTAATAATGGAATAGAAACATAGCTGATGTGGAGAGTTATTTTTCTAGCTAAGTTATTTTTGCTCTAAATTTGCAAATCCCTGAGATTTATGAGAACTCCCAGCCGTTTACAGTTTTGTGAAAAATCCTGTTTGTTTTCAGAGTGCAGTGTTAATTTCGTCAACTTACAATTTTAGTCAAATTTTAGTTGACTAAAACTAGACTAAAACTAAAACAATTCTAATGACTAAAGTACGACTAAAACTAAAATGGCTTTTTAGTCAAAAGACTATGACTAAAACTAAATTGAAATTTGACGCTTCACACTGTCAGAGTATAAATACCAATTCTTAAATATTTTCTTCCTGGACCATTTGCCCACATTGTTTTTACAAGATCTATGATTTCCAGTCTGTATAATGCCAGTATTGGACTAAATTGCAGTTAGTGAAGTGGATCTAATTGTTGTATTGTATTACATACTCAATCAGCCAGAGCTCACTCAGTGATAGTTAATCCATGGAACATTCAAACTTCAAAAATACCAATGGTGCCAGTAAAAAATTGTGTGTCCCTCACTGTCACCGCATTCTCACTTCTAGAATCTATAGCACAAATACACCAACATACACTCTACTTCCAGCAATGAGATACCATTTTAGTTGTTGATAATGAGTGAAAGGAGGATAAAAGGAACATTACAGGTGACCAGGCCCCACTGCCAGGGTTAAAAAGATGAGTTTACGTAACTTTTTTCCCTCGCAGTGCTTGTCTCTGTTGGTCTGCTTCGCCTCTTTTGCTTTGATCTTCCAGGAAAGCATTGGGAGGTTAGTGCGCATGTGTGGCAAAATGTCGCACTGAGACCATCTGATAGAAAAATAGTTTATCTTCCCTCCTCTACTTAAATCTATAAAAAATGATCTAGTATCCTGGAACAATCCACATTAGGTGTTTAGGTGGCTGCAGAGAGTGAACATTATCAATGTGAATGTCCTACCTAAATTCTATACCTATTGAACACCTTGCCCATTAAGCTATCTCACTCCTTTTTAAAACAATACAATTGATCTTTATGACATTTGTCTGGGCTAAAGAAAAGCCAAGGCTGGCCTACCATATACTCACTAGGCCTAAAGACCGAGTCAGGGTGGGCCTTCCTAATGTTAAGCTACACCAATACATGACATATATGGGACATATTGTGGACTGGTCAACTAGTTTCCCCTCTAAACTCTGAATCCAACTTGAACAAAAAAAACATAGATACCCCACTCCAAACATTGCCATGGTTGATATCTTCAACATCCTATAACTTAACCACCAACCATCCAAATATTTTGGCTCCTGTGTGGAGGAAAATATCACACTTTGAGAATATAGCACCAGACATCTCCCCAAAATAACCTATAACTCATCATCCCCTATTTCCAGTGAAGATCAAAGAACTTCTTCAACCCCAAACTATCAATGACACACTACCCTATATATCTCTAACATGTTTATTAGTCAAATCTAAACCGAAACCCATCTCTGAGCTAATTACAAAAGAATCCTTCCCAAAAACAAGCTTACCAATATTTTCAGATCAAACGCTTCCTGAACACACACCAACTTCCGGAATCAGGCGTTTGTAATGAGTCTAAATTCGATCTATTATGTTTCCAATACAAAACCTATAACAAAGACATTATTTAAATGCTATAAACTGTTCCAACCTCTAATACACTCTAAATTAAGATACTTAGAGATTCTGGCATGGAACAACCAGTTTGAGTCTCCAGTAGGAGACCAGAACTGATTGAAGATATTTCAAAGCGCATTTCAAGAACATTGCATTTTACCTCACCAGGAAGCTAACTTTAAATTGATTTAAAGATGGTACCAAGCTAGATTTAACAGAGCGGAGTTCCCACTTTGCTGGAGATGTAATAAGGATATTGGCTCCCTCCAACACATCTGGTGGATGTGTGATATAATAAAAATTTTCTGGAAAGAGATACAATCTAAAGAGTAACGGCCACCAATGTGCCACTTACGCAATCAACTATGCTCTTCCATTTTACAGACAAATCAAATGCTAAATACAAATACTCCCTAACACAGTAGTTTCCAAACCAGTCTTCAAGGCACGCCTACCAGACCAGGATTTAGGGATTACCCAGTTGTGTCAAGGTGTTTTTTTTCTTTCTAAAAACACTTTAGAGACAACTGGGTAATCCTTAAATCTTGAACTGATAGACGTGCCCTAACGAATTTCCTCCTCATAGCTGCAAAAACCGTGTTGACAGGTGTGGGGAAATCCTCACAACAGCCATCTACTATGGCATGGGTGAATAGAATAGAGAAATTCAGAATTCATGAATAACTGAGATGGTTCACAGTGCACAATGTCCATAGATATAAAAAATATATAAACCTTGGAGAGAGTTCCTAAAATCAGAAAACGCCAACACTGAGACAGGAACACCTCCTTTTGTGCTTCTCTAACGCTATAGACATAGCCTTAATTCCTCACTCTTGAGAACCAAAAGTGGTAGTCATTCTACCACACAAAGCTAACCCACCAAGATGCTTTACTTGAGCAGGCCCAGCTGTCTGATAGAAAGCCAATTTATACTTGTTCTTTGGCTACACATTTTCTGTGTTATAAAATTTGGTACATTTATGCATTCTCAACTTGAGCTGCATCTTTTGGAACATGATGGATACAATTCCCATGGCATAGTTGAGAGATCTACACTAGTTTTTGAAGACAAGTATAGTAATAATAATATTTAATACCCAAGGTTTTGCTAGGCAGCTAGTGAAGCCAAATGTATCATTCCTTGTTAAATACTTTAATATTATTTTACATGCTGTGGAATACCATCTCAGGAAAAAAAAAATCAAACCTTCCATCGGTTTAAAATCACTGGCTCAATTGGTAATTGGTAAAGCCTCACTTAAACTTGATTTGGTTGAATATAAATCTTATTATAACTGTATTTTGCATGGTACATGCAAGAGACATCTGGATGTATTCTTCCTGGGAAAACACAATGAATAAATAAAACAGAAACATAACACGCAAAATGCAGGAATGCATTTTAATGTAAATAACAACAACAAAACCAATTGAGCACGAATTATAGTGAGTAAAACATACATACGAGATCTAGAAAAATTCTTCAACTGAGCAATAGCCATATGTTGGCTATTTTGATTTCAGTTTTTTCAACTTGGATTTTAATTTGTTCCAATTTGAACTTTAGTAAATAAACTCCAGATACATTTCTTTCACTTGGGTTCTCAAAATGATATGATTTTAATAAAAGAGGGGAACGACCCGGCATGCTGCGTGAGTTACCGCCCAATTTCTCTCCTCAATGCGGATCTCAAACTGTTTGCAAAGGCCATGGCCCTACGCATCTCCAGGACAATGCCCGACCTGGTTCACCCAGACCAGGTGGGCTTTATACCTGGCAGAGAGGCACGAGATAACACCATACGGGCCCTTAACATCATCCACTCGGCTCGAGGGCAGGGAGAGGGGCTTGCTCTCCTGTCCACAGATTAGGAGAAGGCCTTGGACCGGGTGGACTGGACATACCTCAAGGCCACGCTACAACATATGGGCTTCGGACCTAATGTACAAGCATGGATCTCCGCCCTATACACAATACCAACAGCGCAAATACGGCTCAATGGCGCTCTATCGGAGCCGTTTCCCATCCAAAACGGCACGAGACAGGGGTGCCCCCTCTCTCCCCTGCTGTTCGCCCTCTCACTGGAGCCGTTCCAGGAGGCGGTTAGGACGGATGGGGGGATAGCTGGACACACCCTCTGGGGCACGGAGCATCGAGGCGCAGCCTATGCGGACGACATGCTTTTCTTCATTGAAAGACCGCTGATTACCATCCTGAACCTCCTAGAGATCTTCCGCAAGTACGGGAGGGTGTCGAATCTCAAGCTCAACATGGACAAGTCGGAGTTCATCAGTATCTCGATTCCCACAAGACTGGATGCACACCTGCGAACCCAGCTATGGTTCAGGAGATGTGAAACCAAATTGAAGTATCTCGGCATCTGGCTGACCAGGGAGCTGCCGCAACTCTACCAGGCAAACTTTCTTCCCATCCTCACCTCCTTACAGAAAGATATGCAAAAATGGACAGACCTCTACATCTCATGGTTCGGACGCATTAACGCAAACAAGATGAACATCCTCCCGCGCCTCCTATACCTTTTCCAGACGATCCCAATCACCCTATCGAAAGCCTTCTTCCAATCCATCGCCTCAGCCATACGGAGGTTTGTCTGGAAGAGGGGAGCCCCACGGGTCAGCAAACGAATACTTGAACAACCCAAGCAGAGGGGTGGAGCGGGGCTGCCTTCAATCATAGGCTACCACCGTGCAACTCACCTTCTGAGAGTTACTGACTGGCATGCCCGACAGACGGATAAAATCTGGGTGCGCACCGAAATCTCACAGACCGGAGGACGGCTTCCCGCAACGCTGTGGGGGACCGGAATAACACCCAGCGAGCTCAAAACTGGTAACCCCCTGATAGATGCCACCGTGAGGATCTGGTGCGCATTACGCCATCCGCACCAGCTGACCACCCACACCAGCCCACTCACACCCATAGTCTACAACCCCAACATAGGAGGGGAACTGACACCAGCAGAACTAAGAAACTTTGCACAAACAGACTGGATATACCTACGTCAATGGAGTGGCAATGGCACACTAAAACCACTAACAGACCTGCTCCCCGACACCACCCCAACAGGCCTGGACCGATTTCATTATTTTCAAGTCAAGTCCTTCTACTCCAGCGTGGCAGCTAAACACCAATTTCACCGTGACTTCACAGACTTCGAGAGGATATGCACATCAAGACAACATATGGTGAGAGGGATATTGAAGCTATACACAATGCTATTAGAGGGAGAGATGGGGCCGACACCGAAGTTCATTAACAGGTGGGAAAGAGAAACAGGGGAGAACCTGACCACGCAAGAATGGGATAACATTTTTCTACTCACACACAAGAGCTCCATTAGCTCGAAATTTCAGGAGATGAGTTATAAAATATTGACGACCTGGTACAGGACCCCAGATATAATACACCGCATGAACCCAGACGCGGAGGAGACCTGCTGGTGATGTGGTCAGGACAGGGGGACCATGATCCACATCTGGTGGTCGTGCGCAATCATCGCCCCATACTGGGAGATGGTGAATACTAAAATCAGGGAAATTTCAGACCCAGAACTCCCGCTACAACCCCTACCCATGCTACTACACCACACAACCATGGCATTGCAAACCTACAAGAAGTCTCTGACGAAACATCTACTGACAGCCGCGAAATCCCTGATACCAACACTTTGGAAGAAAACGGCGGCCCCCACATTCCAATAGTGGATAGACAGGGTAGCAGAAATACAAGCCATGGAAGCCATGACGGCGGACCTACAGGGCTGTTCTGAAAAACGTAATCAGACCTGGACCCCGTGGCTCCTATACATCACAGAGGGCAGACAGGCTTCCTAAACCAACACACCAACACGCACCTTCCCAGCCTTCCCCTCGCAGCCAATACCCCGGCCGCGTAACCCGTTCCCCCGTTTTTTGGTTTTTTTCTCTTCATCCTCAACCCCTGACCCTCTCCAGACTAGACAGGCCCGAATAACGTGACGGACTGAGCCTTAGAATAAAAGGGAAACACCGAGAAGGCTGTGGATCTCGGTCTGGCCAGGCAATAGATGTGGAGAAGATCCCTGACCCCCTAGACAGAAGCAGAAAACACGCACTAGGCTACTTGGACACCCCAGTCCATGGATGCACCTCAACGTAAGGGATTGGGGTGACATTACACAATAAGGCTCCACACCTGTCTGACACGACAAATGACATACAGACAGCACCACGTCCCGAGCTATGCACCCGATACATTATCTTGGAGACTAGTAAGCTACACACGCACACCCACGCAGTGGACACACGTAACAGACGACAACTATGCGCCCAGGTACTGGATGACCTGGCTCGTTCCGACCCCATAGGCGTGGGCTCGGTCCCGTAGTCCGTGGAGATTAGCTTAGACCAGTCCTGACCCCGATACAAGCGACTAATGGAACACCGGACTCAGTCCAATTCCCACACCTGCTAGATGCATCCACACACAATGGAGTCAAAAAACAACAGAAATTAGGGAATACGATGCATTGTAAGTGTAAAACCTTATATAAGCACAAAAGATTCGGAACTGCATAGCTCAGATAATGGACACACAGACCACCCTTAACCGACAGAAAACAAAAGACACCTAATGGCAAACTGTAAACTATCTCAGTACTAGATCATCCATGATGCTGTAAGTCCCTGAATACTCAAATGAAGCACAACTTATACATGGCCAGCATTTGTGCCTCTAGGGCTCATTGTTGAAAAACAACGGGAATGGGGAGTCAGGGAGAAAATGTAATTTTTTATTTTTTAAATTTTTTTTTTCCTCCTTACCCTACATTCTTTATTTATGTTTTTACTATCCCCTAGAGGGTAGTACAGTTCTAATAGATGAAAAACAAAACGTATATATAGCTGATACAATACAGCGGATGTTGGTGGCATTCTCCATATCAATTAATGTAAAGTTATTTAAACGAGCACGCTCACTTTATATTCTGGTATATCCATCTCTAATTTCGCTAAATTCAATAAGCAAAACAAAATGTAATTTAAATGTACATGATATCACTGGAAAGTTATGTATCACTGCTCTGAAAACTGTAAAAACTTGTTTTACAATCTTACAAACGTGTACACCCCCTTCCCATTATTTCTTGTCTGTACCCCAAAGTACGTTGATATGAAAAAAAGTGCGTCCATCAATTTCAGCCTTCCTCACATCTGTTCTTGCTGTTGATCCAAAAGAAGGAAATAACCCAGTTTGAAGTGCTTCCAACTTTGCAACAAGCTAAGAAAAAAAATCCTTCTTAACCCCAGTAGTGGTCCTGCTGTCCCTTGGAAAAGGCACCAGTAGTGCCGAAACACTGTGGTTTTATATTTAGCCTTTTCTCAAATATAGTACTAATATATATGTGTTTTTGAGTAAAGTTTTTGCTTATTGGGTTGCATTGGTGTGCATTCTTTTATATTCCTAGTATTCTGATCATAAATGAAAATGTTTAGTTTCAGCTTGCTACGTTACAACCCAATGATGTGTTCAACTAGGGATGTGTTGGGTAAAAAGTGGACTGAAGATTGCTCTCTCTTAACAAGTACAGCCTTGATGTATATGTATTTTAAATTCCTGATGCCTCTCAATAATGTCGAATAATATCCACAAATGTTATCTTGGAATTCCAAAACACTAAGTTTGAGTTGATCACAAACAAAGCAACAACAAAAAACTGTCATGTAGCCATTGAAAATCAGAATTTACGCAAAAATAGCCAATCTATGGAGCAACATTTCAAAGTATAGGGAATTAATCAAGAGTGAATATAAACCCTAGGCAAAATATTGCACTATTTTGACTCTTGAGAAGACCAATATACTACTGAAATAGACTCCAATGCATTAAATTATCAGTGCATCTTGTGTTTGTGGGGATATTTATGGGATAATAATAGTAAACAGTTGAGAATTGCCCACTAATTCAATTCTCAGATCCCAAAGGTCGTTATCGTGTTAAGTGAGAAGTATTTCATATAAATAATATTCATAATTTGTTATAAAAAATAGATTTTATTTATAATAACAAGTTAATTAATAATAATAATATGTAACATGCGTGACAATAATCAATGAATATCCAGTATAAAATGATATGCAATAGAAAGGAATGGCTAAACACTTTTCAATGGCTAAACAGCATTATCTGTCAAGACTTTGACGATTTATGAGGTATCCTTACAGACTGAAAGGAAAACTTTTCACAGTGAAGGGCCATAAAACCCTGGCTAACAGAATAACCCTTTCAATGCTGGCTAGATCTCCTAAGTAATTAAGATCTATTCTTTTGTAATTTTAAATAAAATAACATTTAAACCAGTTCATTAGTCATTTCCTGGAACCATCCAATAAGAGAATCTACCATATTATATAAGCAGACTTTGTTTTTAATTTGTCTAAAAGATATCTTATCTTAAATTAGAGCAAATCAATACACCTGGATAAAAACAATGGTATGCTAACACGTGATAACATCACATCAATATATAATTATTCTTAATTCCACCTGCAGAATGGAATGTTTATAACTATATATTCTTAGTTAACTAAGATTTCTTAATATGGAAATCTGACCGTGCTTTATCCAGTCATATATAATGCTATTAATACATTTTAATTAATTTAATTAATTAAATGAAACCAGTATAATTACCAGTTGAGTAGATATTTCATCCGATTGGTAGTCTCAGGATCTTATTTGGATGTTTCTCTGCATGGAGGTGTTGGTTAGAAAGTCAGTAAAATTCTAAGTGTTAGAGTTTTAAGAGTAGAGTGTTAGTCTCAGATGTTGTCCGAGTTGGAGTCCCCCAAACTTCCAATTCCTCTCTCCTCTTTTTCCTTCTCCTTTCCATTTCCTATCTTCCCTTTGTCCTAACTTTTAAAGGGCCAGACTCTCTGTACGTCATCAGTTGATAACCCAATAGAAGCACTAGAGGTGTGGTTATCTTCCAGATCGCAATTTAGTTATTTGATCTATAGAGGGCAGTCTTGTCCCACTAAACATACCTCTCCAGGAAAGAGTTAACTTTTCCTGGTGGCTATTTTGACGTCATTTTGGGTTATCTTTCTAGTGCCATAACTTAAAATTTCAAAGGGTTTCTTTAAGTTTTGTCCAGACTATGTGTCTGGCAAATCCTGCTATAATTTCTGATATGGCAGATCATGAACTAAGTTTAACCTTAAACTTACAATGGTACCTTATAGATATAGACAGTTAAATTTTATTATTTAATCTTCTCTGTCACAATTGTCTGGGTTTAGATTTGATTATATTCCATTAGCATTTTAGACAGTCTATCCAACCCCCGTTTCTGCTTATCACTTGTTTATACTATGCATTCCTTTAGCTCTGGGAAAGTGGTTAGTTTACAGATAGAAATCTTGTGTCTTTTTGTTAACTTGGAAATAACAAAATGGAGTCTGGTCTGTTCAGAGTGACTTAGAATATACACTTTTAGTTTCTATCATAGCACAAAATGTCTGCCGATATAAATACCCTGACAGTTTTTAGGAAAAAAAGTGCGAGTGTCTTTTTTTGCCTTATTCAAATCTAGTCTGCATTTGGATTCCACAGTAATCAACTCCTGGTTTAGTTGTTGCTGTCTTTAGTGGACTCTGAGATTAGGAAGATATATACCAGTGACAGGCAATGTTTGGCACTCCAGATGTTGCAGACTACATCTCCCAAAATGCTCTTACTGCTGGCAAAGCAACAGGTGAGATATAGTCCACAACATCTGATTGAAGAGGAGGAGGCATTTATTAGGAGTCCCTGGTTACTACTTAGATATATATACATTTGTTTAAATGACCTGCTCTCTGTGCAGTGGGTAGAGGTGAGAGACAACTTGGCTCTTTCAATAGGTTTAAATGTTGGGGTTTCAAGGACCTCATATATGTATGTTCAGAATTACGTTAGACCACAGAAGTCATCAATGCAATGCCACAGAATAAGATTTATTTTCTTTTTCACTCAGTCACGTTATGCTACATTGACACACATGATTAGTGTATCAATAGGCATAGGCTTTCTACAAGAAAGGTGGTATAATGCCAATAAAAGCTCAATTCTACATATTAAATGTTTGATGGTGCCATGGGTTCTATGGTTTCCTATGGAGCGGTTTTACTCAGGCCAGAATTATTTTTTTCTTGCTGCAGATGTAGCATAGGTTAGCTATTTTAGGTAATTTAACTATGCCAGCAGAAAAAATGGCATAAGACCTAATAAAATGACACAAATTATTCTAAATATTGAAGAAAAAGAAATCATAGATGTGGATTTTAAAACATAATTTTATGTTACCAACCTGCTATAAATATGTAGGTGTCCAATAAACATGGCTTTACATCATTCTTCCTCTCTAATGAAAACTGGTGAAAGGATAAGCAGAGTGTACCTGGCATAACTGTGAGACTCTTTTAGTTCTTGCCTGACCCACGTCTCCCATTTTGCTGCTTGTTTTAGACAGGTTCAACCAAAACAACATTTAACAGATGTGGCAGATTTTTTTTTTTTCAAAGAGAATAAGCAAGTATGCAAACGAGTTCACTTTTAATTTAAATACCGCTAATTATATGCAGATCAGTTTCATGCTGAACATTCACTGCAGGGGAGAAATCATTCATGAAAGTTTCAAAGTGGTTATCTCATGCTGGTTTTAACATGTTCAAGACCAAAAGAAAGGCAAAAATAAATAAATACATAAATTAACTAATTAATTCTATGGTTATAAACGTTCGTAGAAAATAGTTTTAAATCTTACAAGGCTACTTAAAATCACCTATCTCAGCAAACAAATATGGGGATTCAGTTCCCCCATATGGCCATACGTCACAGTACCCCAATATCAATGGGTCCTACACTAATTCAATCGTGGGAGATTAACAAGATACCTGCAATACTCATTGCTTAACCCATTAAGGACACATGACATGTGTGACATGTCATGATTCCCTTTTATTCCAGAAGTTTGGTCCTTAAGGGGTTAAACTCCACAATTTATGCTTTCATGTAGTCAACTCCAAAGGGGCACCTATAGTGGATGGGTGGGGTGCTCAGCCTAATAGGAATCTGGCCTAGATTCCAAATCTACACAGAAAAAAAGGGGAACTGGAGGCACACCCAGAACATGCATTTCTAATTAGTGGTGCTGCCATAAAGACCAAAATATTTACAGAATACAGATTAGGGAACAGATCACACACACAACTATACAGTTTAAATGTTATAGGCATTTCAGTTACACCATATGGCCATGTTGGGTTAAGCCCACCGTTAATACCATTAATTACATGCAGATCACTTTCATGCTGAACATTCACTGCAGGGGGAGAAATCATTTATGAAGGCTTCAAAGTGGTTATCTCTGACTGGTAGACTAAAAGAAAGGCAAAATAAAAAAATAAAACATTATATGGGTATAAGCTTTGGTAGCACTGGTGTGTCCCTGAACACTCTTAACCCTTTCTCAACTGTGTTGTTTTTTGTGGGGTTTTTTTCTGTGTGTGTGTGTGTGTGTAATTTTGTTTATTTGAAACATGAAAAACAGAATTTATATTTCAGGCTCGGCCATCCAGGTTCAGTCTTATACACCTCTTTGTTACTGCTGTTGATGCCAAAAACAAAACAATTTGAAGCAATTTCCAATTTCCAAAATTCCTTCTTGCAGGAACACTCACTGTAGTGGTAATGATGTCAGGAGAGCCCTGGAGCCACCCCAGTATAAGCTGTCACACGGTTTCAGCTGTGTTTGACACTCATCTAGATAGCTTATGCTGCTTCCAGTATTCTTGAGAAGATGTCAGTTGCCAATGTAGACCAAACATTGGCTGAGAGCGTCAGCTGAGTCAAACATTGGTGTAAAATGCTATATTTAAAGCAACAACAAAGGCATTAGAAGCCATTCATGTTTATTATATAACTTTGTTGTTTCTTGTTTAATTCCAGGAATATGTTTCAAGAAGATTAAGAAAACAGTCTATGTTATGAAGCAGTAGCTTTATTTCCCTAGGCAGTGCCAGTTGTACGATAGTGTGGTTGTAATATTAAACACCTTAAAGCATGAGCCAACAGGCAACTGTCCTTCATTTAGTAATGGTGGATGAGGTCAAGGTCACCTTGTGGTTAATTCTGCTCTGTAGTCTGCCACCACTTGTCTTTAATTCTGGCTAAGAATTAAAAAAATTGTAATTCAAAACCAGGTGGAAAGATACTTGAGCTGAACCACTTACCTTAAGTTCTCGTTGGTCTCAGGCTGACCAATACCAACACAGAATGGTTTGCAAGTTAGAAATGTATTACATAACCAGTGAACCATTATAACATATATGTAAAAATATACAGATTGCTCAAACAAACAATTGGATGTTTTATCGGTGAAAAATATTGCAGACAGTATGTCCTCCAGAAATATTTCAACCACAAATTAATCAGCAACTATGTAACTTTAAAGTCTTCTAAGTTCATGGAAAGTAGAATGCTTCTAATTAAACTGAGCATGAATGTTAATGCTTGGTGACACAAATTCTTAAATTCCAAGAATAGTTAGATCCAGTAAACAAGATCCTCTTCAAAATAATTGACAAGATCTTAGAATTTAGAATCTAAATTGTTGGTGAAGTCGCTTTTCCGAATAAATTCAGAAAGTGATCAACCTTTTAGCTTCAGAACAGGATTCATGGGTGAAAATGTTCCTTTTTTTTTTTTTTTCATTTTCATGTTATCAGCATATTGACCAAACCATTGGATTTTACAAACACTTGGAAGCACTCAAAACACTTTTCTAACAATTAACCAAGAATCCCCAAAACTTCAAAGTGTTTGAGCACGAGCAGAAATAACACATAAACATCTCCCCTGAGTTAATGATGTTTGCAAGTAATGTCACCAAATGCATACTGTCGATTCCTTTTTAATCAATGAAACCAACTAACAGGCAAATAAGAAATGTAACACCAAAATAACATATCAAACTATATAAGACAACACAAACTACCTTAATGAAACTCACACGCTCTGCAATTTTCATATTGAACACAATAGGCTAATGATCCACCTGGCAGCTATTATCATCCAGACACTTGGCTGTCACTAATTTTTAATCTGTGACGTAAGCAAAAAGCCTGCAAAAGCACATTTGTGGTCATTAATCTTGTGATGTCAACCTACTTAACTTGTCCTCAGGTGTATAACAACTAAATCACAAGTTTGTCTTGGTTTTCACATGGGTACTGTTTTCTGACTACAAGGTATAACCTGCAGTAAAATGGGTCTATAAATGTTGGATTGTGAATGCAATGACGACACTCATTGAAACAGACAAAAAATGTTTGATTGTTCTCGAAATATGGGAGTTGAACACATCTCCATCTTACTTTGAAGAAATAAATTCTTGTAGAACCTTAGTAGCTAGCAATTCTCGGTAGCACAGTCTTTGAAAAAGATAATCTAAGCTTCTGAAATTAAGTCAAGTATTAAAGCAATATTTTATGCTAAGTTCATTTAACTGGATACCATCAGTAAACTGATGACTGCCAAATATTTTCATTCATTGCAGTTATGATGTTTGATGCTGTTATCAGTTGCAATCTACCAGGAGACAGTTAATCCAGGCACAATTCATTGGCCACAATGATCAAAGCCCATCATTTCTTTGAATATTCAGTCTTCCCCCAGGTTGTCTTATTCTAATGACATACACAGCACTCATGTCCAACTGTGCTTTGACTCCCAGCACGTGCCTGTTCCCGCTGGCTTTCATATGGCTTCCAGTTCTTTGCCAAGTGTTGTCAATATGACAACTCACTGAGGAATCCAGACTAGAAGAGGTCTGCACGGAGACTGTGCCTGGCTGTTAAACTTGTAACGATGATGTACATGTTTGTTCACTGAATTTTAATGCATAATTCACAGCTGCCAATGGAGTGACATGCTAGAAAATTATGCTTTTACCTACGTGACGAGAAGAAAAATCCAATTGCTCTATAATGGACCCCTCTGTACTGTTTCAGGATTTGTTAAGTATCTAAACCTTTAAGGTTCTTAATCCAAAGGGAAATCTGATTAGCCACAGTGTGAAGCCAAGGCTACTCAGTGTTGTGTGAAAAATGAATGAATTTATTAAGGTCCAAAGGACAAAACAGAGATATGACGTTTAATCATGTATCATTATATGACTAAGGCATCACGGAAACATTGTATCTCTGTTGTGTCCTTTGGACCTTAATAAATTCATTTATTTTGACCCTATACTGTGTATCCTTGGCTTCATACTTTGAAGGTGCTTTGGGGTTTAGCAGACCTCTACCACAGAGCTCCAGTGTAATGCTCTACCAGTGTGCTACACTCTAGTACCTTTCTAGAAATCTGATTGGCATTATGATATCAAGAAGAAAGTTTTTTGCATCATATTTGCCCATCGCTTCAAATAGTTTTGCTTTTTTTACATTCTTTTGGATCAACTGGATTAAAAGGTTATTTTCTAAATCTTGGTCTTGATCCTTTTTTAACCTAGATAACTATGTAACTATGTAAACAAATATGAGTGTAGTTTAAGATAAAATAAAATTATAAAAAGTAGTAGCACAATATAAGTGCACTGC
The DNA here is from genome assembly GCA_933207985.1 of Pelobates cultripes. Taxonomy (NCBI): domain Eukaryota; kingdom Metazoa; phylum Chordata; class Amphibia; order Anura; family Pelobatidae; genus Pelobates; species Pelobates cultripes. The sequence goes on along the minus strand of OW240914.1, from coordinate 277,407,845 downwards.
TAGCATGCTGTGTTTTCCCCCTAATGATTCTCCTGATTTCTATGCAACCCATTTGATCGTTATCAATACCATCAAGTATTTCACTTAGCTCAGCAAGGGCCGCTTTCAGCTGTGGCTGCGACCAGCAAGACAGGAAAAATATTTCCTGATTCTTGCTCTCCCGGCCACAAGAGGGCAGAGTGGCTGTGTGCTGAGCAGACCAGAACAGCCACTATCTCTTCCCTCCTACTCGCAGTGCCAGAGGAGTGTTTGGCCTGCTTCAGCACTGAAGGACTGACAGCAAATTGTAAGGTAGGAGAAGAGGGGCTTGGAGGAAGGGGCAGTATATTAATTTGAGGGAGGGGGCACTATATTCATTGGAGGAAGGGAGGGGGCACTGTATAAATTTGAGGGAGGGAAGGGGCCAGTGTATTCATTTGAGGGAGGGAGGGGGCCAGTGTATTATCTTGAGGGAGGGGGCACTGTATTAATTTGAGGGTGGGAGGGGGCACTATTAATTTGGGGGAGGGAGCGGCCAGTGTATTAATTTGAGGGAGGGAAGGGGCCACTGTATTAATTTGAGGGAGGGGACACTGTATTAATTTGATGGTGGGAGGGAGCACTATTAATTTGGGGGAGGGAGCGGGCCAGTGTAGGGAGGGCAGTGCAGAATGGTGGTGGTGGGAGGCAGTGTATTAACCTGGGGGAGGGAGGGGGCCTGTGTATTAAATTGGGGAGTGGTGGCAGTGTATTAATAGGAGGGAGGGTGCAATGTATTAATTTGGGGAAGTCAGGGGGCCATTGTATTAAATTGGGGAAGGGTGGGCAGTGTATTTATTTTAGGGAGGGAGGGGCAGTGTATTAGAGCGGTTGGGGGCAGTTTGAATTGGGGGGAGGGAGAGCAGTGTATTAAAGTAGAATGGTGGGAGTGGGAGCAGTTTATTCAGAGTGGGGGGGAGGAGGGGCAGTGTATTAGATTAAGGAGCAATGTATTAGATTGGGTGAAGGGGGCAGTGTATGGTGGAGTAGATGAGTGGAGGGAGGAGGGTCAGTGTGTTGGATTTGGGGGCAACATATTAGAGTTGGACGAGGGGCAGTGTGTTAGATTGGGTCTGCATGGAGGTGCTAAATGCTCCCCATGGAGATGCTGTTTAGCTGTGCAGCTTTTTGCCACACATGAACAATAGGCTACCAATGCTTTCTTATGGGAAAGCATTGGATTGGCTGAGATCATCAAGTTTGATGATCTCAGCCAAAGTGAAGAACACACTCATAGAACTTCAAAATAAACCATTTCAGTCCCATAACCAAACATAATTTGTCAAGGCAGTTGTACTGAAACTTGGTTGATATGCAAATGCATTTCTTAAAATAAATTTGCTCTTTTGTTTACTTTGAAGCCCTACAAGTGCGAGGACGTCCAGTGTCAGTTAGGCAACTTTTTTTATACTGTACTTTTCTAAATAAACCTACGTTTCAATGGAAACTGAAGTTTGTTTGTTTTTGCGGTCCACATAAACGTAAACCTTGTTTATTTGGCCTGTCTTAGCCTTTGAGTTTGACATGCTTGGTTTGGAGGAAAGACGTGACGGGATATGATAGAAACATTAAAATACATAAAGGGAATGAACACAGAAAAGGAGGAGACTATATTTAAAAGAAGAAAAACTATCATAACAAGAGGACAGTCTTAAATTAGAGGGACAAAGGTTTAAAAATAATATCAGGAAGTATGACTTGTAGTATTACTTGTAGTAACTAGAGTAGGATTCGTGCGACGTCAGGGCGTGATGCCGCGTTTCGCCGGTATGCAGGCTTCTTTAGATCTAGATTAGTCAGTATTAGGTTTTATTTGTGTTTCTTCTTTCCCACATACGGAGACCCAAGACTACAAGACCCCCTAAGTACCAAAAACCGCAGTTGAACCTACCTCCTGAATAAGAGACTATCTTATATGTGTCAATTTGCACTTCCGGAATAAGACTCGCAGTATTTACTTTTAATTTATTTTTATCCAACCAATTTTTTTTTAGCCACTTCTTTTTACTCTGTTTTATTGCATGTGGCACAGCTCTTAACTGTCTTTTACTTTTGTATTTGCTTGAAGGGTTGTATTTGTCTATTACTGGGTTGCTGCCTTATTGTTCACTTTCGTTGTTATCTAGCGCTGACCCATTTGTGTATACTGGCGAAACGCGTAATCACACCCTGACGTCACACGCTCGCACGCTATTCTAGCCAACTACCATATCCCACATCTGTCAGTGGTGATATCTAAGAAGAGCTCTATCAGTGGGGTGAGAAGCAAATGTTGACAGCTGCTGCTATTTTAAAAGTCACAATAAAGATTGGATGTTTTTAACTACCACAGTTGAGTCCATAGTGGTATATCTTGAAGACATTACAGTTAGAGCAGGCTCCTCTGCTCTACACTTGTGAGTGTTCCTTTCTGAAACTACCATATTTTTTGTAGTTTACCTTGCTATATTACCCTATGAGGTTGTTTTTGTATTTTTCTCCTCTTTCATGTATACCCTCTAATTGAAGCCAACCAATATCCATGCATACATTTATGTATTAACATGCAAGTGAGTGTGGCACTTTTTTCACAGTTTTTTGTACAAATATTGTAGCACTTTATTGCATTGTTTTTTGCACTGATGCACTATTGCACTTTATAATATATGCACTTTAGTACATTATATTTGCAAAAGATTTTATAAAATAATTTTAAGGATATAATTTAAATATATAATAGTCTTAAAGGCACAGCGCACCTGTTTGTTTGTTGCTTACAATTTTGTTAGTGTTATTAAGCTTGTACACTGTGGAAGGTGCAGCGTCTCATTATAACTTTTTTGGTCTGTTTCCAGCGCCGTCTGTACTTGAGTTTGTTTTTTTTGTTAATGGGAAAGGAGAGACTTAAATTTTATTTATGTACAATAACTCATTAATGTTAGCTCAGACTATCCAACCACGGGATGAAATAAAAAAAAACAAATTAAATAAAAACGTTTAGAATTGAGACAAAAATTCCAAAGACATGTCGACTGATAACTTTAGAAGACAATATGCAAGACATATCCCTGAATAAATGGTTTAAAACGAAATATGAATAGTGGATATTATTCAGAATGACCAAATACTACGCTTTGCAGATATTATGTTAAAATATCAACTTCCAAACAAGAACTTTTTACCTTTCTAAGATTAAAAAACATTCTTAATAACATATTAATGAGTAACTCAAACACAATTACAAATTATTTAGAAGCGATATTCTCCCACAATTTAAAAAAAAAAAAGTTACATCCAAAGCTAATAAATTAATGTTTTCCATAAATAATAAACCTTTAAAGATCTTAAATAATTGGAAAAGGGAACTAAATATAGAAATAACTGAAAGGGAATGGCGCAGATCATTCAAAGCTGTACAAGAAAACATTCATTGTCTAAACTTAGTCGAATGTCAGTATAAGATAATGAACAAATGGTGCCTTATGCCTTATAAAATATCTAGGGTGTATTGAAATTAGTTATCAAATTGGTGGCGATGTGGTAGCTTAGATGGTTCCTTTTTACATATTTGGTGGCACTGCATATTGGTTAAACCATTATGGACTTGGGCGTATAGTTTGTTTAAACACAATGCAGAGTCTGATCTGAAATGGAAACCAGAAGTAGCTTGTCAGGGTGGCGGTCCGGTGACCGGGACCCAGTATGCCTCATATTGATATTAGGAGTCACTGAGTGGAAGTGAATAGTCAGGGCCTGGTGCAGGGTAACCACACACCCACTGGTGTTGAGTACCAGCGTTGTGCGGCCACGTACCAGGGTCCTGATGCAGCTTCTGCGGATCCCAGGAACTTAGAGCTTGAAGATATGCAGACCTCCCAGGAACTGGATAGCGAGCCTCTGCAGCAGACATGTATCCAGTACGGAAACAAGGCAAGACTAGAATAGACACCAAACAAAAAAACAAGACAAAACTAGGAGAACCCAGAACCAGAGAAGGACAGAAAGCTAAACCCAGAACATGTACACAATACATAAGGGAAACATTAACAGAGCAGGAGCAGGACAGGACTGTACATGGACTGGGAATAAAAAATAAAACAAGACAAGATATATAAGGCAAAACAAGAGGAGACAAAACTAAGTACTATATATGTAAAGCATTGGAGATTTAGACATACATAAATGGCCAAGATGTATGCAGCCCACCAACTGCGGCAAAGTACTCCAATTAAGGTGGGGCTTATCTGCCTAGATATGCATGACTAAATAAACAATAATAAAACACACACAGCACTTAACTGCAAGAAATCGGCAGATGACTGGGAACTGAAACAAAAGGATTCATGGAAAAGGAACGGGTGTTGCAACATAAAACAAACATTTAAAGGGATCCAAGAGACTGGGAATTCCAGGAACGGAATGCAGGAATGAACCCAGAAAACCCAGCATAAAGAAAGCCAGACATGGAATAGAAAACCAGAAAAACCAAGAAAAACTAAACAAGAATTGTAAAAAGAGTACTGGATACCAGAAGCCATAGACAGAAATGATCCGCAGCCAGAAAGAGGATGTGACACAGCTTTACTGCATTTGAAGTGGGAGTAAGAAACAATAACTTTAGCTATCCATTGTTTATTAGCAACTAAAATTATAATACCTAGACACTGGAAATCAAATCTCCCTTTCCAAAAAAACCCTCTTGACTGACTAATTAACGCACCAATTACAAATGGAAAGAGATCTATCTAGTTCCACTCTGCACTCATTTAAGAAACAAGAACTGTACGATAAGTGGTTAGAAAAAAATATAATCTCATGTTCTTAAAAAGTATATTCCACCTTTTAATTTTCTTATTAATAATAGGGTTTGCCTCTTAAACCTATTCCGAATTATTAATTGGTTGAAATAGTATGTAAGTAGTATGTAAGTATTCATAAATATTGAAATATATTTATAGTGAATTAGTTAGAAAATAATGATACCCCATGGTCTAATCATTTATGGTGTTTCGCAGTCTGTTTGTGTGATGATTTTAAGTTCAGTGTTTTGATATAGAATTACCACATGTATAGTGTTTTGCTATAGAATGGTCATGAAAATCTATATTACAATATACTCGATTCTATAGCGTTGTTTATGTATACTCTGTACGTCTGTCAGTACTTGTTTATAGATTTAAATAAAAAAAAATAAAAAAAATAAAAATAAAAAAAGATAACAGTTTTCCACGTCATTTGTGTCATGGATTTTAATTAACTCTTGGAAATAGTGATGAAAATTATATTGATACAATTGCGCCATCTATTGATGAAGATCCACTAGGATGAGGTCAGCACTTATTATAATAGTGAACCCCATCTGATCCCGTTGGTAAATTTAAGAAGATGATGTAAAAAATAGAGACACACTACTTAAAAAAAGAGAGGAAAGGAAAAGAAGAACAGAAGACACATACACACAATCTTGGGAATAGATGCTCTTGAAGACCCATCTCTTTTCCCTCTGGAATTCTTGAAAATGTCTGTATTAGCCAGATCAATTCTGGACTTAGAAATGGTTGCATAACTGCTCTAACTTTGTTATTACATATTACACATAAACAAACTTACCTCACACTCATAAACCAATATGATTATTACATCTCAAGGGTACTAAAATAATAAATATGGGAACATATACTAAAAAAAACTCAAAAATATGGAGCCAATCCTGGAGATAATCGGTCTCCCGGGTATGTTGAGTAGATCCTTATGCACCTTTGGGAGGATATAGAAGACTGGTGTTCTCTGTGATTTTGTATTCAAAAGCTCATATTCTTTAGATGTCAAAATACCTTCCAGTCTTCCTCTAGCCAAAACTTACGTTAAGGATTTCCTCATACTCCCAAGTGGAACGTTTAATTTAAGTATCCTCAGTATCCTCCAACTGTCGTGTGCATTCTGCCACATATTCTCAGAATCCATTATCACCGTGTTTGATGACAATTTGATCATTTTCTCTTAGTCCTTTCAGGGCCGCCCTTTCTTCCAAAGTGAGGTTACAACCATTGTAACTCTTACCAATTTTTTAAAAATCATTAAAAGATGGCTAGGATAAAAACTAAACTTATTCTGGAGGGATGTGTGTTTAAAATAATTATTTTCCTCTGTTTTCTGTGTTATATTAAAACTTTGTGAAGAACTTTTTGATAGACAATCTCCTCCCATATTTCATTAGATCTATACATGAAGGTATTAAAGTGCCTCATAGGTAGAAATTTAAGCCTTTATTTAAGACATTAATCTAATTTTCGTTTAGGGGATACGAGAAGATATTATTGATCCCAATAGGAATCACCGATTGTATCTTCTTTCTTTTCTTTTGTTTTCTTCCTCTGCATCCCTGAAACTTATTCTCCTTGTTCTTTTTAAAGGAAAATCGTCCCTCCTCGGTTCCTTGTCTAAAAAAATCACGATCTATATTTTCATTTCTTAAAATTTCAAACCGGTGGGATCTTAATCCTATTTATCCCCCCCCCCCCCCCTTTTGTATCTGGGGAGATCTCATCCTACCATTATGTGTCTTATTCTTATTCCTTACTTGTATTCACTCTTTTATCTTATTTTCTGTTTCACTTCCTCTGATATCCCTTTTGTTGGGAGTCTTTGGTCTCTCTTTTACCGGGTTTGTTCCTATTGTACTTTCTATTCATCTCATAATTTGAGTCCACCCTCATAGTTGAGTGTTATATTCTGAAACTCCTTATTTTTTTCCTTCATAGTCCCTCCTATCTCTCTTATATTTGCGGGTTTTAATCTCCTTGATCTCTTTTTCAACTAGACTGTTTTTAGTTCTCTCTGATAGTTAATTAAAATCTCACTAAAAAATACTCCAGTTCATAGTTATAAAGAGAAAACTTAAAAAAACGCCAGGTACTTTTCTAGGACGCCCCACGGGCTTCTTTAGATGTAAGATGTGTTCTGCATGTAAAAATACTCAGCGTACTAATGGGAAGCCAGAGTTAAAGTTTAAATCAGAAAGGACACAAAAAGAACTTGTGATTAAGGAGCATATTACTTGTTATAGTAATAATGTGGTTTATCTTCTGAGATGTCCCTGTAAACTACAATATGTGGGGAGGACGACATGTCCCCTTCACATAAGGATTAGGGAATACATTTATAATATCAAAAAAAGGTGTGGAGAGTTATGGTGTCTCAGAATATTTTAAAAGGTTACATGGACAAGATCTAGAATTTTCTGGTATCAAACAAGTCTAGGGACTGGAGAGGAGGTGATATTATTCGTAAGATCGTACAGCAGGAGATGAGATGGATTTTCCAATTAGAGACCTTACCACCGTCCGGTCTTAACAAGGATTTTGCATTGTGTAACTTTTTGTAACTTTTACATTTTTATAAACAGTTGTTTTATATATATATATGTATATGTGTATGTATATACACATATACATACTCCTTTTTTATATTGACTTTTCTATTTGCTTTTTTAAAATTGATACTTTTCTGGTATCTCTTATCTGTCCATATGGATACCTGTTCGTTCCATTATGGTTTTTAAGGTTCTTAACCCCTTAAGGACAGCGGGCGTTCTATGCCGTCCTCTTTTAGGCGGTCCTAAACGCAGACGGGCAACCTTGAACGTTCCCGTCGTCCTTTGTACTTACCGGGTCCCTGACGCTCCCCCAACAGTGGGCGCGATCTTGGGGTCTGCCTTGAAGCTCAGGCATATCCCCTCTGCCCGATCCGCCCACCCCGGCCATGTGATCGTGGTGTCATCGCGATCACATGGCCGGAATACCCGGCTTCTGCAGTGGCTGCAGGGGGACTGCCTGAGTTCTCAGGCTATCCCCCTCATGCCTGTAAAAAAAGTTAGTAAAAGTTATTAAACAGTTTTTAAATTAAATAAAAAGTACTTAGATCAGATATATGAATATAACTTATGAATTTATATATATATATATATGATCTAAGTACTTTTATATACACATAAACATACATACATCATTAATAAAAGTGTATTTTAAAATTACTATATATATAATTATATATATATATATTAATATTAAAATACACTTAGAATGATGTTAATTATATACATATATAATTATAAGTATATATATATGCATATATATATATAAAATAAAAATAATCAATAAATACATTGAAAAAATGAAAAAAATTAAATACAAAAATAAATTAAAAAAGTATATACCAGTTTTAATTTGTTCTAACTGTATTTTGATATTAATATACATATATCTTATATTCAAAATACATTTAGAATGATGTTATAAATATATATATATATATATATATATATATAAATACAAATAATTTTATATAAATATTTAAATTCTACGAATATATTTATATAATATTTTTACACAATCAAGTCATTTTATTAATTACAATCTGAGGGACCTGCCTGACAACACAGGCAGAAAGTCCAGAGAATTTGGCTCGCAAGCCCTATATTTAACCCTGTAACTTTCCAGGACACCATAAAACCTGTACATGGGGGGGTAGTGTTTTACTCGGGAGACTTCGCTGAACACAAATATTAGCGTTTTAAAAACAGTAAAACATATCACAACGATGATATCGTCAGTACAAATGCCATTTTTTGCATTTTTCACACACAAACTGTTCTTTCGCTGATAATATAATTGTTGTGATACGTTTTACTATTTTGAAACACTAATATTTGTGTTCAGCGAAGTGACCCGAGTATAACAGTACCCCCCATATACAAGTTGTACAGATATTTTTATTTTTAAAGGCCTTGATGTTTTTGAGAATAATTACAGATAAAATAGTTAAGTGGAATCTATAGTGTTATGAATACAAATCTGTACTCCTAACTCTATGGTTCCCTCTGATCCCCACCTTGCTTCACCACCTCACGTGACACATAATGGTTTAAAAACCCTTTATCTACTCCCCTGGTTCCAGCACCGTTCTCCCTCAGCTCTGGGTCGGTGCTCAGCCTTCTATGATGGGGGGATCCTAATGTGCATGCGCCGCGAGCGCATTAGGCCCTCCTCATAGGAAAGCATTTCCTCAGTGCTTTCCTGTGGAGATTTCACTGATCCTGGATGTCCTCATGCAGAGATTAATGACTTCCAGCTTTGTTTAAGGGACTCTGAGTCCAGTAAACTCCCAGAAGGGCCTCTAGTGGCTGTCTGCTAGAGTGCCACCAGGGGCTGTCTTAGTACTCAAAACTGATTTGTTTTATATTCAGGACAAAGGGGGACAGGGACATTCCACCCAGACAACGTAAATGATCTTAAGTGGCCTGGGTGTCTATAGTGTCCCTTTGATTTTTGGAATCAATAAGAATATTTTCCAGGATTGTAGCACAAATAGAAATTACTTCAAACTGATTTTAGCCATCTTTTGGGTAACAGAAATGGATGTACAGAAGGTTGAACTTGAAGGACCTTATCTTTTATAAATGTAGATTATACAGTAATAATGTTTGAAAACATTTATATGAACCACTTAGGTCCTCAAATTAATGTCCAGAGTTCATGAGAAGAATTCTATCTACAACATGCTTTAGGGGAGAATATGGATATATATATATATATATATATATATATATATATATATTAGTTTTTTCATAAATAAACTATATTTAACAGTAAAGCAATTGCGAGTGTTGTTATGGTTCTTACGAACATCTAATTTATTCAAGAAAATTCACATATATAGACATGGAAAATTCAGTTTATCTGAATCAAATAGTCAGTAAAACTGTTGTATTTGACAAATCAGGTTTCATCCATGTGGAATTTTGGCTGAATTTCGTGTATGCAATGGTTTCAGGAAAAACGATTTGGACCAACCAAAATAGAAGGAAGAAGCACCTCTTAGTGTGCTGCAAAATATATACATATTATGTACATATTTTGCAGTACATTGGGAGGTGCATATTTTGATCCATTTATTCACAGATTAATTTATACATCAATACATTTACATGTGTATATGTAAATGTTAGCCTATTAGCGATGCCCCTGAGAACAATACTTCTGCCAAAAAAGAACTGAAGCATATTCAGGGCATGGCTCACTTAATGTGCCAAAATAACCTAATTTAACCCCTTAAGGACCAAACTTCTGGAATAAAAGGGAATCATGACATGTCACACATGTCATGTGTCCTTAAGGGGTTAAGCATTTTTTAGGATTGTTTTATAATGTTACAAATCACTCAATAGCGGAGAATTTGGCTGTTGAAGCAAGAGAAATATCCCTGTAAATGCACACTGTTAGATGAAACCCTAATATTACTTAGTAGGCGTTTTTCATCACAATCATAGTAAACTTAAAATAAGTAAACATTTTAATTAGTAAACATTTTAATGTTATGATTTGCAATAAGAATCGTTAATGCACTTTTTCTGCAGAGAAAACATAAAACCAATAATACATATATAACATAAATCATATTATGGACAACATAATTTAAGACAAAACATAAATTGCACATTATATATTTGCATGGGTACCTTCTAGAACACAACATTGATTTCATTTCAGTTTTGTCCTCATTATAATACAACTTCCAAATCAAGATAATTAAAGCTAAAGTTATAGTTTGACAATGATCAGCGTAATTGTATACTTGTATATTGTAATTCTTTTACAGAAAATTTGGAATTGTAAGCAGTTGTCCTTAAGGCATGTTGAACATTTTGTAACCCCTTTAATCAAAAGGGATGCATAAACATTGTTATCATCATTTTAAGAAAATTGAGTCCATAAAGCCTTCACACCCTCATTTATATTACAAGAATGATTACCAGTCTGTAGAGGAACAAATTTCATTGCCAGAAGCCATTGGCCACTCTTTAATGACTGCAAGTATGCTGAAAATATAAATACACCACTCCTTTCAAACAGTAAAGAAATTTTCTTTGGGTTATATCATTCCTTCAGTCATGAAGGCTTTCCCATTTCACTGTTACATTCGTATATCAAAATTGATAAAGATAGCTTTTTAAATACATATATTTTAGAAATACATGATTTAACTGTGTTTACTGTATGTGGGAAATGCAGACATTATTTTTCCATTTTGTTTTAGTAAGCTCTACATACGGCCGCACAGTGAACTGCCCTGGGGCCGCTTTCAGCTGTTGCTGCGATCAGCAAGACAGTAAAAATATTTCCTGATTCTTGCTCTCCCGGCCACAAGAGGGCAGAGTGGCTGCGTGTGTGCTGAGCAGACCAGAACAGCCACTCTCTCTTCCCTCCTGCTCGCAGTGCCAGAGGAGTGTTTGACCTGCTCCAGCACTGAAGGACGGACAGCAAATTGTAAGGTAGGAGAAGAGGGGCTTGGAGGAGGGGGCAGTATATTAATTTGAGGGAGGGGGCACTGTATTAATTTGAGGGAGGGGGCCAGTGTATTAATCTGAGGGAGTGAGGGGGCACTGTATTAATTTGGGGAGGAGGGGCCAGTGTATTCATTTGGGGGAGGGAGGGGCAGTGTATTAATTTGAAGGAGGAGGGGCTATTAATTTAGGGAGGGAGGGTCAGTATATTCATTTGAGGAAGTGAGGGGGCCAGTGTATTAAATTGGGTGAAGTGCAGTGCAGTGCAGAGTGGTAGTGTTGGGGGGCAGTGTATTAATTTAAGAGAGGGAAGGGGTAGTGTATTAATCTGGGGGAGGGAGGGGGCCATTGTATTAAATTGGAGAGTGGTGGCAGTGTATTAATGGGAGGGAGGGTGCAATGTATTCATTTGGGGGCCATTGTTTTAAATTGGGGAAGGCAGGGCGGTTATTTGAGGGAGGGGGCAGTGTATTAGAGTGGTAGGGGCAGTGTGTTAAATTGGGGGAGGGAGGGCAGTGTATTAAAGTAGAGTGGTGGGAGTGGGGGCAGTCTGTTCAATTAGAGTAGAGGGAGGAGGGGCAGTGTATTAGATTAAGGAGCAATGTATTAGATTGGGTGAAGGGGCAGGGTACGATGGAGTGGATAAGTGGAGGGAGGAGGGGCAGTGTGTTGGATTTGAGGGCAATGTATTAGAGTGGGAGGAGGGGCAGTATGTTAGATTGGGTCTGCATGGAGGTGCTGAATGCTCCCCATGGAGATGCTGTTTGGCCGTGCAGCCACACATGCACAACAGCCTCCCAATGCTTTCCTAAGGGAAAGCATTGTATTGGCTGAGATCATCACATTTGATGATCTCAGCCAAAGTGAAGAACACACTCATAGAACTTCAAAATAAACAAGATAACGTCATTTGTTTTTTACAGTTGTGCAACAGCATACATTCATTATTTCCGTCCCATTACCAAATATTTCTTAATATGTCAAGGTAGTTGGACTGAAATGTTGTTTATATGCAAATGCATTTCTTAAAATAAATTTGCTCTTTTGTTTATTTTGAAGCCCTACAAGCGCGAGGACGTCCAGTGTCAGTTATGCAACTTTTTTTATACTGTACTTTTCGAAATAAACCTACGTTTCTATGGAAACTGAAGTTTTGGGTTTTTTTTGCGGCTCACATAAACATAAACCATGTTTATTTGGCCCGTCTTAGCTTTTGAGTTTGACATGTTTGGATTACATGTAAATGTGCTAGCTATACATACCTTGTGTTTCAAATAAATGTTATGCTAATATTTTTTAAAACAAGAATCGCTTGATAGTGAAGTGGTATATTAAGAGAACAAGATTACACTTAGTTTAATTTTTACCTATTTGTAACAGATATCAGATGTAGAATGACCCAGACCTGCTCTTATAGCTTTTTGACTGTAACAGTTTGTTCCTTTATAACGGTGATCATTTTTTTTATGTATTAGATCAGTTTTATTCTAGCTTACTTTTTAGTAGCAGTTGATTTTCTAAGGCCTGTGGTTTTGTTAGCAGCTATTTTTATTGCTATTGCTTTATTTTATATAAAACTCTGCTTTGACTAACATCTGAAATGCAAGAGAATATAAGGAATTTATATTTTGAAATCTCAGTAGGATAAATAACGATTGCTAAAATGAATAAAAGTAGACTTGAACAACAGGTAATCATAGCAAATACAATTCACGTTGTTACTTAGATACAAATACTATTACTTATCTCGGGCGTAAATGCATCTATAAAAGCACGGATATATTTACGTAAAGAAAATATATTATTGCAAATTTATAAAACATACTATGAAAGTGATATTTAGCTCTTTTTTTCTATTAAAAGTAAGCATGTTCATGTCTAAATTTAGATAAGACTTCTGTGACCTTTCTAAAGAGAGACAAAGCTCGCAGTCTTACATAGCGCCATTTTCCATCTACAACTTTGGCTGAATCACGTTTAATTAATTATTTCCCTTGGCTGCAGACCATTAAGTCCTAAACAGCAATGGCCACATTAATATTTGATTAAAGTATTGAAGATTATAAGGACTGTAGATTATTGTTTTTTCCATCTTCATCTTCTTCTTTGGTTTGGTCCAATGTTACTTGTTTTTGATTTTCATTGACATCCTGTTTACTTCTGGATAAAATAAAAATAAATACCATTATACTTAAATGCAGGTGTATAGCATTGAATGGAAGGGAAGGATAAGTGCTAATATATCTGGCTAGGGAAGGTAGTATGTTTAGAGGCAGCTTACCCCAAAAGTAGGGATCCCTCTAGTCCTACTAATTCAAATAAAACACAAAAAAGGAGAAAGCTAGGGGTAGCACCACAATTTAGTAAAATATACAATATAGAATAATGAATACATAGAAAAACTTAGGAAGCTATAATATAGCACACAGATGTATATATACTGAAGTCCCAAGAAGAGCAAAAAAGTCTAATATTTGAAAGTCCAAGTTTATATTGTGAAAATACACTTGCCAAAAGTGATTGTCCACAAAGTGTCTGCATCTTTCCTCAATGGTAGTACCAGGGTAAGTTCAGCAGTGGAATCCGTATGAAATAACAGACAAGGAATAATAGGGTAGTATGTTCTAACAGGGAACAACTAAAAGGAATAATATATAGTCCTACTCACATTTTATGGAGCTGTAACTAGCTCCAGTATAAATGGCATACAGTGTTACAATCACCACTTGCAAGGATACGTGAGGGTAGTGTCTTTGTAGTATAAGGACCATAAAATATAAAAAAGAAACAACAATAGTGGTCACTGTATAAAATACCAGGAGTTAAAAATAAATGAACGTACGTACTCACATTTACCAGAGCAGGCAAACTGCTCTGTCGATAGGGCGTGGGTGGTATAATCCCCACCAATGATGTCTTGAGAGTAGTACTCACTGGAGGTAAAAATCAGGAGCCAGCCAGTATGAAGTAAAAATAATAAAAATAGCAGTAATAATAAAATGTAGGAAAAAGAGTAAGATGGCACACTCTGTAAAGTGAAATATAAGTCAAAATACCTTTATTCTTACAAATATAAAACAGTATAAAACAGCATATGAAGTAACCGCAACGCGTTTCGCCTCAGGGGCTTTTTCAAGTGGAGATAGAAATAGTCACCTGGAATGCTAGGGTTTTTATAGGGATATGAAGGTTTGACAATTTTAAAATTGGCGCCAAAATGACATAATTATAATAATTTTAGTTAATTATATTTACTTTAAAAACGTATTTATTTATTAGATATGAGTTGGTAGATATCAAGGTTAGATTAATATGTAAAAACAAAGCTATTTGGTTTTAAAATGGATAATAATAATCATGTGATCAGCTGCCATCTTTAATGATGGTCGCAATGCATTACGGGGAATGTAGTGTAAGAGATAGAGGCCGGGATGTTTGGGGGAAAATGTATTACATAAGTTCGAGTGGCCTAAGGGATATTCAGTGTGTTTACACGGCGACTGCCGTTGTTATAGAAACTTAAGGAGAACTAATGCGATATAGTCTGCCATCTTTGATGATGGCTGCAAAGTAAACGACATTATGGGAAATGTAGTTGGCGTGGCCGGCTGTTTGGGAGATAGAGGCCATGTTAACAGGGGGAAGGTGAATGACGTTGGCTACCATGGCCGAAATTGGATGGGCGTGTGGAGTTAGTTCTTTTCCATGGCAACGGTCGTTGTTAGGAAAACGACTAAACAGATATAGGGAGGGTGGTTGTTAAGTTAGGGGGACGGTGTCCTAACAAAGGACAATAGGGTAAATAATATGCTGCTACACAAAGGACAAGTATAAGTAAACTAGAACATATATTGTAGTGGCTATATAGGGAAGGGGATGATAAGTAAAATCATGGGGAGGAGAAAAGGGTCACATAGGGAGAAGTGTTAATGGTTACATGAAAATAAAATAATATAAAAAGGAAAACAACAATAGAGTCCAATATTGGTACTCTAAAATATACAACAATTTTGATGATATACAGAATAAATACAATATGTAAAGTACATAAATGGAGACCTTATAGAATTAGCATTTTTACATGATGCTATTGATAAGAAAGATAGGAATTTTGTTCTCTCAGCTCAAGGAGAGATCCCCATTTTTTATTACCTTCCTAAGGTACACAAATCTCTCAAAAAAAAACCCAGGTCGCCCAATTATATCAGGGCTTGGGTCTTTAATTGCCCCCATCTCTAAGTGGGTGGATTTTCATTTACAAAGGTTTGTTCCACATCTAGCGTCCTTCCTGAAGGATACTGGACACATGTTGTCCATTGTTAAGGAGATAGAATGGAAGGAACATTATTGTTGGCTCACTATTGATGTGGCAGCTTTATATTCCAACATAGATCATGCCCTAGGTCTTAAAGCCCTCTCTTGGTACTTGAAATCTGATCCTCTTCTTCCAGCTAAACAGTCTGAATTTATTATTAGGTTCACTGAATTTATGTTGAAACACAATTACTTTGAATTTAATGGAAAGTTTTTTGTGCAAACTAAGGGAACAGCGATGGGGGCAAGTTTCGCCCCATCCTATGCCAATTTGTTTATGGGCTACTGGGAACAAGTTATGATCTTTGCGAACCAGTTTTGGATGGGGCGACTCGCCTTCTATCGCAGGTTCATCGACGACATCCTTATCATCTGGAAGGGTGATTGGGTTGAAGTGGAAGATTTTATGACGTTCATTAATAATAATCAGTGGGGCCTTTCTTTTACATATACAAAACATAAATCCACTATAGATTTTTTGGACCTTACTCTTATTGGGGCCAAAGGTAAAATCATCACTAAAACTTATCAAAAAAGTGTGGATGTTAATGGGTACCTACATGCTAGAAGTGGTCATCATCCCACGTGGATTCATAATATTCCTTCAGGGCAATTCACCAGGATCAGACGTAACTGTTCATTTGTGTGTGATTATGAGAAAGAGGCATTAGTGCTATCTCAACGTTTTGTAGATAAATCCTACCCCTTGAAAAATATTCTGGATGTCTATTTGAAAGGTGTTAAGTTTGGTGTGGTACCACGGTCTGAGGCTCAGAACAGGACCTTGTTTAAGATAAACCCTCCTATACCATCCTAATATCTAGAACAGGAACATCATTCGAGGGAACATTTTAAGTTTATTGAACTTCTGGGTGGAAATTATGGCCCTATTATGAAAAGAGCGAAATTTAGTATCAGCACCAAAGAGGTTGGTACAGGTAAAACACCCATATTTTTTACCACCTTTAATAAAGGTTTTGATGATAGCATCGAAATTTTTAATAAATACTGGCCGATATTGATTAAGGATCCTTGGTTGTCATTCTGCATTTCAAAGGTCCCAAGGGTCACCTTTAGAAGGGCTCCTAATTTGAAAAATATCTTAGCCCCTTCGAAATTATATTGTCTAAATGCAGGACATCAGACAGCTTATAAAGGGGATTTAGTCAACAAGCGTTGTGGTCATACTAAATGCCTTACATGTGGATTCATCTGCCATCAAAGTTCCACATTTAGTCCGTTTAATAGTACTGAGATTTTTTCTGTACAGTCACCAATTACTTGCAACACTTCTTTTGCGGTATATCTCCTCATTTGTCCTAGTGGTCGGCAATATGTGGGCCAAACGATTAGATCTCTGAAATGTAGGTTTCGAGAGCATAGAACAGCTATAATACGTAATGATAATAGATCCTCGGTGGCCCGTCATTTTGCAATTTCTCATGATAATAACCCAGTTGGCCTTAAACTAGTGGGAATAGTACATATTCCCCCCCATCAGGATGAAGCTAAGAGGAAAAGGGAACTAATTAAGGCTGAATCAGTGTGGATTTTTAAGCTTAATTCCATGTCACCTAACGGTCTAAATGAGGAGCTAGAACTATTCTGAATGTCCCTTATATTATACTTGGTTTTTATATCATCTCATTATATCAACCTGTTAGTTTTTGGTTTTTATTTATGCTTTCCTGGATACAACAGTAATTTTGCATATGGTATGCATGTTATATTTTTGTATTTGTTGCCTGATCCTAATATTAAGATCATTTAAATACTTTTATATTTGTTTTTATTCATATTTGTTTTAATGTATATAGTTTTGATATGATTTGATTTGATTAAGAATGTGAATCCAGCCCGGGGTTTTTCGGCTGTAATACATGTGAGGTATTTAAACCGGGTTTCTAAACACATTATTCTCTGTCTTGAAAAAGTCCCGTGGGAGGGACGAAACGCGTAGACGAGTTGATCTTTGCACCTGTTGTGATCGGGTGATACTTTGGGAGGGAGAGCAGGAAGTGTATTGTATCTTGGCGGTCTTTTTTGGATGAACTCGCTAGTGATAGGAGTTACAGCAAGCCGTGGCGGGGAGTGTGTTCTGTACACCTCGCAGTCTTTTTTGAAGATTCCGACCGCGATGTACCATCTAATCATCTTGGAGGACAATCTGTGCCGTCCACAGGATTTTACCATCATTCCGACTCTGCTGCTTTTGTGTCAAGCTTGCTTCCTTTTTTCTGCTTTTTTGCACATACCTCGGTGGGGGGCCCACACCGAGGAGAGGTACTCCCTGTATCTATTATACAGTATATCCATTACTTGTTATATCTGTGTTTGGGTTCGGCAGGGATAACACTCAGACACTTTGTTGCATTTCAAATAGTGTCTGGGGTAATTCCTCTGACCCATTTTTGCATTTACAAGTTGTGTGGTTACATTTGTTTTCTTTGAGTGATATACTGTTTCTATTTTATCATAGCAGGTTCAAATCATTTTGATTTTGATCTTTATGTTCATTATTTTTATCCAATTTTATTGAATAAAATATTGGTTTATTTGTATATTCATATTGATAACTGTTTAAGGTTTCTTGATTAACGAGCGCACACGCTTTGTTTAACTTTTGAGCTCATACTCAGTTACAGTCGCTGGTGGATGTGTGTATCTGCTCTTATTTTTATATTTCTATATATTACACCTTTATTATACTTTTTAAAGTACATAAATGGAAACTGTTTTGATAAAACAAAGTATTAAAAAATCATTGTGTAGGAAAACCTCTAAATTAAAATTAAAGCAATACACCCAAGTGTGAAAAGGCACATATTTATAAGAAGTTAAAAAGATCGAAGTCTGCATTTACTACATTAGGGACAAGGGTTTTTAAAAGGCAGACCCAATACATTTCTTTTTTTTTTTTTTGCAGTGAATCAAAATGGTACAAGCAGGTTTGAGGTGACCCAAAAGCAGTCCTCAGGCGTTTTCCTCGCTTAACATGTGGGACATATGAGTAACAGGCACAATTTTATAGTATAAGCAGGTTTAGTTAAATAGATCATTGTATCATTGTTTAACCCCTTAAGGACCGGACAGTTTTTGCAATGTTGTACATTTGCGACCAGGCATCTTTTTATACTTTTGTGGTATTTGTGTTTAGCTGTAATTTTCCACTCTCTCATTTACTGTTGCCATACAAATTATGTTTTTTTCAGGACAAAAGGGGCTTTCTTTACATACCATTATTTATATAATCTCATGTAATTTAATTTAAAAAAATGAAAAATATGATGAAAAATTGAAAAAATGTTTACTTTTTTTACTTTTACGTGAAAAATCTTTTACTCATCTACAAAAGCGAATGAAAAAAACTACTAAATAGATTCAAAATTTTGTCCTGAGTTTGAAAATACCCAGTGTTTACATGCTTTTTTGCTATTTTTTTTTGCATGTTATAGGGCTATAAGTAGAAGTAGGATATTACGGTTTTTAAAACATACATTTTTAAAATTTATCAATAGTGACATTGTAACACTATTACCTGTCATAAATCTCTGAATAACACCCCACATGTAAATAATTTTTTTAAAGTAGACAACCCAGGGTATTCAATATGGGGTATGTCCAGACTTTTTTTTTTTGCCACTTAGTCGCAAACACTGGCCAAAGTTAGCGTTCATATTTGTTTGTGTGTGAAAAAAGTAAAAAACTAAATTGAACGCTAATTTTGGTCGGTGTTTGTGACTAAGTGGTTACTAAAAAAGACTGGACATACCCCATTTGCAATACCTTGGGTTGCCTTCTTTTGCAAATGGTATGCGATCATGGGGTAATTCTCATTCCTGGGCTACCATACACTCTCAAAGGCAACGTAACCAACCTGGCCATTTTCAATGTAAAAATATTTTACCCATATATTTGACCCTGTAACTTTCAAAAATGCTATAAAACCTGTACATGGGGGGTACTGTTATACTCAGGAGACTTTGCTGGACACAGATATTAGTGTTTCAAAACTGGAAAACGTATCAGAACAACTATATCATCAGTAAAAGTGTTGTTTGTGTGTGAAAAAATCTAAAAAAGTCACTTTCACTGACAATATCATCGCTGTGATATGATTTACTGTTTTGAATCACTAATATTTGTGTTCAGCGAAGTCTCCCGAGTAAAACAGTACCCCCCATGTACAGGTTTTAGGATGTCATAGAACGTTACAGGGTATAATACAGTGCTAGCAAATTAAATTCTCAGGACTTTCAGCCTGGGTTGGCAGGCAGGTCCCTCAAATTTCAATCAATACAATTACTTAATTATGTAAAAATATTACATAAATACGCACATAGAATTTAAATATATATGCATATTTATATATTTGAAGTCTACGTGTATATTTATATAATTATTTATGTGATTTTGGATATGGACATATGTATATTTCGTGTTATTTTTATTTATTTATATATACATAGATATATATACAATTTCATTCTAAGTGTATTTTGATATAAATATGTATATATATATATATATATATATATTAATATCAAAATACAGTTAGAATAAAATTTCATATAGATATATCATTTTTTTAAATTTTATTATTATTTTTACATTTTATTTAATTTAAATTACTTATTATTTGTATTTTATAAAAATATATATATACACAATATATATATAGTTATTATATATATTATATATATACATGTGTAATTTAATTATAAGTGTATTTTAATATTAATATATGTACATAGTAATATAAAAATACACTTAGTATGACATTATATATATGATATATAGACATATATTATATACATATAATATATGTCTATATATCATATATATATATATATATATATATACATATATACACATATATAATTTTTTTAATTTTTTTTATTATTTTACACTAGCAGGGAGACTGCCTGTCAGCACAGGCAGTCCCCCTGCAGGCAGACACATGGACACCTATTGTGACCATGTGATCGCTGTGTTGAGCGATCACATGGCCACAGGGGTCCTAATCCGCCATGGGGAGACTGTCTGGGCTGCAGGCAGTCTCCCCACACCGGGAGCAACGCCGATCGCTGCCGCTGGGAACGACGGAGATCGGGTAAGTAACTAAGCAGGGGGAAAACGAGTATATAGTATATAGTGGTCCTTTAACTCAGGGGGATCAAGACAAAATAATAATACAAGACAGAGTCCACTATAACTGCATGGACGTGGTGGCGTGGCAGCAGGCCAAAGTGGGGTAGCGAAAGTCAGCTGACTCCCATAGTCGGCAAGGGCAAGGCACCGACCAAAGAGTCCCAGGGAGCTTTAGTGTCGCGGGTCAAGAGAGCTCGAGGGGTTCCGCTGCCGCTTCCCGGTCCTCTGTGAGTACCTTGGCTGGCGGGAATATGTTCTGGGTGGCGTGCCGGCCTCTCTGGTCCCCATGCTGGTCTGTAGGCTGGTGTCTCTGTGTTTCCTCCTGATGAAGGGGCAAAACCCTTCCGGGTACTGGTTGCAGCTGTGCAGCGTCATAGGTGGCTGATGCGTTGAGTGACCATCTTGGCTTCGCCGGCGGTAGGCCGAGCATAGGCCCTCCGAGTGTGACTCTTTAACTTGTGTAGCGGTGGGACGTGTGTGGGGGCTCTCCGAGTATGTCGGGACTCAGACAGGCGGTGTCGGATGCGTGGTCTGTGGCCCTTAAGTCTGGGCATAACCCTCATTCTCCTCTGCTGCTTCGTACCGGTCGGTGGCATGGTTGTGCTTTTTGGATCCGGTGAATGTGCAGGTGAGGTGATGGCTGTAAAGGGACCATTGTGGCTGCTTGGGTCCGTGACAGTTTGGCCCACAACCGTGCCAAGAGACGGTCGAAGGCTGCTGCTATACGGTCCTCGTGGGGGGGTCTCGCTTGCCAGTCGCGCTGGTAGAGGTTGGGTGGGTGTAGGCCCAGAAGCCTGGTCAGCAGCCGTCATCTTGATTACCGGGTGCAGGTTGCCTGCGGTCGCGGAGGCTTGTAGGGTCCTGTGACCCTGTGGAGTGCGGACTGGAATAACCCCCGCCGGACCATAGGGGGGGAACGTGGGCTCAGCAGTCAACCAGGTAGAAAAGTGGTGGGAGAGCGGCCGTCTCTCCCGCGCCGCCCGTGTGAGTAGGCTGCATGTTGGTGCCGAGCAGTGTTTGAGCGTTTGAGGTGTCCTTGTGTAGGTCTTGGTGTCCTCTACTCGGTATCAGCTTCCAGGAGCCCGATTTAAATGTCTATTTTTGCAGAATCCGCTTTAATTGTCTTTTGGCTCAGGAGCTGTCGCTGCTTATGTCCGCTCAGCTCAGCGGTCAGGCCTAGCCCCCAATACATTTATTTTGGACCTATGATTTTTTTTAAATCACCACCTCATTTTTGGATACATATACATTTTAGATATTTAGGGTTCTTATCGTGGATTAAAAAGTGTTTGGACACTGAGTGGTTAGGGTATCCTTTGATAATATTTCAACACTGTTCCGCTAGCTTGTTTTTAAGCACCTGGTGGTCATCCCAACGTACTGGAGGCCACACGGGCACTCCAGTAGGTATATAACATTCTTAGTATTACAGCAAATACAATATTTAATGGGGAATGTTTTTTGGGTTATATTGGATGTGAAATGTGTAGTTTTGAATTTGATATTGTGGTCTGTAGTTCTGCAGACTATACATCTACTGCATTTGAAAAAGCCTTTAGATTAGGATACAAAGGATAAGGATTGATTAGTGGTAGATTAAGTGTTAGTTAAAATGGATCTAAAACTAGGGGCACCTCTAAAACCTACGTTGGGTTTTTCTGGAATAAATTCTTTAAGAGTGTCATCTTGTTTTAAAATGTGCCAGTGTTTTTTAATGAGCTTTTTCACATTGTTACTATTCTTTTGAAATTAAAAATGATTGGCATAAGTCTTCGTCGTTTTTTGTTTTGTATTCTAAGAGATCTAATCTGTTTCTTTCTTTGACGGCTTTGAGGGATCTATCAAGATTATCTGGGGAATAGTTTTTATCAATGAATTTCTTAGTTACGAGACCAGTTTCTATGTAAACGCAAGAACTGACTTTTGGGTTTATCCGCTAACCATGGTTTGTGGTGACAACTTGATTGATCTATAATAGTGTTTGTACAGACCTTTTTAAAAATGTTTTAGTGCTGACAATACCGTTGTAAATAAAAATGTATAGATCAAGAAAATTAATAGAAGTGCTACTGAATTCTGAGGTTAAAATGATTCTTTTGTTATTTGTATTAAGATGGTTTAAAAAGGATTTAAAGGAATCTTCTGAACCCTTCCAAATAAAAAAGAGGTTGTTTATATAATGGAAATAGGTAACCAGGTTTGCCTGCCAGATATGGTCACCCCAAATGGCTTCAGTCTCCCAATGCAAACCTGGTCCCCATAGCCGTGCCTTGTTTCTGAATATAAAAAGAATCTAGGAACCAAAAATAATTGTTATTTAAAATAATTTGTATGCCTTGTATGATAAAATCCATTTGGTCGTCTGGGATAATATTTTCTGCTTTCAATATATTGAAGACCACTTCAATTCCTTTATTGTGGGGGATAATGGTGTACAGTGATTGGACATCACACGTGACTAGAATGTAGTCTTGTTGCCATATAAAATTATTTAAAAAGAGAAGGAGGGTTATGGAGTCTTTGAGATATGATTTCATTTTTTTGACTGAGGGTTGTAGGATGATATTTATATATTCTGAGAGGTTAGATAAGGCAGAATTGATACCGGAAACTATAGGTCTACCTGGAGAATTTTTTTTATTTTTATTTTTTTGGTAGGAAATAGATGACAGGGATTTTTGGCCTACAAACAAAACTCCATTATCATACACAATAAAATTGAAAAAGTAGAAACGGACACAAAAAACATTAAGGTAAAAAAATACATCTGAGATAAGCAAGATTACGCTAACAATCAAGTAAGAACTTATCACCTCAACAAAAAATACACCACAGATACTTCCACTCACTACCACTCCAGATCTAATTATCAGAACCAATCAAGATCAAACACCTACTATTCCAATTCCAACTCCAGTCACTATGATAGACAACATCAAATTATCCCCCATCGATCCTCCAATAGATTCAACAACCACAATCTCGCAAATAACAAATACCTGGGCAACACACACCCAATATAACAGAAACCACCAATCACCCCAACGACACAATAGGACATCACATCAAATACCTAGAAACCACATCCAGTCACCCCAATACCAGAACTATCCCACCCACAGTAAATCACTAGTCACCAACCATTCACCTATACACAGAAGAACTCACCATGACACCCCCCAAGACCCTAAAGATCAAGGTATCCATACAAAAATGACAATCACCACAAGTCCCCTATTAACTACAGCCATCAAAACAGATATCAACTTCTCTCTGTATATTCAGAAATTGATAATGAAGACCATTTTTTAGAAATACACCCAGCAATCCACACCCCCGTTCCCCCCAAACACCATGTCCATCAAGAACCAGAAAGAGAAATCTAAGTATAGAGGAGGGAGAGCAGGAAGAAGATTACAAAAGAGAAATATTGGAAAGACAATGAGCCCTCCAGATGAAAAATTACTAGGAATTTTTAATTTGTCCCAAAATATTTTATCCTTCACACAACTCTCCATTTTAAGCAAAGGCCTTAAATTCGCCCCCAATAACCCTTTTCAACCTTTTCAAGCCTTTTTAGATGTAAATACATTTGTCATTATAAAACTCTCAAGAGAGTCTTTTTAGAAGAATCCACATCTGCAGTTGTTTCATCCACCCCAGATCATCCACCCACAAAGCCCACAGTAGAGCACAGAATAGTAACCACCCATTTAACAAAAAACCTCTAACTTTTACCAAGCCAGTTTCAAATCTGGACCCCTCGAGGTGTTGAAAAATTAGTCCACAAAGACATCAATGTAACATATTCCTCCTCACCTTGCGGTATCTGCGCCAAGTGGCAGTGCATCTGTAATACTGACTGCTGCAGCATGTTGATGGATGTCAGCCACTGCGGATCCACGCCAAATTATACCCCCACGTCCACCCACCTTAATGACGACTTCGTAAAGCACTTTAAACTCAAAATTACTTTTCCTCATTGCCCTGTCGTGCTTTCCCTAGTGGTTGTCAGAGAGTGTGTTCCTGAGCATTTATATTCTGGTTTTTGCCTTTGGCTTCGTTTGACTTCCTCGTATTCTGATATCCCTGACTTCTGGCTTTCCATTTTCATTGTGTCTCTTTCTGTGTCCCCTGACCTCGGCAAGTATTCTGACTATTCTTTGGAACGTTAAGTCCGGCCATTCTAAGGCCTGGTAATACGTTACCTATTAGTTCTCAGTGTGACACAATCCTACATGCTGGAACAATTAGTAATCCTGACACTCGAGAACATTAAAACACAAAAACACCCACACCATACCCTTACCCGCAATGAACAATCAGCCCTCAAAGAACTTCAAAAAGATGAAAGCATTATCATAAAACCAGCAGACAAAGGAGGAGGTCTAGTTATACTCTCCAAGACTATGTATTTAGATGAACCTTTTAACCCCTTAAGGACACATGACATGTGTGACATGTCATGATTCCCTTTTATTCCAGACGTTTGGTCCTTAGGAGGTTAAACAACTTAGTGTTAAATTAACCCATGATCCCACCGCCACAATCAAAAACATTTTTTTTTTTAAAAGGCCTTGAATCTCAAATTTTAACAAAAAAATAATTTAATTACATTAATGTACCTTATCCAAAAATCCCTGTCATCTATTTCTTACCAAAAATACATAAAAATGAACAAAATCCTCCAGGTAGACCAATAGTTTCTGGTATCAACTTTTCTTATCTCTCAGAATATATAGATATCATCCTACAACCCTCAGTTAAAAAAATTAAGACTCCATGACCCACCTTTGCTTTTTAAATAATATCATATGGCAGCAAGACTACATTCTAGTCATGTGTGATGTCCAATCACTGTACACCATTATCCCCCACAATAAAGGATGTGAAGCGGTCTTCAATATATTGAAAGCAGAAAATACTATCCCAGACGAACAAACAGATTTTATCATATATGGCATACAAATTATTTTAAATAACAATTATTTTTCGTTCCTATATACTTTTTATATTCAGAAACAAGGCACGGCTATGGGGACCAGTTTTGCACAAAGCTATGCAAACCTTTTTATGGCTGATTGGAAGACTGAAGCCATTTGGGGTGACCATATGTGGCAGGCAAACCTGGTTACCTATTTCCAATATATAGACGACCTCTATTTTATTTGGAAGGGTTCAGAAGATTCCCTTAAATCCTTTCTAAACCATCTTAATACAAACAACAAAAGTATCATTTTAACATCAGATTTCCATAGCAGTTTTATCAATCTTTTAGATCTACAAATTTTTATTCTCAACGGTATTGTCAGCACTAAAACATTTTTAAAAAGGTCTGTACAAACACTATTTTAGATCAATGAAGTTGTTACCACAAACCATGGTTAGCAGGTATACCCAAAAGTCAAAGATTTTATTGAACAAGCCCATACTCTCAAAGAAACCTTCATTGATAAAAACTATTCCCCAGATAATCTTGATTAAAACCCATTAAAGATCGTATTTGCTGTAATACTAAGAATGTTATATACCTACTGGAGTGCTCGTGTGGCCTCCAGTACATTGGGATGACCACCAGGTGCTTAAAAACAAGACTAGTGGAGCACTGTCAAAATGTTATCAAAGGATACCCTAACCACTCAGTGTCCAAACGCTTTTTAATCCACGATAAGAACCCTAAATATATAAAATGTATTGGTATCCAAAAATGCAAAAATCCTTTGGAGAGGTGTTGATTTAAAAAGAATCATAGGTCAAAAAGAAATGTATTGGGTCTACCTTTTTAAAACCCTTGTCCCTAATGGATTAAATGTAGACTTCAATCTTTTTAACTTCTTATAAATATGCACCTTTTTAACACTCGGTGTATTCCTTTAATTTTGATTTAGATGTTTATCTATACAATGATTTTTTTCATAAATTTTTTCTGTATACCATCAAAATTGTTATATATATTAGAGTACCAATATAGGACTATATTGTTGTTTTCCTTGTTATATTATTTTATTTTCATGTAACCATTAACACTTCTCCCTATGATACCCTTTTCTCTCCCCCCCCCCGATTTTACTTATCATCCCCTTCCCTATACAGCCACTACTAGAGGAAATAGGGGAAGGCTTAACCCTAGCTGGACCTGGCACCCAGACCACTTCATTAAGCTGAAGTGGTCTGGGTGCCTAGAGTGGTCCTTTAACAACCACCCTCCCTATGTCTGTTTCGTTGTTTTCATAACAACGACCGTTGCCATGGAAACGAACTAACTCCACACCCCCATCCCATTTCGTCGAACTTTTGTCATACATTTTCTGTCAAACATCCCGGCCTCTATCTCTTACACTACATTCCCCATAATGCATCGCGACCGTCATTAAAGATGACGGCGGATCACATGATTATTATTATCCGTTTTAAACACCAAAAAGCTATGTTTTTACATATTAATCTAACCTTGACATCTACCAATTTATACCTAATAAATAAAGTAAGTTTTTAAAGTAAATGTAATTAATCAAAATTATGATAATGACGTCCTTTTGGTGCCAATTTAAAATTGTCAAACCTTAATTTCCCTAAAAAACCCTTGTATGCCAGGTCACTATTTCTATCTCCACTTGGAAAAGCCCCTGAGCTGAAACGTGTTGTGGTTACTTTATATGCTGTTTTATATATGTAAGAATAAAGGTATTTTGGCTTATATTACACTTTACAGAGTGTGTGCCATCTTACTCTTTTTTTTCTACATTTTATTATTACTGCTATTTTCATTATTTTTACTTCATACTGCCTGGCACATGATTTTTACCTCCAGTGAGTACTACTCTCAAGACATCCTTGGTGGGGATTATACCACCCACGCCCTATCCATAGAACAGTTTGCCTGCTCTGGTAAATGTGAGTACGTACGTTCATTTATTTTTTAACTCCTGGTATTTTATACAGTGAGCACTATTGTTGTTTCTTTTTTATATTTTTTGGTCCTTATACTACCTTCCAAGTGGGGATTGTACCACTGTATGCCATCCGTACTGGAGCTAGTTACAGCTCCATAAAATGT
This sequence comes from Pelobates cultripes, assembly GCA_933207985.1. Classification (NCBI taxonomy): domain Eukaryota; kingdom Metazoa; phylum Chordata; class Amphibia; order Anura; family Pelobatidae; genus Pelobates; species Pelobates cultripes. The sequence goes on along the minus strand of OW240914.1, from coordinate 277,379,985 downwards.
GAGTAGGACTATATCTTATTCCTTTTAGTTGTTTCCTGTTAGAACATACTGCCCTATTATTCCTTTTCTGTTGTTTCATATGGATTCCACTGCTGAACTTACCCTGGTACTTCCATTGAGGAATTACCCAGACATTTTGTGGATAAGCACTTTTGGCAAGTGTATTTTCACACTATAAACTTGGACTTTCAAATATTGGACTTTTTTGCTCCTATTGGGACTTCAGTATATATATATATATATCTGTGTGCTATATTATAGCTTCCTAAGTTTTTCTATGTATTCATTATTCTATATTGTATATTTTACTAAATTGTGGTGCTACCCCTAGCTTTCTCCCTTTTTTGTATAGCATTGAATAACTACACTTAAAGGAACACTATAGGGTCAGGAATACAAACATGTATTCCTATCCCTATAGTGTTAAAAACACTATTTACGTTTCTTTTTCACATACACAACTAGCTCGGGAGAGATAATGGGCGTTAGTATTGGAGGCTAGGAGCAGTGTCTGGTGCTCCCCAGGTAAGACGTCAAACCATTCAAAAACATTTTGACTACTTACTATTGAAGTGTGTGATGGCACTCCTGACACCATAACCTCTACAGCTACTCTTATCCCTTAGTAGAGCTTCACAATTGTCCATCATGCTATATCATAATATAATGTGCATGTACTGTATGCAACAAAAATAATAATTTTGCCTTTACACCAAGATTTTAATTTTGCCTTCACACCAAGCACTTAAAAAAAAAATTGGAATGTAAGGGAAACTGTATTACCTCTTATATGTTGTATTTTCTCACTATTTCTTTAGAGTGTGAATGCAAGAAAAAATAAAATTCTACAAATGTAAAACATTTATGATTTTCATATAACATCTGTGTGAACTAAATTTGTATTGTGCACCGAGTAGAAGTGTTTTTGTTTATTTTACATTTATTTTCTTTTAACAAAAAATGCTTGGAAGCAAAGAAGTTAAAGGGAACTTATACTGATTTTTTCCATATGATTTATTTTTGACAATCTGGTGTACATTATAACAAAAAGCAATTACATCTAACCTTATTTAAATGCAAAAACCCACTAACATGAGATGTGATATTTGATGACTAACATTCTAGTGTTTAAAGCTAAACTACATTTAAGGAAAACATATTTAACCCTCCTGAAGGAGAAAGAGGAAAACTTTATATATACCGTATTTTTCGCTCCATAAGACGCACTTTTTTTCCCCTCAAAAGTGAGGGGAAATGTCTGTGCGTCTTATGGAGCGAATGTGAAGATTACTTACCTGTCTTGGAGCGTGGGCCGGCTTCACAGCGCGCTCCGCGGCCAGGAACTTCTATTTCAGGTTCCGGTTTCCGGCGGGACTGAAAGGAAGTGTGCACACTGAGTGTGCACACTTCCTTTCAGTCCCGCCGGAAACCGGAGCCTGAAATATTAGTTCCTGGACCGCGGAGCGCGCTGTGAAGCAAGACAATACATATGGGACAAGGGGAGGTAAGACACTATGGGACAAGGGGAGGGGGGGAGACACTGGGCACAAGGGGAGGGGAGACACTATGAGAAAGGGAGGGGAGGAGACACTATGGGACAAGGGGAGGGGAGGAGACACTATGAACACTATGGGGAGACTTTGTGACAAGGGGAGACTACAAAGGGAGGGGAGACACTATGGGATGGGGAGGGGGGGACACTATGGGACAAGGGAGGGGGGACACTATGGGATCAGAACACTAATGGACAAGGGGAGGAGGGGTTAAAGAACACTATGGGACAGGGTAGGAGGGGTTAACAATCACTATGGGACAGGGTAGGAGGGGTTAACAATCACTATGGGACAGGGTAGGAGGGGTTAACAATCACTATGGGACAGAGGAAAGGGGGGTTAAAGATCATTATGGGACAGGGGAGAAAAAAAAATATTCTGAACAAACTGTCCCATGGTAAACACTATGGAACAGTTTGTTCAGAATATTTTTTTTTCTGGGTTTCCTCCTCTAAAAACTAGGTGCGTCTTATGGTGAGGTGCGTCTTATGGAGCGAAAAATACGGTATATAAAAAAAATACATTAGAAAGCCTGTGCTGGCTGAATTGATGGTGATACACTAGTTTGACTGGAGAGACTATTATATGTCATTCCTGGGCATTAATTTGACCAAGTCAAAAATACATTTTGTTTTAACTTGGCCAAACTATGGCCTGAATTTAAGGCTGAAATGGAAAGATGGGCAGGACTTAAAATATATTGGCTATGAAGGATAACATTGATCATAATGACTGCTGTCCCTAAGATTTTACACTGTATAAGAACTTTCTATGGTGGCACTTTGTGAAGTTTCTGGACTTTTGGGAGGAAATTACTTAACTAATCCAAGACAATCGATCTATCTGTAGTTACATTTCCACCATATTTAAGACTGTTTAAGAACATCGCTAACACAACTGTACTAATCTTTACTTATAAATAGTTATACTCTGTATTATATTTTACTTGTGTACACATTTGACATTTTCATTTTGATATGCAAAGATATATATCCCTTCCTCTCATTATCATTGTTTGAATTGTTATAATCTTGTTTTGAAATTGGTTTATGTTTTTTTTCTGAAAAATGTGTTAATAAAAATAATGAGAAATCTGTATTTTAATATACACTGCTCAAAAAAATAAAGGGAACACAAACATAACACATCCTGGATCTGAATGAATTAAACATTCTTCGGAAATACTTTGTTCTTTACATTGTTGAATGTGCTGACAACAAAATCACACAAAAATTTTAAAATTTAAATCAAATTTTTCAACCCATGGAGGTCTGGATTTGGAGTCACACTCAAAATTAAAGTGGAAAAACACACTACAGGCTGATCCAACTTTGATGTAATGTCCTTAAAACAAGTCAAAATGAGGCTCAGTGGTGTGTGTGGCCTCCACGTGCCTGTATGACCTCCCTACAATGCCTGTGCATGCTCCTGATGAGGTGGTGGATGGTCTCCTGACCTGGACTGCCAACTCCTGGACAGTCTGTGGTGCAATGTGATGTTGGTGGATGGAGCGAGACATGATGTCTCAGATGTGCTCAATTGGATTCAGGACTGGGGAACGGGTGGGCCAGTCCATAACATCAATGCCTTCGTCTTGCAGGAACTGCTGACACACTCCAGATACACATGAGGTCTAACATTGTCTTGCATTAGGAGGAACCCAGGGCCATCCGCACCAGCATATGGTCTCACAAGGGGTGTGAGGATCTCATCTTGGTACCTAATGGCAGTCAGGCTACCTCTGGCGAGCACATGGAGGACTGTGCGGTCCCCTTAAAGAAATACCACCTCACACCATTACTGACCCACTGCCAAACCAGTCATGCTGGAGGATGTTGCAGGCAGCAGAACGTTCTCCACGACGTCTCCAGACTCTGTCACGTCTGTCACATGTGCTCAGTGTGAACCTGCTTTCATCTGTGAAGAGCACAGGGCGCCAACAATGGTGAATTTGCCAATCTTGGTGTTCTCTGGCAAATGCCAAATGTCCTGCATGGTGTTGGACTGTTAGCACAACCCCAACCTGTGGACGCCGGGCCCTCATACCACCCTCATGGAGTCTGTTTGAGCAGACACATGCACATTTGTGGCCTGCTGGAGGTCATTTTGCAGGGCTCTGGCAGTGCTCCTCCTGTTCCTCCTTGCACAAAGGCGGAGGTAGCGGTCCTGCTGCTGGGTTGTTGCCCTTCTACGGCCTCCTCCACGTCTCCTGATGTACTGGCCTGTCTCCTGGTAGTGCCTCCATGCTCTGGACACTATGCTGAAAGACACAGCAAACCTTCTTGCCACAGCTCGGATTGATGTGCCATCCTGGATGAGCAGCACTACCTGAGCCACTTGTGTGGGTTGTAGATTCTGTCTAGAGTGAAAGCACCGCCAGCATTCAAAAGTGACCAAAACATCAGCCAGAAAGCATAGGAACTGAGAAGTGGCCTGTGGTCACCACCTGCAGAACCACTCCTTTATTGGGGGTGTCTTGCTAATTGCCTATAATTTCCACCTGTTGTCTATCCCATTTGCACAACAGCATGTGAAATTGATTGTCACTCAGTGTTGCTTCCTAAGTGGACAGTTTGATTTCACAGAAGTGTGATTGACTTGGAGTTACACTGTGTTGTTTAAGTGTTCCCTTTATGTTTTTGAGCAGTGTATATAAAAAAAAGATAACTTTTGAATAGAACTGCCATCCATTGTACTTCTAGGTTATGCTGTGAACCAAAGAACTGCATGACTCTACAATATGTTTAAAATGCATAAAACATAACCTCAACATACTTACTTCTCTCTATTGAAAACAATGAAATCCCTCTCCACTGATTCCAGATGTTTCTGCAAGTTGCCATTCTTCAATAACCAGCGTGTTGGGGGAAGAAAGAAGCAGATGCAAAAAAAGAAGGGAAAATATTTTAGTCAGGTAAGTGTCAACCCATAAGAAAACTGTTTGACTTCTTACAACTGTACGGCACCAGGGCAGTCCTACCAACATAAACACTACAGCTGGCTGTAGTAGTTATGGTTTTCAGAGTATAGCTAATTGCTATACTTGGAGAATTATGGAATTAGATAATTGGAGATTTAGAAGATGTGTGCAACACATTCTGCACGTCTATAAAATTAATCTTGCATAATGCATAGATTGTTTTGTGTTTTTGTTTTTTAATTCTGCAAGTATGTCTCCCCAAAAAGTTAAGCTGGCACACTTTACAATGTGAATGCCAATTGATTTATTCATATTGAACACTTATAATGTAATTAATGTTTTAGTTACCATATAAGATTAAAAACCACTTACGTTAAGTGCCTGCTATATCTATCATCAGGATTCTACATTTTCTCATCCATCTGAAGGTTTCATCCATCAAGGTGTACATGTCGAAAGCTGGCATTAGACTTTTTAAACACTTGCCAAAAATGCATTACCATTACAGAGTCTTTTTATGAAATTTAACTACAGACCCTGATTAACTTTATGTTATGTTAATACGAGTACGTTTATTTACAAAGTCTCAATGTATACGACACACAGCCAACATTTCTCTGTCTCAGAGGGAGAGTCCATGTTTGGGGCACTGGTCACTGTAGCATCATCGTCTTCCCTATATTGTGTCTGTCTTTTTCTTCTAATACCCAAAATGTCAATACATTAGAATGTGACGTAACTGCAGTGATCTGCAGCAATTTGAAGCCCAAGCTGACGTTTTGACAACTTTTTTAAAGATAAAAATTATGATGTTGGCACTCTTGAAAAACATAAATTGGAAGTACAGGCACTAAATAGGAATAGTCTTTTGGTTTATAAAAAGATGCTCTAAAGAACCAAGGTTTAGGAAGTGTAAATAAGGGTATCCCCATTATTCTAGATGATAGTGAAGATGTCAAACAATAAAATATATTGGTAATTAATATTGACATTTTAAAAACAAATAAATACTTGAAAGAGATTTTGGGAGATAAACCAAATATGTACAGAGGAGCCAAAAATATGAAAACAAAATTAGTTAAAACTTTTCTTAAAGATCCACCGATAGGTAATATGTTTAATTCCTCACAGGGTTTATATCCGTGTAAAATGTGCACAGAATTTAAAAAAACAAACAAATTCAATAAAACTATGCAAGTAGATTTTAAATCTCATGTGCCACAAAAAAGGTTTTTAATAAAAGACGTATTAACTTGCCATTCTAAAAATGTAATATACCCTCTCTGGTGCCCCTGTGGGTTACAGTATGTGGGTATGAAAACACGGAATCTAAAGACCCGCATACTGGAACACATGGGGAATATCCAGAGGAGGTATAAGAAGCACAGCGGATCAGCCCATTTTTGCCAATCACATAATGGCAACTCCTCCCTTCTTAGTTTTATGGCAATTGACAAAAAAATACACAATTGGCGTGGGGAGGACAATTTTAAAGAAAGCAAGTGGATATTCAAAGTGATACATTAAGTCCAAATGGCTTGAATATCGATTTTGAAATGGCCCATTTTTTTTTATAAAAAATGTTTTAATTCTTATTGTAAAAAACTTTTTTTTATCTTTTTAGAATATTATAGGACTCTTTATTTAGGCTTATATATATATATGTATATGTATATATATATATATATATATATATATATATATATTCTATAGCTTTAAAGTATGTTTCTTTATATTGATATTTATACTGAATTTGAGCTTTATCACCTTGCTGAGTTAACTAGGGCTGCACAGATTGTGTTCTTCCTTGGTAAATACTCTGTCAATATTACCTCCAGTTGTAACATTTGCACGGTTGATTTTTGACTCATACACTTTTTAGTGAATAATTCACTGTAGTTTATCTGTTTTTAATTGCTATACTAACTATAACATTTATGTTTTGTGATTCCTTGTTTTAGGTAATGCCAATAAGAATTTTATCTTGCCTGTTCTTTTCGTTTTAAATAGGTTATGTGGAGATTCTTTGTTTGCTTTATAATATATGTGTTCAATTAAGGTTTAGGGTTTTATAACCGCAGCAAGTCCTATGTTTTACACTGTAAGGGCATTTAGCCCAAGTCCAAAACGGATGCCATGCAACTTCCGAAAAGGGAACTGCACATGCCAGACCGAAAGTGACATCATAAATACACCAGAAAAGGTGTATTCACGTGATTAAGATGGGGAAGCACCCGGAGTTTGGAGGAGGAAGTGAGATGCCATGTCAACGGGTGAGCGGAATATTGAAATCAGAAGATCATATATATTTGGATCAGTGGGATGTAAGGACCTATTTCAGCACTGAGGAAGACTTGGCACAAGTCGAAATGCGTTTGCTTTTAAAAGACTGATCCATATAGCGGTAGTGTATATGTTTACCCATTGCTGGATTTTTTTTTTTTTACACACTGCTGGATTTTGTTTTTAATTATTTTGTACATATGAATCTGTTTTGAAATAAATATCATTGGAAAACTACCCAAGGAATTTTGGATGAATGCACGAAGCCAGCAGGGGCGGGCTGGGAAGGGGGGCAGGGAGGCAATTGCCCCCCCAGGCCGCCCTAAACCCAGGGCTGCCTGCATCCAGCAAAAAAAGGACTGGCTGGGACTCAGACTTTTCAACTTACCTCACTCTTCCTGCAGCCTGCAGCTAGTGGACTCGGCTGACTAAGGGGACATGGCTGACTAAGGGGACAGGGGCTGACTAAGGGGACAGGTGCTGAGGAGGGGAATAAAAAAAAAACTAAAGTGTATTTTCCCATCTCCCTGAGTCTTACCAGCCAGCAGGAGCAGCAGCCAGCAGGAGCAGCAACCAGTCAGTGAAGTTGGCCTCTCCTGATGATGTCAGGAGGAGGGGGTGTGACTTTCACTTCTCTTTTCCCAGGACCGCTGGGGTCTGGGAGAAGAGCAGAGGAAGTCATGCCCCCTCCTCCTGACATCATCAGGAGAGGCTAACTTCACTGACTGGTTGCTGCTCCTGCTGGCTGCTGGTTGCTGCTCCTGCTGGCTGGTAAGACTCAGGGAGATGGGAAAATACACTTTAGTTTTTTTTTATTCCCCTCCTCAGCACCTGTCCCCTTAGTCAACCCCTGTCCCCTTAGTCAGCCATGTCCCCTTAGTCAGCCCTGTCCCCTTAGTCAGTCCCTGTCCCCCCTCAGTCCCCCCCCTCCTCAGCCCTGTCTCCTCCTCAGCCCCTGTCCCCTACCTCAGCCCCCTGTCCCCCCTCCTCAGCCCCTGTCACCCCTCTCAGCCCCCCAGCCTTCCTCAGCCCCGTCACCCTTCCTTAGCCCCTGTCCTCCCTTAGTCAGCCCCTGTCCCCCCTCCTCAGCCCTGTCCCCTTAGTCAGCCCCTGTCCCCGTCCTCAGGCCCTTTCCCCTTAGTCAGCCCCTGTCACCTCCTCAGCCCCTTTTCCCTTAGTCAGCCCCTGTCCCCTCCTCAGCCCCTGTCCCTCCTCAGCCCCTGTCCCCTCCTCCTCAGCCCTGTCCCCTTGCTCAGCCTTCTGTCCCTTGCTCAGCCCCTGTCCCTTTCCCTTTCTTCAGCCCTGTCCCCTTCCTCAGCCCCCGTCCTCTTCCTCAGCCCCTGTCCCTTTCCTCAGCCCCCTATCCCCTTTCTCAGCCCCTATCCCCCTTCCTCAGCCCCTATCCCCCTTCCTCGGCCCCTTCTCCCCCCCTCTCAGCCCCTGTCCCACCCTTTTCCCACTCCTTTCCTCTCTCAGCTCCTGCCCCCTCATCTATTCCCAATTCAGCTTAACACCACTACAGCTCCTCTCCCCCAATTGCAGCCCATATCACCCCACCACAGCCCCTTTCCCAAATTGTAGCCATCAACCTACTTCAGTCCCTATCCCCCCCTACAGTTCCTAAACCTCCAATTACAGCTTATACTCTCCACTTCAGCCCCTGTTCCCCCACTACAGCCCTGTCCCCTTACTCAGCCCCTGTCTACTGGTTTGTAAAGTTTGGGTGTATGAGTGTGTGTGTCAGTATGTCTGTGTGTGTGTGCGTCAGTATGTCTGTGTGTGTGTGTGTGCACCAGTATGTTAGTCTGTGTGTGCGCCAGTATGTCTGCCTGTGTGTGTGCCAGTATGTCTGTCTCTGTGTGTGTCAGTATGTCTGTCTGTGTGTGTGCAAGTATGTCTCTGTGTGTGCCAGCCAGTATGCCTGTGTGTGTGTGTCAGTATGTCTGTCTGTCTGAGTCAGTATACCTGTAACAGTGTGTCTTTCTGTGTGTGTGCCAGTATGTCTGTCTGTGTGTGTGCCAGTATGTCTGTGTGTGTAAGTATGTCTATGTGTGTGTGTGTGCCAGTTTGTCTGTGTGTGTGTTAGTATGTCTGTCTGTCTGAGTCAGTATGCCTGAAACAGTGTGTCTTTCTGTGTCTGCGTGTGCCTGTCAGTGAGTGTGTGTTTTTTAGTGTGTGCCAAATCAGCAGGTGTGTGTGTGCGTCTGTCATTGAGTGTCTTTTTAGGTGACTGCCCCTCCCCTCCTTTCAATCACATGGGAAAGGTGTTTTTACTCTCCTTTTGGTGGGCCACTTGACTGGATTTGCCCCCCAGGCCTAAGGCTACCAGCCCTCCCCTGGAAGCCAGTATTGGCACCCTTATGCTATCTCTATGGAGCCTGATACGGCTCCTTACTTGTGAGTTTACCCATTTATATTTAGCATCCTTTCATATTGTATACCGTTTACACTATGTGGATTTGTATTTATCTTTTTTCGAACTAGGGGGTTCTATGAACAGTACTTGTCTACGAAGTTTCCATAGTCTGTAAAGTATACTTGTTTGTACTATATCACTTGGAAGTGTGTGTAAACAGTTGTTCACAACTATTGTTTTTTTATTTTTATATATATTTCCAGGTGATTGGGGAAACACCTTTTAACACACACCCGATATACAAGTGTCTGTTTGAAACGCCTATACACCTGCTGCCCTGTGGGATACTTTTTGTGTGTTTCCAAAAATAAACAAGCTCTATTTGAACACCGTCTGCCCATCTAATATACTTTTACAAAAAACAATGAAATCACCCTTTCCCGGGGATGCATTATAGTCACGTCATATAACCTGCAAGCGATGAAGCATGGATGCACAGAGGCAGAATAAAACATTTAACTGTATACCATTGCTTTGAAGATGTTTACTTCTTCTGAATTCAAGTTAAACTAACTTTATTGAAAACTCCATTGGGAATCTTCATATCTGCTTGTGGCTTAACTATTTATGACAATGTAATGAAAATACTAGTCTGGATGTTATATTTATTATATCAATGTTGCGATTGCAAACATCTTGCGTGGAAAGATAGTATAGTATACATATTATATGGTTTTCTTTAATATGTGTTTGCATATATGCATGTGTATAGGCATCAGCACATATTAGAAAGCCAAACAAAAATTCTGGTAGTCCTACAGTAGTAATGCCTATATGGAGTAATGCAAGAAAAACATAATTAAAGGTGAACTACAACTCTGGAATCTATGCCATACATATATCATTGAACATCTTTTTTAAAAGTTTATTAACAGTGCAGGGGATAAGAAATTCTAAATTAAACAAACTGTGAAATAAAGGAAGTGTAAACATTAGATCTCAATTTACAGAAAGTGTTTTGCAAGGCTATGCAAGTTACATGCAGAGAGGAGTGACTAGGGCAGCATAAACTACTGCTTTACATCCTATTTTTTTTTAAGAATTGAGAATTTAGACTGCAGGGACTACACACCAAAAACCACTCCATTAAGCTAATGTTGTGTTGGTGCTTATATTGTCACTTTAAGAATTACAACTTTTTGTAATGAGTCAATTCTATGAGGGATTTAGTAAATAATACTTTGCACATATCTAAGCATATGTGAAAACACCATAAATAGTGATATGTACTGATTAGTATAATTATATACTAGGTAATAAATAGATTAATCTAAAAGGTTGTAAGGTTCCCTAATTTTTCTTACATGTATGTGCTAGTGGTAGATTTTAGGGACCCCTGTTATTTAGCGTCATGGTAGTCAGAAAGACAGACAGACAAGCTGATTTATTTCTGTGTTTACTCCATACACCACCTAAGTAGTGGTGTGTTTGCCAACTGAAACTAAATGGAAATTAAAGTATTTAGGGATTACTCATTAAAGTGATGATTCAAAGTGATTTTAAAGTTAATTTCAAATTAAAATTCAATAAAGCAGAATTGGAACACTTTTCAACTATTGTGGACTAATATTTGAAATTCACTTTACTAAATAACCATGTTTCTGTGCTGACTTGTCCAGGCTGACATAAAAATAAAAAGATGAGTACTGCATTTTTCTAGTCAGGAGAACACATGCAGGTTATTTACTTAAAGGGAGACTATAGGCTAGGAATACAAACGTGTATTCTTAGCACTATAGCTCCCTATAGTGCCCGCCTCACTCATGCAACACCCCCGCAGAGCAGAAATCTCTAACTTACCTGAATCCAGTGCCGATGTCCCTTGGCGTTAGGTAAAGCTCTATCGCAAGCGCATTAGGACATCCCCGTAGGATTGCATAATGCTTTCCTATGAGGTTTTGGGTGACACTGGAAGTGTCGGCAGGGGAGGTCCCAGGATCGATGCCGCTATCCGAGCGCCGGCCCCGCTGTTTTTCATGAAGGGCCGGTGGGAAGATCAAAGATCTCCCTCACCGGGCCACATGCTGTATAATGCGGCCGCCGGTGGGGAGAGAGGGAAGGAGACAGCCAGGAGAGAGGACCTGGCGGAGCTCTAACTTAGAGCTCCACCGGGTTCCTCTCGCGAGATCCGGCGCGTTGCCATGGCAACGACTGGATCTCGCGAGAGTGAACTCTAGCCCCACAGGCTATGCGGGCTAGAGTTCACTCACCAGGAGGACCACCAGGGAACACTGCCACCCCGCCTCCCAGTCACCAGTGTGCCGGTCCCCCCACCCTCCCAGGCTAAAGGTAAGAAGGGAGAGGGAGGGGGAGGGACATAATGCCTGCTTAGTTTATTTACCCCCCCCTACACACACACAATCCATTCTAACATTTATACAGCACTCTCTCACACCCAGCACTTTATCACACACAGCACTCTCTCACACAGCACTCTCACACCCATCACACACAGCACTCTCTCACACAGCACTCTCACATCCATCACTCTCTCATACCCAGCACTCTCTCACATACAGCACACACATCACACACATCACACACCGCACCCTCACACACACATACTGCACCCCTCACATACACACAGAACCCCCCCAACCCACTGCACCACACATATACACAATACTTCCAAATATATATTTATATACACACATACACACACTAGATTCCTTTAAGCAAACACACACTACATCACCTATATATACACACACACACTATAGCCTGTATGCACACACTTGCTATATCCCCTATACACACATTCTCTACAGCCCCTAGCCACATATGCATCACATTACACCACAAACACAACATGACTAACCTTATTACACAATACCACACCACAATCAGCTCACTCTATACACACGCAATACCACAAGCAGGCTCCAAAAACATGCACAATACTCTTTCCATGCATTTTTGTCTCCTGGTATACATTTATAGAGACACCAGAGACAAGTTGCAAGGAAACACAGTGCAATTATGTTATTAAATTTGCTTGCACTGTGCAGAACAAATACAGGGCTTTTTTCTCATGCTGGAGCTCTTCAGCAGAGCTCTGCACATGGTCTGCCATGGAAGAGCATTGAACCAACATGCTCACTTTGAGAGGGAGCGTGTTTGTCATTGGTGATGACAAAACACACCTCCTCTGCCCTGCCCCCTTCTTAGTGGGCCGCTGTGGTGAAAAAATGCCCGAGCCGAATTTTTCTCCCAGTCCGGCCCTGATTGCAATAATTACCACTACAGGGTTAAGAGGACTGGAACACTGCACCCAGACCATTTCAATGAGCCGAAGTGGTCTGGATGCCTATATTGTCCCTTTAAGTAAGAATTTGGGGAAATCAAGGTAAATGTAAAGTGAGTTTCAGATTTAAGGCCAAATTAGCTAAACTGCATGTATAACTTACTTGGAGAATTTTTCAAGTTTGGATATTTTGGATTTAAGTTGAAATTCCCTTTGCATTCCTTACAATTCTCACTTTAGTAAATAACCCTAAACATAACCATATCTTCATTGTTGACTCAAATACGGAACGTATTTAGCATACATAACATATTCATTGTCTGTCCCATTGCATAGGGCAGGGGTAGATAACCTTAGGCTCTCCAGATGTTGTGAACTACATCTCCCATAATGCTCTTACAGCCATAATGCTAGCAAAGCATCAAGGGAGATGAAGTCCACAACATCTGGGGTGCTAAAGGTTGCCTATCCCTGGCATAGTTTAATGAAAAGTTCAGCTTATGTCACCTCACCTTTCATACAGCACTGAATAACGGGTATTGGACTTCTGTGTAGGAACGGAGACCATTGATTTTATTACAAGAAATAAAAGTTTATTTATTTTTGATTCAGCTGCGTCCTGCTGTTTTCATCACCATTTAAGTCCTGGATAAGTTAGAGCAGACTTCCACTGCTCTTCTTTTGTGAGTGATATTCCAATTTTATTTCCTTTGGTTTCAGTACTTATTTCCTATACAGTATTATATTATGGTTTTTTTCCTTTGTGTTTTTTTATATGTACCATATGTTCTAATCTCATTTGGAGTACCAAATGACATTGTCTCCTGTAACTTATAATTTTTTTTCACTATTTTCACCTGCAATTTTGCACATATTGTATACTATGCTGAGTTTGTTTGTATATTGTGTATGCACTTGTTTGCACTTGTAATGCACTTGGTTTGCACATTTTTTATTCTTATGTCACCTCACAGCTGAGACTATAGAAATTATCTGTTGAGCCATCCATTCTTAAAGTCTATCAGCTCTGTCACAAAGAGGGTCATTTATTGTTTTCCCTCTACAGAGTCCAGTAACCACTCCAGTTTATGTCTACCACATGGCGGTTCAGAATTTTTAAATGAAAACAAACAATATCTTTATTAAGAATTCAAATAGATGGTTTTAATTATTATCATTTGCCATCACCACTCCCTACCAGATGTGTATGCTACAATTCCAATACTCATCTTCTCCAAATCAGTTCTAATTTCTGTATAATGAAAACATGCTGCAATTAGAGAACACAGCAGTAATAATTATTTTAAATTAGCACGTGGTGGCGTCTATACTGCTAATTAAAAGGCATAGGATTTCCTGGAATATATAACAATGGTTCTTACTGGAACTGTTACCTAGCTGTTGATTATAGGGTAATAATTATTTTAAGAAATAATAATAGATTATCTATGCAAGCAATATGTATTGATTCAGTGTTAATGCAGGCACTCACTATATACATTACATGTTGATCACATAGTAAATGCTGACACTATGACTAGCAGCAGAACTAAAACTTTCTCATTTCACTGACCCTTGCATTAAAGGGACACCAACGTTATTCATGAATACATCTATGTATAATAGAAATCAACACTTTTATAAAGTGACAATGAGGGGGCACTCTGCTAAGGCCTAAAGGGGTGTGTTCGGTAGTTGCTAAATATCTGAATTGCTAAACTTTTCATAGTTTTCATCATTATAAACTAACTGTAAATGTATGGATTATAAAAATTCAATAAAAGGCCTGTTATCGATCACAGCAGCCAAATTGGAGGCTTTTGTCCAAATTTACCTATAAGTTTGGAAATTTGTTTGAAAGTTTAGATTTAATAAATAATCCTTTTTTAACCCTTACCATTACAGAGCGGCTTTTGCTTGTTTCTTTAACTCTCTTTGCTAATCTCTTCTTTTTCTTATGTAGAGGTTTCGATTCGAGAATCATTTCTTCAAGTTCAAAAGTTGGGTCACAATTCAGCCGTCCTTTCTGTAATGAGAAACATTGTAAATGGCCATTAGCAGTACATTAATGGGGAAAACATTTGATTCTACCACAGAAGGTGATTGAGCATAATGGGAATTGAAATTAAAGAACAGTTGAATAGCTAAATAGCAATATAGGTTGAAACATATACAGTCTGTTGATCCAAAAGAAGATGAAAATCCCAGTTGTTGTAAATCAGTAAACACTTTAGAACCTTTAAAAATATTGCAGGATAGAGATAACTATAAATTATCATCTGACTGGACTCGATGGCTAGCTGACCTTACCGTTGGGGTAAATGCTGGCAACACCTTCTTCTCTAGTATAGCATCCCAGTTAACTTCTGATAAATAGGGGAACTCTTTGAGATCTGCCAAGCTTGAAAATCTATCTTCTGGATTCCTCTCCAACAGCTGCAACGAAGAATCAAAGAACATTTTGTTCCAGGGGTGTGTCAAACATTTGGACATGACAGAGATGAATTAATGAATTAGATGAATTAATTCACTGTGAGGATAAATCAAACTGACACATTTTATTATATTCTGAAAGATTGTACATTGACAGAGAACAGGCTATCTGTGTGACAAGATGAGTAATTATAAATCAGGCTTATGACCTGGTACCATCATGAACAATAATTGATATGTCCTAAAATAAGCTGAAGTCTGAATCTGCTGCATAACCTATATGAAGCATTAACATGTCTATAATATATACACATCATGGTATGCAACTACTTCAAGGACAAGCTGATGGAAAACTATTTTGCAAGTGGTACACCAGTAACAGATGCCAAGTTAACCAAATGCTCCCAACAGTCACTACGTTAGCCAAGCATTTCACCTGCTGTCTGCCATTGCAAGGCAATTATTGGGAAATGTTTCTTGTGTTTTATAAGTGTTGATGAGGTCCGTTTTCATAGTCTCACAATGACTCAATGGGGTTTGTTTTCCTTCCTGTACCTTTTGCATCAGTTTTTTCAAGATATTTTTTTTAAAAGTCAATTTGCATGCTTAAAAGACAGAATTCTTGCACCTACTTATTCAGTTGAAATTATTATACACTCTATCATTGTTGTTTAAAACTTACTGAGATGATTACCGTATGAAAATTAGTAAGCCATTAGAGTAACTCTGTCACCTCAAACCTACATTTCTCCTATTGTTTACTCTTCTATTCCCCTCTCAGAATCTATTCTTTTTTCTTAATTTCTAGTCTATTTCTTTTAAAAACATAAGGCAATGTACAGACTGTAGGGGTATGCTACAAATTATCTGGTGACTATAATGTATTTTTAAATATATATGAGGAAGACCCTGTAGGGTCGAAACGTCGATCAGATGATGTAACCTTTGTTTTAATAAATACCTATGGATTTATTGTAAAGTCCTGAGAGTGCATCTCTTATTCCTGTCTATATACTTCATAACATGGGATTGCACCAAGGCATCAAGATATACATTGAATTGGAGATAGGGTGAGTGCCAAGCTATCTATTTTTGTATATATATATATATATATATATATACAATATTCTCGAGAAGGGCACAAAAAGGTAACTTTCAACACATCTTTATTTCTACTTTTAACCTCACCTGAAACATTACAAAATACAAAGATCCCTGCTTCCTAATACAAACATAACAGAACATTGAAATCACCCAGCCATCTCCGTAGGTTCTATCAAGTGATAAAGGCATTATTGATTTCTTTCTGTACCTCTTTGAACAATGTTGTGTTTTGCAAGATACAGGCTTCATTCAAAACCTTAGATAAGAATTATGATACAGAGAAGACGGGGCTTCCTAAATGCTTCTTTCTCCCCAGGTAACTGCGTTAAATAATCTGTTTTCTGTTTATGTGCGTTACGCAGCAGGAAAAAGGATATAGTAAAACTATAAAAGATAATAACTAGGAAAAAAGAAGCTGGAACCATTAAATAAAATTTGCGGAACACGTAACAATGGGAGACCAGCAAAACATCATCCAGAGCAAAACAGAATACCAAAGCTAATCAATCCACCTGGAAATTCCTGTAAGATGCTTAGAGTTACTTCAAGCACCATGACCACTTTGATTGATTTGAAGTGGTGATGGTGTCTGATGTCAGTATGTACTCTCTTTGAAAAGCTGCACATACAGAGATTAACCCTTTAGCCGCCAGAGGTGTAACTCCAGAACAAAATTCTGTCTGGTTAATGTGAGTTCTATGCAAAACGCTGGTGCCAAACAACCAATGACTGCACAGTCCTCCAAGACCTTTAAACTCCCTCTCCCTCCAGCAAAGGGGGAGTGACGTCAGCAGAAAAAGATTGGGCATACCCTAATTTTTGACCATTGACTAATACTGTATATATTTATTAATGGACTTAACAGGACGCAATGACATATACACTATTATTAAAGATAAATGTTAAATGGTGCTTGACGAGCTTCTCTAGTTTTTCTGTTTGAATATTTTAGCTTTATTGGTCTAATCAGTATACAGAACTCCAATTGTGTCAGTGAACTTAATCTGTACTACATATAAGTAATGTAAGTGTCACAGCTCACTTTGTTCAGGAGAGATATTATATCTTCGGACCAGGCAGGCGGGAAGGTAACAGTGGCAGTATGAAACACGTGCACTATGTCAGGGGCGGCGGTACTTGAGTGAATGTGAAACGGTCTCTGTTAAAGCAAGACACATAACAAAAAACAATTAAGTGCTTGTTATTTACTTTCTTAAAATATGTTTACAGTAAAGCATATTACAGTATAAGGTAGTGCCTTTGTGATAAGCATTCTTTGCTTTGAACACAAGTTACCTTTTTTAGGCTGATTCAAAAAAGTGACAATTCTAGATAAATTCAAAGGAAAAATAGTTAAACCAGAAAAAATGATCATTTAGCTATGATTCCAATCTGGCTATTTTGGACCTAAATTTGAAAAGTTCTCACTTTAAACACTGACTTGGTTGTATTTGAAAGAGCACATATTTACAAACAGTGTTTCTATACTTTATAGTATAATACCTGTGGATGAGACATTTTATATTTTCATTATGAATATATTAATGGTTGTGTATAGACTGCTAATTATTTTGATGTTTAAGATTAATACATCGCAATCACACCAAAGCAAATTTAGCAACATATTAACACTGCCAATTTTTGTCTTAGTGATCTCAACAACCAAAACAAGTTCATAAGTCACGGAAAAAATACTTTTCAGTTAATTAACTAACACAGAGAAAATGCCACAAACACGACAGCTGAGTTGATGATGCGTGGAAGCAATAACATATTCAAATAATTCCAAAAGTATTCAAATAATTCCTGGTTGGTCAATTAAAGCAAATAACGTACAAATGCACAGTGTTGCGTTAATACAGTACATTTGATAACACAAATGTTTGTGATTAAAGGGTTACTTCCAGAATCATAACCTCTATAGCCTTCCTGGGTATGGCGGCGAAATGATTTACAATGGCTGGTCACTTACCTGAGTCTTATCAGACACAATGCCGTAATGAATGGTGGTTTATGCTGAGCTGCTTAAAGGAGCACTCCAGACCCTGAAACACTTAAAGGGCTACTATAACCATTTTTAAAGGGGAGACCTTCCTGGTGTAATACACCTTATTGGGCATTGTGGAGCAGGTTTTACTTAACCGAAACCCAGCGCTCCTGGGGTTGTTCAAATCTTCTTTTCTTATTCAATTTTATCTATTCTCACAATCTACCTGGAAATTCCTGTAAGATGCTTAAAGGGTTACTCCAAGCATCTAGCAGGTAAATTAACAGAGCAGGCGATAATAACTCCTAAAGAAAACACACTTTCCCATCACAGGTTTGAAATGGTAGCCATTTTTTTCTGAGGAATTATGCAGGAAGACTGTGTGAATCAGAGACAGGTGAAGTGTGGCTAGGATTGCATAAACAAAGGAATTTAAAGGAAAACGTCGAGCACCATAACCACTACAATGCAGTTATCTTAACAGGAGTGCTCTGGCAATACTCATTCTAAAATGGTTTGACCTTTTACCTGAGGTCTACCAGGTGCCACACCCTGCCCTCTCTACTGCCAACAGAGAGCCAGAAGCTCCTAAGGCAGAGCTTCTGTTAGCTTTCCTCCCTTAAATACTCTAACAGAGGTAGTGAAGGTGGGGAGCGACAACCGCCAGACTACTTAAACAGCATACTTACAATGGGGGTGCTATGGCACTCTTGGCACTTTGACCACTTTGACCACTACAAAGCATAGTGTGGTTATAGGGTTTGGAGTGTTCCTTTAACTCATAAACAGCATGAGTATGTGAGAATTGAGCATGTGATAATCACATGATCTTGATATCAATACTCTTTCAGATTATGAGATTAAAAGGTTACTCCAAGCACCATGACCACTTCAGTGTTTTGACGTGGTCATGGGTCAGTGACCCTGTATATGCAGCATTTCAGTACGACTGGCTGCAATATTGTATCTAGCTACTGGAGGTGTAACACTACCACTGACATATTTTATTAGCCAGCATAGAACGAGTGCTCTGAGCTTGCTGATGTTAGTTTGTATGCACAGACACTCACTCATTGGCTGGCAAAGGTCAGCTGATGTTTTCAGCTACGAATTAACAGCAGTATCAATATTCAACATAAAGGGACACTCCAGATACCTAAAGCATTTTAGTTTGCTGAAAAGCTTTATGTGTGAAGAGTGTGTCCTCTCTTACTCATTTTGGAAAAAGTGCAGATTTCAATAGAATATTGAATAATATTTCAGTGTAAATTTACTTGGTTTACTGGATTACAAGTAAACAACAGGCCCTGTTACTTCCTGGTTTAGTCAGCTCAGTGGAGCTAAACCCAAGAGGCAGCAATTGCTCAGAGCACCTTCCCTGCAAAGATTTCGCTTTGCATTGGGAAGTCTGTGACTGGACAGACAGCGAAAGTCTGAGCGGGGTTGGAAGGGGAGAGCTTGCAAAGGCTGCAGAAAAAAGAAATGCAGGCTTTTCAAGTTATTTTTAGATACACCCCATAGATAAAATGCCTAATTAAATTAATGCGTGTTTTCATTTTGGGTAGTTCTACTAAAGGGTCATTATTTATTTATTTTTTTGTATTTGGGCAGTGGAGTGTCAAACCTTAATTTTATAAACATCATATATAAAATATAAATTACTCTGAAGCATGTATTATGGTAAAATAATGTCAATCAGGGTTTCGACAGATATTAAAAATAAAAAATAAAAAGTCTTTAGTCTTGCAGCTTATTATGATGTGTCGGGAACCCTTCAATAGTAATTCTCACAATGCAAACAATACAAGCTTTACTGTTGTGTAACATCTATCTGTCTATACATCAAATCTCTTTCTGTATGGTGGGGGAAAAAATGTAAATAAATAAACAAATAAATAATATATAAAAAAATGGATAACAAAAAAAAAAATAGATCTCACATACCCTGCCTCGGAGAAGTTCATACGCAGTGACTCCTAAAGACCACCAGTCAACACCAAACGAGTAGCAGATCTCTCCTCTTGGGTAGAACATCTCAGGCGCTGTATTCAATGCAATATAGTTCATAAATGAATTGTGAAACACATTTAACACATTTTCACTTCCTTATAAGCTGCATTATAAGATATATATATATATATATATATATATATATATTTGTGTATGGCACATTACGAGGATGTACGGAAATGATAGTAAAAGAAGCAGTATTAGTAATAGCAAGTCAGTTGGGGTGTGCCGAAACTGACGTGAGGTTAGGCCTGTATAAGAGGGCCCACCTAGGAGAGAATTGTGAATGAATTGAGGGTGCGGTGGGAGGGGCACTTCCGGGAAGCGTCGGTGACAGGTAAGCTGGGCTTGTTGTGGTTTATATAGGGCCAGATGTACCTCCCACAATTCCAGGCCAAGCCATATATATATATATATATATATATATATTCTGAATTGACAGCGTCATTGCTTACCTAT
Organism: Pelobates cultripes; assembly: GCA_933207985.1. NCBI lineage: Eukaryota > Metazoa > Chordata > Amphibia > Anura > Pelobatidae > Pelobates > Pelobates cultripes. The sequence continues at coordinate 277,359,576 of OW240914.1, read as the reverse complement.
GCTCATATAATATTTTAATAAAAAGTACCATGCATAATCAAATAAACAATACTGTCCCCTACAGTTTAACAGACGTCTAATCATTGCAATGATTCAGTTTACATTTAGTTGACACTGCAAAAGTTCAATCTGCCAACTGTTTGGCCTTAATTAAGTTGTCTCATATAATTCTGAGCGTACACAGGCACAGAGTAAACAAAAAGCCCAAACTGTCTAAAGGGAAAGTCCATCTTAAACTGACATCTTCTCACCATGGAATCAATTACAGAGTTCATTAGGAAACATGCTTTATTTGAACTAATAGCTGGGAGCTCTCCAAACTCATTAAAATTACCCTTGTCTCTACAGAAAATATAAAAGATTATATTCTCTCGGCTTGGCAATGCTGAGATTAACTGAAGAAGATCGCTGGACATTCTTTGTAATAATCAATAAGAATGAAATATTAGAGACAAGTTATGAAAGATGCTTTATAACAAAGCCCAGAGCTCAAGGGAAGGCTCTTTAATTCAATTTACACCAATATTGCCTGTGGGGCCAGGAATCTAATGAAAAGACAGCCATCTTTCCAAAGACATGCTAAAAAAAACACTGCTCGGTAAAACTACAATAAGTTATACAAAACAGCTCTATATGGCCGTTATATATTCTTCAGAATAAAGTATGGCTGCTTTTAATGCACAATCTATACATAGATTAGACTATTGTATATAACGCAATAGAAAAGCACATGACAATGATACGTTATGTAGGAGAATGTTTAACAAATTGTTTTAGGTGAACTATAGGAGAATAAACAAGTTCAGGATTGTTCACTGAAATAGTTGGGAATGCAAAGTGTATTAGTAAATTCACTATAAATACCCGACAATTCAATAAATACTTCCATGAATAACCCTGTATGAGGTTTACTCATTTACTAAACTGTGAACTGTGCAGAATTTGCAAGTAAATTACAAATTGAATATCAGAATGAGTAAACAAGATGAGTAAAATAGCGGAGCAAGATGAATAAATACTTATGTGTGTTTTGTTTGTTTGATTTTTTATTTGCACATCCAATGTCTAAATAAGTAGTAAGTCAATTTGTAAGATAAACTCCACATCTATGAAGTAAAGAATCTTGGTATTGCTCTACATTGTATGACTAAAAGTATTCTACAATGTCGACATGTCCAAATGTCCACATGTCCACCTATATAATGGATAATATTAACAGAAAATATACAGTGCCTTTCATTAATATTGTCACCTTTGGTAATTAAGAGCAAAAAAAGGCTGTGAAAATGTGCCTTTATATTTTGCCTTTTGATCTTCTATTAAAAGCAAATACAAATACGCCAAATTCCTTTAGTTATTCATCACAATGGGTAAGACCAAGTAATATAGTTATGATGTGTGGCAAAAGGTTGTTGAGCTTCACAAAATGGAAAATGAATATAAGACGATAGCAAAAGCATTGAAAATGCCAATTTACACCATCAGGACAATAATTAAGAAGTTCCAGTCAACCAGAGATGTTATGATTTAACCTGGAAGAGGACATGTGTCTGTATTGTTCCAACGCACTGTGAAGAGGATGGTTCGAGTGGCCAAAAAATCTTCAAGGATCACACCTGGAGAATTGCAAAAGTTATTTGTGTGTTGTGGTCAGAAAGTCTCCATACTACAATCTGACATCACTTCACCACAAGTTGATTGAAAGCATATGAAGAAAAAAGGCATTATTATCATCCAAAAACAAACTCATGCATCTTCAGTTTGATACTACTGGGACGTCAATGGGATCGGGTTCTATGGTCAGATGAAAAAAACACCAGAGATGAAAAAAACACCATACATTACACTATGGACTCTATCAAATATCAGCAGATATTAAATGAACACCTGACTACCTCTGCCAGAAAGCTTTAAATGGGCCATCATGGGATCTTCCAACAGGACAATAACACAAAACATACTTTAAAATCAACACAAAAATGGCTTAGTGACCACAAAATCAAGGTCCTGCCATGGCCATCGCAGTCCGCTGGCTTGAACCCCATAGAAAAGCTGTGGGGTGAACTGAAGAAGAGAGTCCACCAGCATTGACCTCAACATTTGAAGGATCTGGAAAGGTTCTGTATGGAGAAATGGTCTCAGATCCCTTGCCCTGTATTCTCCAACCTCATGAGGCATTATAGAAGGAGACTCAAAGCTGTTATTGTGGCACAGGTAGGTAGCACATAGTAGAATAAAAGGGTGCCAATAATTGTGCCACACGTATATTTAACATATATATATATATATATATATATATATATATATATATTGTTGTAAAAATGTGTTGTGTTTGCAATTGTTTGATACCCATGAGAGCAAATTATTTTTGTGTATTTTTTAAACAAAAGATCAAAAGGTTAAACAATAATGACAAGTTTTTCACAGCCTTCCTTGCTACAAAGGGTGCCAATATTAGTGGAAGGCACTGTACACTAGATTCAAACATTAAAGGCTCAAGGTCCCGTTTTTACACTTATGCACATTCTCACAATTACAAGCATGTACAGTGAACATACTACGGTAAAAGAAGTTTGCATATAAGTGTGGCAAATGCTCCTTCCCACATTTGCCACTGACTCCTGGAGGAGTGTGGAAGCCGGCCTCCTGCCCACCGACTATGGTCCAGCTCTGGGACACCATTTTGGAGTTACCCTGCCCAGCCGCCATTAGTAGCTTGCCCTGAGTGCCACTGGTTCGGCACATTCCCTTCTTGCGAATGGAACCAAACACTGGTCTCTGGCGGCTGTTGAACCAGATCCATGAAGAGTCCTCAGCGGTACTTATTTGTGGGGTTATTTTATGTTTTCATTATGTTTTGGGGTACTTTTATGTTTTTATATATTGGTGTTTAACTATCTGTTACTGGGAGATAATTAGCTTACTGGTATTTAACGCAATTATCTTCCAGGCCTAGAGATTCCTGGGAGGGGCTTGTGCTGAATACAGTGGAGACCCCCTGCTGTGGTCTGTACATAAAAGGCCAAGTTTGGCCCATTAAAATCAGTTGTACTCCCAGAACTATGTGTGGTCCAGTCCCTGGGAGGGAATACAGCTAGTCCCCTATGTTCCAGGACGGAGAAGCTCCAGAAGGACCCCAGTCAAACCACGGTGACTGGGACAGAAGCGTTGAGGTTTTCCCCTGTTCCAGCTAGGAAGTGGTCCTTGGCAGAGGTACCCAGCCGGGGTACAGTGAGCTCCGCTACAATAAGCACATGGGATCAAGGACATTGTATGTGGAAGGACAGCTCTAATAGGGAGAGATGGATGGTACCCAATGTTGCCCTCAATGAAAGCCACTACAGATAATTATTTCCCATGTATGTTGTTCAACAACTTCCTATTCCTTTTTTAAGCAGATGGAAAAAGTTGCAAGTTGTTTTAGCATCTTTGGGAAAAAAAAGAATGATTAGTTTTTATAATGCTTCCTTCTAATGCTACAGTGCTTTGAAAACTTAAGCATTCTTAAAACATGCTAATAACTTATTTATTAAACACAAGAAAACATCAAAACGTTGCCAAATAATACACACCATTCCCACCATTTAATTACTACAGAACACTAATAATTTAGATAGAAATTACTTGGACTGTTACGTGAAGAGACAAAAAGGCTACTAAACTACATCTTTGTCTAATTAGTCGCTCTTATTGGCTCTGATTGCTGATGATGCTAGAGGTCATATGATTTTAGCGAGACTTTTAAAAGTTACTCTTAAAAACACTGTGGGGATTATTTACTAAACATCACATTGTAATGAAGTGAAAAGGGATTGCAATATACTGTCAAAAAATAGAAAAGCTATAGCTGAGTTGGAGAATTTTAACCTAAGAGCAAATCATTTATTTTAACCTAAATGCTACAATTTGATATTAATATCATTACAATTTAGTACTTAGTTAAAAAACCCTTTTTACTTTTAGGTTGTTTAATTCTGCTAAGTATATAATACAAGTAGTTTGTGCTTGTTGCAATTGACTGGGCTGATAAATTAAATGGAAACGTTTTTATCCAAGCTGGATCTAAGGCCTCGATTTAATAAGATTTCTAAGTGATTTAATACTGTTAGGAAAACTTTAGAAATTATTTTTTTTACAGAAGACACCATTGAAGTTTATGGAAATGTTTGTAGATAAATCATTTTGAAAACGGTATTGAAATATTTGGAAAGCTTATTAAATTGAAGTTCTAATATGATGGAATTAAGGTTAGTTACTTTTATTTTCAAGGTTACAGAATAAAAAAGGGGAAAGGGGAAAGGTTTTTTACATTCACAATAAAATAAATATACATGAAAAATAAAATGTAAAATATACATAAAACATGATCATAAAATACTACAGGACATGACATTCTTTTTATTTGTATATATTTAAATGGATCTTAAATGTTATATATTTAATGTGGCTGGCCTGGATGTCTCAAACAAGGGGAAGTAGTAGTGCAAGGAGATCAGAGTCTATAACTATAAGGTTATCTATATTTGAGAGAAACCTATCTTAAATTATCTAAAGACTTTGTATTTGGAATTTGTTACAATCCATAGGTTATTATGTTTTAATTGTGTCCTAAGGCTAGCTTCTTTATGTTACAAAAATGTTTAATGTTTTTTTTATCAACTGCATATTAAGCAGTAGATAAAATGAAATGTCATACTGCCTTGAATGCTGTTGTAATTTTCTTCTTTACATTGAATTAGTAAAATTTACTACAAATACATCTTAAGAATCTCAAAGATGTGCTTTTGGCCTATTCTATATCAAACTGCACACAGTAAAAGAAGCATACATGTATGCAAACGTATAAATGTAACTCTATGTCTTTGCCGTTCAGGGAGCTATTCTTGTTCTTGTTTACCACCAAACACCCATTAAAGTCTAAAAAAACAACAACACAGAATTCAGTAGGGAAGAATTTAATCCAAATTAAAACTTACTGGCATGCTGAGTACATTTACAGTTTTTACTAGGGTGTCTAAGCTTATTAACTGGTGTTGGTCAGTTGAGTAGCTCATGTGTCTATTCTCTACAACCCACAATTCAGGATGAATAAATCTCAAAGTTTTGGATGACACACTGGCAGGGCCAGATTAAGAGCCCAGTGGGCCTGGTGCTGACAATACAGACGGGCCTAATTACAGAATCATATCGACCAAAAACAGTAAAACACTCCCAAGCATCATGTATCTGATGGAGATGGTGCTGGAGAGAAAGAAAACAGCAGCTATATGAAAACACATACCCTAGGCTAATCTCTCTCTAATTTATGTTTTCAGCTTTTAAGTAAATCCATAACCCCTAACAGCAACGTCCAATCAAGCAGGAAGTCAATGGGCACGGTAAAAGGGTTTGCCACTGGTACAAATCACGTAACCTGCCAAAACGGGCAAACATGCCCAAAAAGAGGACATTTCTGCTCAAAGAATTAGAAGGCCAGCCTGACATGAATGCATGTCAGGCTGCCTGCCAATCATGCAGCTGGCCAACTAAAGGCATACTATGCAGACAGCACCCTGAGCTTGGCATAAATGCATCTAATGATGTGCTCACTCAACGCTTTCTAAGGACTGTCCCCTAGCACTCTCTGGTCGACTTGTCTCCTTACCTTCTTACTAGCAGGCAGAAGATCCTGGTATATGGTCTGGGACAGAGTAAAGCTATATGTAGTGAGTGTAGAAGAAAGGGAACATGCCACAGTGTTAGAGAGACCAAAGTCAGCATTACCTTAAAGGATCACTATAGGGTCAGGAACACAAACATGAATTCATGACCCTATAGTATTAACACCACCATCTAGCCCCCCTGGACCCCTCATGCCTCCATAAATATAGCAAAATCTATATTCAAGCCTGAAGCTGTAACTCGGCATGCTGTTAGACTCATAAAAACAAGCAGTCTGCTGACATAATTAGAAGTGGTGGCCTGATCCAATCACAGTGCTTCCCCATAGGATTGGCTGAGACTGACAAAGAGGCAGATCAGGGTCAGAGCCAGTATGATTCAAACACAGCCCATGCCAATCAGCATCTCCTTATATAGATGAATTTCATTAATGAAAAGTTCAGTGTCTGCATGCAGAGGGAGGAGACACTGAATGTTTGGATGCATTTTAGGCAGCCATGACCCAGGAAGGATCTCTAACAGTCATCTAAGGAGTGGCCAGTGAAGTTATCACTAGGATGTAATGTAAAGACTGCATTTTCTCTGAAAAGACAGTGTTTACAGCAAAAAACTTGACGGTAATGATTCTACTCACCAGAACAAATTCAATAAGCTGTAGTTGTTCTGGTGACTATAGTGTCCCTTTAACTATATTCATTGTCAGCCAGTCCACACAAGTTTTGTTCCCATACATCCCACTTAAGTTTCCATATTTAAGTAAGAGTATGTGAAAAGTAGTTAGAGTTGCCACCTTTCTTGGAAAAACATACCGGCCTTACTAATTTGCATAATTAAATATGTATGGGTGACATCACATGATGTAAATCACAAGGAGTGATATAAGAGAAAATGCTGTAAAATCACCAAAAAACTACTTAGTTTGATTCTGCTGTATAGATGGATTCCTCCCAGTGCCCCCATGTCTCCCAGTGCCCTCATGACTCAGTGCCCCCATGTGTCGATTACTCCAGGTCTCAGTGTTCCTATGTCTCAGTGTCTCAGTGACCCATGTCTCCCAGTGTCCCTTAGTGTCTGCCATAATGTCTCCCAGTGTCCCTAGGTGTCTCAGTGTCTGCCATAATGTCTCCCAGTGTCCCTTAGTGTCTGCCATAATGTCTCCCAATGTCCCTTAGTGTCTCAGTGTCTGCCATAATGTCTCCCAGTGTCCCTTAGTGTCTCAGTGTCTGCCATAATGTCTCCCAGTGTCCCTTAGTGTCTCAGTGTATGTCTCCTTGCAGCCTTTCCCCCCCATCCCTTACTTCCCTGAGCTGTAGGCTGTCTCTGCAAGGTGGGAGTTGCTGTCTGTACTCTCTGTAGCTGCACCCCTGCAGATCAGTGAGTATATATAGGCAGGGAGGGATATACTAAAGATTAGTATGTTTGATATTTTTTTTAAGAGTGAGGAAAGGCCATCTGTAGCCTTTTTACACGGGAGTATCTACATTGTAAATCAGGCCCTGTGTTTGTGAAATAGAAAACCATCACTTCTGGGAAGAATCAATAGGGTAATTCAAAGGTGAGAATTCAAAGGGAATTTCAAATTTAAGGCCAAAGTAGTCAAACTGAGAGCTCAGCTGATTTAGAGAATATTCCAGTTCAGCTATATTGACCGTAAAATGTACCTGGTCATCAAAAATAGCAATTAATCTTAAATGATCAAATTTCAACTCTACAATGTGCTGGAAGAATTGCTAGCAAATACCTAGATTTCTCCAAAACCAAAGGTGAAAAATAGCCATTTCCTCCTCCTCTCAGTCAGTTGTGAATCAGCACATAGATAAATATGTTGCATGTCTGTTAACAATAAATTCCTCCTCCAGCCTGCTTGAACTCAGTCTAAGGGAAAAATGTCTCCAAGGGAAGTAGGGAGGAAGTGCAGGCTCTGTGTGAGAGCAGCACGGAGAGAGGAGAGAAATAGCCAGAATGATGTATTGCAGCAGGGTTGGACATGCAATCTGACAATCATAAATTGTTGGGGACTTTTAATCGTTATGTATGGGAAGCAAGTCTGTGCTTCCCAAACAGGGTTATGCAGCAGAGGTGGTCTTGTAAATAGTGCAAAACCCACTGCAAAAATGATTAATGTTCTCAGCAGGAGACGGGGGTAATGTAAATAAAAATATAAGCTGTTAATAGTATTAAGATAAGAAATGCTTAACCTATATCTGTCATGACAGGTTCACTTTAGATTTTGAATTCACGTTAAATCATCACTTTAGTGGTTAACCCTGCTTGAGTGTTTTAACTGCGATGCACTGCAGAAATCATCAGACTTTAGGATGAAACCGGTTTTGGTATAGTGCATCCCAGCACAAAAAATATGTTTAATAATGCCGGATAACATCAAATACATCACTTACTGTACCCATTCCGCCATTGTAATATATTGTTATCGTATTTGTTAGCTACCTGTAAATGAAAGTAAAGCCAAGACTTACCCATGTAAGGTTTTGTTCCAGCTACTGTTGTGATCTTTGCACCTTTAGTAACCAAAGTAGCAATATTAAAATCGGTTAAATGCACATGTCCTGTAGAAAAATAAAAATAAGTATTATAGATTAAAATGATATCTTACAGTAAATGGCTTCAGTAAATGGCTTTATTTAATCAAAATCTAATGCCAAAGTGTTAAAGGACCACTATAGTGCCAGGAAAACATACTTGTTTTCCTGGCACTATAGTGCCCTGAGGGTGCCCCCACCCTCAGGGACCCCCTCCCGCCCAGCTCTGGAAGGGGGAAAGGCTTAAAAAAAAAAAAAACTTACCTTTTTCCAGCGCTGGGCGGGGAGCTCTCTGCTTCCTCTCCTCCTCCTGGGCTGGCTGCGCGCGCATTCAGCCCGTCGCATAGGAAAGCATTTACAATGCTTTCCTATGGACGCTTGCGTGCTCTCACTGTGAAAATCACAGTGAGAAGCACGCAAGCGCCTCTAGTGGCTGTCAATGAGACAGCCACTAGAAGATTAGGGGGAAGGCTTAACCCATTCATAAACATAGCAGTTTCTCTGAAACTGCTATGTTTATAAAAAAATGGGTTAACCCTAGAAGGACCTGGCACCCAGACCACTTCATTAAGCTGAAGTGGTCTGGGTGCCTAGAGTGGTCCTTTAAGGTGATAGTTAAATTAGCATTCTGGGAATCTGATTCTTTGATTGATTTTGTGTTCATTTTCTTTGATTTCATGTTTCTTTTATGTTTGTCAGCCTATGGCCATATTCAATATATGGTATACAGAGTAATTTTTTTTACCACTGAACTGATGATTAGAATGCTAATAATAAGATAATACAACCTCTTCATCTCAAACAATCCAATAATCTAGTAGACATAATAATTATAAGATTAAAAGAACAATGGGTCATTTTAACACTGCTACAAGGGATCTGTTTTAGCATAGTCTATGTTCTATGATCGACCAATGGTTAATGTGCTATTTGGCAGTGGTTTAGATAGTTTTGCAAGACACTTTTATCACTAGATAACATGAATTACAATGGACAGCAAAAAAGTGTAGGTTTGCTGCGTATACAAGTGAGGGGGAAAAAAGAACATAAAAACAGTGTTTTCATTCTACTGTGCTATCAGTTCAGACTGATTCATTACAGTGTTAATATAATTTGCCTCTCACAGTTCACAGTGTCAGGTCCCCTGCCCCCGTGCTGCTCGCAGTGACCTTGCTTACCTCATCACAGCGAGCTGCGTCATCTCGTCCTGTCTCCAGACTGGCGGTGTCACTGATGCTGCACGCTCCAGAGCAGCTTCCTTATTTGTGTGCTCCACCCGGTCATGTGACCCGGCACACAGAGACCACAAGGGAGGGAAGAAACTCCTCCCACATGTTGTGGGTAACACTAATTGGAGATTAGCCAATCAGACACACCCTATGTGTATATAAGCTAACCTCTCCCTTGCCTCAGTGGCCTGTTGTGGTCTTTGGTTTACCATTGAGCTTCGCACTTGATATTTGGATTTCCTGGTTACTGACATGTGGCTATGTCTCTCGTTATTCCGTCTCTCTGTTTCCCTTGACCTCAACTTGTGTTTTGACTATCCCTTTTTGCATAACCCGACCATTCTAAGGATCGGAATTGCAATTCTCTCTACTCTGTCCTGTCTGCGTGTTAGGGTTCCCTAGTGAACGTTACACAGAGCAAGATAAAAGGTCCCCCATACATCTACACCTTTGACATGGCCATGCAAAAGTACATAACTAAATTCATATATGTCCTGTTTTAAGAGGAAAAAAAACTACATTTGGTAGGAAAAAAGTAAAATAAAAACACTAATGGGGATTCAGGGCCCCCATTAGTGACTGAGAATAAATTATATTCACCTGAAAAGACACAATGTTTCTGTTTTTTTATTTTGTCTAAAAGAGATTAATTACAGGTGTCCAGTGGACTCCCATAATTTTTTGTTTACTGTGTTTTTAGGATGAAGTAGTAGGCCACTGACATCTCAGTCTACTGGTGGCCTCTTATTCTTCTCTATTGATGGCTGCAGTTAGCAGTCAGCAGAGCACCCTTTAAGAAATAAAACAAAACAAAACAAGCAACAACAAAAAACAGCAAAAAAACAAACACTTCTTTCTGTTATGCGATTGAGAGCCCAGAGGATCCAATACATATATCCTTTGAAGCCAACTATTTAAAGCAAGCAAAATACAAAAAAAACACAGGTTTTTGTGTTGTGTCTCTTATATACATTTATTTTACATTTGTATCGTATATGAAAATCTATATATAGTTTGTACAAATTTATATGTACAACAGTTGTGACTTAGTTAATAAATTCTTTTCTCAGAATTGTTGTTTTGTTCGTCTTCAAATTATGAAAATTGTATATAAGCCTGAGGTTAGGAATAGTTAAGTCATGTTACCTGGGGAGATAATTATCTGAAACAGCTCTGAGCATGATATGTATAAAGTTTACAGAATGTCATGACTGAAATTGAAGAGAATTATTTATTTAGAGATTCACCTAGAAATGTGTCAGTGTATACAAGGCTACAGTAACACAAGTCAAAATTTTAAGATGCAGCGGCGTAAACCTAGCTCTAAATAGACTGCAGTCAAGAAAGGGCAATAATATTTATGAAGTAACCATTTTTAGGTGCCATATACTTCATTTACCTGCAGATCGTAAGACATATGTTTTGACATTTTAACAAAAAGAGTAAAAATTTTTCCTTGCATCGCTTAAGTCATATACCACCAGCACCGGGACTACCAGAGGTGCAGCTGCATCAAGTCCCATAAGATGGTAGGCCCAATACATGGCCCTCATAGAATGGGTTAAAACTCACCTTATTTTCAGCTCTCCACAGGTCCGCCGGCGCTGGCCCCATGGGGAAAGCATTGGATGGCTTAATTCGGCAAGGGGGAGCGGCCAAACACCTTTTTGGCCAATCAGCACCTCCTCACAGAGATGCATTGAATCAATGCATCTCTATGAGGAAAATTCAACGTGGGGACACTGAACGGCAGGGCTGCTTACTGTGCAGCCCTGAGTCAGGAATCCCCTCCAGAGGCCATCTGAGGAGTGGCTACTTTTCTCTGAGGCAGTGTTTACATGAAAATGCCTAAAGGGAGCTCTTATATTCACCAGAACAACTACATTAAGCTGTAGTTGTTCTGGTGACTATAGTGTCCCTTTTAGCATCTTTTTTTTTTATATGATTCAAGTCCATATCACCCAGGGTTTTGTATTATATTAAAATAAGTGTGTTCTAACAAAATTCTATCCTAATTAGATCACGGTCATGTGACTATAATGTCACATGGCTGCAAATTCTGATATTGATTTCTGCCGTTTATACAGCTTGTGTCCAGGATTACTTTTAATTGTGTTTTATGTACTTCTAAAGAGATATTCTAATACAACTAAAACAACTAGTTAAATCCTTATTCTAATAAAACTAGCCAAATCCTTATTCTTGTGGACCATCCTGTTTTGTTAATTATATCTGGACACCATATTCCTTGGTGGGGAATGTACAACCTATGATTTAATGATTGAGCAGAACTCTCCTTTTTGCTCCATAATTGTGAGTACATTTCCAATTATTTCTGCACTATATTTTTGTTTTTTTTATCCACAAATTATTACAGTGAGGATCATTATACCTGCATGTCCAAGAGTGGGGATTATACCACTTTACACCATCTAGTAATATCCACTTTTGAGCTCCCTAAAATGTGAGTGCATAATCAACTATTCTATATTCTCCATATCCACTATACAGAAAATATTACACTATATATTGGCTTTCTATTGTATTTCTATTGCATAATCTCCAGACAACTTCCTATTGGACTAGGAGATATACTTCATATCCTCAGTCAGGGATCACACCTTACTGATAGCTCTTTATTTTTCCTAATAATATTAAGACTAGTGCAAACAGCTCATCTGTCCATTTGGTCAAAATGGCCCCAGCTGACAGAGGGGAGTCCCAGTTATCAATTAATATCTGGGAGTCCCTGATGTTATTCAGCTTGTACCTAAACTGCATAATGTGTCAGTACGCCCTAATGCCATTAAAGCCCAGTATAGTTAGGATTTATTGAAATATCCTAACATTGTTAAGATATGTAAATGATACACAACATGTGGAGGCATACACATCTGATCTGTGTACAGACTGTCAGTCAATTATGACAACTGAGTATTTATGCTGACAAAAATTATACAAAATACAGCTTCACCTATCCTCTAAAGAAATCTATTGCTAACAAAACCGTTTGAATAATTTTACAACAATTTTATTCTGGAGAATGCCTTGGTGCTTGAATATTTCCCAGCAAGGTCAAAATTATGAAACTGAAGTCTCTATAGGAATCAGATGGTGAGGCACTACAAACAAATGCGGACTGATTCATATTGTATTCCAGAGTCTAGAAGAGACCGAAAATGTGATAACTGCACAAATGTATATTCTACTGACTTTTCTTCTTTTGCAGATCTGATCAATTTCCTCTCGCTCTTACTCTCCAGTTTCATGGAGTGGCTAAAGTTTGGTCAACCTAATATTTGTAATGTAAAGATATTGGACAACAGTGTACGGCCCATCCATGACCCAGTATTTTCATTCACAGAATAACTAAAAGAATAATACAATTCCAATCATGCAGATACATTTTTTCATGACGTTATTTTAATGAATACAAATAATAGGTTTTGGGTCTAGGGCAGTGGTTCCCAAACTTTTTAAGTTCAAGGCACCCTTAATATTTCAATATTTTTCCAAGGCGCCCCAAGTTAAAATAATTTCCTAGGTTGTATATATGTACAGCGCGGCGGCATAAACTGAGCCCCTGTTCGGCAGAAATGCTTGCAGTTCAAGCGCAATTCCAGAACCTAATCTTTGGAGGGGCACTGGTAGATTATTTAAAGAAACAGTCCATACACAATAACTACTACAGCACTTTGTAGTGGTTATGGTGCCAGTAGTGCCCTCTCAGGAACAGTTTGACACCTTACCTGGCATCTGCCGGGATAATGGCTGTAGTAGGGGAAAGGAGAAGCAGTGTGTCTGAGGGGTGCAATATGTGTGTGAGGGATGCAACATGTGTGTGTGTGAGTGGTGGAGTGAGTGTGTGTGTGTGTGTGTGTGTGTGTGTGTGAGTGAGGTAAAACTTGGTCACTCTTTTTTCAAAAGTTTTTTTAGGTTTTAACTACACCCTGTTATATAAATAACAGGGTGCAAATTCTATTTAAGTGTCACAAACATTAAATAATTTGTTTTTCAGTTTAACTCATGGATGGCATTGTGTCTCAGGGCTCTTTTGATTACTGAAAACAATCTCGGACACCTGTGATAATTAGATTGCCAGGTGAGCACAATTTAAGGAAAAGCTACTAAAGGAGGGTGTTCCACATTATTAAGCAGAGCACCATTTTCATGCAATATGGGGAAGAAAAAGGATCTATCTGATGCCGAAGAGAGTGAAATAGTTCAATGCCTTAGAAGAGGAATGAAAACATTAGATATTTCACAAAAACTTAAGCGTGATCATCGCACTATTAAGAGATTTGTGGCTGATCCAGAGCACAAATAGGTTCGTGCAGATAAAGGCACATTGAGGAAGATTTCTGCCAGATCCATGCATCGGATCAGGAGAGCAGCTGCTAAAATACCATTACATAGCAGCAAACAGATATTTGAAGCTCTGGTGTAGAGGTGTAGAGTCCTCCAGAATCTTGCAAATGTGAATAAACCTTCTATTCGGCCACCACTAACCAATGCTCACAAGCAGAAACGGCTGCATTGGGCAGAAAAATACTTGAAGACTAATTTTTAAACAGTCCTGTTCACTGATGAGTGCTCTGCAACCCTGGATGGTCCAGATGGATGGAGTAGTGGATGGTTGGTGGACGGCCACCCTGTTCCAACAAGGCTGCGACGTCAGCAAGGCAGTGGTGGAGTCATGTTTTGGGACAGAATCATGGGAAGAGAGCTGCACGGTCCCTTTAGGGTCCCTGAAGGTGTAAAGATGACCTCTGCAAAGTATGTGGAGTTTCTGACTGACCACTTTCTTCCCTGGTACAGAAGGAAGAACTATGCTTTCCGTAATGAAATCATCTTCATGCATGACAATGCACCATCTAATGCTGCAAAGAATACCTCTGCATCAATGGCTGCTATGGGGATAAAAGGAGAGAAAGTCATGGTGTGGCCTCCATCCTCCCCTGACCTCAATCCTATTGAGAACCTTTGGAGCATCCTCAAGCAAAAGATCTATGAGGGTGGGAGGCAGTTTACATCCAAACAGCAGCTCTGAGAGGCTATTCAGACATATTGCAAACAAATTTAAGCAGAAACTGTCCAAAAACTCACAAGTTCAACGGATGCAAGACTCGTGAAGCTGCTATCAAATAAGGGGTCCTATGTTAAAATGTAATGTGACATGTTAAAATGTTTAAAAAGTTAAAATGTTGTTATAAGTTTGATTGAAATAGCTTTTGATTTCAGTAAATATGCTGCAAACACAACAAATGACAATTTTCAGTTCTTTACAACCTATAAAGTGTTTTGAAACTTACTGTGAGTAATAATTTGGAACAGTGCATTGTAAGTTTTTTATGTTTAAAAAAAATACTGTTATCATTAGGAGGTTTGTTCAATAACATTTGAATTGTACTCTTAATAGTTGATAACATGAGAATTATGCTGACTGTTATTTACATCAATTATTTAGGTAAATGCGAAAAATATAATTTGCATAATAATTTGGAACAGGGTGTGGATATGTGGGTTAGGGGTACCTAAAACCAATCTGCAACTAGGGCACTATAGCATTAGGAATACAAGTTTGTATTCCTAATGCTAAAGTATTCCTTTAACCCCTTTGTGCCGTTACAGAGTTCTATGCCGTCCCACAATCAATGGCCTTCAAAGCAGTTGAGGCGGCAAAGAACTCTGTAACGGCTTTCTGCCCTGGAGCGCCCGGGATACTTACCTTCCCGGCGATCCGCTTTGGGAGGACTGCCTGACAGTCCAGGCAGTCCTCCCATGGCAAATAAGGCCCCAGCGGGCCATGTGATCGCTATCAAAGAGCGATAACAGGGCTGCAATAACTGCCTGCAAATCTGTCAGGCAGTTGCACTAATGGTGAAAAAAGATAAAACAAATCATTATTACACATGTAGAAATTATTATATGTACATCTATCTATATATCTATCTATATATATATATATATAAACTAATATACTGTATGAATTATATACATATATATACAGTAACTCAAAAAATTGAGTACAAACTCAACTACCCTGTTATTTCGGTAGTTGAAACTACCGAACACCGACCACCCCCCTGGCTCATTAACTTCAAAGAGAACAGTGACTTAAGTGCTCTCCTTGTGTGGCCACCATTCCTATAGTCAAACGCCACATGCAGGAGAAAATGGCGGCCATCTTGTTCGAAAAGAAGGCAGCGGGACTTGGTCGTCGAGTGTCTGGAACTAAAATTAGACACTCGATTTACTGAACATTGGTCAAACTTTGCGAACGCCTACTCCTTCCCCTGACCAGCCAGGAGAGCGCTGTTTAGCTAGTTTTGTTCCCATGAACTAGGGGAACAAATGCTACTATACGCTAAGGGGTACTGTTTGTGGATTTGTTCGGTTTTCAGACTTTTGGAAGTAGACCAACACCACAACCCAAACTCATGGAACTATTTCTGGGCAAGAGGGTCTACTTTGCTGGGAGAACACACTTGGGAGGCTGACATTCGTATGGAGAATCATTCGAACCAACACTCGAACTGCAAGCTATAATCACTCAGGCTCTAGCAGTTAGGGAGGAAATAGGCGAACGGGTATCTGCTATACCAGCATTGGTTAAAACCCCTCACATTTTTGTAAATATTTTATTATATATTTTTATGTGACAACACTGAAGAAATGACACTCTGCTACAATGTAAAGTAGTAAGTGTACAGCCTGTATAACAGTGTAAATTTGCTGTCCCCTCAAAATAACTCTACACACAGCCATTAATGTCTAAACCGTTGGCAACCAAAGTGAGTACACCCCTAAGTGGAAATGTCCAAATTGGGCCCAAAGTGTCAATATTTTGTGTGGTCACCATTATTAACCAGAACTGCCTCAACCCTCATGGACATGGAGTTCAACAGAGCTTCAAAGCTTGCCACTAAAGTCCTCTTCCACTCCTCCATGACAACATCACAGAGCTGGTGGAGGTTAGAGACCTTGCGCTCCCCCACCTTCTGTTTAAGGATGCACCACATATGCTCAATAGGGATTAGGTCTGGAGACATGCTTGGCTAGTCCATCACCTTTACCTTCAGCTTCTTTAGCAAGGCAGTGGTTGTCTTGGAGGTGTGTTTGGGGTCGTTATCATGTTGGAATCCTGCCCTGCGGCCCAGTCTACGAAGGGATGGGATCATTCTCTGCTTCAGTATGTCACAGTACATGTTGGCATTCATGGTGCCCTCAATGAACTGTAGCTCTCCAGTGCCGGCAGCACTCATGACACCATGACACTCCCACCACCATGCTTGACTGTAGGGAAGACACACTTGTCTTTGTACTCCTCACCTGGTTGCCTCCACATACGCTTGATACCATCTGAATCAAATACGTTTATCTTGGTCTCATCGGACCACAGGACATGGTTCCAGTAATCCATGTCCTTAGTCTGCTTGTCTTCAGCAAACTGTTTGCGAGCTTTCTTGTGCAGTATCTTTAGAAGAGGCTTGCTTCTGGGACGACAGCCTCGCAGACCAATTTGATGCGGCGTATGGTCTGAGCACTAACAGGCAGACCCCCCACCCCTTCAACCTCTGCAGCAATGCTGGCAGCACTCATACGTCTATTTCACAAAGACAACCTCTGGATATGACGCTGAGCACGTGCATTCAACTTCTTTGGTAGACCATGCAGAGGCCTGTTCTGAGTGGAATCTGTCCTGTGAAATCGTTGTATGGTCTTGCCCACCGCGCTGTAGCTTAGTTTCAGGGTCTTGGCAATCTTGTTATAACCTAGGCCATATTTATGTAGGGCAACAATTCTTTTTTTCAGATCCTCAGAAAGTTCTTTGACATGAGGTGCCATGTTGAATTTTCAGTGACCAGTATGAGAGAGTGTGAAAGTGATAACACTAGATTTAAGACACCTGCTCCCAATTCACACCTGAGACCCTGTAACACTAATGAGCCACATGACACTGGTGAAGGAAAATGGCTAAATGGGCCCAATTTGGACATTTCCACTTAGGGGTATACTCAGTGGTGTATCCTTGTTTTGTGCTGCCCTAGGCAGGACAAAACTCAGGCACCCCCCTCCCCCCGCACCACCCCCACCCAACCCTCCCCCCCGCCCCACCTTCTAAATACACACACACAGTCAGACACAAACACACACACACAGTCAGACACATACACAGACACAAACACACACACACACACACACACACACACAGTCAGGAGACACACACAGTCAGGACACAAACACAAACACAGTCAGACACAAACACACACACACACACACTCACAAACACAGTCAGACACAAACACACACACACACTCACAAACACAGTCAGACACAAACACACACACACATTAACTTTTTTTTTTATTTAAAAAACTTACCTTTGGGAGTGCTGGGGGGGGGGTCTCTATCCCTGGTGGTCCGGTGGCTGCAGGTCAGGCGGGCGGCTGGCGAGGCAGCACTTCCTATGAGCTGTCTGCTCAGCTCCCTCTCGTGCCGGCTGCAGAGTGAGGCTGGGAGCCGGAAGATGACGTGATCTTCCGGCTCCCAGCCTCACTCTGCGGCGCGCGAGGGAGCTGAGCAGAGAGCTCATAGGAAGTGCTCCCTCGCCAGCCGCCCGCCTGCCAGCGCCGCCCGCTCGGGATGTCAGTTAGCCGCGAGGCTAACTAGGCATTTGCCCTGGGCATTTGGGGGGCGGCGTTTTTTGCCGCCCCCTGAAAAATGCCGCCCAAGGCAAATGCCTTGTTTGCCTCGCGGCTAATACGCCCCTGGGTATACTCACTTTTGTTGCCAATGGTTTAGACATTAATGGCTGTGTGTTGCATTATTTTGAAGGGACAGCAAATTTCCACAGTTATACAGGCTGTACACTAACTACTTTACATTCTAGCAGAGTGTCATTTCTTCAGTGTTGTCACATGAAAAGATATAATAAAATATTTACAAAAATGTGAGGGGTGTACTCACTTTTGAGAGATACTGTGTATATATATATATATATATATATATATATATATATATATATATATATATAGACATAGCAGAAATGACCGCACTCCAAGGACTTTATAGAGATTTTCAAATAAAATGTAACTTTTATTCAATCCATTTAAAAAGTCAACGTTTCAGCTCCCACATGGAGCTTTCATCAGGACAAAACATAACTTACAAGTGCAGACACAAAGAAATAAATACCCCCAATCCCTCAAAATAATTTATCTTAATTGTGTACTCACCTAGCCATGAGACAGCTTGCCCTGCATTAGAGAGTAATGTATCTCTGAGTGTGGTGGCCATGTGTGCACGGCCCAGAAAAGGGGTGGGGCTACAGGTAACTTAGTAACAATCCAACTGGACGATTGCTTTCCACCTTGTGGCCTAGTATCTACAATCATGATTGAGCTCAGGGTAAAGTAGGAGTGGATACAGAGTCTAGAATGTTGCAAAAATTAATCCGTCGGTGCGCTCCCCCATATAACCCCCCTCAGACGTGGGGGTGATCGAAGTAAACTTCTCCTACAACGTGAAACGTTCTGGATAAAAACTTTGGACACAGTATATCCCAGAGGCTTGAACGAGAAGTAAACATTATCTATGTTTCTATAGTACATTTTTTTGTTTCCCTAAATACACTGTTTAATCTAACCCAATAACCCTAAGCATATTTGTTTATACAGCAATGTGTATAGATTGTCTTGTTGCTATAATTTATGCTCCCCTGCATACACTGCATATCATTCCATTGCTTGTTCCATGCATGGTAAATAGGCTATTACACATAGCTTGGGCACACATACTAATCATGTAGGGGTTAAATACCCTACTAGACCAACACACTCCAATGTTGTGTGCTATGTACCCAAGAGATAACAATACTCAGGTCACACCTTGTATATAATCATAAATAACTATTCAGGGGATACTATGCAATTCAACACTGGTCACTTTGTTTGTCCATATTATTTATTAAACTTTAGTGACCTATGCATAATCAATGTATTAACATGGTAACATCTCCTGCCTTGAGCTGTTGTTTTTATTTATTTATCTATTGTTTTTCTATCCGAACCATGAGATATGCCCACCCTATTTGCTATAGGCATAGAGAGTTTAAGAGTAGACTTATAGTCCAGCTCTTTGCTCAGTTACAAAGGAACAGATACACCCTTTCAATGCTGCATTGGATGAATTGCTCCAGCACTCAAAGAGTGAATTTACAGTATGATAACAGATTTTGGATTCCTGATGGCCCTTCCAGCCTGTTATACTGTTTAAAATATATGAACACCGACAGATTAATTTTTGCAACATTCTACACTCTGTATCCACTCCTACTTTACCCTGAGCTCAATCATGATTGTAGCTACTAGGCCACAAGGTGGAAAGCAATCAGTCCAGTTAGATTATTACTAAGTAACCTGTAGCCCCGCCCCTTTTCTGGCCACCACACTCAGAGATACATTACTCTCTAATGCAGGGCAAGCTGTCTCATGGCTAGGTGAGTACACAATTAAGGTAAATTATTTTGAGGGATTGGGGGTATTTATTTCTTTGTGTCTGCACTTGTAAGTTATGTTTTGTCCTGATGAAAGCTCCATGTGGGAGCTGAAACGTTGACTTTTTAAATGGATTGAATAAAAGTTAAATTTTATTTGAAAATCTCTATAAAGTCCTTGGAGTGCGGTCATTTCTGCTATGTGTACATGATCCTTGCCAGACCAGCACTGGGCACCACAGGATTACACCAGGAGTGCAAGCCCTCGCTATTTATATATATATATATATATATACATATATATATATATATATACATATATATATATGTAACTTCATACTTATTGTATTTTAATATTAATATAATTACATATATAAATATTAAAATACACTTGGAATAAAGTTACATATATATATATATAAGATTATATATTTATAATGGCTTGTGCACCGCACTCACTGCTCCCACTCTTGTGCTTGTCTTGGTGCTGCCTCCAGTCAAATCATAAATTCCCCAGATAGAGTGCTCTTTTTCTATAAATCAAAGATGTGCTTTATTTGGCTTTTTTAGTGATTACAAGTCGTGTCGGCATGTCAGCCCACCCGGACTTTTATCAAGACCCATATATATATATATATATATATATATATAAAAAACAAAATACACTTGAAATGAAATTCTCTATATATAAATAATTTTAAATAATTGCAAATACATATATATGTATGTATAATTACATAAATAATTACATAAATACACACATATAATTTAAATACATATATATATATATATATTAAAATTCCTTGTTTATATTTATGTAATATTTTAACATAATTATGTGATTTTATTGATTAAAATTTGAGAGACGTCTCTGACAACCTAGGCAGAATGTCCATTTAATTTGCAAGCCCTATATTTAACCCTGTAACTTTCCAAAACACCCTAAAATCTGTACATGGGGGGTACTGTTGCACTTGGGAGACTACACTGAACACAAAAATTTCCCTGGGTTGTCTACTTTTTCAAATGCTATGCCATGATGGGGGTAATTCTAATTCCTGGGCTGCCATATGGTCTCAAAGGCAAAATAACCAATCTGGCAAATTTAAATGTGCAAAAACAGAAATGGGCAAGTCTTATATTTGACCCCAAACTTTCCCAAAACACCATGAAACATGTACATGATGGTTACTGTTGTACTTGTGAAACCTTACTGGACACAAATATGAGTGTTTTAGGGCAGTAAAACATACAATGCTGACAATATCATTGGTCAAAGGGAAGTTTATTTGTGAAAAATGCAAAACAACAAATATGTACGCTAATTTTAACAAATGTTTGTGACTAAGTACAAAGACAGGCAAGGCTGCGCCAATGTCTTTTTACTGTTCCGTGTTCTTTTAAAAGGTTGGAGGGATCCCCTTTGTTAAGGTTGCTGCCTACATACATAATGTCTGTTAATTAGCACTTATCTTCTATTGTTCTTTGTTTTTGACAAAGTGGCTACTAAAAAAAAGACTGGACATACCCCATTTTGAATACCCTGGGTTATCTAGCATGATGGGGGTAGTTTTTATTCCTGGGCGGCTATATGGTCTCAAAGAAACATAACCAATCTATCAAATTTTAATGTGTGTAAACTGAAAAAGGGAACATGCTATGTTTGACCCCATAAAACCCCATAAAACCTGTATCATGAGATACTGCTAAACACAAATGTGTATTTTTTTGTAATAAAAGCTAACGTTTATGATATTCACAGTTAAATTTCCAGGCCAAACTTGAAATGTAACATTTCTTAATTTCTCAAAGTTTTATAAATTTTATTCATATTAAATTATGTTTCATATAAAAATATTTGATGTGAAATAAAAGCCCTGTTTCTTCTGAACACAATGATATAGAATAAGTGTGGGTGCACTTAATATGAAAGGTTCATTACAGATGAACAGACATGTAGTGCAGATTCCAGGTTTTGTTTTGATTGCCTCCATCTTTAAGGGGTTAAGACTGCATAATGAATCTACTTGATGATGATGATAATGATTTGGTTTTTCTATGACATATTGTATTTTCACTATACAATATTTACTATTTAAAATAAATAGTAAAAAAGCTATTATGGGAATAATGCTAGCACAAAAAAAATAGGCTGCCAATAGAGCAGAAGCAGCATTATGTTTGTTTTGGATAGAGATATACATTTAAAAAAAGAAAACATTCTATATATCACCAGGCTTTCCAGTTATTATACTCTGACACCTTTACAGTCAATATTTTTTTCAATTGTCTCTGATGTCATTGGTCTCTGCAACCTTGGCTCTGTTTTGCTTCCTTATCTAGAAAACGGTTCTTAAAAATTGTTGTGAAGCAACAGAATACAAAACAATTCTACAGACTAGCAAAATAGAACAACGTAGATCCCTTCCCTGCTGTGCTATTCTTAAGGAAGATATTGTGCTTTTCATATTACATTAGTGGAATGACACATTTCCACAAACAAAACAGAAGACATGGAGCTACTCTTTGTGGCACTTTGCTGGGATATTCATAAATCCTGAAATGTGCTATTTGTAAGTGGCAGAAGAGAGTATTGTGCATCTCACAATATAACTCTTGGAAGGATACAGCACACATTAAATGGGAACAAATACAATAGACCAAATAACAACTTATCTAAAATTAAAGTATTTAAAATTAATTGTTATTCATATAGATGTATATGAGTACTGGAAAATCATCTAAATACATAGATGCATTAATTGTGTTTAAAGTTCAGGTAAGTCTGCCAGGTGAGATTGCAGTCCAAGGGCAGTTAAACATGATTTGGTGACTTTAAAAAGGTGGTCCAGGAAAAAGGACAAAGAAGTTCAGGCGATAGACAACCAACATCAAAAAAGTCCATGTCAGATAGAAATGATCTAAATTGAAGAACTATAGTAATGGGTAGTCTGAGTCAGCAATGAATAATTATCAGAATGCAGCTACGTCCAGAGCAATTTAGGTCAGCAAGCATCATGAAATTACCGGTTTGAAGCTACCACTAAATGACGGCAATACCTTATTCATAGACACATGATTTAAACCCTCTCGGTAAAATTATAAACCTGTGCCACTATCCAGAGGGGAGCAGTATTCTAAAGTTTCAGGTGATTATTTTAGGCAGGTGTGAGAGACAGAGGATAGTCTAGTTTTTTTAGAGAGGCCACTTGTGGTGGCAAACTGGTATTGCAATAAACTAAAATAGGAGAAAACGAAACATATTCCTAGTTGTTAGGATAGGATCCTGACACAATCCCCTCCTTCAAGAGCAGACTCCGTACGCGAAGGTCTTTGGTAGAACGGAAAGAATTTCAAATTAAGAACAGACCACAACAGAAATCAAAATGCATTATTTCTTTCTCCTATGTTTTTTCTTCTCTTTGCCTTTAAGCATCTGCTCAAAACATGTTGAGGTCTTTTCGACGCACAATAGTACCGTTTGAGGCTTTGATGCACTCAGGAGGTATTTCTTCAGTTATCGCATTTTTTCTCTCTTTAATCCGTAGTGTAGAAATGGGATCATTATTTTTCTTTATTAACCCAGAATTGACAATCTGTGGTATCGTAGGTTTTTCCAAGGTAGGTAATAGTGTACCTAAGGTTATTGGTTGGGAGGAAGAGCATGCTGACACTTGATTGGTGTTGTCCTCAGGGGGGTTAGCTTCCACATATCTCATAGCATCCAGATAACTTTCATAGAGGCAGAGTTCTTTGATCGGCATGATCGTACCATTGCTGGTTTTCACAAAACCAGGGGCACCGAATGGAGGTTGCCGTATTCCGCTTTTCTGCAGATTGGATGATCGGATAGGTAAGGTCGGAGCACCACAGCCCATCTCCACTGGTCCCTCATCTGAATCATGAGATTTTTGGAAATCAACTGAGTGAGGACAGGTAGGAATATCTGCTTCGAACAGATCAGAAGTATTGTAGATATTGCCTTTGGTTTTAGATGAGATTGTTTCGGAGGTCTGTACATTTGGGTCATCGGTTACAGGAGGTTTCCTGTATCACCGCAATAATAGCATAAATCATCCGGCCGTCTCTTTTCTAGTTCAAGTTTGGTTAGCGGTTCTCTTTTCTTGCTTTTCCCGGAAGGTGAGTTTGACTTTGTCTTTTTCTCAGGTTTTTTCTTTTCAGGAGGAGTGCTGGAACCGGGTTGAATAACAGTTGTCACTGCTTTGCAAAGTTCCAACAAACATTCTGCTAACGTTTTCAGAACACTCGTTAAGCTTGGAGTCTCTGCTTTAGGGCCTTCACAATCTGTCATGTTTCTGAGCAGGTCAGAGAGGAAACTTATGCCGGGGTTGACTTGAGATTCTTTATTTCGAACTTTAGGCATGTTTAGACAAGGAAACAATTAGAGTAACAGGATATAAAGGGGAAAGGAACAATAAAGACAGAGGGAGAAAGCAGACCCTATAAACGGGATTTTAGGTAAATATAATAGTAAGAGGAAAACCTATAAGTAAAATAAAAGGTTAGGAGGATGAAGGAGTGGTTATAGAAATAACGAGTAAGGCAATATGCCCCAGGAGAAATAAGGAGTTAGGCAATATGCCCCAAGTAGCTCATCAGGTAACAGGTATAATAAGAGAGGAAAGACCTATAAGAGAAATTGTAGGTAGGAGACAAACAATATATAATAGAACGGGGGCGGAGCTTGGAGGGAGAGCAGAGCGGACGCCATACTCTAGAGCTCCGGCACTAACGACAGAAATTGACTAAAATTACTAGGCAAAAACACGTTACCTCGATGCCATCTCCGCTTATACCGCTCCCCAGCACGGTGTGGAACCACCAGATGCCTTTCCTGTACCCTCCGACAGGTAAGCCACAACGCCGACGGATGAAGGCCTTTCGCGCCCATCAGCAGCCCGCAACCTCCGCGCTGCCATTGTCACTGGAGGACCTGATCTACTACTCGGCTGGAAGACCGACCCAGGACCTGAGCACACACAACATGGGTCGCCGATCCCAAAAACAACCCCCGGCAGGAGCAAATGACACCCGAGATATCGGCACAATGTTTCTGCGGCCGGGGCCTTCCAAGATGGCCACCCAGGTGGAAGGTGAGGCCTGCACACCAACGTCCAGACAAACAGTAGATGAGCCGACTCCTGTACCCCTAGAACAGCCACATGCACCCGTAGGGACCCCTGCAGAGGATCCCAATACACCCTCCACAAAACAAGACATTGCCAACCTGCTGCAGAACATCAAGCAACTGTTTGCAGCAGACCTTGACCTGGTGAAGGTAGAAGTACAGTCAGTGACAGCCAGAACCCAGGCCTCAGAGGAGGACATTATTGACCTATGCCTAGAAGGTTCCACCATCAAAGAATCAATGCAACAAATGCAGAAAACTCAAACCTCCTTAGCCCTGAGAGCTGACACTCTTGATGACCATAGCCGCAGAGCTAATATAAAGATAAGAGGCATCCCAAAGCTCCTGCAGCGGTTCCACGAAATGTGATAGCCAGATGCCAAACGCTCCTCGATAAAGGCCGCATCTGGGCGGCATTAAGGGGGAAAACACCCTACACCTTCGAATCATCTACATTCTCCTTTTACCAGGACCAGCACTAGTCCACTCTTCAATGGCGATGTTCCATGGGCCCCGTAACCTGCCAACTCCGTGCCGCAGGGGTCTCTTACAGATGGTCGATGCCGAGATCCTTGTGTGTGGAGAAGAACGAAGCAACATACCAGCTTTCCTCGCCAGCAGAGGCCTCTGCATTGTTCCAAGCTCTGGACATTCCAAACGCGCAAACCAACCTACCTGCCCCCCGCAGACAATAGGACTGGGACCCAGACCACATAACGCCATTTGTACCAAGGAATGGTGACAGACCGAACCCAGTAACCTGAACTTTGACAAAGAGCAGCTGAAGAACACTCTATTTTTTTTTTCTCTTTGGGTCTCTTTGGTTCCCTATACTGAATCTTTTATATGAAAGAGTTATGCTTTATTTAATTATTTTCTTTAACTGTTGTTTCACCTATAACTAACCACATTTCACACTCAAGTAATAGGAGGGTGCTCCCCATTCCCACGGAACACACCCTGCACAGAGAAGCCCCATCACCCTTTCCTGGGATCCCCTAGGTTGGGAGCCACCCATTCAGGAAGAGTAGACCTCACACCAACACATATCTGCAAGGGAGGCTAATCCGATATACCGAGCGGGAGTACACACTCCAAACACACACACCCTCGATTGACAAGGGTCCCAGGACCAGCACACATATTAGGACCTCCTTAAAAGAAACCATAAGCTAGACGCCTCAACACGAGACTCCACCTCGCCATGCCGAAGCGCTGCCCAACACCAACCCAACAATACAAATATACGTACACTCTAAACATGCAGCGAATACAAGGGCAACAACTGGCAAATGTTATCATCTCCATCACCCAGCATGCCTATAACTTTATCAATTGAGCACCTAACCGTGGGCAAACACAGCATAAGCCTTAAAGAGAAGGGAGAATGGGAAGTAACATAAGAGCGAGGACACCTCAGCATAGGACAAATGGTCCACTAGCATGGAATTACTTTAATCTTTGTTTTACCATATATGCTTCATTGTATACCTTGTTATACATTAGACAGTTTTATAAGTAACCCACACTCTTGACTATTTAAAAATTGTGCAGTACTTCTGACATGTTTGAAGAAATGATTACTTACACTTTTTGATGTTATAATGTTATACATTGACATGTTTTTGCTAACGTGAGATCGAATAACAATGCACTACAAAAATAAAGAATTATAAAAAAAATATATATAATAGAACACAGATAAACAGAATATGAAAGTATAATGAAATCAGGTTAAATAGACATTTAGCAAATCAGAGTCCTTTGGTTGAAGGCAGTAATGCAGTTATAGATAATTGCAGTAAGGTTACTCAGGGTGGAAGCAATCAAGTATGGATAGTCAGTATAATCCAGGTAAGTTGTGATGGATCCGATTAAATGTCCAGTAGAACAAAATCAATAAGGTACATTGGTATTAAAAGTCCAGTAAGAATAAAGCAAAGTGATATCGGTGTTCAGGTTTTGTTTTACCAAGTTTCTTTGAGAAGAGTAGACTGGAAACAAGCAGGTTTGATGAGTAGATCAAGATGGTTCAAAGTAAATCAGATTTGATCAGGTTTCTTTGTATGAGCCAGGAGCAGAAGAATTGTCAGGTTCAGAACAATAACTTTTCTCACTGTGAAGGCCATTTGGTTTAGTCGGGTGTGGCCTTTTATAGCATAGTTCAGGTGATTATTTTAGGCAGGTGTGAGAAACTGAGGATAGTCTAGTTGTTAGGGAGGCCACTTGTGGTGGAAAACTGGTATTGCAATAAACTAAAATAGAAGAAAAATAAACATATTCCTGGTTGTCAGGATAGGATCCTGACAGCTGGTTTTAACTCCCCAATAAAACATAAACATAAATTAG
Source organism: Pelobates cultripes (assembly GCA_933207985.1). NCBI lineage: Eukaryota > Metazoa > Chordata > Amphibia > Anura > Pelobatidae > Pelobates > Pelobates cultripes. The sequence continues at coordinate 277,332,150 of OW240914.1, read as the reverse complement.
TTTTGACTTTGTATATTTAAACCCTTTATCAACGTTTTACAAGAAACTCACAGGAAAGGAAAATTGACTCTCTCACTGTATATCAGCCCCTTAGGAATCTAATGCAGGAAGTGTAGCTATATTACTTTCTTCACTATCTCTAGATATACACTCACAGGTTAATGATAGAGAAAGCAGACACATTACTAGATTCCACTTTAGCGCAACAGTGTTATCTATTGGTTAATTCATGTGCCCATAATTGTGCAATTAAGTCATTTTCACACATCTTTATTAATGAATGTAATAAGTTTCAATTTCTAACATATGCCTCAATTTAATATTGTTGGGTAAGATTTTCAAATGATTTAATATCATGAAATATATATATATATATATTTATTATATTCTATAGTTTTAATCATTTTAAAAAATCATTTTAAAAGTTCATCGAAAATATTAAATCATTTAAAAAGCTTATTCAACAATAGTAAAGAAAAGCAATAGACAATACACACAAACGGCACAGGCCCAACCCTCCCACATTGACTATTTTCTTATGTAAACGTTTCAGTCTTTCGTTTTGTTGCGCCTTAGATGAAGGATATATTATATCATTACATGTGTCACTCCTGTTTCTTACTTTGTGTTCCATTAAGACTGGCAGCTCCATTTTATGACTCAATAATTGACATGGAAATGTAGTTACATCAAGATTTGCCAAACATATTTTAGAACTTGGGAATACTTTGGAGACAGGCAAATTTTGATTCCTTTTGACACCAAGCCTCCCTGACTTCCTTGTCATGCCTAGTATGGCTTTTATATATATGGATCGATTGCGGACTTCTACTGACAGCAACAACCGATCAGTATATGGTCTATTTCATTACTGTGGGTACAGATTTATTGATCACATTTATTTCAACTACCACACTGAATGTGGCTATGCCTGTTTAATTTCTGTTGTAAAGCTTTTGTGTTTTCCTGGGCAAGGTAGTGAATTTAGGATATGAAGGGGTTATCATCTGGATATCAAGATAAGCAAAAGAAGACACATAGGGGACATCAGTGCTGTCTGATCTTCACTTAACTGTATGATTTATGGACTGTGACAGGAGATGTGTTCTTCAAGCACTGACTGCACCGATAATGCATGCTGCATCCATCCTTTTGTCATTGTATTAAAATATTCATGCAAGGAGATACACTGAGCTCAGGGTAGTCTTTCAAAGTCCATTCCATAGAGTTAGCTAGCTTACTTCCACACCAAAGGATTGTGTCTGTTTAGCCCACCAAGTGCAAATGTTATATTAAAAGGTTTCCTCTTCAATAAAACAATATATCAACTTCATTTACATGGAAAGAACACATTCACCTTCGTACAAGAAAACACATGCTAAGACGAACGTATTGTTGATAGATTACTTATAGATCAAGTAATTGAAATACTCATAAATATAAATATGTGTTATGTGTTTTTTTCCATGGATGGTATCACATGTATTTTCCACACATATTATTCATTTACTACATCCTCAAACATTTAAACTTATATGACAGCTACTAATAAATATACTATGTTAATTGATATCTAAGGTGCATTTTTATTATACACACCAAGTTATCTCTTTTTGACCATGTAGCAGAGAATAAGTCTCCTTTCATATACACTTTAGATGGACTTTCCCCACATTGACATTGCGGACACACTGTCTACGTACCTTAGTCTTTCTGCTATTGGACGTCAGGAATCACCACAAACATGCCTTCCCTCAGACATTGCAGACTTAGTTTCCTCAGATCATATATTCTTCAGACAGATCATAAATTATGTTATTTTCTCATGGCACTTTTCTCTTCCGCAGACAGTTACACAACATTAGCACTTACACATCTCACAATCACCATATATATACTCTACAGAACAATATCTCAACTTCTCACTCCAAGTAACCAACAGTGCTAACTAAACCATTTTCAATCACACTATGGTCAATATTTGCACATATTTACATACATACTGTATAGAGAATCTCCAGGTAGACATCAACTTATTTTTATTATATTTATTATATATACTTTAAATAAATCACCATCCTCAAAAAAATGTAAATAAAAACGGTTTTCACTCTCATGCTCTAGTAGTAATGGTGCCATCATGACCTTGGAACCATTTGCTAGTTCTGTATTAAACCATTTTTCAGCATTTTGATACAAATCAAGGTTGCCTCTGGCACAGCACCTTCCTTGGTAAATTGCTATTGATATAACAATATCCATTTTCTCCCAATGTGGACTGCATTTGTTCAACACAAGTTAGTCCTCACAAAAGTTACATAAAATCCTTCTTACTTCTAATAGAGGAAGCAATTTAGAGTGAAAACGAGGGTGGAAATAAAATGCCTGTTTCTACTGTAAATGTTTTATTTTCAGGATTATTCACTAAAGTGATAATTGTTGGAAATCCAATGTGAATTTCAAATTCAGAAGAACTGTGTTACTAATACAAACCTGTATTCCTAGCGCTATAGACCCCTGCTAGTAGTTATATTTAGGGCCCCTGTTTTTCCAGTAAAATAAATAAGCTGAAAATTAAGAAAAATAAATGTTTTAATCTGCAACAGTACTTATCCCTTGCGGTGCTGTACCATCATGCTCATGACTTCAATTACGAGTTCTGGCCAACGCAGTGTACTTAGTATTATGGTGTGCGTTCTGACAACACGGAATGCTTTTCTTTGCCTTTATTAATATCATTACTTAATATAGAGATTTCTGATGATTTGTGCTGGTAGCTCACGCTTATGACATTACCTGTCAGTGTAACCAATAACTACCCAGTTTAGGTTATGAACACTTCTTCCAGGGTATCCTTGTTTCTTGCTCTGTCGTGGTTTTTGATTACCCGAGATTGCGTTCCTATTGTTATGGATTTTCTGGTATCTTACCCCGGCTTGTTTGACATTTCCTGCTTTCTGTTATCCTTACCTTAGTTTTTATTTTCGTTATTCAGATTCTCTGTTAAACTTTGACCTAGGCTTCTCTACATTTATTCTTAGTCTACTTGCAAATATTTTCTCTATCTGCCACTCTAAGGACTGATTTACGCTTCTGTCCTATCTATACCTTTCCAGCATCAAGACTCCCTCGGTGCTCAGGGCCGCCACCAGAAATTTTGGGGCCCCTGGGGCCCGCCTCCAAATACTGCCCACTGGGTCCGCCTCCAAATACCGCCCACAGGAATACACACACAGACACAAACACACACACTGATACAAAAGGACACAGATACATACTAACAGACACACATACTGAAACAGACATACACGCATACAGGCATACATACTGACACACACATACTGAGACATACACACAGGCATACATAGTGACAGACAGACACATACTAACATACATACAGACACACATGCATGAGGACATAAAGACACATACATACATACAGACACCAACATACATACATACACACACATACACACATACATTTATACATACAGACATACTGACAGACATACAGACACTGATATCCATACACACATACATTCATAATGGCATACAGACATACACAGACATACATTGATAATGGCATACAGACATACATACATACATACATAAATTCAGACTGACATACATGCATATATACAGACATACTGACAGACATACATGCATACAGACATCCATACACACATACATACGTTCATAATGATATGCAGACATACATTCATACTGACATACAGACATACATACATATATACATATATAATGACATACAGACATACATATATGCATAGACATACATACATACAGACAGACATACATGCATACAGACATACATACATACATACATACATACATACATCCATAGACATACATGCATGCATACAGACACATACATACAGACATACATACATACACAGACATACATACATAGACATGCATGCATGCATACAGTCAGACAGACAGACAGACATACAAACATACATACAGACATGCATGCATACAGACAGACATACATACATACATAGACATACATACATACAGACAGACATACAGACAGACATACATACACAGACATACATACATACATAGACACACATACATACATACATACACAGACAGACATGCATGCATACAGACAGACAGACATACAGACATACATACATACATACAGACATACATGCATACAGACATACATACAGACATACAGACAAACATACAGACTCCTCCCGTGCGGAGTGAGCTGGGAGGAAGTGACCACTTCCTCCCAGGAGCACTTGCGGCTGCTTTTTTTTTTTTAAAGGGGCCCCGTTGCGCTATACCACGGCCACAGCCCTGACCGTTATGGTTGTCACCCGCTGATGGCGGCCCTGTTGGTGCTGCTCACGTTTCCTCTTCCTGCAACGTTGTTGAGGAGGCATTTCCTTCTGCAGCAATGGTCAAATTCAAAGCTCATAGAGCAAAAGGGTTAAAATGATAGGACCACTGCACCCAGACCTAAAGTATCTGAGCTCAAAACAACCGTATTGCAGAATTTTTCTTGGTTCAGTTTTGCCTTAAATATTCATTCATTTTAAATAAATTTTGAATTCCAAAAATTTTACTTTATTGAATAACTCTGTTTTTAAATATTTTCCTATGCAATACATCAAACAAATTAAATAATAATAATAATAATAATAATAATAATAATGTGACAATTCTGATTATCATAATATAAATGCAATCAATAATAATAATAATAATAATAATAAAAAAAATGTAGGTATATGTGACACTGCCTTGCTTCTTCTAATGATAGACAATGTACACTATACTATCCCTATTCTTATAAAGACAGAACATCATCGTTTGGAAAGTGGTCTGCAGTCAAGACAGGGTCCGTAAGAACATGAAAAACCCAAGAAAAGTAAATCACTTTTAAAATGTGTTAAATGTTTATTCCAACCCTTTTTTAATAAACTGTTTTTACTTTATAATGCCCTATTTGATATTATTAATGTGGTGCCTCCCTCCACCCCCTATACAGGGTGAGACAAAATACAGAGTACAATTTGACAGTAATCTTTTTGTGGAAGGAACATATTATAGTGTACAGTGTGTGAAACATATTATAACTGAGTCTTTGGAGATTCAGTGTCATAATTCCACAAAGGAACAATGAGTGAAAATAGTGGAATTTTATTTTCAAAATAAATAAAAAAAATTCAAAGAGCTTACCGCCGCCAGTTCAATGTAAGAAATAGACCCTCACTGACTATGATCCAGAAACTAATGCAACGTTTTGAAGTACACTTGAACAGCTCAAGGAGAATAAACGTTCAAAAATTCAAGAGCCTCAAACATTAACTAATGCTTTGTACAATGCAATCAACACAGCCAAACTTTGCGAGGCGTCAAATGGGGCTCATTTAAAAGAGGTCACCTTCTATTCCTGGTCACACAAATCTCCATATTTTCAGCATTCATTGTATGTAATATCATTGTAATTGGAACACCAACAAAAAAAACAACATTCATAAATAAGCATAAATCAGGAATCCAGATGAGGGAGGAGATACAAACAAACAAAACAAACCAGAGTATTATAAGCAATGTAAGGAATAAAGGTAGAGCTTGGGACGGCTCTCATGAGGAAGGGAGGAAATATTCAATCATCCCCCAGAGGCATAACTAGAAAGCAGTGGGCCCCGATGCGAAAAATTTCTTGGGGCCCCCGCATGTGTCTCACCCCTTCCCGCCCAGCTCATTCCCCCTCCCATAGACCCTACATGCGTCTCATTTCCCCTCCAGCTTCTCCATGCGTGTCAGTTCCCCCCCCAAACCCTCCATGTGTGTTATCCCCAACACCCTCAGCCCTTCCATGTGTGACAACCCTATACCTGACACTTTTTAGACTGAGCAAGCAATATCAGTCCCCCAGCCATCATTAGTGACGACTGCAGGGAATTAGCTCTATCAATAGAGGATTCTGGCCAAAAGAGGATGGGGCCATTGAAAAACATGCAAGGTCCCCAGATGGTGACAGTTCTGCTTTACTGGGAAAGGTACAGATTTCACTTTCTTTATTAATCTGCAATAATCTGGTAATGTACAAACAAATAAGACAAAAAACAATGTTAAGTGTTCTATGAACTAAAAACTTTACCTTGTTCATCAAGTAGAATGTTGTCTGGCTTGATGTCTCTATAAAAAAAACAAATCGCATACGTTAAAAATCTTTGTTAAAAATTGTTTGTTTTGCAGGGACACATTAATTTATATAACAGACATACAAAGTAGATTTAGCTCAGTATACAACCTCTTAATGCATCATTATCATGCACGATACGCCGCACAGAATATTTGTTAACCCTGCGTTAAAAAACATTGTCCTCTTTCCCTAACCTGTTCTCTACTATCTTTTAACAGATTTTATTTTTCCAGTGTTTTCTTGGTTATTGTCAAAGATGAGATAATATACTCACATCCATATGAAAATATAATAAAAACTGGATGAATTAGCTTCATTAAACAAATGCAAAAAAGGGCCTATCACCGTACTACATGTAAATATTCTGCAATACAGTGACCAATTCACTTTTGCAGTAGTGACAGATTAATCTTTCACAGTGTTTTGGCAAATAGTTTGCATGAACAATATTTAGAAGCACCAACTAAATTCGATCAGCCAAGTTCATCTAATGCCAAGTGATTTTTTTTTTAGACCATTTTTTTTATTTTTTATGTATACATTGGGTATGAATATTATTGTAGTTCATGCAGTCACCAAAGGCAGATACATTTGAGCACATCGCTAATATAATACATTTAAAATTACCCTTGGGCATTAAACCCAGCCACCAGGTGACAAAATATAAGTAGTAACTGTGAATACTTGATGCAAGGGTTTCTCTATTGAGAAAATATCTGAAATAATAAAAATATACATATTTGTTCCAACATTTTTTACTGAGTAGGATTTTTCATAAAATTCACTGAACAAACACAGGGCCATATATAAAAACGAGAGCATTCCAAGACCAAAGTGCTAACTTGCAGCAATCGCCATATAAACCATAGAACTGCTCCTGATAATTATGCCACAGTTAGCAATTGGATTAAAAATTGCTCCACTTTGCCAGGCTAATTCTCTGCATGGATCCATAAACTATTAAGATTGTGAATTTTAAAAATGTATTATTGTTTTATTTTAAGTCGGCCAGTATTACTTTACAAATGGGAAATAATGCAATAATCTTAAATTCTCGTAACTATTACATTTTATATAAAAAAAAAGATTCTGTTTGCGACTGAAATCTGTGATAACCTCCTAAGAACCAAACTAGATTTTGATATCTATATTATCTGCTTCTTTTTAAATGATACAAGCGGAGCTTTAATTATAATATAGGTAAATTGATTATACAGTTGCAAGAAAAAGTATGTGAACCCTTTGCACAAATTGGTCATAAAATGTGATCTGATCATCATCTAAGTCACAACAATAGACAATCACAGTCTGCTTAAACTAATAACACAGAAAGAATGAAATGTTGCCATTTTTATTGAACACACCATGTAAACATTCACAGTGCAGGTGGAAAAAGTATGTGAACCCTTGGATTTAATAACTGGTTGAACCTCCTTTGGCAGCAATAACTTCAACCAAACGTTTCCTGTAGTTGCAGATGAGACGTGCACAATGGTCATGAGTAATTCTTGACCATTCCTCTTTACAGAACTGTTTCAGTTCAGCAATATTCTTGGGATGTCTGGTGTGAATTGCTTTCTTGAGGTCATGCCACAGCATCTCAATCGGGTTGAGGTCAGGACTCTGACTAGGCCACTTCAGAAGGTGTATTTTATTCTGTTTAAGTCATTCTGTTGTTGATTTACTTCTATGCTTTGGGTCATTGTCCTGTTGCAACACCCATTTTCTGTTGAGCTTCAGCTGGTAGACAGATGGCCTTAAGTTCTCCTGCAAAATGTCTTGATAAACTTGGGAATTCATTTTTCCTTCGATGATAGCAATCCATCCAGGCCCTGATGCAGCAAAGCAGCCCCAAACCATGATGCCCCCACCACCATACTTCACAGTTGGGATGAGGTTTTGATGTTGGTGTGCTGTGCCTTTTTTTCGCCACACCTCCTACCATGAAATCCATTCTTGTTTAGTGTTTTAAGTATTGTAGATTCGCTAACAGGGATGTTAGCATATGCCAGTGAATTTTGTAAGTCTTTAGCTGACACTCTAGGATTCTTCTTCACCTCTTGAGCAGTCTGCGCTGTGCTCTTGCAGTCATCTTTACAGGACGGCCACTCCTAGGGAGAGTAGCAGCAGTGCTGAACTTTCTCCATTTAGACAATTTGTCTTACCGTGTACTGATGAACAGCAAGGCTTTTGGAGATACTTTTATAACCCTTTCCAGCTTTATGCAAGTCAACAATTCTTAATCGTAGGTCTTCTGAGAGCTCTTTTGTGCGAGGCATCATTCACATCAGGCAATGCTTCTTGTGAAAAGCAAACCCAGAACTGGTGTGTGTTTTTTATAGGGCAGGGCAGCTGTAACCAACACCTCCAATCTCATCTCATTGACTGGACTCCAGTTGGCTGACATCTCACTCCAATTATCTCTTGGAGATGTCATTAGTCTAGGGGTTCACATACTTTTTCCACCTGCACTGTGAATGTTTACATGGTGTGTTCAATAAAAACATGGCAACATTTCATTCTTTGTGTTATTAGTTTAAGCAGACTGTGATTGTCTATTGTTGTGACTTGATGATAATCAGATCACATTTTATGACCAATTTGTGCAGAAATCCATATCATTCCAAAGGGTTCACATACTTTTTCTTGCAACTGTAATTGGATATTTGTTTCAAGCCAGACTATGATTATAAAAACATATTTTGTTTAATTAATCGGCTTACATAATGTATAAGCAATATATGTCCATGTCTGTTATATATGTTTGTATGCATATTTAAAAACGTAAAAAATAAGTAAAAATAATAAATATGTGTATATTGAAAAAACCTACTGTTTGAGGCCGTTATATTTTAATACAATCTCCTAAAATTTCGATAGCTCTCCTTTGTGCTATAAAGAAAGAATAACGAATCTTGCACTCAGACAACAAACTATATACCGCAGTCAGTAGCAGACACACATGATATTCCTTCTGGATGAGCATGAACAGATCTACAAAACATTACCTTAGAATAATAGGATAATTACATCACTTTTCAACTCACGTCTTGATCTGGGGGAACTTTAGCCGAAACATAATACTGCACAAAGAATAGCCTGGCCTGTTGGAGTGAAACTAATGATAACCTGATCAGGCTCTGTGTATTAACACCTTCACAGCCAAGCACCTTAACTAATACCAATAAACATATCATTAACCCCTTAAGGAATGATGACTGTCTATGTCAGTCTAAAAAAAAAATTCTTTATAGATCCTATTCCAGAATGAAATGGTACACAACTGTAATTCTGCATAAGCTGAAAAGATAAATAAGAAAGACATTAGAAGCTGTCACAAGGTTTTTAGTCACGACACTGGGGTGGCCGCAAAGTGTAATGTTTAGTCCTTAAGAGGTTAAATATCAGTATGTACCAAAGAGGGCACTTTTTAAATGTAAATGAATAAAAGCTCAGTTCTGTTATCTATGATAACTGCATAGGAATTGTTCATGGTCAAACTGATATTCATATTTACATATTAAATGTTTTGGGACATTGTGACATAAAACTTAAAAAGACATTGTAGTCACCAGAACAACTACAGCTTCATGCAGTTGTTCTAGTGTCCATAGTCAGTCCCTGCAGGCTTTTTACATTACAGCCTAGGAACACCACTCCAGATGGCAACTAGAGGTGCTTCCTGAGTCAGTGCTGCACAATGTGGAGCAACTACGTTCAGTGTCTCCATGTAGAGCGCACATCTCTATGAGGAGATTCTGATTGGCCAGGGCTGAGATCATCAGAATTCACTATCTCAGCAAATTAGATTAAAATAACCTACTACTTTTGAAAGAACCTCTCTAGTCTGCAAATTTCCCTTTTTTATTGTTATTGAAAAACAATCCACTGCTGCAGATGAACACTTAATAACTCAATAAATGGCATTTTATTATGTATATGTATAAATAGGTTACCAGATATAGGCATAATATATTTATCTATATATGTTTCTAATATGTTTTCTTGTCACCTCTAATATGCCTTTTTTTTTCTAGTCTAAACACCTCTTTTCTAACTAAATCTTAAATTCACGTTGCTGATTTTACAGTCAGTCTCTGACCTTTTTCCCATAACATTCATCTTGAAAATTGGTGAAAATAGAGCAGAATATACCATAAATTGTTACAGTCATTAATTACATCTAGAGAGCCAGGTACAAGGGAGCAACGGGAACCATAATCTATGCAAGAAGCACAAGTAATTATGCTACTTGGACTGTTCATTAAAACAGACATCGGCTAAAAATAAAATTACTGGTCAAAAGGTTATGGGTAAAAAAAAAAAAACTCTGCAAAAGAAATAAAAGTACAAACAGTCAGTTAGACGTGTGAACATCCTTTAGCTTTTTAAACAAAGGGTTTACACCCCTCTGCACCATTTTGAAACAAGGAAGCGATTGATAAATATCAAATAACTTGCATTAAATTTTCAATTTTTATAAATCATCAAATTCTTCCATTGGGTAATTGCAAATTTAGGAGCAAACTCTGAATGTATAACCTCTGTAGTAAACTCTGTAGTAGTTCTCTTGTCAGAAATGCCCTGGCACCATCCCACTGTAACTAGTCAAACCATATTAACCCCTTAAGGACACAACTTCTGGAATAAAAGGGGTTAAAATGGTTTGTCTTCACTCCCCACCTTCTGCAGGGAAAGGGTTATCTCATTGGCTGAGATCGTCAGCTGATTGCTCTCTGCCAATGAACTAAGCCCTGCATCACCGGCCTTAGTTCAAAAAGTAAACTCACTGAGCTGTAGTGGAAACGTTTGACTACTTACAATGTGGGGCACTCCTGGCATCATAACCAGTCTAGCATGCTGTGTGCTTTGAGTGTTCCTTTAAATGAAAAGGCTCAGATACTTGTTTTAGGAATGTAGTGAAGAGAGAATGTTTCATAAATTAACAACTCTATGAATACATATACAATACCACTGCAGTACTTAAGGCTATGTATGAATCTCAGTAAAATTTCAATTCTGATGACAGATTATCCCTAATGCAGTATATTGCAGTATGCTTATGTAAATTTCATTATGCAGTCTAGTCCAGCTACAAAATAATCCAGCAGTATGTAGTGTTTATTACAAGCATTTTGCCTCGGTTGTCTGGGCGCTTTTCCCCCTGCACTAGCCTTTGTTTTATAAATAGAATGGTTCTCATTATGTTTGTGAATATTTTGTACCGTTTCAAGGACTCAATCCACTGCCTTTAAAAAACAAAACATTATAACCCATCCCTTTAGGTGGATAGCTAAACTACATTCTGGCAACCTGTAATACAGCTGGTGCAAGGCAAGAACTTTCAACACGTTGAAATAGCACATGGCTAAAAGTATATATAATATGAATCATTTTACAAAGCATGATAAACTTGGTCGGGATCAAACTGAGTTACGGGTAGACATCAATCAGTAAGCAGTGGGGCTCCCTCTTACTGATGTAACTTGCTCTAACCTACCTGCTCTCTTCATTCTCAATATTCGATTAATTGGAACTAAACTTGATGGCTTTGACTGGACTTGGTTAAGTGGTTTATTTTAAAGTGCTTCTTTGGCAGGAAATGGGCAGAATGCTTTCTGGTATGCAAAAAAAAAAAAAAACAGAATAGAGAGTGGAGATCTTAGAATGTGCAATTTAAATAAAATGATCATTATTAAAGCGGCACTGCCACACCCACCCATGCTTACCTCCCCCTGAAAAATTAGTATTTTATAAAGGTAGAATCTTTATAACATACTTATTTTGACTGTGTTGGAATTTCATTGAAAGAGACAAATGCAGAGACAAATTAGAGTCTACTTTCTCTCTGTATTTCTCCTCCGCTTGACTTTCATTGACACAAGGCAGAGTCTAAGAGTCAATTCCCACAGCTGTCACCAGTGACGGCTGCAGGGAATTGACTGTTTCTATGGATGATCCTGCATTCTCCGACATAGATACCAATGCTGTACTCTCGCTACAGCAGTGACATCAGCACTGACGAGGACCCCACTGGACCAAGATGGTGGTGTCTGGCAGGGACAGGTTCACGATGGTAAACTCACCTTTACCTACCCCCTTTACCAGGGCTGCTTAAACCTACATATGTCATGTGTTTAGTTGCAATTGCCCCACCTTATTTTCTCAAATTTTTTAAATCTGTTTTATTTATTTTTCTACTGTTAATTTGTTTTTCATACCTTCTCTTTTATCTTTGACTCTTGGTTTCCTTTACATCTGTATGTCACTCTCTTTTCTGTCTCTCAGTCACACACTTTTTTTATTATTACTTCTTATCTTGAATGGCTTTCAGCCACCCATTACATGTGTCTCTCCATGTCTGTGCTTTAGCTTCTCCTTTAAAGTAACACTATAGGGTCATGAACACAAACATGTATGCCTGATGCTATAGTGTTAAAACCACCATTTAGGTGTCTTGCCCCCCCTAGCAAGGGTTAAAACTTACCTTTTTTCAAGCACCGCACCAGTCCACCGGCACTGCCCCCAATCCGCCTCTTTGGCTGACATCATCGGAATGTCCACGGGAAAGCATTGGAGATCACCAATGAGGCGGGATTGGGGAGGGCTAAACACCGGCCAGGCCAATCAGCATCTCCTCATAGAGATACACTGAATCAATGCATCTCTATAAAGAAAGTTCAGCGTCTCCATGCAGAACCTGTAACACTGCTCCAGGAAGAACCTCCAGTGGCCATCTGAGGAGTGGCCACTGGAGGCGTCCTTAAGCAGTAATGTAAACACATTCTTTTTTCTGACATTTTCCAAGTCCTGGAAGCCAACTGAAAATTATTTTTTTTAGAACTTTAGAACTGACATTTAATAGGTCTTCCAGCAGGACTGGCCCCCTGTTGTAATTTTTCATTTACTGTTCACCTAATATTGACCTATAACTAGGATGATTTCAGTGCTTTAAACACATATTTCAGCAAGTGGGCAATGGTAGGAAAAAAAAGTGCTTTTATTGATAAAAGGTGAATAATCACCATCAATATAGAATATAATTAAAAGAAAAAACGGTATGGTCCTACGCGTTTTGTTCTGCGAAGAACTTCATCAGGGACCGTATATAAAAATAAAATCAATATACAATCATAACATGTAAAAAAACAAAACACAACACAATTGTTATGATTGTATATTGATTTTATTTTTATATACGGTCCCTGATGAAGTTCTTTGCAGAACGAAACGCGTAGGACCATACCGTTTTTTCTTTTAATTATATTCTATAATGATGGTGATTATTCACCTTTTATCAATAAAAGCACTTTTTTTTCCTACCATTGCCCGTTTGGAGTCCTGAGCATTATTAAGGATTCTCACAAGGAGCCAGGGGATTACTAGCCCCCCATTTCAATCGGGGGAGGAACCCTATGAGCGATATATTCTACACAATTCTATTCATTTTCAGCCGTATCCCGAAGTTTTGTGTTGTTTGTGGTTATCTATATATGAAAAGGTCGTCTTCTTTGGGTAACGATCTTGGGAGGCTGCATTATAACATTTAAGTTAAGTATTTGTATATATTTCCCTACGGTTACTATCTATAGTAGTGTTTATATTGTTTTGTACCATATTTCAGCAAGTATCTGAAGGTGTTGTGGTTTTAGATATTTAATTTTTATCACTATTATTTTGCCGCTTTGTTTTCTTTTCTTTTTTTCTATCTTATTTTATAAATAAAAAAAATAGATATCCATATAAATCTATGTGGAAATCTATCTATCCATATAACTAACTACACAAACCTTGCAAAAGACACTTAAATGTTGCATTGCTGGCTCAGATTCAAGGTCTGAAACTAGAAGCCACACTCCACTGATTTAATTTCTAACTGTAAATGGTCACTGCACTGCAGCCGTACCATCTGTCAGTTACTTTATTAACAGCCCAGCCGAGGAATGGAATGGAACATATATAAGAGATTATATCCCAAATAAAGCACAACCCACTGTGTATCTGGCAATTTTAAGTCAGACTAATTACATGCTGTTTTTTGTTGTTTTTGTTTTCATCAAACAGAATAAAACTGGGACTTCATAATGAGCAGTAAAACAGACTAAATCATACACAAATCCACAGTGTATGGACACTTACTATGCCAAGAGTAGTTTTATTTCTAAATAGTAAACGCTGAAGAGATAGTACATATTCCTCCAATTATTCTAATTATTAATGTTTCAAGAGGTAACATTAAACAGTAAAGATTGAACATTTGTGAGCTGTAAAGGGAATGGCAAAGTTTAAATCAACTGTAAGATTGGAAAAAGTTTTTTTTTAGTTTGGTTAAAATTTGCATTTCAATTTTAAATTCACCAGATTTACAGTTTACTTAATAAACTCCTAAGTGTTCTATGTTCTGAATATTTGGGTTACCTAATCTAGCATATCTGCAAAGAATATCTATCTATATATTATCTATCTATCTATCTAGACACTGAAGACTGCGCCGGAAGATACTGAGTCCAATTAATTTAAGGTCAGTGAATAACTCAACTACACCTCCACCCTCCAAAAAATTTTTTAAAAATTATCTAAAAAGGCTCTATATGGATTTAATTCAAATGGACTGTATAGAAACCTTGTTAAAAGTACTTTAATGAGGTAAGACAATTCTTACCTAGCAACCATATATTAACACATTAGACAAAACTACCCAATCCCAATTAAATCCACTTTCGAATTTACAGACTGATACTTGGTCAGGGTTATAGCGGGCAAACCCCCCCATAGCCCAATAACGTCAACTTCCCAAATCAAGACACCTTAAGCTAGTTTCCCCTATACTGAACTAACTTTGAGCTTAAACACCTAGATAATTTGGAGGAGAGCATGTTTAATTTAGTTTAGTTTATTGTTTTTTTAAATTTTCTTTTCTTTTTACATATCTCTTAGACATAAATGTCATGCAAGATGTCAAGTGCATAATTTTTAACTTGTACTTTTGTCCATATTATACTGAATTTGACAAGAAAGAATTAGGATTACGTATAATTAATTCAGATGACACAATTTCTGATTTTGTAAAACATAATCACTATATACTAAATGCTCAGTGTTTGTTTCCTGTATATTTACAAGTATAGTGGTACATTTATATATGTACCACTATACTTTCCTATTTAAACTGCCATGTGGTTTTTACTCATGCTGATACATTGTGAATGACAAAGTATCTTGTACCTCATCATACACAGTGAACGTTTCCAGACAATATCAGAAAGATTAGGTCTAACAGGCAGATTGAGGTGACACCACATAACTGACCCAGGGAGTATATGATATTACTAAACTGACATGATTATTTACTGAAGTGGGAATTCAAAGTCATTTAAAGTGAATCTCAAATTCAAGGTAAAAGTGGCTTAACTGGAAAAATACTTCTCAGTCAGCTATGCTTCCAGATTAGCTATTTTGGTCTCAAATTTAAAATTTACATTGAATTGACTTGGAATTCACTTTGGTAAATAACCCTGTGAATGTTTTAATTAGAGGGGACATTGCCAAGTTAGTATCCACCTGACCTGCATCTATGTCTAGCACTGTTTTTTGTTTTTTTTCTTGTTTGTAACCATAAAATTCTCCATAAAGAATTTAAAAAGAATTGTCTGACACATGGTTACAAATGGAAGAAAACAAATATCCAGGCACACCTGAGGTTATGTCTCAAAGGCAGTCTTTTTATTTGGAACAGGAAAGTGGAGACAACGTTTTGACAAGTCTCAGATGCTCCTGGATTATTATTTTCTTCCATTTGATGTTTTCAGGGATTGGCTTTCTGGAGTACCCTGCATTAAGATTTCCCATTTTTTAGTGTGTGCATTATACTCTTGTTTTGTTTTTTGTTTTTTAGACACATGGTTATAGTGAAGGGATAACAAGATACTGTATTGTTCGTACATCCATGCTGTGTCTCTCTTGGCATGTCCTCTTATTGCCCCTAAAACATTTCAAGACAGACTAGAGAGAAGACCAAATGAAGCAATGTGTTCTCAGGAAGTCCAGATGGCAATTCCTTCAGTCTGGTTGGATGGATTATCATTTTAATATAGGTACACATCTACAAATTTGCTTTCTATTGATTTAAATGTATAAATTAAATGATTTGATGACTAAACAAAGTGGACTCTGCTATGTTATGCGTGAGTCAATTTAATTATAATTCCTCATTATATGAAATGAACATATATTCCTTCGCATCTAAAAGTAAACCTTTAGCATAGTACAGCCTTTCTCCTGATGATCACTGAAGCATTGTGTCATTGAACTAAGGTACAAAATGTAGTGTGGTAATGAGGGGATTGGGTTAACGACCTTGATCCTCCAGCTGCTGCCAAGCAAGTAATAATATATGAGTATCTGTTACACAATGTGCATCCTGTAGACGACTTATGATAATGTTTGATCATGTGGCAAGCATAATGCACAGACATTTAAACTCCTGTTTTAACAACTGAAATTAGATCTTGGCTCTAAATGGCTGAGGATGGCATTGTAAGTACATAAAGCACAAATATCTTCAAGCTGTAGAACAAAAACATAGCAAGTATGAGGCAAAAATTCAGCAAATTATAGATTGCTTAGTTTGAAATTCACTTTAAGAGTCCATCAATTCTCGCTTTTGTGAATAGTACTGTTTTTGTTTCGTTGTCAGTTCTCTGTACTCCTAGTTCAGACAGCCACTTCAGGACACACGAGAAACTTGAGATAGTATGACAACCCTGGTACATGATGTATCATGAAATTCTCAAACTCAAGCAATATTTCAGCTTAGCTATGTCCTCCTATAATTTGTATTTCCCATGGTGATTCTCCACAATTCCCAGTTGAACAGTTTAATATATTTAATATCATCCCATCTACTTCTCAAGCTCTTTAAATATTAAATTCCTTGTGAGAACTTCCTATTGCTGCCATCTCAAAGATAAATATCTCCTGAGAGCTCTGCACATCTCTGATCAAGGATCCCATGTACTTGTCAACAGAATATCATGAGGTTTGTGATTCACAGCTATTTCCTTTCCATCAAGATAGGCGGGCTGTCGTGATGCCTACGTTTGCACAATCACAAAAATTCAGCTCGATCACTCGCTTAAAGGGGAATTGTCAATTGTCCAAGGATTTTAATAAGTTAATTAAGTTTACCTACCCCAATTTTACCAAATTTATTTTTGTACATTCTAAAAAATAAAATTGAATGCAGAATACCAACTCTTCTGTCCTGGAACTGGGCACCTTCATCTTGGCTTCCAGTCCATTATTTTTATAAATGTTTCCCTTTTTTATGTGATAGTATGTGGTAAGTGTAAGAGGAGACACTGAAACAATGCTTCTGTTCTCTTTCTCCTTTGCATTGTGTGCCCTGGCTTAGTGATGTCTGGCTGAATAGTGATGTCATCTGCTGAATCTTCAAATCTTCAATTACAGTTTAAAGAAAAGAAAGTGTCACAGAAAAAAAAAGGTTAATACGTGTTATAGCCTATTTCAAATGTTCCATTCAAAGGTGTTATTTAAAGTATTTAAAGTAGAACACACAGTTCCACTTCAAATGCATTCCTCAGCCCATAATTCACCTTCCAGAGATTGTCATTATGAAAAAAAAACTGCAATTTTTCATTAGATTTTTTATTTTGTACTTTTCAAAATACAACCCTCAGAGAGATTTGTTTTTCCCACCTCACTGCAGCGGACAACCCAGATATTTAAAAAACGTGTATTTCTTTTTGGGGTTTTAAGTGTACATAACTACTGTGCACATTCTTTAATTTTATAATAATGTTCCTTACTATACACTTTAAAAAAGTGTTTTCCTATTTTTATGCATGCTACCCAAGGTACGCTTACTATATCGCTTTGAGTATGATATTTTACTATATCGCTTTCATATGATCCCTCCAAGGCACAATATATTCACATTTGTCACATATCAGGTAAGTTTAAGAACTTCTTGCACTTTAATTTTGTATAATTGCTGTCATCTAATTTATGCTTCTAACATATCCGCACACATGTAGCTATCAATGGAAGCCATATTGTAATCATTACCTTTATGGTGATGATATGAAAGTAAGTAATTTTAAGACTGAATATATATTAAAATGCATTCATTTTGCTGTACCAACATGTAATTTTTCCTTTTGCAGATGGTATTTAACACTCTTTCATGAGAGATAGCATAAGGTTTCTTCTCATAAAACTTTACATAAAATACACGTCTAACTTTTTACATGAGCCTATTTCCCCGGTGATTTAGCCTCTCTCTTGTTTAATCTGTTTTTACCATAGGCGGCCCATTTATTTATTTACTCCCCCTGATTCTCAAGTGCTAATTGTATTGTGCACAGTGCTTTTATTCTTTGACCTAAATCTTCTATGTATTTCTTAATGCTTATTATTTAAAAATAGATACAAATATAAATATGAAAAACCCCACACACAAAGCACAGTCAATTTAAAATAAAAGTGTTAATGCTATGAAACATGGTTATCCCTACAGCTCAAATTTGACACTTATGCTCACTCCAGAGTTTATTTGGAATTTCTAGGTGATAATGGGCTGGCTGGCACCACTGTAGCATTATGAAAATCCCAGGAGAAGAGGAAGCAGAAAAACTAAACAAGACATCTGTAAGTAATTTTAAGCAACCTAGAAAATGAACGTAATAAATATTACTGTCTGTCGGGGAGATGGTGTTACAGCAAGTGCCAGAGATGACACGTAGAAAAGTTATCGGTATTTATGGGGAACATTTCTGCAATCTCTAGGCAAAGTTTGGGAATACAATATGTATATCGTGCATATATGAGACACAGAAATGAGGGACATCAAAAAATATTGGGCTCTTTTTATGTGGTAGAAAACAGGAATCTACCAGGCAGCTATTAATGTATTATAGTACATCTTGTTGTAATGATATCTTAACTAGAATACCAAAAGAATACACTTTAAAAGACCACTATGGTCACCAGACCAGTTCATCTCGATGAAGTGGTCTGGGTGCATTGGTCCTGTAATTTTAACTCTGCAATGTAAAACATTTTAGAAACTGCAATGTTTATTTGCAGAGTTAAAATGGTTCAATCCACCTCTAGTGCCTGTCTTCCAGAATAAAGAGGGTCCACCTACCGAAAAAATAATTAAAGGGAGATGTATGTGGGGTTTCAAGTGCCAGAAGAACAACTAGAGGTAGCTGGTCCAGGCATACTACCTTAACATTTGTGGTCAAAGTTAGAAGAAGGCTAGAACCAATATAAGTAAGGCAAGTCATTTGTGGCATGCCAAAACTGACACATAGGAATAAAGAATAAAGAGGGCAAACTTTTTAATATCACCTGTTCTTGAAACAAATGTAATTGCCATAGCCAACTTTAAGGGACTTGTCTTATTCCCCAACTGGTATATTCTGGTATATTACTGGTATATTATCTGATACTTATAGCAGAAAGTATACGGGTTGCAAGGAAAAATAAACAGAAAGTAATTATTATATAATATATTGGTATACATGGGGAAAAAGTTTCTTAACCTTTCAAAAGGTTAGTAAAATTAGAAGAGTAATCTGGGTTTAAAGTAGCAAGGTGCATGGTGAATCTGCCCTAGATTAACTGTTGTAAGGAAAATACTGGGTGTGCCCAAAGGTCCATGTCTTGACGTATCATCTAAAACCAGACTTGTAAAACATTATATGATGCATGTCCTTCCCTAATTCCCTCTTTCTCCTCCTCCTACCCTCCTAGAGTCATTGCAGCTGATTCCACCATACAGAAAGAGAAGGAAATTGTTATACAGCCCCTCTACTATCTCTTCACAGATCCATAGGTATGCCCCTTCTCGTTCTCTCCACTCTGCCCGTGACCTTCTCCCATCTGCTGTTTACCCGTATGGCCAACTCGCGCTTGCAGGACTTCTCACAGGCGGCTCCCTTCCTGTGGAATAGCCTGCCCACCGCCATCAGACTCTCCCCTAGTCTTCAATTGTTTAATAAGTGCCTTAAAACCCATCTCTTTAGGAAAGCGTATGGCCTCCCAGAGTAACATCTACCTCACATACCTCTCTCTTGCTCTCTCCTAAAGGGCAGCACTTTACTCTCTCCTCCAGCTCTGCTTCACTCCCATCTTATTTGATTGCTATTTCCTGTCCTAATGTGTTTTATACCCCACCTCCTATAGACTGTGAGCTTGTTTGAGCAGGGTCCTCTTCAACCCATCGTTCCTGTTAGTTGTCTTGCAATTGTCCTATTTATAGTTAAATCCTCCCTCTTATAATATTGTAAAGCGCTATGGAATCTGTTGGTGCTATATAAATTGCAATAATAATAATAATAATACCAAAGTGCCTATTAACCCCTTACTATGGGTTTCTGGGGGTATTGGAAAACACACATGTACTGTTGGACCTATGTTATTCCAAGAGACGAAACAATTGCTATGGTTGGTTACTGGGGAAGCATTAATAGTTGCCAAGTGGCACTACTCATGAGTTGGGCTATGGGGTAAGTATGCCACTGTAATGATATTGATGTTACAAAGTTTTGGAGTCCAGTAGCCAGATCAGCAATGTTTTCTGCCAGAGGTAGCCACTCGTTACCCAGGTGGTTGAGCCCCTGAGCCTTGAGTGGCCTTCTGGTCTTAAGCAGAGATGGGAGACTGGAACAGAATGATGATAATCGTAGTGAGGCAAGCCGAGGTCAGTGGGAAGGAGAAGCAGCAAAGTCAAAACAGTCCAAATTCAGCAACAGGAAGGAGAAACAGGAACACACTTGATTAGAGAGTACAGGAACCACAATAATCTGGCAAAGGTACAGAGACAGGAAGTGGCTTTTATAGGCCAAGAACCAGACACCTGACCAGACACAGCTGAAGAGAGTTGTCACTGATAACCTTGACTCTACAAGCAATGGTATCAGATCTCAGGTAAATTTGCAAAAGGCAGGCTGGTGTACTGGTAAGGAAGAGGTTTAGCACCATGTAAACCAGGGTTCGAAACCCAGCAGAGTCAGTTCCTCACATTACCTCCACCTCTACAGGCGCAGCCTCTGGATGCCCTATTTCCTGGTTTAGCAGGGTAATGTGCATGGAAAGACTGAAGAAGATCAGGAGCATGAATATTGTCCACTGGTTCCCACGATCTATCCTCCTCACCATAGCCTTTACAATGAACCAAATATTGAAGCTTGTTGCGGAAGATCCTGGAATCAAGAATTTTTTCCACCTCGTATTCATCTTCACCATCCACGAGGACTGGTGGTGGGGCAGGCAAGGCTCGACCAGGGAAAGTATTTTCATGAAAAGGTTTAAGCAGTGCCACGTGAAACACCGGATGTATTTTCATGGAATCCGGAAGTTGCAGACGGAAGGTGACTGCATTGATCTGAGCGATTATCTTAAAAGTTCCCATGAACTTTTGACCCAATTTATGAGAAGGAATCCTAAGCTTAAGATTCTTTGATGACAGCCAAACCTTGTCACCAACATGATAAACTGGGGCCTCCTTTCTGTGCCTATCAGCAGCTCTTTTGTAACATTCCTGAGCCTCCGAAAGAGTCTCCTTCAACAGTTCTTGGGAATCTCGTAAGGCGGTTAGCTGGTCAGTGACTGCAGGAATGGGAGTAGTAATTGGGAGACTCACTAGAAAGGTAACCATAA
The DNA here is from genome assembly GCA_933207985.1 of Pelobates cultripes. NCBI lineage: Eukaryota > Metazoa > Chordata > Amphibia > Anura > Pelobatidae > Pelobates > Pelobates cultripes. The sequence goes on along the minus strand of OW240914.1, from coordinate 277,310,276 downwards.
TTGGCAAAAAATGGGCTCAGAGAAGTGGAGCAGTGTTGGGCATTGTTATAGGCAAACTCCGCCGTGGGTAGAAAATCCAGCCAGTCATCCTGCAGGTAACTAATATAGCACCGCAAATATTGTTCTAAAGTCTGGTTGGTTCGCTCAGTCTGTCCATTACTTTGTGGATGAAAAGCTGAAGACAGATTTACATTAATACCTAGAATAGAACAAAAATATTTCCAAAAATGAGATGTAAACTGCACTCCCCTGTCAGAAATTACTTCATCAGGCACTCCATGCAAGCGAAATATTTCCCGAATAACAAGGTCAGCAGTCTGTTTAGCTGAAGGGAGACCACGAGCTGGTATGAAATGACTCATCTTGGTTAACCGGTCCACAACAACAAGAATGGTAGTGTGTTCCTTAGAGGGAGGTAGTTCCACAATAAAGTCCATGGATATAGATCCCCAGGGACGATGAGGAATCGGAAGAGGCTGAAGCAAGCCAACAGGGGATGAGCGAGGAGTCTTATGTCTGGCACATACATCACAAGAGGACACATACTTCTTAACATCCTCATAATATTTAGGCCACCAAAAGGATTGGGTAAGTAGTTCTTGTGTCTTTCGGATTCCTGGATGACCTGCTGGTTTAGAGTCATGGTAGAGGCGTAAAACGTCCAGTCGCACTGATTCTGGAACAAACAGACGTTGTTGAAAAATCCAAAACCCATTAAGCATGGTCATATGAAGATCACGAGGAGGATCACGAAAAACTGGATCTTTAGAGTAGCCCTTTTTAATGCGAGACATTAGATCAGAAGGAAAGGTAACTCCTAAAAATCTGCTCTCCGGCAAGATGGTGGCCTTGGTTACTGTAGTATGGAGGGGGTCAGCTATCCTAGACAAGGCATCCGCCTTGCCATTTCTGGAACCAGGGCGGTATGAAATAAAAAAATTAAACCTTGAGAAAAATAGGGACCAGCGTGCTTGTCTGGCTGACAGTCTCTTAGCGGATTGGATACATTCCAGATTTTTGTGATCTGTGAGGACAGTAATTGGATGGGTGGCTCCCTCCAAGAGATGTCTCCATTCGGTGAAGGCAGCTTTTATAGCCAAAAGTTCTTTATTCCCTATGTCATAATTTCTTTCTGCTGGTAACATCTGGCGGGAATAGAAGGCACATGGATGTAACAACATCTTAGGTCCAGTCCTTTGAGACAGTATAGCCCCAACAGCTGAATCAGAAGCATCTACCTCTACAGTAAATGACAATTCTGGCTGAGGATGTACCAAGATAGGGGCAGATGTAAACAGAGTCTTTAATCTGGAAAATGCAGTGTCAGCCTTATTGGACCACTGAAAAGGAGTCCCTTTACGTGTAAGTTCAGTGATCGGTGTAATAACGGCAGAGAAATTCTTAATGAAACGCCTGTAAAAATTGGCAAACCCCACAAATCTCTGTATATCTTTTTCATTCTTGGGGATGGGCCAGTCCAGCACAGCTTTAATTTTACTTGCGTCCATACTTAAACCTTTAGGAGTTATTACATACCCCAGGAACTGAATTTCTGTTTGTTCAAACTCACATTTTTCCAGTTTAATGTATAGGTGGTGGGTACGAAGGCGCTCAAGAACAATGCAGACCTGTTTTCTGTGATTTTCAAGATTATCAGAAAATATCAGGATATCATCCAAATATGCCACAACAAACTGATCCAGGAGATCCCGTAGTACATCATTGATTAGATGCTGAAAAGTTGCAGGGGCATTACAAAGCCCAAATGGCATTACTAGATATTCGTAATGTCCGTACCTGGTTCTGAAAGCTGTTTTCCATTCATCATTTGGTCTTATGCGAACCAGATTATATGCCCCCCGTAGATCAAGCTTCGTAAATATTTTAGCTGAACGAAGTCTCTCCAGAAGTTCAGGAATGAGAGGCAAGGGATAACGGTTTTTAACAGTGATTTTATTAATGTCCCTGTAATCGACACATGGCCGTAGACTGCCATCTTTCTTTTCTACAAAGAATATAGGAGCTCCTGCTGGAGAAGTGGATGGTCGAATAAAGCCTTTGGCAAGATTTTCTTGTATGTATTCACGAAGTGCTTTCAATTCAGGCTCAGAAAGGGAGTATATACGGCCAAATGGGATAGCAGCTCCAGGTAGCAGCTCTATGGGGCAATCATAAGGCCTGTGAGGTGGAAGCTGATCAGCATTCTTCTTATCACAGACATCTGCAAAATCCCGATATTGTAGCGGAAGCTTAGTTAAGTTTGTAGCAACCATTTCATTAATTGTTGTGGTAACAGGTGTCGCCTTAGAGGGTTGACAATTCATTAAGCAGTGTTCTGAAGGAAAGGACAACGTTCTAGTCTTCCAATCAATCTGTGGGTTATGCAGAGCAAGCAAGGATATACCCAAAATCACTGGAAACTGTGTTGAGGAAATTAGGTGGAAAGATATAGACTCATGGTGATTCACTTCCAGAATCAATTTTAAGGGCACAGTCTCATGTGTAACCGGGCCTGACGTAAGTGGAGAACCGTCTACTGTTTCCATTAACACAGGTGAAGATTTAGGGATAGACTGAATTTTATTTCCTGCTGCAAATTTAATGTCCATAAAGTTTCCGCCTGCTCCGGAATCTATCATAGCTGTAGTTGAAATTTTATTATCACCATATTGCAAAGTGATAGGCACCACCAAATGAGGATGTTGAGTCATCATACCTTCTTCACCCTGAGCCAGAGAAAACAAAGGTTGTGTGACAGAATCCAGTTGGTCTGAAATCTGGGATTGGTGTTGAATCTGTGCACCCTCAGCAGTCATAGCTATTGTTCTTTTAGACTTGTTAGGGCAATTGATGGCATAATGCCCTGCACTACCACAATACAGGCATAAGTTGTGAGTGCGTCGCCACTGTTTTTCTTCATTGGATAATGGCCCTCTTATTAGATCTACCTGCATAGCCTCAGGTTCAGAGTCTGTAGGTGTTTGTGGGGTCGGAGTAGAAATTCTTGAATAGAAAATAGGAGTAGCACTTGGTTTAAAAGAGCCCTGTCTTTCCAATCTTCTTTCTGAAAGTCTCCGATCAATACGGATAGCCAACCGCACAAATGCATCAAACTCAACAGGAAGATCAACACGAGCTAGCTCATCTTTTATAGCTTCTGAGAGACCCCTTCTGAAGTGGAACCTCTGGGCTGATTGGTTCCAAGTAGTATCAGTAACCCACTGTCTGAATTCAGCAGCATATTCAGCCACAGAGCGCCTCCCTTGATGTAAATGAAGGAGAGTGGCTTCTGCTGTAGCACAGCGATTGGGATCATCAAAAACTAGGCACATGGCCTCAAGAAAGTCTTTTAAATTTCCCAAACTGGACTGTCCTGTTCCAGAAAAGGGGAGCCCCAGGGCAGGGCTTCATCTTTGAAGAGGGAAAAAATAAATCCCACCTTCTCTCTTTCAGATGGAAAACGGTTAGGTAACATCATGAAATGCAAACGGCATTGATTTAGGAAACCCCTGAATTTTTTGCGGTCTCCTCCAAATTTTTCTGGTAGAGGCAAGCGGGCATCTTGTGCAGGTGTAACAGTAGTAGTAGCAGCAGCCGCAACATCATGTGCCCTGTAGCTGGTAAGCTCACTATGCATTGATCGAACTTCATTTTGCAGTTCAGCTACCTGATCCTGCAGCACTTGAATGGTCTGTGCCTGGGTCTGCATAGTTCTTGCATTAAAAGCAACCTGCTGGGCCAATGCAGAATCTGATCCGACGGTCTCCATGAATGGGCCAGATTATTCTGTAATGATATTGATGTTACAAAGTTTTGGAGACCAGTAGCCAGATCAGCAATGTTTTCTGCCAGAGGTAGCCACTCGTTACCCAGGTGGTTGAGCCCCTGAGCCTTAAGTGGCCTTCTGGTCTTAAGCAGAGATGGGAGACTGGAACAGAATGATGATAATCGTAGTGAGGCAAGCCGAGGTCAGTGGGAAGGAGAAGCAGCAAAGTCAAAACAGTCCAAATTCAGCAACAGGAAGGAGAAACAGGAACACACTTGATTAGAGAGTACAGGAACCACAATAATCTGGCAAAGGTACAGAGACAGGAAGTGGCTTTTATAGGCCAAGAACCAGACACCTGACCAGATACAGCTGAAGAGAGTTGTCACTGATAACCTTGACTCTACAAGCAATGGTATCAGATCTCAGGTAAATTTGCAAAAGGCAGGCTGGTGTACTGGTAAGGAAGAGGTTTAGCACCATGTAAACCAGGGTTCGAAACCCAGCAGAGTCAGTTCCTCACAGCCACAGAAGGCTGTGGAGGGGTGTTGGCTGCTCGGTGATGTTCAAGATAGATTGGCCATGACAGGTGAGGCTCTAATTGCTTTGCCAATAATGCTGAGATGCAAGGCAGTAGCTATAATTTGGGCCGAAAGGGGCAAAATAACTCTGTAGTTGAGTATGTGGGCAGCAGCTAAAATAACTCTGTAGTTGAGTATGCAAGGCAGTAGCTATAATTTGGGCAGAAGGGGGCAAAATAACTCTATAGTTGAGCTTTGCAGGACTGCTACCTAGTGGCACATGACTAAGGAATCCTAACACCTAAAATCAAATTAAGTGTGACGAACGAGTAGGGGATGGAGGTAGGATTGGATGAGCAAGTCACTTGCGTGGTGACCTGTAGACCTGAATGCGTAGCAAATAAATTATCTAATTTGACCAGATAGGTGTATAAACTTAGTGATTGAAGTAACATTTAGCTTAATGTGATGGTTAAAAGGTCTAGAAATTGACAGTAAGTATGAGGGAATAGAAATTGTATGTATCCATATGTGTACTGGTTCCATAATCCTAATACAGGTTTATGACATGAGGTGTCAGGATTGTATCCTGACAGCTATGTTTTATCTTCCTTTTGTTTCTATTCCTTTAAAAGAAGTTCCAGCTCTCAACCACTAGTGGCCTCCCTAGCCACTAGTCACCTCAGTCCTCACCTGCCTAGGCCTAATTACTTACTTCAGCTACATAAGGCTACACCTTGCTCACAACAGGGCATTTACATTGAAGTTGGTGATTTGCCTGAAAGACTTCAGTTACTGGTTCCTGTGAACCTGCTCCAGACACCCTCAACCCTGCTCCATACCAACCTGCTCCAGACTTACCTTCAACCCTGCTCCATACCAACCTGCTCCACACTTACCTTCAAACCTGCTCCTAATACTAACCTGCACCACCCTTAAGTATTCTTCAAACCAGCCTGCCTCTGTTACCAGCCTTCCACTGTAACTAGCCTGCCTTTGTATCAAGCCTACCTGGAGATCACAGACTTTCTTTATTTGCAAGAATCCTGTTTTATGGCATATTGCCTAAAGTCTGTTTTAAAGGACCACTCTAGGCACCCAGACCACTTCAGCTTAATGAAGTGGTCCGGGTGCCAGGTCCAGCTAGGGTTAACCCATTTTTTCATAAACATAGCAGTTTCAGAGCAACTGCTATGTTTATGAATGGGTTAAGCCTTCCCCCATTCCCTCTAGTGGCTGTCTCATTGACAGCCACTATAGGCACTTGCGTGCTTCTCACTGTGATTTTCAGAGTGAGATCACGCCAGCGTCCATAGGAAAGCATTATGAATGCTTTCCTAAGTGACCGGCTGAATGCGCGCGCAGCTCTTGCTGCGCGTGCGCATTCAGCCGACGGGGCGGAACGGAGGAGGAGAGAAGGAGTTGAGCTCCCCGCCCAGCGCTGGAAAAAGGTAAGTTTTAACCCTTTTTCCCTTTCCAGAGCCGGGTGGGAGGGGGTCCCTGAGGGTGGGGACACCCTCAGGGCACTATAGTGCCAGGAAAACAAGTATGTTTTCCTGGCACTATAGTGGTCCTTTAAAAACACTAATAAAGTACCTGAAGCCAACCCTGGCATAAGTCTCCTATCTGACCTGCACAAGATCATGACATGAGGAAACTTTGTAATATAGTAATGAAACCAGAGTAGTACCAGAGAGGCAGTATGCAGTATGCATACAGTAGGGGGGAGGAGGGTGAAGTTTGCTGACAATTCAAAAGCATTGCAGATAAGGAAGGTAAGTATTAGTTTAAAATGATTTTATGTTTATATTGTGATATCTGTTATAAAAAAGGATCAAAGCATTAGAAAAAGATATATGAATTCTTAACCAGTGCAGTAAATAACTAAGGTACTTATTATCCCAGGGACATACCATGGGGCAGAGTAAACCCTAAACAGCATGACTTGATGTACACATCAAAATTGAAAATAAATGGTACTAATGCTTAACGTGAGTGGACATGGGTGAACTAGACTGAGACCATGGTGGCCACTACACGTGAATATAACAAATCCAGTTATCAGTTAACCATGAAGCAAGGGTACATGAACATAAAATAAACATGTATACTGTGCCCATGATTGAATGGGGTGTGTTAGGATTTACATGGTCATGTAATCCCTGTAATTATTAGAGGAGTAACTTTTAACAAAAAAAAATATATATATATCTGGAAAAATGTGATATTGCCATTATGAAGCCAAGCAGATGTAACATGATTAAACAAAAAAAACAGAGCATGTGACTGAAAATTACTCCGTAAAATCATATAAAAGAGTGACCAAATCCTAGACCTGACATAGGATAAATTATAAAATTACGTAGTGAGCTTTGCATGTTTCCTCCACTCAATGCTGGTGGCATATATTGTGGAACAGCCCACACCTATATGTCCCATCTCCCCTCCCTCCAGCATGCAATATTCCTGTGGGTGCCTCCCCCTCATGAAATATGCTTCAAGCCAGTAAATACTACTAATAGTGCTGGTCCAAACCCTCTTAAATGAGCACTATAGGGTCAGGAACACAAACATGTATTCCTGACCCTATAGTGTTAAATCCACTATCTAGCCCCCTTGGCCCCCTTTGCCTCCCTAAAGATAGTAAAATCTTACTTGTATTCAAGTCTAAAGCTGCTGCCTCTGCCTGTGAACTTCCTCTGACCTCTGACATCATTAGAAGTGGCGGCCTGATCCAATCACAACGCTTCCCCATATGATTGGCTGAGACTGACAAGGAGGCAGATTGGGGCAGAGCCAACACAATTCAAACACAGCCCTGGCCAATCAGCATCTCCTCATAGAGATACATTGAATTAATGAATCTCTATGAGGAAAGTTCAGTATCTGCATGCAGAGGGAGGAGATACTGAATGTTTGGATGCATTTTAGGCAGACATCCGAGGAGTGGCCAGAGAAGTTATCACTAGGCTGTAATGTAAACACTGCATTTTCTCTGAAAAGACTGTGTTTACAGCAAAAGTACTAAAGGTAACGATTCTACTCACCAGAACAATAAGCTGTAGTTGTAATGGTAACTATAGTGTCCCTTTAAACATAGTGCCCTCCCCCTCCCTGCCCACTCCCCAAAAAAAAAACTAGGGAAGATTAGGTTGCAGTCTCAGACTAAACCTCCCACTTACTATATCCAGCACCAGAATTAGAAACCAGAAGAGGAAGGTGGAAGTGGAAAAAAGCATTCAGAACGCCCAGAGGTAGCCGATATAAAAAAAACTATATTAAACATTAGACTTGTGCAATGTTTTCTAATCCGTAAACAAATCGATCTGTAAGAATCAAAAGCCTATTAACTCACATCCGAGAGTTTCAATTAATTTATTTGTTATTAAAAGCACTTGATGATTCTGGCACAATATTTTTTTTATTATTTTGTGGTCTGAGTAGATTGTACATTTGTTAATGCTACATCAACACATTATTAAGATTATTGTATAACTAGGTTTTCATGAAAATCATTTAAGCAACAGACTAGTGGTAGAATTCTGACTGCCAACAACATCCTTAGTAACACCCAGAGGCACATTTTTATCTGATCCAGTTCTTTGTTGGTTGATCCATGATTTGGAGAGAAATTGTCGCAAAGTATATTATCTCACTCCCTACTCAAAAAATATGATTACAAGGTAGCAAAATGAAAAACAATATCAAAATATATCTAAAAAGGAAAACATACATATTTGTAGGCAGGATAAGTATATATTGTAACATAAAGCAAAAGTGTAACATTGAACATTTGAGATGTTAAAATGTATCGCAAGATAGCTAGACAGGGTGTGATATTATTAAAGGAACACTCCTGCACCACATTCGAAAAAAGTTGCTTAGGTACCTGGCATTGGATTACCTTTAGAGGTTAAACTGTTCACGAACAATTTAACCCAAAAGTCTTGAATCCAGCACCATTTAGCTCTGCCTTTGTCCTGCCGCTTCTCTCCATTTTGTGAAACTGGAAGCCCTGGGCCAGGGCGTTGCTGATTGGCTGAGAGCATCCGCTTACACTCTAAGCCAATCAGTAGCTCCCCATTTACAAAATGGCTTGAGAAACTTATTTATTTTTCTTAAGCTGTTTTTCATGAATGGGGAGCTACTGACACCATACCCACTTTAGTGGTTATGGTCATTGGCATGTTCCTTTATTATGTGAGGCAAAAATGTACTAATGCATAGGAATCCTACGCATGCTTCATTTCCTAATGCTTCCTCCCTTTCTCACTCTGTATCTATCTGTTTTAACATGAAATAAAATGAAAAGACACAGCTGTCAATGAAAAGTCCTGTTAGATTTTTGAAGTGCAGAGATGGAGCACAACCCACCACATGCAATATGATGAAATATATTTGACAATTGAACATCTTTAATAAGCTATAATCACTCCATCACCCATGGGGGACATAAATAAACACAGTGAGTGATTAGGCTCATGTTGAATCATATACTCTTTGCAGAGCAGCTGTACGCTATTTGTAATCCACGAGAGGATTGTACAAAGCCTGTTTACTTGAGTGCAAAATGTGCACAGCATACCAAGCTAATAAGCTATAAGCACATGGCCCAATCACATCTGTAGCCTGCCAGTCAGTGCAATTTCCTATGATTCACTTAATGATTAAACGTGGGATAAAACCAGACAGATTTCCACAACTGCTAAGATAATGCTAAAATTGAATAACTGGTTAAAAAAAAAATTTTATTGTTAAAGCAACACAGTGACCAGGCCTACGTGATTATTCACTAAACTGTGAATTTAATTTCAAATCTCAGAACAAAATTTGTGAAAAAACAAATTCCAGTTCACTTTTTTGACTTAAAATGTTAAATTCACTTTGAATTCCTGGAAATTAACGTTCCAGTAGATAAACCTCTCAAGTTCATTCACTAAAGTGAGAATTGCAGGGAATTAAAATCAAAAAGAATTGATTTTTTTTTTTAAATGAAATAACTTGTTTAGAAAAAATTCTCCAATGCAGTTCTCTTTTCACTTTGGCCAATTTAACCTTAAAGGAATACTATAGGTTCAGGAAGACAAATGTGTATTCCTGACGCTACAGTCTTAAACTTACTATTTAACCCCCCTTAAAGCTAGTAAAACTCACCTTATTCCATTTAATCAATGCATCGCTATAGAGAACGTTCAGCATCTTCATGAAGAGTGTGGAGGCGACGCACGTCAGTGCTGGACAGATGTTCAGTATTGACCCAAGAAGCACCTCTAGTGGCCTTCTGAGGACTGGCCAGTGGAGGTTTCACAAGGCTGTAATGTAAAGACTGCCTTTTCTTTGAAAAGGTAATGTTTACATAAAAAAACTGCAGGGACTGAATAAACTGACCAAAACAACTACAATAATACATAATGTATCTTTAAATTTGAAATTCACTAAAGTAAGAATTATAAGGCAATAAAATTATTTCAAAGAGAATTTAAGAAGTTTGAATAAATAGCTTGTTCAGAAAAACTTTTTTCAGTTTGGCCATTTTAGTCTTAAATTTGAAATTCACTTTGATTTCTATTTGAATGTGTTTTAAATATACTTTACCTAAATAATTGCATTTGTTGGGTTAGGTAACAAATGAAAATGCTTACGAACCTGGCTTAAGTTATGCTTATTATTAGTAGCCAGGGGCACTCTGGGTTGGCCACACTACAGAAGTAATGGCATCCAGCTACTTCCCAAATCTACACAGAAATGCCTTACAAATAAATCCCTGGGTTCAGCTGTCTACAACAAAATTACACCCTTGCGGTCACTCATACTGATACTATAAATATATGTTTGCATTCACACATAGACTTAGAAATACAGTACATTGCTACATGTACCCATACATTTTCATACGCAGTACACACAAATACACCTCTGCAAGGGTGGAAAAACAGGAACAGTTATTCAGCTGATCAGTTATAATCTTTGCATTTGTTGAGTATTAACAGAGCGAATTGGAAAGGTTTCAGTGATGTATGAGTCAAGAGCATCTCAGAGAGCCCAACACAGGTTCAGGCATCCCTACTTCCAGGGAACCACAACCCAGAGACGGGCTCCCAGAACTGGTAAGGTCTTCAGTGACAGGTGTTCTGCTTACTTGATAAACTGTAGCGTTTTCTGTATGAACCCATCTGTGAAATGTAGGCTACATTAGCCAAGTTGAAAAGCCAGCTATGAATAGCAGAATTGCTTTAATTCAGTTACTTTGGCCCAAAATGTTTGATTTGATTTCCATTTCATCACCATTTATTCGGTAATAAATAAATCCCTGTGATATATTCATAAAATGCTCCTCACTAACTCTATTTCAATTAACAGACTCGTACAAACTATAAGTAAAGAGGAAGCCACTAGCTATCAGCACTCAGTAACAAAATATTTAATTTGGTTATGGAAAGACTTGGTCCAAATACTGACATCACAATGTAAAAATCTATGAGACAAATAACTACACATCTCTTACAGAGCAACTATTAAGCAGGGGTGGTGCCTTCAATCTCACAGGGTACCAGGGATTTTAAATAACACTTAGCATATTGCCCTGCAATGGCCTTGTGGTTACAATTACACCTCTACTCTAAAGTAAAATATCTCCTACTTCTAAACCACGCAAACTTTCATTCATACATATGCATGAAATATTAATTCACTGTATGACTATTTTAAAACTAATTTTAGCATTGTTTATTATTCATTGTATTTTCTTCATTTTTTAAGCCCAATGTTTTGCTGGGCTAATGAAGAAAGTTAGAGAGCCATAGTAGCCGACTCTGATATGACAATGTGAAGTGCATTATTTCCCTACTACTAATATGCTATTATAGCATAGTACAATAAATAAATATCTTTCACCTGTGGCTACACTGCAGATATTACTGTATACAGACTATAATTACTCTAGTAAGACAGTGCTCGCTAGAGAACTCCAGGCACCATAACAACTTAATTAAGATAAGAGCAAAATATGATCTCATGAATCCTTCAAGGTTCTACAAGCACATTTTAAACAGTATCTGTTACTTTTGGGGGCAATTTCATCTGTAGCCCATCAGTCAGTGCAGTTTTCTATGATTCACTCAATGATTAAGCGTGGGATCAAACCAAACGACTTTCCACAATTGCTAAGATAATGCTACAATTGAATAACTGGTTAAAACTCTATTTTTCCAAAAGCAACACACTGACCAGACCTACGTGATTATTCATGTAACTGTGAGTTTAATTTCAAATCTCAGAGCAGAATTTTGAAAAACAATATTCCAATTTACTTTTTTGGCTTAAAATTTCAAATTCACTTTGAATTTCGGGCAATTCATGATTTAGCAAAAATCAAAAACCTCTCAGGTTAATTCACTAAAGTGAGAATTGCCAGTACTTAAAATGAATTCAAATAATTTTTGGATGAAATAGCTTCTTTAGAAAAAATATTCAACAACTGGGCACGAAAGGTAAACTTATAGTCACGTCTGGTTTGCTTTAGATTAACCTTAATTATTTAACACTACTAAACGATATGCTCCTCTCTCCACCCCCGCAGCGCGCTTGGGGGCCCCTCCCCTCTCACTTGATAGTATGTGAGGTATATTATACCCGTGTTGTGATGCCTATTTTGTACCTTTATGTATGTAAGATTCTGTGTAACTTTTACGACAATGTGAAGCATAATAAGAACGATAACGACAGTACCTCCATTGCGATAGGAATTGGAGGAACCATAGTCACACAGTCTACTCCTATTTTAAGAGTGGCAAATAATTTGTACATTGTCATTATTGTATGTAGTTATTTATGTCATGTAAGCAAATGTATAATGCAGAAAGAAAATGTCTACCAAAGTATGATCATTATTGTTACATTGACACTTTTGATTATCATGTCTTTTTATATGGAAATAGAATAAAAATTATTTATTAAAAAAAAAAAAATATTCAAGGCAGTTCTCTTTTCGGTTTGGTTATTTTAGCATTAAATTTGATATTCACTTTGAATTATTTTTTAATGTGTTTTTTAATGTGTTCCAAGCTGTCCAACCAATCAGAATGTTTTAGACCAGTGACTTATTTTTTAAACGTCTAGGGTCTAAGCTGTCCAGCCAATCAGGATGCTTTAATCTGGTCACTGTTATTTTTTAAATGTCCAGGATCAGGGTTCTGCAGCCAATCAGAATGCTTCAGACCCTGACTCCATGGCAACAGCCCTAACACAACACAAAGCTGACCAAGACCTGATATTCAAATACAAACAGGAGCAGTTATTCAGCTGATCAGTTATAATCTCTGCATTTGTTGAGTATTAACAGAGCAAATTGGAAAGGTTTCAGAGATGTATGAGTCAAGAGCATCTCAGAGAGCCCAACACAGGTTTAGACATCCCTACTTTCCGGGGACCACAACCCAGAGATGGGCTCCCAGAACTGGTAAGGTCTTCAGTGACAGGTGTTCTGCTTACTTGATAAACTGCAGCGTTTTCAGTATGAACCCAGCTGTGATATGTAGGCTATAATAGCCAAGTTGAAAAGCCAGCTATGAATAGTAGAATTGCTTTAATTCAGTTACTTTGGTCCAAAATGTTCGATTTGATTTCCATTTCATCACCATTTATTCGGTAATAAATAAATCCATGTGAAATATTCATAAAATGTTCCTCACTAACTCTATTTCAATTAACAGACTCATACAAACTATAGGTAAAGAGGAAGCCACTAGCTATCAGCACTCAGTAACAAAATATTTAATTTGGTTATGGAAAGACTTGGTCCAAAATCTGACATCACGATTTAAAAATCTATGAGACAAATAACTACACATCTCTTACAGAGCAACTATTAAGCAGGGGTGGTGCCTTCAATCTCAAAGGTCACATGGGTACCAGGGTTTTTAAATAACACTTAGCATATTGCCCTGCAATGGTCTTGTGGATGGAATTACACTCCAACTCTAAAGTAGAAAATTATCCTACTACTAAACCACGTAAACTTTCATTGATACAAATGAATGAAATATTAATTCACTGTATGACTATTTTAAAACTTATTTTAGCTTTGTTTATTATTTGTTGTATTTTCTTCATTTTTCAAGCCCAATGTTTTTGCTGGGCTAATGAAGAAAGTTAGAGAGCCATTATAGCCGACTCTGATATGACAATATGAAGTGCATTATTTCCCTACTACTAATATGCTATTATAGTATAGTACAATAAATAAATGGATAACTTTCACCTGTGTCTACACTGCAGATACTACTGTGTACAGACTATAATTACTTTAGTATGACAGTGCTCGCTGGAGAACTCCAGGCACCATAACAACTTAATTAAGATGAGTGCAAAATATGACGTCATGAATCCTTCTAGGTTCTACAAGCACATTTTAAAGAGTATCTGTTACTTCTGGGGGCAATCTCATCTGTAGCCCGTCAGTCAGTGCAATTTTCTATGATTCACTTAATGATTAAGCGTGGGATCAAACCAGATGACTTTTCACAATTGCTAAGATAATGCTACAATTGAATATAGTCAAAAAAAAATTTACTTTTTTGGCTTAAAATTTCAAATTCACTTTGAATTCTGGGCAATTCATGATTTAGCAAAAATCAAAAACCTCTCAGGTTAATTCACTAAAGTGAGAATTGCCAGTACTTAAAATGAATTCAAATAATTTTTGGATGAAATAGCTTCTTTAGAAAAAATATTCAACAACTGGGCACGAAAGGTAAACTTATAGTCACGTCTGGTTTGCTTTAGATTAACCTTAATTATTTAACACTACTAAACGATATGCTCCTCTCTCCACCCCCGCAGCGGGCTTGGGGCCCCCTCCCCTCTCACTAGATAGTATGTGAGGTATATTATACCCGTGTTGTGATGCCTATTTTGTACCTTTATGTATGCAAGATTCTGTGTAACTTTTACGACAATGTGAAGCATAATAAGAACGATAACTATAGTACCTCCATTGCTATAGAAATTGGAGGAACCGTAGTCACACAGCCTACTCCTATTTTAAGAGTGGCAAATAACAGTTTGTACATTGCCATTATTGTATGTAGTTATTTATGTCATGTAAGCAAATGTATAATGCAGAAAGAAAATGTCTACCAAAGTATGATTCATTATTGTTACATGGACACTTTTGATTGTCATGTCTTTTTATATGGAAATAGAATAAAAATTATTTATTTAAAAAAAAAAATATTCAAGGCAGTTCTCTTTTCGGTTTGGTTATTTTAGCATTAAATTTGATATTCACTTTGAATTATTTTTTTATGTATTTTTTTAATGTGTTCCAAGCTGTCCAACCAATCAGAATGTTTTAGACCAGTGACTTATTTTTTAAACGTCTAGGGTCTAAGCTGTCCAGCCAATCAGGATGCTTTAATCTGGTCACTGTTATTTTTTAAATGTCCAGGATCAGGGTTCTGCAGCCAATCAGAATGCTTCAGACCCTGACTCCATGGCAACAGCCCTAACACAACACAAAGCTGACCAAGACCTGATATTCAAATACAAACAGGAGCAGTTATTCAGCTGATCAGTTATAATCTCTGCATTTGTTGAGTATTAACAGAGCAAATTGGAAAGGTTTCAGTGATGTATGAGTCAAGAGCATCTCAGAGAGCCCAACACAGGTTTAGACATCCCTACTTTCCGGGGACCACAACCCAGAGACGGGCTCCCAGAACTGGTAAGGTCTTCAGTGACAGGTGTTCTGCTTACTTGATAAACTGTAGCGTTTTCAGTATGAACCCAGCTGTGAAATGTAGGCTATAATAGCCAAGTTGAAAAGCCAGCTATGAATAGTAGAATTGCTTTAATTCAGTTACTTTGGTCCAAAATGTTCGATTTGATTTCCATTTCATCACCATTTATTCGGTAATAAATAAATCCATGTGAAATATTCATAAAATGTTCCTCACTAACTCTATTTCAATTAACAGACTCATACAAACTATAGGTAAAGAGGAAGCCACTAGCTATCAGCACTCAGTAACAAAATATTTAATTTGGTTATGGAAAGACTTGGTCCAAAATCTGACATCACGATTTAAAAATCTATGAGACAAATAACTACACATCTCTTACAGAGCAACTATTAAGCAGGGGTGGTGCCTTCAATCTCAAAGGTCACATGGGTTACCAGGGTTTTTAAATAACACTTAGCATATTGCCCTGCAATGGCCTTGTGGATAGAATTACACTCCAACTCTAAAGTAGAAAATTATCCAACTACCAAACCACGCAAACTTTCATTGATACAAATGCATGAAATATTAATTCACTGTATGACTATTTTAAAACTTATTTTAGCTTTGTTTATTATTTGTTGTATTTTCTTCATTTTTCAAGCCCAATGTTTTTGCTGGGCTAATGAAGAAAGTTAGAGAGCCATTATAGCGGACTCTGATATGACAATATGAAGTGCATTATTTCCCTACTACTAATATGCTATTATAGTATAGTACAATAAATAAATAAATAACTTTCACCCGTGTCTACAGTGCAGATACTACTGTGTACAGACTATAATTACTTTAGTATGACAGTGCTCGCTGGAGAACTCCAGGCACCATAACAACTTAATTAAGATGAGAGCAAAATATGACCTCATGAATCCTTCTAGGTTCTACAAGCACATTTTAAAGAGTATCTGTTATTTCTGGGGGCAATCTCATCTGTAGCCCGTCAGTCAGTGCAATTTTCTATGATTCACTTAATGATTAAGCGTGGGATCAAACCAGATGACTTTTCACAATTGCTAAGATAATGCTACAATTGAATATAGTCAAAAAAAATTGTACTTTTTTGGCTTAAAATTTCAAATTCACTTTGAATTCTGGGCAATACATGATTTAGCAAAAATCAAAAACCTCTCAGGTTAATTCACTAAAGTGAGAATTGCCAGTACTTAAAATGAATTCAAATCATTTTTGGATGAAATAGCTTCTTTAGAAAAAATATTCAACAACTGGGCACGAAAGGTAAACTTATAGTCACGTCTGGTTTTCTTTAGATTAACCTTAATTATTTAACACTACTAAACGATATGCTCCTCTCTCCACCCTTGCAGCGCGCTTGGGGGCCCCTCCCCTCTCACTAGATAGTATGTGAGGTATATTATACCCGTGTTGTGATGCCTATTTTGTACCTTTATGTATGTAAGATTCTGTGTAACTTTTACGACAATGTTAAGCATAATAAGAACGATAACGACAGTACCTCCATTGCGATAGGAATTGGAGGAACCATAGTCACACAGTCTACTCCTATTTTAAGAGTGGCAAATAATTTGTACATTGTCATTATTGTATGTAGTTATTTATGTCATGTAAGCAAATGTATAATGCAGAAAGAAAATGTCTACCAAAGTATGATTCATTATTGTTACATGGACACTTTTGATTGTCATGTCTTTTTATATGGAAATACAATAAAAATTATTTATTAAAAAAAAAAATATTCAAGGCAGTTCTCTTTTCGGTTTGGTTATTTTAGCATTAAATTTGATATTCACTTTGAATTATTTTTTAATGTGTTTTTTAATGTGTTCCAAGCTGTCCAACCAATCAGAATGTTTTAGACCAGTGACTTATTTTTTAAACGTCTAGGGTCTAAGCTGTCCAGCCAATCAGGATGCTTTAATCTGGTCACTGTTATTTTTTAAATGTCCAGGATCAGGGTTCTGCAGCCAATCAGAATGCTTCAGACCCTGACTCCATGGCAACAGCCCTAACACAACACAAAGCTGACCAAGTCCTGATATTCAAATACAAACAGGAGCAGTTATTAAGCTGATCAGTTATAATCTCTGCATTTGTTGAGTATTAACAGAGCAAATTGGAAAGGTTTCAGAGATGTATGAGTCAAGAGCATCTCAGAGAGCCCAACACAGGTTTAGACATCCCTACTTTCCGGGGACCACAACCCAGAGACGGGCTCCCAGAACTGGTAAGGTCTTCAGTGACAGGTGTTCTGCTTACTTGATAAACTGTAGCGTTTTCAGTATGAACCCAGCTGTGAAATGTAGGCTATAATAGCCAAGTTGAAAAGCCAGCTATGAATAGTAGAATTGCTTTAATTCAGTTACTTTGGTCCAAAATGTTCGATTTGATTTCCATTTCATCACCATTATTTATTCGGTAATAAATAAATCCATGTGAAATATTCATAAAATGTTCCTCACTAACTCTATTTCAATTAACAGACTCATACAAACTATAGGTAAAGAAGAAGCCACTAATTATCAGCACTCAGTAACAAAATATTTAATTTGGTTATGGAAAGACTTGCTCCAAAACCTGACATCACGATGTAAAAATCTATGAGACAAATAACTACACATCTCTTACAGAGCAACTATTAAGCAGGGGTGGTGCCTTCAATCTCAAAGGTCACATGGGTACCAGGGTTTTTAAATAACACTTAGCATATTGCCCTGCAATGGCCTTGTGGATAGAATTACACTCCAACTCTAAAGTAGAAAATTATCCTACTACTAAACCACGTAAACTTTCATTGATACAAATGCATGAAATATTAATTCACTGTATGACTATTTTAAAACTTATTTTAGCTTTGTTTATTATTTGTTGTATTTTCTTCATTTTTCAAGCCCAAAGTTTTTGCTGGGCTAATGAAGAAAGTTAGAGAGCCATTATAGCCGACTCTGATATGACAATATGAAGTGCATTATTTCCCTCCTACTAATATGCTATTATAGTATAGTACAATAAATAAATAAATAACTTTCACCTGTGTCTACACTGCAGATACTACTGTGTACAGACTATAATTACTTTAGTATGACAGTGCTCGCTGGGGAACTCCAGGCACCATAACATTTATTCGATAATCAATAAATCCCTGTGAAATATTCATAAAATGCTCCTCACTAACTCCATTTCAATTAGCAGACTCATACAAACTATAAGTAAAGAGGATGTCACTAGCTATCAGCACTCAGTAACAAAATATTCAATTTGATTATGGAAAGACTTGGTCCAAAGCAATGGCCTTGTGGATAGAATTACACTCCAACTCTAAAGTAGAAAATTATCCTACTACTAAACCACGCAAACTTTCATTGTCCTGTTTATAAAATAGGTTTCATAACATTGATTAAGTCGCATGAAATATTAATTCACTGTATGACTATTTTAAGACTAGTTAATTTTTGTTTATCATTTGTTGTTGTTTTTTCTTAATTTTTTTAAAATAATTTTGGGGTTTTCCTGTTTCTTTTTTTTTTTTTACATATTCTTTATTTAAGAAAGCAGTCATATTTTCTTCATTTTTTAAGCCCAATGTTTTTGCTGGGCTAATGAAGAAAGGTTGAGAGCCATGGTAGCTGAGGTACTGCCCACTCTTGCATGACAATATGAGGTGCATTATTTCCCTACTACTAATATGCTATTATATTACAGTAAAATAAATAAATTACTTTACTTTAACCTGTGTATACAGTGCAGATACTACTGTGTATAGATATTACATCCACTCTGGTAAGAAAGAACCGGGGGACTCCAGGCACCATAACAACTTAACTGAGATGAGATGGTGTCCAGAGGATGCCCTTAAAGGTACACTATAGGCACCCAGACCACTTCATCTCATTGAAGTGGTCTGGGTGCACTGCCCCTGTCACCTACAATATTAAAAGCCAGTGACTGTGTGGACATCCTCACAGTTTGCATGAGGACATGCAGTGTCATTAAAAATACCCTCAGGAAAGCATTGATTTAATGCTTTTCAATTGGGAAGGCCTATGTGTGTGGTGCTTGCTGCACATGCGCGTCAGGTTCCCCCATCCCCGTGACACTGGAAAGAGGTAAGATTTTCAAATGCTCAACATAGGATGGGAGACCATATGCTGTTGCCAGAAGAACACTATAGTGTAAGAAATACAGTTTTGTATTCCTAACACTATAGTGTTCTTTAACCTGTTAAGTTTATTATGACATTCTATGCCGTCCCACATTAAGTGGGCTTAAATGTTGTTACAGCAGCAAAGTAATGGTTTGCAGACCCTGAGCCTCCAGCTACTTGCCTTTCCTGGCGACAAGTTTTGGGGGGACTGCCTGGCAACCCAGGCAGTCCCCTGCAGTCAGTCCGGCCTTTCCGGGCCTTGTGATTGTGATGACATAGCCGCAATAACAGTCTACAGAACATTTTTTTTAAAAATACTTTTTTATGCAATAGTATAATAGCATAGCGAATAGGGGCATTCGGGAGATTTTAATCTCCCTTATGTTATGGGGGTCATATTGACCCCCATAGAGTGAGGGAAGACATGGGGGGCTTCCCTGCTCCCTGCCTCTTCTATTTTTACATATTACAAGGAAGGAGCTGACCGCGCCGGTAGCTCCCACCTTGTAATAAACCAAACGAGGAACAAAGAGGTCTTTGTTCATTTGTTTGAAATTTCTATTCATTTATTCGTCTTTCTGACGAATGAATAGATAAAATTCCTGTTCGCATGCCCAAGTGTTTAACTGGGCATGCGCAGGAATTTCACAGCGCTATCTAGTGTGTACCCACACAAAGATGGCGGCACCCAGGACCGGTCCGGGGAGAAAATAAAGATAACAAATAGGTAATATGGTGGGCTTAGGGGCATTTGGGGGTAACTAGGGGAACAATAAGATGTAGTAGAGTCGGGAGGGGGTTAAAAAAAAAAGGGATTCGGCCATGACAGTGCCACTTTAACCCCTTAAGGACCAAACTTCTGGAATAAAAGGGAATCATGACATGTCACACATGTCATGTGTCCTTAAGGGGTTAAGGTCGAGAGAGTACGATTTGGCTCCAATTTTCTCAGGTGTTCATAACATATGGAGAGATAAAGGGTAGAAAAATCCAATAGTGTAATGTGTAAAGATAATAAAAAGGGAGAGATAATGAGATTTACACATTTGCCAGCTCTTGCGTATCTTGAGTACAGTGGTACAATCCCCACTTATAGGATACGATGTGAGTGTCCTCGGTGTAGTGAGGAACCACAGCTCAAGGAAAAGGAAATAAAAAGTCAACAATAGTGCTCTCAATAAAATACATAGGACTATTACAATGCAATACAAATATACTCTCAAAGATAAAGCAGGCTCACTGCTCTATGGTAACAACGTTGGTGGTATAATCCCCACCTAGGATTCTTTGGAATAGAAGATAAGATTTGTAAATGCCAGGTTGTATGTAAAAAGAAAAAAGAAAATATAAAATAAAAGGATAATAGCCACAAAAGGGTATTGTGGTGACCAAAAATATCTTTAATGATTAAAACCAAATAATTAACATCCACAAAAAATGTTTTTGCTCCATTTGAAGAAGCCATTCAGGCGAAACAAGCTGTGGAAGTTAATTCCTTTCTTTAGTTATCTGTGTTTACTAGCGCTGACTTATTTTTTAAATTTATTTTATCTGTGTTTGGCTTGTGTTGGTTCTGCCCGTGATCTGCCACCTTGACAGTCTCAGTCAATTATATGGGAAAGCAGTTTGATTGGCTTTTGTTTAACACTTGTAGATGTTGATTTTAACACTATAGCGTCAGGAATACATGTTTGTGTTCCTGACCCTATAACGTTCCATTAATTTGCAAGTCATATATTTAACCCTGTAATTTTCTAAAACACCTTAAAACCTGTACATGGTAGGTACTGTTGTACTTGGGAGGCTTCGCTGAACACAAATACGAGTGTTTCAAAACGCTAAAACATATCACGACATTATCAACAGTGAAAGTGCAGTTTGTGTGCGAAAAATGCAAAAAACTATATGAACACTAACTTTGGCCAGGGGTTTTTGACTAAGTGGCTACTAAAAAAAAAAAAAGGCTGGACATAACCTATTTTGAATACCCTGGGTTGTCTACCTTTGCAAAATAACATTTCCTAATTTCTCACACTTTTTTTACATTTCATTCATATTAAATTATGTTTTATATATATATATATATATGTGCATATATATATATATATATGTATATATATATGTGTGTTTATATATTTGATGAGAAATGAACAAAATTATATATAAGTGTCGGTGAATATGATATAAAAGAGGTAAATTATGAATGAACAAACATATAGCTCAAATTCTAGGTTTTGTTCTAAATCAGACCCTGTACAATTGCCCTTGTCCTTAAGGGGTTAAGAAAAGGTGTACAACCTTGATTTTTATATTGTATTCTACATAAAGATCCAGTTGTATGTATAATGTTTACCTAAGAAATATGCACATGTAATCTTAATTTATAAACCTGTCTTTCTTTTACTTTAGGTCAGTTTAATGTCTTCCCTGCTCAGTATGGTGGAAGAACTCCTCAGTTCACCTATGCATTCTATAACCCACAATGGGCTTCATTTCCAGACTTCGCATGGGGCAATGTTTTCCCCCACCACATGAATGCAGCAAGCCTAGTATCACACCCTAGTGTTACCAGAGCCACTAATTATCCAGTTGTACCAGAAACCCCACAAAACCTGGTCAAACCAGGCCACCAACAATATTATATTCCTCCATTGAACGTGGCATCATATCCCGTGCATCTTACCAACAGGCAGCAATTTCAGAAATATCCTCGGGAAACTGCTGGCCAACACCCTATGCCGACACAGGCTTGTAGAGGATCATCTAAATCAATGCACTGCCAACAACCAATAATTATAGATGATTCTGAACCAATTACAACAGAGGGAGCAAACAATGATGAATTTCCGCTTCAGTTAGGCAGAAACCATCTTGAGGCATTGGCCCCATCAGATAGTTTATTATATCCTGAAGATGCTTTCACAAACAGGGTTGTAGAGAATGGAGAAAGGGTGCATGCTACAGAAACAAACAAGAGTTCCCCTGATGGTCCTCAGAAGTCCTCCAGCTGTACATATATAATGGAGTCCCTCCCTGAGGAGATGAGATCAGTTAACATTGAAGATCAATCTGTCATTGAACTTATCCACAGTATGGATTATTTTTACAATGTAAGCACATATGATGTTATACTAAGGGAAGTAGAACCTTCCAAATTCAAATTTAACGGTAGGCGCTACCCAGAAGTCAATCCAATTCGAAAATTCAGCACAGTAATGAAGAACAAGCACATTAAATAACTTGGACCTAGCAATGGAAAAAAAATTTTTTTAAGACTCCAGTGCACTGCCTTCTGTGATTTAAGTGAATCCACAGTAAAACCAAATACCCACGATATAGCAAATTATCAAATATTTTGACTTTTGACAATTTTTTTATGTTTTCTTATTTCTAAAGCTACAATAAATCCTATTGTGCGACATTTCATATTCTGGTCTCATTAAATGACTGAAAAAGACATACAGTAGCATCACTAAACTATCACTGCTACCTGCATCCTTTTTTTTTAAGAATATGTTTACTTTAATTAGAAATGCAAAATATGATCGCAGAATCCCTTCTACATTCTACAAGCATCCAGAGTGTGGATTATTTTTTACAATGCAAGCACATATAATGTTATTCTAAGGGAAGTAGAACCTTTCAAATTGAAATTCAACGGTGCTACCCAGAAGTCAACCCTATTCGAAAATTCAGCACAGTAATGAAGAACAAGCATCCTTAAATAACTTGGACCTAGCGATGAAGATTTCTTTTTTAACTTTTAAGACTCCACTCCACTGCCCTCTGTGATTAAGTAAATCCACGGTAAAACCAAGTATCCACGATATAGCAAATTATCAAATATTAAGACTTTTAACATTTTTTTATGTTTTCTTATTTCTAAAGCTACAATAAATCCTATTGTGCGACATTTAATATTCTGGTCTCATTAAATGACTGAAAAAGACACTCAGTAGCATCACTCAACTATCACTGCTACCTGCATAAAATTTTTTACAATATGTTTACTTTAATGAGAAATGCAAAATATGATCCAGCATATTTTAAAGAGTCTCTTTTACTTGTGGGGGGCATTTGCATATTTTGCAAAGATCCCAGAAGTAGACGGTTCTGGGGTGAAGCTAAAGATATATATATATATATATATATATATATATATGCTAAAGATATATATATATATATATATATATATACACACACACACACACACACTAGAAGGTTTCCCTGTATGTTTGTGGTAAATTACTATTTTGAAAGAGGATTCATCTGCAATAAAGCTGGCTGGCTACGTGGTTAAAGGACCATTCTGGGTACTAAAACCACTTCATGTCAGTGAAGTTGTTATGGTGCCCAGAGTACATGAGCACACAAGTGTTACACTGTTTTCAAATGGTTTAACACTTGTGTGGTGTTCCCTAGTTGTCAGTACAGTATCCTCTCCTCTGGCTGATTGCAAAAGGCATTTGTTTCACCAGTAGTAACAGACTGAGAATGTCATAAACCTATAAACCTACAATGTATTTCGAACTAAAAAAAGAACAATATAGCAGGGTGAAGCTATTTCAATCAGCCAAGGTAATACATTCAATAATAAAATGATTAAAAGGCTAGATGTCGAGAAGGCTTTTGACAGAGTCGGGTGGGATTTTATGGAGTCTTCTCTAAGGAAGTATGGTATTACAGGTTTTTATTTTAAAAGCTATTCTTGATATGTATAAAAAACACTCATCCCTCACTATTGGACCTAATATTAATGCAGATTGGTTCAAACTTGCCAAAGGCACAAGACAAGGGTGCCCTCTCACCCCTCTACTTTTTATTTTAATTCTCCAACCATTAGCCGCCAATATTAGAGAATGCTCTGAGATTAAGGGACTCCCAGTCAATCACGAAGAAACCAAAATTAATTTATACGCTGATTATATTCTTGTGACCATGACAGCTCCCCTAAATTCCTTTCAATTATGAAAGAAATTAATGAGTTCGGCCAAGTTTCAAAATTAAAATTAAACATGTCCAAATTTACTAAATGTGGATAAATTAGATATTGAGGAAAGCCAGTCTCAATATCACTTCACTTGG
Source organism: Pelobates cultripes (assembly GCA_933207985.1). Lineage (NCBI taxonomy): Eukaryota > Metazoa > Chordata > Amphibia > Anura > Pelobatidae > Pelobates > Pelobates cultripes. The sequence goes on along the minus strand of OW240914.1, from coordinate 277,286,003 downwards.
GCAAAAAAGAGTTTTGACTATTTAGGAATAAAAATTGTTGCAAATGTATACAGGATGATGGATATAAATATTCTCCATCTGTTCAGACAAACTTATGTAAAACTGAGGGAGTGCATGCAGGAGGGTATCTCATGGTTGGGTAAAATAAATACCAAATATCTTGCCTAAATGGCTTTCCCTCTTTCAGATGTTTTCTAAAAACTTTGGATAGCTGGCTTAAGATGACTCAAAACAGTTTTGACACCTTCATTTGGAAGGGCAAGAGACCAAGAATCAATAAAATGGTTCTGGCAAATAAAACAAAAAAAAGGTGATGTTAATATGCCCTTGATTAGACATACATACAAAGCCACCATTATTACCCATATGTACAGATCACAATTGTTGATCTGTACACAATTTGCCACCAGAGAGGAATTATGGTGGCAAATTGTGTGTATCCTTGCAGGGGTAGAGCATTGGGATATTCTGATTTGGCATCTCAAAGGAAGGAAATTGAAGAAGGGGTTGATCTGTAACAATAGCTTAGTAGTTAGCAATCTATTACATGAGTGGGCATGTCTTAAAATAGCTATAAAAATGGATATAACAATCCTGCCTTACCTCTAATTAGATATATTAAAACAATCTATAGATGATTTTAACATTAAATCTTGGATAATTGCTGGGATAGGCTATATTAAACAGTTGTTACAGGGAAATAATATTAAAACCTTCCCCCAACTACAAGCAGAATTTCCCCTACCTAGTCAAGAACTATTTACCTTTCTAAGACTCAAAGATTTCTTGAGCATCCATGTCCTGAGATCCTCCCCTGTTCTTGGTTTCCCTCTACTGAAACTGTTCAATTATGAAGGTGTTGAAAGGTCCATCTCCAAAGCCATAGATTTGATAGGTTTAATTTCTCCAGTCCCTCTTCCGCCAGCACTATTTAAGTGGGGGAAAAAATAGGTAGGTTTTTACGGAACTTCCCCTTCCGTAAAAAAAAAAAAATCAATGCGATAGACAGTTGGATTCGTTATCTAGAATAATGGCCCCCACATCCTTGTGCAGACGGCCAAAACTCCTCTATTTTCTTTATTGAAAAAATTGCCACCCAGTTATAGAATTTGGGAGCTCTGAATGCCCTCCTCCTTTATATATTTTTTTTTAATTCTGTTGTATCTGCTATATGTTAAAATGCACATGACACTGAATACAGATTTTTCTCTTTTCTCAAAATCGTAGAGAATGTGCACTACCTGTTTGTTTGTTTTTTTGTAATATTTGTCTTTATCTCCTTTTTGTAACTGAAAAAACCTTTAAAGGGACACTCCAGGCACACAGACCACTTCTGCCCATTGGAGTGGTCTGGGTGCCAACTCCCACTACCCTTAACCCTGCAAGTGTTATATTGAGTTGTCCAACCATTTAAAAAACTATTTGACAAATTATTTAAGGAGATAGCCAGCACACACCTGGCCCCATAACAACTATAGTGAGCTGTAGTGGTTATGGTGCTTACAGTGTTCCTTTAAAGGACCATAATCTTGGATAGAACCAGGATATATAGTTCTCAGTCTGTCTGTGATTAGTGGGATTTACTATTTTTTTTGTATTTTATTAAGGTTTTATCATCACAGAAAGATGTATGTTATATATTATTAGATATGTGGGGCAACAACTCCCAAAATCATTAAACACAACTTGTACAAAATCAACATAAAAATAGGAAATATATATACACCGTAATATGAAGTACATAATAAAGTTTGATGTAAGGAGGAATGCAACCAGCAATAGAGGGACAACCCCCAAGACTTAATCACCCTGGCTATAGAGCAAGAAGGGGGCATAATTGCTAGTACCCTTCTAGCCCTGGGAATGTGGAAGTTAGGCAGAGTGTCCAGCATTCTGCTTGTTGGAACTGAGTTGGAACTAGTTCCACAGACCCAATGTCGTATCTATCTTCTTTTTCTTACATGGTATAAAGGCCGACCTTGTTGCACGTCTGCAGAATCATCTGGATCCATTCATTTTGTGAAAAATACACTTTTGCAGTCTCTTTCCCATAGTTGCATAAACCGAGCTTTAGTTTCTTGTATCAGTGTCATCAGGGTGCTGTAGAATAATGACAAGGTTTTAGCCTTGGTGGGAGCTGTCCAGCAGCGGTGGAATATATGTAGTGGATATGAAACACTCGTTGAACCCCAGAGAACGTGTACGTGTTTGTTGATTGCACTGGCTAGTTCCTTTACCTGTATTTTGTATAGATTTTGGTCTTTAATAAGGCAGCACCACTGCTTAGACAGACATGTTCTGGGCGTACCCCAATTCCCACTTTTACTTTTGCATTAGTGACATCAGTTTTGTTTGTGTATGGATGGAATACATTGGCCGTCGGCATCAGCTGACAAAAAGGGAAGAAACCTTTTGTGAAAGGGGAACTTTACTTTAAATATATCAGAAAAAGAGATCACTCTCTTATAATTCAATTTGTCTTTGAATTCCATTTTGGAAGACTCTGGTTTGCTCTTTTTTTCTCTTATGACCTTCATAATCCCAAAGGTATGAAGGAGAAATCCCACTGTGCTGGAAGAAGTAATTATCTGTTCGATCATGCAGCACAACTAGCTGCTAATATGTAATTAATTCCAACAGGGTTTAGGATTTATCTACATTACACACATTAAAGGGAATCAAATCATCAAAAAAATGATCTTATTTAACTCTATAAGAGCCAGGACTATTTTCAGGTTTAGGTGTAATGCAGGTATTGGTAAATTTATGGAAACTATATGTAAACTATATTCTAAATTTTCTAGACAAGGGATCAACGTAAAACACAAGTTTTGACTGTAGATACCAGACAGTGCAAAACAAGATAGAAAAGGGGATTAGAAAGAACTTATTACATACTAACAGTAGAGTTTTTTTCGGGATATGTGGGTGTGATAGGATTCCCCAACATAAGTAATGTTCCATACAATCCGTTTCAGTTCTTTCAAGACAGCTGACACATGTTTTTGGCAAACCACACCTGACTTCCACTCTTCGTTACCTCCATCAAGATACTTGGCTTAAAGGAACACTCTGGACACCACCAAAATAAGTTGTTATGGTTCCAGGAGGTCCCTGACATTGGCTCACCTTTAAAGGGATAAACCATTCACAAATGATTTTACCACAAAGCATGTCCTTCTGGTATCTAAAATCTTAAATAAAGGTAGGCTCGGGCAGGGTCTTAAATCGATCAGCTAACGCTCTAAGCCAGTGGTTCCCAACCCAGCCCTCAAGTACCCCTAACAGTCCAGGATTCAGGGATTAAGGTGTTTAAAATAATAGAAATAGGTAATCCATAAATCATAGACAGGTAGGGGGTACTTGAGGACTGGGTTGGGAACTCCTTCTCTAAGCCAATCAGTAGCTCCTCATTCATAAAAAAAGGCATGTGCCTTTTTTATGAATGGGTTGCTACTGATTGGCTTATAGTTGTTATGCTACCCAAACTGATCCTTTAATGAATCTGATCATCCTCTCAACACATGTCTTACTAAACTTCTGGATTACAAGTTTAAATGTACCCATTATGTGCAATATTTGTGGTCTTGAGGAGGAAAGTGGTTGGAAATCTCAAGTGGCAGTCAAAGCTATATTATAGTCAGTGGCAGCAGTGAACAGATAAGTAATTTTACATGGGTATCCACCTCCACCTCCTGCATTCTTCTGGGTCTTAATTTAATTAAGTATATATATATATATATATATATATTATTGTTTAGGATCAGATTAAGTCTGAAAACACAAAGTAATTCCCCAAATTGAACCCTTTTAAGGACCACTCACATCCAATGACAAAGAATAAGCTACAAGCATCCTTTCACAATATGAAATGGTCCTCTCTTGAACTCCTTGGAGTTTGACTCCCAATACTTCAGGATGTGATCTGTCCATCTTCTGTAAATAACTCTGTAGACTCAGGTTTACCAAAGTAGTGATGATGATTTGATATGCTTGTGTAATTATTGGGTGCATAGACTTACAATCTTCAAATGGTGTTCTTATTTAGATGAAGGATGGTCTAATCTTTTTAGGGAGTCATCCTTGTTACTATTTTGTTTGACCAGCAACGTGTTGCTTATGCTATGTTCAGATCTTACTATGCACTTTATTTATTTTTGCTACCACCTAACAACAGCAACTACAGTCTATTTATACAACTTATCTGTCTTAAATAGTATTGTGTACTGAGCATGCTCTTCCTATTTTCCATATGTATCAAACCCACAAGAACCTTTTTAATTAAACAAGATATGATTTGAATATGCTGTATTCTGAGGGATAAGTTTCAGTAATTTTACTTTGCTCAAAGGGTAGGAGATACAGAGGTCAGCTAAACATAGTACAGGAAACCAAGAATACTTAGGATGCACATTAAAAAAATAAAAGAGAAGCCAAAACAAGCCTGGTCGTACTCTGAGGGAGACTGACCAGACCCAAGGGCTCTTGCAGCTGGCACACTTCCAAGCGACAGACAGGTATCGGCGATCTGCAGGCACTGAGGCCTCGGCACGGAGATTGTTACCCGGCAGCGCTTCCACAAACAGCTCCGGAAGCTATGGGTCAAAAGATCAATAAACAGAAACTCAACAAGCCCAGAATGAGCATGAATTTCAGGGATTTGCACAGACAGGTGCACGAAGCGCATGGGCCCAAGATTGCCGCCGACCTCGATATGTACTCAGACACCTCAGAGAAGCTATCGCTGGGCAGGGTGGTTCTGACACCCTCATCTGGTTCCAAAATGTGTTGACTCGGCACCAGTGACAGCTGCAACCCTGAGGGAAATGCTGACAGACGTGCAAAAATCTATCCAGGTTGATGTTGCCTCACTCTGCGCAGACTTCACGGGCCTAGTCGGCAGGTTGTGATTGGTGGAGAGCATATCAGAGATGCACACACTAAAGATCTCGGCCCTCGAACAAGAGGTACAAAAACTCTCAAAAACCACTTTCAAACAGCACTTCACCTTCTTAGAAGATATGTGACGCCGCACTAACCTCAAGATTCGAGGTATCCCAGAGAACATACCAGTGGAGGAATTGCCGCATCTCCTGAGGAGACTGATGGTAGCCCTACTGACACCAAGGCAGGCCAAGGGTGTCATGTTCGACAGCATCTTCAGAATCCCTAAATCACAGAGGGCCCCAGACACAGCGTCAAGAGATCTGGTGGTGCACTTCCAGAATCAGAGGGATAAGGTTCTGAAGGGGACATCCCCACACAATTTTGAAAATATGGAGCTATCTTTCTACGCCGACCTGTCTGGAGACACTCTGCAATGGCGAAATGCACTGCAGCCATTTACCACTCTCCATCAGGAATGTGGCATCCATTACAGGTGACGTCTTACTTGGACTCTATTGGTCCTCCACGCTTATACAACTCACTGTGTTCAAGACCTACAGGAAGCGACTGCCCTACTGGGGACACTGGGTCTCAAGATTGGGTGCGAAAATCTGGGCTGCAAGGGGCCACCGTGTCCAAACACAGATGGCACCCCACGAGGGTTACTCCATTCGTCCCTCAGTGGGCCTTCTTGGATGCCTATGCAGCAGCCACAATCTGAGGCCCTATAACACCTACCTGGTCCAACCCACTTACCAGCTATTGGAACTGTACATAGTTAATTGTTTTTTTTTTTTTTTTCTTTAATATTGTTTTAGTCCTTTTGGAAGCTCAGTGATCTCACTAACTAATCCCTAACATGTACATCACGTGATTAAAGAATTTGAAGTGCAAAGCTCTCTATACCAGTATATATACAGTTGCAGAATAACCTATACCCTAGAGGCATAAAATCATTTAAGTAGCCATCCTTCCTCTCAGGGGTCATTCAATGCCCAACACAAGTTGTAGCAAGATGGCAGGCAATAGAGCCCACCTAACTCACTCACCTCTCTCGCTAGCCAGTTGGTGGCCTTTCCCGCTCAGATCTAGAGGCTAGATATTGCATAGATTATGCTCCCCAGCGCTTGCTAGTCAATCCTCTCTCGCTGCCAGCGGCTGATTAGTTTCCACTAGAGTTTGACTAACCCATACCAAATATAAAAACCTTTAGTTCACTGGATCACCCATCACTAAGCATTATGTTCTAAAGTTTGTTCCTGTACAATTAATATTTTATATGCCAATATGTATTCTCACCTATGCTGCTCCCCACACCGGTGAGCTGAATACAAATAAAGAATATAACATAAAAAAGAGAAACACTAAGGAGATTTCTGCATGGGCAGACAAGATAATGTTGTTAGTTTGTATTTGTTTGCACAATCTATGTAACTGTCCATTCATTTTCAGGAAACAAATTTCTAGATAATCATCTTTCACAAAAATGCTTTAGCAAGCAGACCAAGTAAATGGAAATCCCATAAGAGATCTCACAGTTACTAATCTTGTCTATTACACTAAGCAGTTTGCTTCTCTTCATTTTAATCAATATTTCCCCTGCAGTATAGTAAGACATTTACCTCTAATAATGCATGATCATTCACTTGAATGAGAAATGAACATTTTACAAGCTGTGCTTTTCAGAGTCATTTCCTTGATATTAATTACAACGTATCTTAAGGAACTTAACAAGCCTGTTTTTTCATCGAGATGTTTCACTGTTGTTTGTACTGCAAATGACTGACTATGTAGTGTGGCCAGGAGGCCAGTAATTACATGACTCACTTTTTACCCCATGTCTTTCTTCCCATCATTATTCTCTTTAGACTATTTTTTTTTAAGCATTGGGTGTTTGCATTTGCATGAAGGGAGAGGGGAAAGATAGACAAATGTTTATAAGCATCTCTCTACTCGGAACCAACATCATCTTCTCTGTCCTGGTCTTCAGCTCCTATAGGCTTCATCTGCCACTATTGGACTCTTGTACATGCACATTAGGATACAACTAAGATCTATAGATAATCCTATTGGACCACACCAAACATTCTATAGGTGATGCCATGCATGCACAAACAGATGAAATAGGCACAGTACAAAAAGATGCCTTTCCCATCAGCCATCACTAGAAACAAACAAAAAAAGAAAATACTTTTATTTGATTCGTTTGGTGTAGGTAAATGTTTTGTCCCATAAGTCTTCATTAGCAAGATTATTAAATTAATGCTTCATCTCCTTTTTCCAAAATTGCCCTGTCTGTAAGAAAAAGTAGCCTTCTAAATGTCTTCTTAAAGTTGTTGTGAGTTTCTCATAAATATTCCTTCTTCATGAAAAATTTAGAAAAAGTTATGTTGCTTAAAAAAGAACAAATCAGTCAAATGAACCTGCTGGTGCCGTACTGTGAGAGCACACACAGAAAGTGATGTTCCCTGTCTCGTTAAGCTGTGCTAAGAGTCGTACATTTAGTCAACGATAAAGAAAATGTGGAGGACTGAAAAGATATTTCAAGGGATAGCTTCCTAGCAACCTAATCATTTAATATTTAATAAACTGTATATTTATGAACATTTAAACCCGATATAGAACATATCATTATAAAGTTACATATTTTCAAATATATCCATTTTATACATTTAATGGGGCAAACAAGGAGGGTAATGTTTAAATTGCTGAGGCATCACTTTAAAAACCCAAATATACAGTATAGCTGCATACCATAATCTTTTTTTATCCTCACAAAGGAAATCATCAGTTACTAGTATAATCAGAGCTGCAGAATTAGGACTCTAAATAGAACAGAATGACTTGTAAATATATTCTTTACTGAAGAGACAAAAGCCACACCAAACAGGGTTATTTACAAAAGTAAGAATTCAAAGTGAATTTCAAATTTAAGGCCAGAGTAGCCAAAACTGAAAGCATAGTTGGCTTAAAGATTTTTTTCCAAGTAAGTTAGATATATTTACTTTGAATTCTCACTTTGAAAAACCCTGTTAGTGTTTGGTAATTGTAAAACTTTGACTCACCGATGAATTATATTTTTGCTCTGAAGGTATTCGAGTGCCAGTGCCAGTTCACAGAAGAAGAGCTTTACAGAGGCTTCGGTAAAACGCATATTTTGCTGCAGATGGTACCTCAAGTCTCCACCAAGAAGAAGATCTACAACCATGAACATGTCTTCTTCATCTTGGAAAGAATACCTACGTAGAATTAATTAGATTTAATATAGGACACTTAAGCAAGCCAGAGAGTCTAAAACTAGACGAACAGACTTTTAATACCCAATAATATTATTCAGATCTTGTCCCTTGACACACATTGAACATGACAACCAAACCTGATAAATGGGAGCATGGATATGTATCTGCATTTGATTAGAAAATATATTTAGTATTACAGAAAGGCATACATTGGATGAGCCCCAGATTATCAATCCACAATTATAGCTAAAGGTTTAAGCCTCTTTTCCTACTGGTATGCCTGGAATTTGCCTAACAGATCCTGCCCTGGAACATGGAATGATTCATTTTATAACAACAATTAGTTAAAAAGAGTTTGACTTCAGTTAAAGTGAAAGTAACTAGTTTATATCAAGGAATGGTTTGAAAGAGCTTGGGTGCAGTTTATTAGAGGCTCGGCCATGCAATATAGTGAGTGTGCTGGTTACCATGGAAACAGTGGCTCACCACAGTGGGAGTGACAAATATTAGCACTAGTAGTGAAGAGCAAATCTTTTAAAAGTGTGTCAAGATAGACATAGCATGTACACTCTGATGATCTGTATATGGGAGAGCTTGCTTAATTTCAATGTACCAGTAAGTATCTAAGCAGCATTTTGTTTTTTTTCCTCTCATTAATTGTGTATACATGTGTATGTAAGAGTTTGTGTGCATACATGAATGTGTGTATAAGTCTATGTGTGTATGTGAGTTCGTTGTGTGTTTATGAGTCAATTTGTGTTTACATGAATGCGTGTGTGTGAGTGTGTGTGTATGTATGTATGTATGTGTCTAGGTATGCATGAATGTGTGTGTAAGTATGTATGCGTCTGTGTGTATACATACCTCAAGTGTGTGTCTGTGTATATGTGTTCATGTGTGTTTATATGAATGTGTGTGTGTGTGTGTGTGTGTGTGTGTATGTATGAGTCTAAGTATGCATGAATGTGTGTGTAAGTATGTATCAGTGTGTGTTTATGTATGCATCTGTGTGTATACATAACTCAGGTGTGTGTCTGTGTATATGTGTCCATGTGTGTTTATATGAATGTGTGTGTGTGTGTATGTATGAGTCTAGGTATGCATGAATGTGTGTGTAAGTATGTATCAGAGTGTGTTTATGTATGCGTCTGTGTGTATACATACCTCAGGTGTGTGTCTGTGTATATGTGTCCATGTGTGTTTATATGAATGTGTGTGTGTGTGTGTATGTATAAGTCTAGGTATGCATGAATGTGTGTGTAAGTATGTATGCGTCTGTGTGTATACATACCTCAAGTGTGTGTCTGTGTATATGTGTCCATGTGTGTTTATATGAATGTGTGTGTGTGTGTGTATGTATGAGTCTAGGTATGCATGAATGTGTGTGTAAGTATGTATCAGAGTGTGTTTATGTATGCGTCTGTGTGTATACATACCTCAGGTGTGTGTCTGTGTATATGTGTCCATGTGTGTTTATATGAATGTGTGTGTGTGTGTGTATGTATGAGTCTAGGTATGCATGAATGTGTGTGTAAGTATGTATGCGTCTGTGTGTATACATACCTCAAGTGTGTGTCTGTGTATATGTGTCCATGTGTGTTTACATGAATGTGTGTGTGTGTATGTATGAGTCTAGGTATGCATGAATGTGTGTGTAAGTATGTATCAGTGTGTGTTTATGTATGCATCTGTGTGTATACATACCTCAGGTGTGTGTCTGTGTATATGTGTCCATGTGTGCTTATATGAATGTGTGTGTGTGTGTGTGTATGTATGTATGAGTCTAGGTATGCATGAATGTGTGTGTAAGTATGTATCAGAGTGTGTTTATGTATGCGTCTGTGTGTATACATACCTCAGGTGTGTGTCTGTGTATATGTGTCCATGTGTTTTTATATGAATGTGTGTGTGTGTGTGTGTGTATGTATGAGTCTAGGTATGCATGAATGTGTGTGTAAGTATGTATCAGTGTGTGTTTATGTATGCGTCTGTGTGTATACATACCTCAGGTGTGTGTCTGTGTATATGTGTCCATGTGTGTTTATATGAATGTGTGTGTGTACGTATGAGTCTAGATATGCATGACTGTGTGTGTGTGTGTGTAAGTATGTATCAGAGTGTGGTTATGTATGGGTCTGTGTGTATACATACCTCAGGTGTGTGTCTGTGTATATGTGTCCATGTGTGTTTATGTGAATGTATGTGAATGTAAGTACATGTGAATATAAATGTGAATGTTTATATGAATGTCATATATGTATATGTGTGCATGTAATCATGTAATTCCCCCAACAAAAAAGGGATGCAGTTTGTGCAGAGAAAGACATGTGTTTTTCAGTTTAAAGGGAGGTTGCTATAATACATTTACCATGTGCTATGTAACCTAGGTACACCTCTGCCCTTGTGTATTACTTGATATTATATATCAAGTGTAAATTTTATATAAGTGTAAAAGCAATATTCACATATATTCGAATTGGAAACATTGCTGTTGAAGTTTAATATTAGTATTCAGAATGTAATCGGATTTCAATCACAATGTCATAAACTATTGAAGTGAACTAATCCAAAAGTGAGTGTGAAGACTTCCACCATTATTATTTCAAGCTCATTTACTTGAAAACATTTGTGATTCAATATACACCCATATAATTTATGGGTACTTTAGGGTACTACACTATTATTGTGTTACGTGTTTCTCTTTGTGATTGGTTATATCCTTTCTTGTCCTCTTTGTAAGAGATCTGTGTGTATGAGTCAGCATGTTATAGAACAGGAGGGGATGAAGTTAATATGAATTCATTTCTTTAAAGGGAGAACGTAAACTGAATCCTAGAATAAATGTCACATATTCTGTTTTCTGCAGTTAGATTCGACAAGTAAAACAGATATCAGCCACACAGAATGAAAGAAGGCAAATTACTGTGTACTCAGAATGGGACAAAAAAACTGATGCCAGTGATATCATGGCTTTGCAGACCTGCAAAAACACTTTATTGGATTTACAAAGAAAAAGTCAGGCAAAATTTAGATAAAAGGGGACTGAACACAGACAACTTTCCAATATGTTTCTTGTGGACCTCAGTGCGTGCTTGAACATGGATTGCTAAATAGGGACAATGGGACAGGACTCTGAAATCAGTATTGCACCATAATTAGTCATTCATTAACCAACCTTATAAAAACCAGATGTTAAAATATTGAGTTTGCATTCCCCAATGAGAGAACCAAAAATATACCTCTAATGCTCTTAATCCAGTTAAGTATTGTGCAAAAGTTATACATTTCCAGGACCATGGAGAGGTATTTAGAAATAACAGTGTGGGATAGACTGGGTATTTGCTGTAAGAATAAAAGTAATATCTCTGCTATAGACAACTGAGGAAAAATGTCTTGTAACATGTATACTATATAACTGAATATCAATTCACTACACATTTCATACAGCTATAAGTCTAAACTAAATAGTGATTTTAGAAAATGCATCCTAGGAATATTCATACTTCAGCGTATAATCATGAGTAACTCGTCTATTTTAGCTAAATTTACAAATTCCTGGTCAATTCCTGAGAATTCACTTTAGTGAAAAACATGTAGGTGAAAAATCTTATAAACATTTCATCAGTTTATGCAGACTCTTTGATATATGCTAAGTAGCCTTGTGCATTTGTTTCAAACAAATTGTGGATTGCACAAGCCTCTAAATTCCAAATCGCCACCATTTTGCAAACCCTGCCGCCTCCCCGACAAATGTTAAGCACATATTTTGTGAAGTGTTCCTAACCCCTCAATAAAAAAAAAAATAGACATACATTCTTATGTACACATAATTACATACACATTTTTGCACATGCATCATTACGCATACATATTTATTCTCATATACACAAATTAATAATCTCACAGAAGGCACATTCTCAAACACATAAATTATTTGTACTCATTTTAAGAGGTCCACCCATTCTCCCTTCCTTTTTCTGGGAGAGCTGGAGTGGATCTCTCTGAAGGTTAGTAAGACTGGGATCACTGTGCATTGTCTGGTTGAACAGCTGACAACCTAGCTCTAAGCATCACTACAGGGCATACGAGGGAGCGCATCGTGAAAGTCAGTTTGAGGTTTTTCCGCTTCTGTTATTTTGCTTACAAGGTACAATTCCCTTGTCAGTTCCCCACAGTTTGGCAAATAAATCCCCCATTTTATAAAACCCCCATTGAATATGAGTATTTTATGAAGATAAAATAAAAGATAAAGATAAAATGCTCATTCGTTTTTTTCACTGAAATTTCAACCCAGTCAAAAGATATGTTGAGACAAAGTATGGATTATTGTGTCTTAATATTTTTCCTACACTGCCTTTCTTCAGATGGACTAACTCACACATCCATTACACAGGAGGGCTCCTGAGGCCACGCCCAGGGCAGGCTGAAGCAGTTCATTCAAAGAGGAAGGCAGCATGCTTTCTACAGGTGAGACGGGGCTAGGCGGAGGCAGCAACTTGCTGAAATTCCTCTGCTTTCTGGCCCATAGGACCTTCCAATATAGTAATAAACAAGCCTTGATTGGTTTTATTTTCTCTCTCTCTCTCTCTATCATTCTTCTCTCCTTTTCTTCCACCTGTCACAAACTCTCCGCCCCTGGGGCGGGCCTGCCAGGATCGGGTAAGCGTGAACACAGAGGTTTTGTTATATAACTTGTTCAATTAAAAGCTATACAACTTGGCTACCTGACCAGACCAGAGCCCTGGCACATGCTAGGTGACCACTAAGAGATGGCACACAAAGGAACTCGGCAGACACGTGTACATACCAACACAAGTATAGATGTCTTAAACAGCCCGCTCTGGCCCTGTTAAGCACTCATCTCCTCCCAGAACACATTCGGCACTTACAATTAGCCCCCCCAGACAGTTAATTACTACGAATTAACTAGTGTCACACCAGACATAAAAACACTAGGCCCGCCCCCTTCTCTCAGATATGTCATCCACGGAAAGTGGTAGAGCATTTAGGGTGCATGGGCAGAGGGGTAAGAGGCGAGGGCACAAAATGAGAAAAAAAAGAGGCTTCCACTGTCTTATTGAAACTGCATACTCAACACTGATAATGCTCAGAAGCTATGACGTTGCCTTTCCTACAAGATGATATGTCAATTGTAATCACTAAACCTTTTATGTCTGTAAAGAACACTGTGTCATTGCAAAACTTTTTAGTTATACACTTTTTGTGTATGTGCCAGTGTGTGTATCTTAGTGTGTGTGTATGTGCCAGTGTGTGTATCTGTGTGTATGTGCCAGTGCATGTAAATGTGTGTCAAGATGTGTATATATGCCAGTGTATGTATCTGTGTGTCAAGGTGTCTACATGCCAGTATGTCAGTGTGTATATGTGTGTGTCAGGGTGTGTGCATGTGTCAGTGTGTGTATCTGAGTGTGTGTGTATGTGCCAATGTGTGTATATGTGTGTATGTGCCAGTCAGTATATCCAAGTGTGTGTGTATGTGCCTAGTGTGTGTATCTGTGCCAGTGTTTGTGTCTAATTGTGTGTGTGTGTGTGCAAGAGTTCGTATATGTGTGTATGTGCCAGTGCATGTATCTGTATACCAAGGTATGTGTATATGCCAGTACGTGTATCTGTGTATCAAAGTGTGTCTATGCCAGTGTATCAGTGTTTATATCTGTGTTAGTGTGTGTATCTGTGTGTCAAGGTGTGTGCATGTGTTTGTATGTGTTAGTGTGTAAATGGTTGTAATATGTTGTTAAATAGTGTTCTATTCTGTCATAATAAAATATCATGTCCTTGTTCATACATTTTTGGAGGCTGTGTGTATGTTCGTGCATAGGGGTGCGGTTAGAGGGGGGATGCGCGGGGGTGGAGCCGCCTAAATTAAATTAGTTTTTGCACGTTGGGTTATCTGTTAGTGAATCGAGGTGTATACTTCTATTTTATCTTTTTTTTCTGGAGACGATGCACGTCTGAGTTGTGAAGGAATGTTACATATTATTGTGATTTTTATAACAGTCCTTATAGCTGGAAAATATAAGTATTTGTATTTATTTATGATCTCTGTAAGGTGAATTTCTTTATTTGAAATTGCGCACCAATCTATTTAAATATATTTATTGTGATATCACTTTTTTTTTTTTTTTTAAAGACATGCCAAGGTGGAAGCACAGAATTTTAACATCTCTTTTTAATCCTAGTGCTGCAGAAGTTATTATTCTTTATTTGTTCCTGACTATCTTGGCCTTGTCATTATATAATGTCATAGAAATGCTGTTCTGCACTTAATTCCACACTTTAGAAAAATGTATTCTACTGCCAAGAAAGGAATAGTTTGGGTGTATGAGCTTGTTATAATAAGCAGTAGTGGGTTGAAGTGGAATCTCTAGAATTTAGAAAGAGAATGTACTCGGATATGGAAAAGATGATTAAGATGCATATTCAAATTTAGAAACAAATTGCTTGATTGGAAAGGGCAGAATACTTATACAAGGTTATTTACTAACCCTTTACAATAGAATGAATGTTAAGTTCATGTAATATTAAAGGACCACTCTAGGCACCCAGACCACTTCAGCTTAATGAAGTGGTCTGGGTGCCTGGTCCAGCTAGGGTTAACCCATTTTTTCATAAACATAGCAGTTTCAGTTTAAACCCCTTTCCCCTTTCCAGAGCCGGGCGGGAGTGGGACCGTGACGGTGGGGGCACCCTCAGGGCACTATAATGCCAGGAAAACGAGTATGTTTTCCTGGCACTATAGTGGTCCTTTAAACTAAACAGAATGAATTACGGAAACTGACTGGCTAGAGTACAATGTAATAAACATTTACAATGCAATGGATAAAATGACTATAAACGCTGTGTAAAATTAATAGAAAAATAATTTAATTCACCAAGAATACTATACCAAACACCAGGGTTCACTAAAACCAGATGATAAAAGCAACAGAACAATTAGTAGGTAGGTAACAGTAAAAGCACACTGATCCAACCAACATTATCCAATATTGAAAGGACACTCGTATAAATTTGATCAAACAAATACCGGCATGGTATGAGAAGACAATGCACAATATATATAGTTCACCATAAACAACTAATTTGCCTCAATAATATAGAGATTAACAAAGAAATAATAACCTCAATATTATACATTTTTAAGAAGACTTTTGAGAACACTTTAAAACTTTCATGATCTTCCATGCCTCTAAAAAATAGTGGGCTTCAAGGATGACATAGAATGTCCTGTAGTTTAAAGCGACACTGTCACGCCAAATGTACCTGTCTCCTATTGTTTCATCTTCTCTTCCTCTTTCAGACTCTGTTCTTTTCTTCATTTCTGCTTCAGTTCTCTTTAAAACATAAGTCAGCTCCATTTCCTGTGTCAAGGAGGAGGGTGTATGTATTGTGAGAAGACTGTCCCTGACACAGGAAATTGAGCTGACAAAAGCTCCTCCTTGTGTCATAGAATGTCAGGCATTTGAAAAATACATAAGACAAAGTAGTTCCTCCTTTGTCTTATGTTTTAAAGAAAACTAGTTTAGAAGAAAAGAAGAACAGATTCTAAGAAAGGAAGAGAAGAGGAAACAATAGGAGAAAGGTAAGTTTGGCGTTACAGTGCCGCTTTAATCCCTGCTCACACAGGGGAAACCCAGGTATCATTTAAAACGTGCGCTCCTTTCTGTCACCTGGGGCCATATTTATAGCCCCAGACTGATCGATGAGCTGTATATAGTGCTCACAGTAAATGCTGTATACAGTCCTGAACATCACAATGGCTGAACGATCACATTAAAGGATAAGTCTAATCAAACTTTAATTTTATTTTTTTAGTGTATTATATTTGATGAAAATGAATTATATATTATTCCTTAAATTATATATACTTCTTATTATAAATTAATAAGCAATTACACTGCTCAAAAAAATAAAGGGAGCACTTAAACAACACAATGTAACTCCAAGTCAATCGCACTTCTGTGAAATCAAACTGTCCACTTAGAAAGTAACGCTGAGTGACAATCAGTTTCACATGCTGTTGTGCAAATGGGATAGACAACGGGTGGAAATTATAGGCAATTAGCAAGACACCCCCAATAAAGGAATGGTTCTGCAGGTGGTGACCACAGACCTCTTCTCAGTTTTAAGGACATTACATCAAAGTTGGATCAGCCTGTAGTGTGTTTTTCCACTTTAATTTTGAGTGTGACTCCAAATCCAGACCTGCATGGGTTGAAAAATTTGATTTCCATTTTTTTAATTTTTGTGTGATTTTGTTGTCAGCACATTCAACTATGTAAAGAACAAAGTATTTCAGAAGAATATTTAATTCATTCAGATCTAGGATGTGTTATTTTTGTGTTCCCTTTATTTTCTTTGAGCAGTGTATATTAAAATACAGATTTCACATTATTTTTTTTAACACATTTTTCAGAAAAAAACATAAACCAATTTCAAAACAAGATTATAACAATTCAAACAATGATAATGAGGGGAAGGGATATAGATCTTTGCATATCAAAATGAAAATGTCAAATGTGTACATAAGTAAAATATAATACAGAGTATAACTATTTATAAGTAAAAATGAGTACACCAGTTACCTCACGTGTAATCACTAAGGTGTGTGGAATTTACACTTGTTTACCTGTATGTGCAGCCATGTTGGGTCAGAGACTACTGTTATTTGACCAACTGCTACTAAACCTAACTTGTTTGCTGCTGCAATTGCTGGTGTGTGAAAGCAGGCAAGTTAGGTTGAGCAGCAATTAGTCAGAAAACAGTCTGAGCCAACATGGCTGCTTAGCCAGATAAACAAGTGAAAATTCTCACACACAAAAAAATATATAATAATAATAATAATAACAATAATAATAATAAAAATAATTAATATACACGTTTTAATAATAAAAAAAATAATAACTTTCATTTTCATTAAATGTAATACACTTTAAAAAAACAAGAAGTGGAAAAGTGATGACAGATGTCTTTTCAGCCATGGCGATTATCGTGGAGTCCAAAATAGTGTTGCTGCATGTCCCCCTGCTGACAGTGATCGTCACTGGGCTGTGCCTGCTGCGCAGCACGGGTCACTATGTGATCATCAGGGATAACTGGAGAAGTTGCAGTAGCAGTGCTGTGTAATCTGGATAATACCACTGCAGTCAGCACTAACCTCAGCAGGGGGGGTTCATCCTGAGTTAGGGTTAGGTTTACCATTTGACCATAAAAATGCACAACGTCCTGCGAGGGACAGGTAAAGTAAATCTCACCTTTACCTGCCCCCCTAGCTACTGTGGAAGATGTCAGTAGGCATGCTGACGTCTTCTCTTGTGGAGCAACCAGCTGCAGGGGAGATGTCTCTGTGCTTGAAACAAGGCAAGTAATCTCTATTTAACGTTCATTGTTACTATCAATGGAGGGTGGACAGTGGTCACAGAGATAGAAGAGTACCTACAGTCCCGAAAAAAAGAACTCAGACTATTGGTTCTCTTTATGAGTATATGATGTATGATGTGTATGAGTATATGATATAGCTTCAAGAAATAAAATATGATGTGACCCAGTTACAGATTCATACATACCTTCAAATGAAGCAAAGTTTTAGTGAGTGAGTGGTGCTTCTGACCAAAGATGGCCCCAACACGACAAGGGTATGGCCAGAAATACACTAAAAAGAAATATTAACGTGTAGGTATTTATCACAAAGGAATACACAGCAAGGCTATACTATAGGTAATCTTTTACTTCCAGTAATAATAAAAGATGATGACTGTTTTCCTTTAATGATAGATAAATGTGTTTAATGTGGGTTGTTCAATTGTAGTCCTGTGTGTCTGACGTACTTTCCACAATGAGCCTGCAAAATCTATTATGCCTTTACTGGTATAACCCTAATGTGCAAGGTAGAAATTATTATTTGTTATTTACTAAGCAACAAAATGTTACAATTGCTGAGCAATTTATTTGTATAGAAAAGAGCTGACATAGAGTGAACATAATACTGCAAAAATAGGCAATGAGAGCTTCCCATCTGAGAACTTAACAGTTTATTGGGTAGAAAAGTAAATATAAGATGGGCAAAACAGAATGATTTAGCAAAAGGTACAAGGCAACAGAAAATATACATACACTTGCCTAGAAAAAAAAAGACGTTATATAACAAGGATCAATATAAAAGCACAGAAGCTATCGCAGCTTCTGCCCTTGACCTGTACCTGGCCAGCCCAGTCCCCACTGGACTCCCAGGAATCCACCCACACTGCTAGATATACACAGAGCTGCAGTCTCCCTATCATGGAAATAATACAAACAGTTCACACACAAACTACAAACACAACAGCGCTGACAATCCACATACATGCACACAATACTACCATCAGCCCCACCACCAAACATATATCATCTATACTCCCTCTATCATGTAAGCTCATTGAGCAGGGCCCTAAATCCCTCTGTGCCTGTGTGTCCAACTTGTCTGGTTTCAAATACTTGGCTGTCAGTCCACCCATTGTAGAGCGCTACGGAACTTGTTGACGCTTTATAAATAATAATAATAATAATACAAACACAATTCCACAAGTAGCCCCAATGCAAAGTCCACATTTATTGGTATCATACACAATACCACAAACTACTCATGAACATGTACAATATAGCAGCAGGCCACATACGCAAAAATACAATGCTACAAAGCAACTGCAGCACCCAAAATAACATAAGTGGAATATGACAACCTTAGTTCTGAAAAACAGGACAGGCACGCCAAGGGACTTCAAAATCTTGTTTTGGCACAGAACTACTAAGAGGTTGCCTACCCCTGCACTAAAGTGAAAATTCAAGTTGAATTATCATGTTAGTGACTAATCCAGGGATTTCATCAGGGGGTCACAACTAATACAGCTTTATGGGGCCCTCGCCCTATTCTCCCAAAATGCTTACTTTTGAAATATCTCAAAACAACAAATACTTCAAGTGGTTTCCCCAAATTCAACTGAAAATGCCGCTTTTAATTATCTCTCCAGCCTCAAAAGTATTCAACTCCTTCATGGCGAGTATATTTAGTACTTAGTAGAGCACAGCTTCTGGCAGTGTTCCTGAGGAATCTCAGCCCATTGCTCAAAGGTATTCTTGGGTTTGAGTCCTGCAATCACCTTCTTCAAATCCCACCAGAGATTTTCTATGTGGTTAAAGCCAGGTGACTGTCATGACCACTGTAGAATTTTCCATGACTTCTTCTGCAACTCAGCCTTGGAATTTAACCCCTTTAGGACGGGTGACGGACGAGGTCCGTCACAGAGGGGAGACCCTTAACGACGGGTGACGGACCTCGTCCGTCACGCGGTAAAATTAACCCCGGATCGCCGCTATCGCGGCGATCGCGGGGTTAATGGTGCTCCCGGTATGCCTCTGCATTAGAGGCATACCGGGAGCACCCGGTCAGCTGCCCAGCACATGTGCTCGCTCTGACCACAAGTCGGAGCGAGCACATGTGCTCTGATACTCACCTACCGGCTCCCTGCACTTCCGGGTTCTGTGTGAAGTGCAGGGAGCCGGATCAGTGCTGATCCTGCCCCCTGCTGTAAAAAAAAATAAAGTTTATTTAAAGTCCCCCCCCTTACCCATTTTAATAAAAAATTAACCCCTTCCCTGCCAATTGATCACTGACTACAGTGATCAATTGGCAGGGATTACATTTTACTATGATCTGATTTTTTTTTTTAACCCCTGAGGGTTAATTCTTTTTTTTTTTTAACCCTCAGGGGTTAAATTAATTAAATTAATTAATTAAA
The DNA here is from genome assembly GCA_933207985.1 of Pelobates cultripes. NCBI lineage: Eukaryota > Metazoa > Chordata > Amphibia > Anura > Pelobatidae > Pelobates > Pelobates cultripes. The sequence continues at coordinate 277,266,085 of OW240914.1, read as the reverse complement.
TTATTTTTAATTATATATTTAGCTAGCTGGGGTAGGTGGAAGTTAGTGGGGAATTGGGGGATTTGGCGTTAGGCTAACTAGGGGTTAACGTTAAAAAAAAGTTTTAAAAGAAACTTTAAAAAGTTAAAAATTAAGCTTAAAAAAATGTTTTAATAACATTTAAGTAAAAAAAACAAAAAAAACACACTTTACCTAGTCCAAATAAAAATTAACCCCTTCCCTGCCAGTCGATCACTGCCTACAGCGATCAAATAGAGATCACAGTATTATACTGTGATCTAATTTTTTTTAACCCCTGAGGATTAACTTTTATTTATTTTTTTAACCCTCAGGGGTTCAATTTATTTAATTAATTAATTTAAATATTTTATAACTATATATTTTGCTAGCTGGGGTGGGTGGGAGTTATGGGAAAATGGGGAATTTACTGTTACTGCTGCGTACTGCTAGTTAGGGGTTAACGGTAAAAAAAAAAGCTTAGAAAAATGTTAAATCTGTAAAAAAGTTTTAAGAAAGTTTAGGAAAGTTTAAAAAAAATTTATAAGCAAAACAAAAGTTTAAAAACTAGTTTTTAAAAGTAAAAAGTTATAAAAAGTAAAAAAATACATTTTAAAAACGCTCATTACCACTACACCTGGAGCAAACTAGAGAAAAAATTATCCCACGCCAAGGTTCAAAATATGCCTTTTGAATTACCCCAGGGTGTATTCTTTAATAAATAGTATGTGTTTGTGGGGAAGTTTCAATAACCAACCGTCTAAACTACTCCAAATTGGAACATGGACACAGCGTAAAACTTCAAAGTTAGAAAAAAACTGAATGGCTGCGTCTCAAATGCGCCCCTTCAACATCCACATATACCTGGCAAAGGTACATACGGGGGTATTGCTGTACTCAGCCGACATAGCTGAGCAACATATGAAGTATTATACAGTCATAGCACACATAAGGTTTGCAAAATATGCTGCGCAAACTCACTTTGTATGTCAAAAAGGCAGAAAAAATGCTTATTACCACTACACTTGGTACAAGCTAGCGGAAAAATGATCCCACGCTAAGGTTCAAAATATGCCTTTTGAAATACCCTGGGATGTCTTCTTTAAGAAATGGTATGGCTTTATGGGGAATTTGGATTATATAGCCTGGTAAAATACTCTAAAATGGGACATAGGCACAGCATAAAAATTCAAAGTTTGAAAAAAACTGGAATGGCTGTGTCCCAAATGTGCCCCTCCGATGTCCACACATACCTGGCAAAGGTACATACGGGGGTATTGCTGTACTCAGCCGACATAGCTGAGCAACATATGAAGTATTATACAGTCGTAGCACACATAAGGTTTGCAAAATATACTGTGCAAACTCACTTTGTATGTCAAAAAGGCAGAAAAAACGCTTATTACCACTACATCTGGTACAAGCTAGCGGAAAAATGATCCCACGCTAAGGTTCAAACTATACCTTTTGAAACACCCTGGGGTGTCTACTTTAAGAAATGGTAGGCCTTTGTGGGGTAGTTTGAATTTAAAACCTGCGAAGATGCTTGGAAATTGCACATAGGCCCAGCGTCAAAATTCAAAGTTTGGTAAAAACGGATATGGCTTGGTCTCCTATATGGCACTGTAGCTTCACGAAATAGTGCCAAAGACATTCATATGGGGTGTCATTTTACTCAGAAGACTTAGCTGAGCATAATTTGGGGGTTTGAACTTAGTGGCACATATGAAATATACAAAACGCCCAGCAAAAATGCAATCCGTATGTAAAAAATGCACAAAATTATTTTTTACCACATACTTTGGCATATATTGGTGAAAAAATGGGGGCATGTTAAGGCACAATATGCACCTTATAAGATACCCTGGAGTGTCTACTTTTACAAATGGTAGGCCTTTGTGGGGTTTTTTGAACAGTCAAACTGTTATAATACCCCAAATGGAAGCTAAGGCTCATTAAATCCATCTCTCAAAATTCTACTGTGAATACTGTAAAGGACAGGTCTCCTATATGGCACTGTAGCTTCACGAAATAGTGCCAAAGACATTCATATGGGGTGTCATTTTACTCAGAAGACTTAGCTGAGCATAATTTGGGGGGTTTGAACTTAGTGGCACATATGAAATATACAAAACGCCCAGCAAAAATGCAATCCGTATGTAAAAAATGCACAAAATTATTTTTTACCACATACTTTGGCATATATTGGTGAAAAAATGGGGGCATGTTAAGGCACAATATGCACCTTATAAGATACCCTGGAGTGTCTACTTTTACAAATGGTAGGCCTTTGTGGGTTTTTTTTGAACAGTCAAACTGTTATAATACCCCAAAATGGAAGCTAAGGCTCATTAAATCCATCTCTCAAAATTCTACTGTGAATACTGAAAAGGACAGGTATCCTGTATGGCACTGTAACTTCACGAAATAGTGCAAAAGACATACAATGGGGGTGTCATTTTACTCAGCAGATGTAACTGAACACAAAATAAAACTTTGTACAGGAATAGCACACACCAACTTTACAAAATATACACGAGAATTTCTCTGTTATAAGTTTGTGTGCCAAAAACCAAAAAGAACACAATTTTACTCCAATATTTAGCAGAGGTTGGCGGTGAAATGGCTACGTAGAAAGTGTCAAAACAACCTTAGGTAAATAGCCCGTGATGTCTACTTTATATAAATATATACTTTTGTGTGGCAATTTTGTTTTCTTTTATGGCTATTACGCTTACAAGACAAACATACCAAATTCTAAAATCGCTCCACATTAAAAGTTTATTTTACTCCTTGTGCTTTGTGACCTGTAACTACCAAAAAAAACTTAAAATCCCAGACACATTATATATTCTGTAAATCAGAACAAATAAATAAATTTATTTTTAATTACTTTCCTTAACCTGCACTAATTATGCACACATTATTATTGCAAAAACTGTAAAAACAATATTTTTCATTTTTTTTGCATTTTTCTGTATTTTTTTTATAATAAGTAAGCATTTATATATATATATATATATATATGTTATATCAAATTAAAGCCCTTTCTGTCCTTTAAAAAACAGTATATAATATGTGTCGGTGCAATAAATGAGAAAGATGCAAATTGCAGTTGAACGCAAACAGCAAGAAAATGCAAAAATTGCTTGTGTCATTAAGCGTAAGTCAAGCTTCTGAAGCTGTGTCCTTAAGGGGTTAAGGTATGCTTTGGATGATTGTCTTGTTGTAAGGTCCAATGATGGCCAAGCTTCGGCTTCCTCACACATGGCATAATGTTTTCTCATAGGATTTCCTGATACTTCAGTTGAATCCATCTTGCCTTCCACACGCTGCAGGTTTCCAGTGCCAGAGGATGCAAAGCAGCTCTAGAGCATCACAGAGCCACCACCATGCTTAACTGTAGGCAAAGTGCTCTTTTTAGCATATGCTGTCTTCTTCTTTCTCCAGACATACCACTGATCCATTGGGCTGAAAAGTTCCAGTTTTGTTTCATCCCTCTACAGAACAGTATTCAAAAACTTCTGTGGCATATATATATATATATATATATATATATATATATATATATGATTTGGAGCATATTGCAGCTGACTTTTCTTGTGCTTTTGGGTCAGTAGTGGTGTATGTCTTGGCGTTCAGGCATGGAAACCTTCTGCGTTTAGTACATGCCTTACTGTGCTCACTGAAACCTCAGTGCCTGCTGCCACTAATTCTTGCTGCAGGTCTTTTGCAGTCACTCATGGGTGTTTCACAACCTGCCTTCTAAGAATCTGGTTATGGCCATTGATAACTTCTTTTTCTGCCACATCCAGGTAGTGTAACCACTGTTCCTTTAGCTTTGAACTTTCAAACTATGTTTCCAATGGTGTCTCTGGAAACATTCATTGCCTTCGCTATCTTTTTGTATTCTGTTCCATGTTTGTGAAGGGCAATGATCTCTTCTCTTAACTTTGTAAACCATGCTTTTGACTTATCCATATTTCTAACATGCAGTCAAACATCATACTCAAAAATCCCCTACCCAGCTCTGGTATTTCAAGTGTTCCAGCTAAACCACACCTGGTGCAATCAATGAAGTCCTTGATTAGTTGCATCAGGTGTGCTTGAGACAACACCTGTTTTGCATATTTGTGATGGTGTGAGGGATTCGATTCAGGGTGTTGAATAATTTTGAGACTGGAGCAGTCATTATAAGATGAATTTTAGTTGACTTTGGTGAAACCATTTGAAGCATCTGCTGTGTTGAGCTATTTCAATTGCTTTTGTTTGATTTGCTCATTGCAACAGGATAAAGTCTGTAAATTTTGACAATAAACCTGATTTTAAATGGGGGGTTGATTACTGACTTAAAACTGTATATATAATGAATATCGCTACATATACAACTTGTCCTGAGGAAAGTTCATGTTTTTAACTAAAATGTTAATTTGACACTCTTCAATAAAAAAAAAGTTTTACTTTGAAAATCCCTGAGTGCTGATACATTTTTTTGGATTACCTATAAATTTGTGCTATCGAGCACCGGGTGGAAACCATTGTGAGTAGGAGTGCAAGACTTTTTGTATTTTATATATATATATATATATATGCACCTGCAGCCCTCCGACCACTGCTGGCTTCTATAGATTAAGATACCACAGCGTCCACCTCCAGTAGGTCTTCTGACAAACTCCAGCTGTCAGAGTATTGTCCTGGGCTACAGCACATATACAGGAGTTTTGCGAGAAAGTAAGAAGACCTGCCATCTGGAAGACATGTAAGCTGGAGTTTCCTGGGCTTCCTCCTCCCTACAAAAGACAACAAGCAACTGTGCCACCGGGCCACCTGGGAATCTACTTGTCCTTTTCCCTGGCCATATATATATATATATATATATATATATATATATATATATATATATCCAATTAAATCTATATATAGGCCAGAATGTACAAATGTGGCAATTTTATTTAATCTTTTGGTAGCCTCCAAAAGAATTAAGGATGTGCCCCATATTCTATTCACATGGTTCTTATTGCCCATAAACAGATCCACTTTGTGATGCAGACTCACATAAATTATGCGACCAGTGAAAAATCTGTACTACGTGTGGTGAAAAAAAACACTGCAATAACGTGCAATTGCGAAAGAAATAGAATATGTTCATAAGCACACAATACCTCTGGTCCTTCCATCAATTCCATTGATTTAGAGTGATACGTAAAGGTCACCAGCTGTAGCTTGCGAAGAAAGCAGGAAGATGCCAGTATAGTAACTTCAATAATGGGGTCTTACGAAGATTCTTTATAGAATTATGGCACTTATGATCAGACATCTGCACCTGGGTTGCATAAGAGTTGATTTGGAAATAGACCAAGAGGTATGTCATGGGACAAGCAATAGCTAATACTTTTGCAATAGATAAAGGTGGGTTAATTGTAAAAAAAAAAAAAAAAAAATTAGGTGGACTGTCCCTTTCACTGATGTAAATGCTGCTACAGATAGTTACTATTTGAGATACAACCCACATCAAAATCCTGATTTCAGATTTTTTAAAATGGGAGATAGAATCCAAAACAAAAACTATTTGATATAAAAAGTAGATATGGCTAGGGTATTTAGTAAAAAAAAATTATAGGTCAACCAGTAGGATGTAGCTACTCAAAATGACCGCTGCCCTCTTGAGCTGTGGATTGGTGTCTAGCCAGGTATAGGAATGTAAAGCCATGATCAATTTTAGAGAGTGAGCTCTGGTTTAAAGGGTTACTCCAACCCTTTTGATACTAAATAGTTTTTGCTTTACAGTGCCCTATTGGGCATTACTTAAACCTGTAAAAAAAGTCTTTAAAACTTAACTGATACCGTTTCTCTGGCTTTTAGGGAGTAGGGAGGAAGAGACATTAGATGCCAATTTTGTACAGAATTGATATTAGCCAGCCCAGAAATCTTCTGGGCTGGCTAATGACACTGCTGGAGGTGGAGTTATACCGGGCGGCAAAATAATTAATTTCTGTATGTGCACCATTTCAAAGTTAAACGCTGTCCATACAGATTTTAGGCACCATTACTACTTAAAATGAATGTAGTGGTCATGGTGGTTGAAGAAACCCTTTAAGAGTATCAGCATACCATTGATGCTTAGATTTTTGAGGCCAAGTTGCAAGTCTTACAAAGTGTGCAGCGTGAACCTTGAGCATGCCAGTACTGTATAAGATGAAAATTGATTTGGGTAATATGTTACTGATGAAAAGTAAGAATCAGGAGTACTCAGTGTAATCTGACAATTCATGACATGTTATATTGTTGCTTGCTACTACATGATGCATGAGTATTTCCCATTTCTGATTCACCCCTCCACACACACACACACACACACAAACAAAATACATATATATATACACTTGTAATCAAAGCAATTCCCCTGAGATCACTTTAGACAGATGTGCTTTTGGGCACATGCACAGCAATCACACTGCTCCACCTTGCTTGAATCTGATGCTTCTCTATGAGAAACAATAGCTGCATTTGGAATTAACCCTTTCACTTCGGCACTCGAGTATACACGATTGCCAGAGAACGCATTCATACCCAAAATCTGTGTATACACAATTTGCAAAATTGCAAGTGAAATTATGTTATAATTCCAGTTCCTGAAGCTTACAGCAAAGCCACCACACTCTGAACCTCAGAGAGTTGACTGTCTGTGAATGACTGTTTTCATCTCTCCTCTGTGCGGCATGTTGGAGCTGCAGAATCTGAAGGGGAGGAGGGAGCAGGGGAGATCAGAGGTTCATTCTCCCAGCCTGTCTGACTGTCTCCACACATAGTAAAGAGTGGAGATGTTATATGACACCCCACCCTCTGTGTGTAGCACAGCAAGCAGCAGAAGCAGCTGGCAGACGGCAGAGAGAGTAAATGGAGGGTGGCTAAAGAAAAGTGAGTTGAAGGAGGTAACAGAGGGGAAGGCTAAGCTACAAACAAAATGAGCAGCAATGTGTAGGGAGGCTGAACAGGAAAATACAGCCTTCCCACATAGAATCTACCACATCCCCACAAAACACATGCTGTCAGTTCACCCCTCCTCTCCCCACACTCAATCAATCAATAACATCCCCCTCTCACCACCCAAACACTCCCCCTGTTACATCACCCCAACACGCACACACATTCAGTCATCCGGTCACATCTCCCCCTCTTCCCACACACACAGTCAACCTTGTAACATCACCACCTCCCCCCTAACACACCCTGTAACATCACCCCTCTCCCACCACACACACTCAGTCAACCTCACACTTACCCTGCATCATCACACCCCCCAACACATAGTCACCATGTCACATCATCCCCTCCCCACACACACACAAAGTCACCCTGTCAAAGTCACCCCTCTTCACACACACTCACCTGGTCACATCACTCTCCATACACCAAAGTGATTCAACTCCTAAATGACAGTGAAATGACAGTGAGTCAATCACCCTATAAAATCACCGCCTCCCCACACACTCACCCTGCCACATCACCCCTCTCCACATACAGTCACCTTGTCACAGTCATCCCCTCTCCCCACAAATACACACAGACATATCCTGTAACATCATCCCCTCCCCCACAAATACAGTCACGCCCTCTTCACACACACACTCAACCTTCACATCACTCCCGCACACACACTCACCCTGTCAAATCGCCCCTCCCACATCACCACACTCAGTCACCTTGTTACAGTTACCCCCTCCCCCACATACACTGAACCTGTCACATCACCACCTCCTCACACACACTTATCCTGTCACATCACCCCCTCCCCCACAAGACTCAGACTGGTGGGTTAACCAGCTGTGTTTCAAATGTCCAAATCCAGTGTTGCTCATCTCCCTATTAACAAGTACAAATTGTATCCACTTTTCTTTAAAAGATACAAAGAGAACAATATAGTGCAAAACTGTATTTATTACATGCAAAGGTGACCCCCTTCCCCACTTGGAACTCTTACATCAAAATATTGTGATACTTGTCTCCAAGAATCACAAAACAAGCGTTAGTCTACAGTGGTAAGTCTGTGTTACCAGTCCGTCCACCCGGTACAGATCTGCCGCCCGGATCCAGGGATAAGCAGTCTTCGTCTGGAAGGACGCTGGGACTGGATACGGCTGTATGTCAGTGGTTCCAAAGATAAAAAGGCCACTCACTTATCAACGCGTTTCGCCTGCTCTTTTCGGGCTGTTTTCCTATATGGAACCTCTTTAATTGGTAAATTATTTTTTTTGAAAGATTTTCTGTCCTGTACAGACATAATTTTTGTTTTTGTTTCCATTAAATAATGTGCTATCTAGACATACTGAAACAAAAAAATACGTTTAAACGTGATTTTCCAGGACACCCAATACACTCAGATTCTGTTTTTTTTTTCTGCAAACAGCTTGGTTGTGAAAGGGTTAATGTGCTGGGCATGATAACAGCAAACTTGAAGACTTTCAATTTCAGAAATCTCTTCACAGTAAAGTGCCTCTAGTGGCTGTCTATACATCAAAACCACTTTAACATTCTACATCCTAAAGCTATTGACATTCACTGTTTAGAAGCAAATGCAATTTTCCTTTTAAATGAGGGACATGATAACGTTCGCTTTGTATAAGCGCCAACTGTATACATTGAGCTATCGCTGCAATGGAAGAGAGTGCATAAGTCTACCCAAAAATGTTCATGCATCCACTTATGATAGGAATGTTTGTAGTTTGTGGAAAATTTAAGTAAAGTGCTAACTTGGAAACAATTTCTAACTTAGCCACAGCACGGCTCTTTTAGCCTACAGTTTGCAATTCAGCTTCCAATTTACTATAATTCGGCACTTAGTGAATAAACCCCTAGGCATTTTGCAAAAATGGCATACAGTCATGAGAAAGTGTTTTGAACGAGACTTTTTAGCTGAATAATGAAACTAGTAAATTTTATTTCTGTAAGTAATACTGGTATATATAATATATATATATATGAACAAAAATCTGATTCGACTTTGTTGTTTTTGTTTTAACATTTTTACAGCAAATATCTGTATTTAAAACAAACAAAAAAAAGTCACTTTTGTAAAATTCCACCCACTATACTGTGATGGACAAAAAAAATAACTTTTCTGATTGAGGGAAATTACTTTGATTGCTTATTTGCCAGTTCTTGCTTTGCTGAAATTTCTGTAAAACGTAGCTTTCAGATGTTGGAAAACGTTATATTTTTTTCTTATGTTAGAAAGATGAAGTGACTCGGATTTTCAGTGCAGATGCGATTTTAAGTGTAGAAGCTTCTAAATATCATAAATTAAGAAGTAATCACTGCGTCAAATACAAGAAAAGAACATTGTATATAGTTTTAAATATGTTTCAGAGGCACATACTGAAAGTAGACTTTCATTAGCACAGACACAATAAGTTACACTTGAAGAGTATAAAGACCAGCAGTAAGGACAAGATAGCTACAACCCAGCTAACTACATCCAAATCAATAGCACAGGTAAGGACATATAATTGGCTGCATATGTCAAGGAAGGCTGTCATGCCCTGAAAATAGCACCCATGCTTTGTTTACTTGCTCTCATAAACACTTAATCAGCGCAATTATCTGCCAATGAAGTCCTTGGCAACCGGCTACAAGAGGTTCCTCAAGTGGATGAATGAGGTATACGAGTCAATGACTTGTGATTGCGCTTATCACGACTGAAAAGCAAAATTATTCCTTTTAAAAGGAGCAAATGTTTTTTTCATTTTTTTTTTTTTTTTTTAAAAAGGGAGACGCTTTGCTGCTCTCTGTTGTGTCAATGAACGGGTTACTTTGAACTTTCCTCGGCATGACCACTCCGGCTACACTAGGTATCCTTATTTTCCTCATATGGCTAGTGGGACTTTAAAGGGACACTATAGTCACCTATAGCTACAGCCAACTTTAGCTTAATGAAGCAGTTTTGGTGTATAGAACATGCCCCTGCAGCCTCACTGCTCAATCCTCTGCCATTTAGGAGTTAAATCCATTTGTTTATGAACCCTAGTCACACCTCCCTGCATGTGACTTGCACAGCCTTCCATAAACACTTCCTGTAAAGAGAGCCCTATTTAGGCTTTCTTTATTGCAAGTTCTGTTTAATTAAGATTTTCTTATCCCCTGCTATGTTAATAGCTTGCTAGACCCTGCAAGAGCCTCCTGTATGTGATTAAAGTTCAATTTAGAGATTGAGATACAATTATTTAAGGTAAATTACATCTGTTTGAAAGTGAAACCAGTTTTTTTTTTCATGCAGGCTCTGTCAATCATAGCCAGGGGAGGTGTGGCTAGGGCTGCATAAACAGAAACAAAGTGATTTAACTCCTAAATGACAGTGAATTGAGCAGTGAAATTGCAGGGGAATGATCTATACACTAAAACTGCTTTATTTAGCTAAAGTAATTTAGGTGACTATAGTGTTCCTTTAACATATAGACAAAGATAATAATGATAGATAATGGTGCTGTGGTGTTCATATTTTCCTACGGGTTTTTTTTTCACTCGATTGGAAAGCATTTTTCATTTTTGTTTGCCCATACAGCACTAATGCAACATCTAGTAAATGTAGTTTTGTCATAACTTTGCAATAAAAGCTGCAAAAAAACCTGACAACCTAAGAAATCAAGCCCTTTGTATTTTTAAATCTATTTACATATGAGGGTGCTATAGTTCAGTTATGCAGACAGAAAGCACAGAAACCAGTGAAGACCCACATTCACGTCAAAACATCTGCCTTTGTTTGTCATGAAACAGAAAAGAAATATGGTTTCCATGGAGATAAACAACAGTTGCATCCAGGCTTCTCCAACAGGTTATGGAGGTTATTATGGTGCTTGGAGTGGTCATTGTGCTTGGAGTGTTTGTTTACAGATCAAGCAGTACAGTGATTCTGACGTTTTAGATGACAAAACCCGTATTTGATGTAACTGGTTGTACACAAAATAAAGCATGAACAGCTCGAAAAGGAAAGTAACTGACTGAAAAGGAATGGATGTAGTATGTAAATGAGATGGAATGTACTTATTAAATATATTAAATATTATAATAATAGAATCGGAGTATTTAACTAGGAAAGGTACATTTAGCTTTCTGCTAGATTCCAAGTAAGTCCTGCGGTCTGAATGTTAATATAATGTGCCCAGGAACCTCCATGCCTCAGTTTTAAAAGGACACTCCAAACACCATAACTACTGCAGCTCGCTGTAGTGATTACGGTGCTTGAAGTGCTTTGGAATCCCCTTCCCATTGTAAGGAGTTAAACTGTTAAAAAAAAAGCAGTTTAACTTCTTACCTGGATTTTGCGGGTGCCACTCTTTGCCTCCACTAAAATGTCCTCAGCAAGAGCTTCTGTTAGCTCTCCAGGACTAGAACATGTAATGTAGGCTGAGAGTGATCAGGTGTAATTTCTGGCTCTCAGGAAATTTTAATTGAGACAGAGAGCAGCGCCCAGAGTACCCCATGTAACAAGTTAAACCACTCATAAATGTCTTGACTCCTTACAGTGAGGGGAGGCCAGGACAACCCTGTCACCACAATCACTACAGTGGTGGTTGTGGTGTTTTGAGTATTCCTTTAAATGATCGTGCAGACTGCCTATGTGTCTAGCATTCACTGCTTGTCCCAAAAAGAGACTTGCATTTTTATGGAATTGACAGAGTGGGCCCTAACTTGGAGCCTTACATTAATTTTATCCAAGAAAGAGGCTCTCTCACTTGTGCTAAATTACCACTGCCTGATACTTTCAGACTACACCTACAGCATGATGAGCAGTGTACATGCATCTAAAAATATACATGCTGTTTTTACAACTGTCACGCTGCTTCGTACTTAACCTTTTGCTTCAATCAAGTAATTATTGAAATTCCACATTGAGTGTTACAACAGAACATGTTAACTACAGGTGCCTGTTTCATTTGCTAACATAAGTGTAACTTTAGCTTCAATTTAGTAAATTACAGCGTTGTATCAATTTATAACTTATATGGAATTGTTTTAATTAAAATATTATACAATAAAAATAAGTTTGTGTCAAATGCCACCTTAGCTTTGTTATTTTCGCTTTACAATAATCTTCAGTGACTTGTTAAGCCTTCATGGACCTTTTTGGATTATGTCCAATAAATCCATTATTTTCTGAATATGGGAACATTTTAATGATAGATGTATATTAAGTCCAAGATGCAAAGTCGCCAAGTGCCTTCTTATTATTGAATGTCTAAGCATGCCACGAGGGACTCATCGTTAAACAGACACTGCAGTTTTGTTAAAGTACTTAAAGCACCTCAACCAGTTCAATGCAGTGACTACGCTGCCAAGAGTCTGTTGTAATATCCCTTTGACTTAGCAATTTTTGAGTGATTTGACAGAAACAGGAGACCTTTTTGCAAGAATGTACAAATGGTGTGCTGGATGTGCCCAGGAACTCTCTAATGATTGTCGATTTACTTCAATATCTGTAAAATCAAGTAAAAAAAAGTTTTTCAAGCGGGGCGGAGCCAAGCAGTCAAACAAGACGGACGCATGACACAGAGATATTAGCAATTTTCTACAGCTCTATACTGACCCGAAAACTGAGACATGGACACTCATACTCACGATGGGTCGCAAGACTAAAAAAACAAAAGCCCGACAAGCCCAGGATGGGCATGAATATCAAGGATTTCCTGAGACAATCGCATGGCGCGAGCGGGCCAAACATGGCAGCCGACTTCAACGACTTTTCAGACTCCTCAGAGGAACTGATGCTGGACAGAGGGACAACTTCCCTGCCACTTCCTCCTCAACCTTAGGCAGTACCTCGGTGTGCTGACTCCCAGCCTGTGACCACGGCTACTCTGAAGGAATTACTTGCCAGCCTCCAGAAAACCATACAGGCAGACGGGGCCTCATTCCGATCCGACCTCTCAGGCCGCATAGGGTCGCAAAGGGACCGGGAAATGGTATCTACACAGCAGTCACAACAGCTTGCCTCTCTTGAAAGTGAAGTGCAGTGCTTTTAAAAACAACAACTCACCTTTGAGCAATAACTTGCTCTCCTGGAAGACGCACAGTGCCGCAACAATATAAAGGTACGAGGCATACCTGACGAATTACCAGCGGATGAGCTCCCACATATGGTGCCTATGGGACCTTCAGGGTTCTGAAACCCCAGAGAGCACCAGAGTCTGCCACTAGGGACCTAGTGGTACGGTTTACCTGCAATAGGGATAGGCGGCTGTACTGGCGCGGTGCTGAAGGGGACCCCGTAAATCAAGTTCTTAGAACATGTCACTTACGTTTTATGCTGACGTCTCAGGGGAAACCCTGAAATGGAGAAAATCCCTACAACCGCTCCGGATGAACAACATCAGATACCGATGACGCTCCCCGACAATACTGCAGGTCCTGCAGGAAGATGTCACTCACTTGGTTCGAGATCTGAATGAAGCGGCTGCTCTACTAGAGACCCTGGGCCTCCCACAGGACTCTATGGCCAGGCCTTGCCCACGCAGCACCCCAGTACCAACATATAAATGGGACATAGCGAAAGTCACCCCTTTTGTCCCATCAGACACCTACACAGCAGCCACAACCTGACTTGTCACCATGTTTTAAGTTATAGTTGTTTGTTTTGTTTACTACATCTACTCACACACGTTGTACACCTTTCCAGATGCCTGACCTACACAGAGTCCTCTAACCCGGCGTTACGGGTTATTAGGGCTCATTTTCCAGTGCTACCCAAACCCCTGCCTCTGTATCTGTGGCGACCACTCACTCAGCCTAACTCTACCCAGAGGCGTAAAATTAATTGTGCCTCGTTTAACATCCTAAGTCCCATCAGCTGCACAGTCACCTGTAAGGCCATAATACGGATGCTAGCCTGGTCCATGAGAGAATTACACACTAACACTATTCTAACCGTTTTAGTTTTTCTTTAGTTTTTATCATTTTATTAATGGCCTACATATGCATACCCTCCAGCCCTAGAATACCTAGAGTCAAAGCTCATAATATTGCTTGGTAAATTTGAAGTGACCTACCATAGGCCTATACTGAGGCCACCCAACGTTCTGCTCATTACAAGTATGCCCAGGCTTTCCTATAACCCTAAAACACTCCCCTAGCTGTTAAGATGCTCACTGTACAAAGTCTATGTCATTTTATTCTTGAATCCAGTATTGTTACTCTATCTTTGTATTTTTTCAGACAACATACTGCTTTTTCATGACAGTAAAGTGAGCAAAAATAAATATAGAAACATAGAAACATAGAAACATAGAATGTGACGGCAGATAAGAACCATTCGGCCCATCTAGTCTGCCCAATTTTCTAAAAACTTTCATTAGTCCCTAGCCTTATCTATAGTTAGGATAGCCTTATGCCTATCCCATGCATGCTTAAACTCCTTTACTGTGTTAACCTCTACCACTTCAGCTGGAAGGCTATTCCATGCATCCACTACCCTCTCAGTAAAGTAATACTTCCTGATATTATTTTTTAAACCTTTGTCCCTCTAATTTAAGACTATGTCCTCTTGTTGTAGTAGTTTTTCTTCTTTTAAATATAGTCTCCTCCTTTACTGTGTTGATTCCCTTTATATATTTAAATGTTTCTATCATATCCCCCCTGTCTCGCCTTTCCTCCAAGCTATACATGTTAAGATCCTTTAACCTTTCCTGGTAAGTTTTATCCCGCAATCCATGAACCAGTTTAGTAGCCTTTCTCTGAACCCTCTCTAAGGTATCAATATCCTTCTGAAGATACGGTCTCCAGTACTGTGTACAATACTCCAAGTGAGGTCTCACCAGTGTTCTGTACAATGGCATGAGCACTTCCCTCTTTCTACTGCTAATGCCTCTCCCTATACAACCAAGCATTCTGCTAGCATTTCCTGCTGCTCTATTACATTGTCTGCCTACCTTTAAGCCATCAGAAATAATCACCCCTAAATCCCTTTCCTCATATGTTGAGGTTAGAACTCTATCAAATATTCTGTACTCTGCCCTTGGGTTTTTACGTCCAAGATGCATTATCTTGCACTTATCCACATTAAATGTCAGTTGCCACAATTCTGACCATTTTTCTATATATATTTTTTTTTAAAAAGGAGAAATTTTGCTCTTATCACTAAAATGAATCGATACCATTCCCGTCATGTTGCTTATGTACAAATAGTCACCTTCTTTTGCTACCTAAATTAAAAGGGAAGGACAAAGTAAAATAATTTATAGATTTAATTTTACATTAAAAATGCAGATACAATTAGCTCAGACATTTTGGGCATATTTGTCAAATTTTTATGTAAAAAGGGAATTTAAAATGCGTGTCTGTTTGTAAAAAGAAAATTGATTAGATAATGAAGGAGGTAACAACAGCAAGTGGGGTATTAAAAACCATTAATGTAGATGGGGGCATGTTCACAAAATGCATAGGACTGAGCTCAGTCTCTGCTCAATACACTATACTGAGCAAGTGCCAAGTAGGAGTAAGACGTAGAAAGCTGATATTGGCTTATGTATCTCAAGTGAGAAGGAAGCAGTCGAGAGGTGAAATAAGAGCTAGCACTGACTGATTCTGCTACTCAATCGAGAGAGGGAAGCTTTAACCAAGACACACACTCAATTGAAGCAATGTACTTTTTTCTGACTATTGATTTTATTTTGTTATTATTTTATTATTGTTTTTATTTACTTTGAGATTTACTCAATGTTATTACATTATGGGCAAGGCCGGATTTACATCACAAGCATCTGTAGGCACAGAGTTTTCAAGCACCACCAAATCCCCCTGCCTTTAAACAAAAAACAAAAAAAAACATACTGTTTAAATATGAAAAATTGTTGAATATATTATACACATATAGAGTGAGTATTGTGTAGTAGTGTGTGTAAGTGTCTGTGTATGTCTGTTTGTAACAGTGTGGCTAGCAGCATGTATAGTAAAGTGTGTGTAGTAGGCAGGGCCGGACTGGGAAAAGAAAATCGGCCCGGCCATTTTTTTTATTTACAGCGGCCCACTAAGAAGGGTACGGGGCAGAGTGGGTGTGTTTTGTCATCACTAATGACAAACACGCCCCCTCTCAAAATGAGCATGTTGGTTCAATGCTCTTCCAGGGCAGACCATGCGCAGAGCTCTGCTGAAGAGCTCTAGCATGAGAAAAAAGCCCTGTATTTGTTCTGCACAGTGCAAGCTAATTTAATAACATGCTTGCACTCTGTTTCCTTGCAACTTGTCTCTGGTGTCTCTATAAATGGAGACAAAAATGCCAGGAAAGAGTATTGTGCATGTGTTTGGAGGCTGCTTGTGGTATTGCGTGTGTGTAGAGTGAGCTGATTGTGATGTGGTATTGTGTAATAAGGTCGGTTTTAGTTGTGTTGTGTTTGTGGTGTAATGTAATGCATATGTGGCTAGGGGCTATAGAGAATGTGTGTATAGGGGATGTAGCAAGTGTGTGCATACAGGCTATAGTGTGTGTGTGTGTGTGTGTATAGATGATGTAGTGTTTGTAGAGAGTGTGTGTTTAGGGGTGTAGTATGTGTTTGCTTACAAGGAATCTAGTGTGTGTATAGGGGATCCAGAGTGTGTATGTTAGGAGTGTAGTGTGTGTTTGTATATATGTTGGAAGGCCATTTGTCCTGAATTTCTGGGAGGAGTTATGATCCTATATAAACCCTACCCCCTACTTACCTTTGTTGTGCAAGCTGTTTGCCTTCACCATAGCAACCAGCACTTCCGGTCCGTTGTTCCCACCAAAGTCAGTCTCCAGCAAACAGTCCGTCGCCAGCAGCTCCTACCTTCGTCTTCCATGCCTGTCCACCGGCTTCTACCCGACTTCCCTACTCGCTACCCGGCTACCCTGCGTTCGTCTGTTCTTTCGTACGTTCATTCAGTTGAACACGGCTTTTTCATGCAAACTTTCATTAATTTACACGTTACAGCCTGCAGCTGATTTTGCAATTGGCTTTCATTTAAATCCTTTTGTGTGTTCCATTTACCGAATGTGGGAGTTCTTTCTATTTATAGTACTCTTGTTCATTCGGTTAACTGAACGAAAGGGGCTACAGTGTTTAAATTTACTAATCTACTATAAAATATCTAGTTATGTCTCTTACTTATACCAAGCACTCACATAAATTTTTTCCTATATGATGTTAAGTTTATTAAATGGCTCTTAAGGTCACCACTGGGTGAAATATATGTGTTTTACATATTTCCATACATGGTCACATAATTGTGGGACACCTATTTTTCACAGGGTAATCTTATTAAAGGCACAGTTTGGCCACTTTCTTTTATAATTTGCGTATATAATACACCTTCACTTTCCTCCAATCGGTCTTCAAGAAGTGGTATCCCAGTACCCTGTATTACTGTATCAGGTAAGTAGGTTTACCAATTCTCTTTTCCCTCCAGGCCTCATTCAGCCTCCACGGCCTCATTCAGCCTCCCCACCTCCCAAAGTGGGTTCTAAACTTCTAACAGGCCAGTTCTGAGATTCCTCACGCCGTTTAAAACATCAATCACACAAACTTACACCACCTTGCTACTACTGATACTTTTCTTCAAACAGAGCTCCAAGAAGAGGTACCCAGTATCCTGCATTTCGATAACAGGTAAGAAGGTTTACCATTTTACATTTTCCCTTGAGGCCTCATTCAGCCTCCATGGCCTCCCAAAATGGGCTTCAAAACGTACCTGGGCTAAGATTCCTCACAAAATGTCAACAACAATCTCATAATCATAATCCACCATATTACTATTTTATTTAACGGTACATGTGTTGCCATTTATTTCTACATACATTACTTAGACCTGTGTAATTGCCACAGCTCACCAAGTCCTACGCCATCGACAACCTACAGGCTACCTGGTTCCCTGCATTGCAGTATCAGGTATTGGTAATCTTACTCACTACGATTACGTTTCTCCTTAAGGCCTCACTTTGCCTTTGTATCATTCAAAAAATTCACATTTATGGGAACCCAGGGGCTTGTCTCTAATTTTCGGCCCAACGTTCAGGTCCCTCAGCTTACCCACGTTCGAACGTTACAGTATCTCTGATACACACCTTCTCATACGTTCAACATTTTTACACTCATTATATTAGTGGCACGCCTCAGGCCCACAAGCATCTTTTTCCCCCTAAGGTTTCCCGGACCGGGCCCCTTCCCCGCAGAAGCAAGAATATATTGTAATGTTCCGGCGGGTTTCCCAAATAAAGAGGGCAAACACTCAAGGTTAAGTATCTACATACGTTATATCACACCATTCTAAGAGACAAGACCCATCAGGCTAGAGAACTGGCATTAAGGGTTAGGCGCTGGCCTTAGCTATCCTAAGTAATACTACGGTCGAGGTCTACACCCCACCTCAACACGGAGGTTCAGCCCCACGACCAAATCATAGTTAGCCACCTCGCTCGCCCTTCTTTAGGGCTACAGTTAGGGCTTCCCATGTCACGGCCACACATTTTGAATCTCTTACGGTCACCGAGAGGCCAACATCCTGCCACCACGTTCAAGTAGCCACAAAATCCCCTCGGCCCAAATCATACGTACAGTCTCTCTCCGCCACTTGGCACTAGCAGGGCCTCACCTGTCACTTGGTTCTAGGTAAATTCTTTGCCTCGGCACTAGCTAGCAGGCCAGTTCTCCGAAGGTCTCATCCATACCTCTAAGACACATTACTTATCCAAATCATTATTTCTTTTTCAGAATGTCACAAGTATCCATCCCGATAATCGATCTGCTGTTGGACGAAATACCCAGCACGCCAGTCTGGCCTGGGTTTCCATAGGAATCCCTCACCCCTTCTACCCTCAGTTACCTGGGATTCTGGTACATTCCAAAAAATATCAGCAGAGCTCTGACACAGGGGTATCCCCTCACCAGCCACCACCAGTAAGGCTGAACTACACTGGTTCACGACGGCTCAGCCCAACGTTCCCAGGCCCAGCTCTAGTTCACAAGGGCCGTCTGCTTACTCCTCAGATTCCAATCAGGTGACCCCGGTCGCTATCCTGGCCAGCCTACAAATGATTAATAGGCTGATAAATGGAATCGGCTATAGCCACACCAGGTGTCTCGTTAAGCCCGGCAGGCCCTCACCTGGCGATCTCCGTCATACAGTCTGGCTTACCCCTCATTTCCCTCCCCGTCCCCCACCACCCACTATCACTACTCCATACGTCTCACCGGCCCACCCTGTTCCAATTTCCATGGAGAAAGTAATTCTCAACGGAAAGCACGTTAAACTAACATCACAGCTTAACTTCACAAGACTCCCTACAGTACAAAGATTATATTCTTGGTGACATTTCAGTAGTCCAAAGAGTGACACCCATGACTTAACAAAGCTTTCCATTCCCCTGTTTATCATTGCCTCTCGCATAGAGACAGCTACTTCCACTTCTCACCACCCCTTCACCGCACGCACTAGTCAGGGAGGCGGACAGAGAAGCTGAGCTGAGCTGACCATTTCATTTCTGGGGAAGGCTCGGGTGCACTTTGACTTTAAAGGACCACTATAGTGCCAGGAAAACATACTTGTTTTCCTGGCACTATAGTGCCCTGAGGGTGCCCCCACCCTCAGGGTCCCACTCCGGCCCGGCTCTGGAAGGGGGAAAGGGGTTAAAACTTACCTTTTTCCAGCGCTGGGCGGAGAGCTCTCCTCCTCAGATCCTCCTCTTCTCCTCCCCGTCGGCTGAATGCGCACGCGCAGCAAGAGCTGCGCGCGCATTCACCCGGTCACATAGGAAAACATTCATAATGCTTTCCTATGGACGCTGGCGTGCTCTCACTGTGAAAATCACAGTGAGAAGCACGCAAGCGCCTCTAGTGGCTGTCAATGAGACAGCCACTAGAGGAAATAGGGGAAGGCTTAACCCATTCATAAACATAGCAGTTTCTCTGAAACTGCTATGTTTATAAAAAAATGGGTTAACCTAGCTGGACCTGGCACCCAGACCACTTCATTAAGCTGAAGTGGTCTGGGTGCCTAGAGTGGTCCTTTAATACTGGGGTATGCTATTTCACTACATGCAGGGTTTTGCACATCTGCTCCAGAACCTACACCTAGTCCACATACGCAGCCTGTCACCTAAGATACGCCCAACTAAGGTTGACATTGTTATCCTGATATACTATCTGCATTTACACACAGCTAGGCATCTGGTAGATTCTGGTGCCGGGTTTCTCACAGTGATTCACACGGGCCTTATCTCCTTTCCCACAGGTACACTCGTATGCCCTAACCTATTATCTGCACCCATTGACCCTCTTACGGTGGACCACCTTCTGTCCACAGCAGTCATATGCTGGTTTCACGATCGCCTCCTTCCGGTATTCACACTTCTCATCTTGGCGTACCATTCCCATCGAGGTAGCAATTCACTATACCCTATAATACTAGAAATAATCCAGGCACTCCAATAGATTCCAAATTTCAAGGCAATGTATTCGAACCAGGAACTACAAAGCAACGTTTCAGCCCTAACAGGGCTTTTTTCAAGCGGAGCCGCAAAATAGAGCTCCGCCGGTTCCTCCTCTCCATCCCCAGCCGCATGTCTATTACAAGTGGGCCGGTGAGGGAGATCTTTGATCTCCCCACCGGCCCGTCATGGCAAACAGCGGGGCCGGCGCTCGGATAGTGCCGGCCCTGCATAGACCGGCAGGGGAGATCCTGTAACCTCCCCTGCCGGCCGCGGCCCATGGCCACCACGGCCCACCAGGCATTTGCCCGGTGTGTCCGATGGCCAGCCCGGGCCTGGTAGTAGTATGTTTGTGTATGCTGTGCGTAGCAGTATGTGTGTTGTTGTGTAACGGTTTGGATAACAGTATGTGTGGTTGTGTGTAACAGTGTGGGAAGTAATGTATGTGTACAATCTCGTAGCAGTTTGTGTGGGCAGCACTATGTGTAGCAGCAGAGCCGGCCCAAGACATTGTGCTTTCTGGGTCCAAGGAAGAAATGCTGACCTCCCTCACCAAAACCACAATCACCAAGACAAGCTCACACCCATTATGTTATTTCATGATAATTAAACCGCCTTCTCTGCTCCCAAGGGGGTGAGATAGGGAGAGAAATAAGTTTTAGAGTCATAGGAGGATGGGGAGTGAGGGAAGGATGATGGGAGTTATGGGGAGATAAGGGATGGATGAGTTAGGAGGATGAGGTAAGGGTGACAGGGAGAGATGGGTTGGGGAAGGAAGGATGGGGAGAGAAAGAAGGGATGGCTGCTAGTGATAGGGAAAGAGGGGGGTGGTTGCTAGTGACAGAGAGAGTGGGATGTCTGGTAATGATAGGGTTGGGGGTGGCTGCTAGTGATAGGGAGAGAGGCTGGTTTCTGCTATTGATAGGGATAGAGTTGGAAGGCTCTCTGTGATGGAGAGAGAGAGGAAGATGGCTGCTTGTGATGGGGAGAGAGAGGGGGTGGCTGCTTGTGATGGGGAGAGAGGGGGGTGGCTGCTTGTGATGGGGAGAGAGAGGGGGATGTCAGCTCGTGATGTATTGCTGGAGAGAAATGAGGCTGTGCAGGGACAGCAAAATGCCACCCCTATTAAAGTGCAGCCTGAGACCATCGTGCCTTTGAAGCCCATACACAGAATGGCCCGCTCTGTGTAGCAGTGTGTCTGTGTGTACCTGTTATTTTTGAGTCGGCCATTCAGACCCAGTCTTCTCTCTTCTCTTGGCCAGTTTTCTTCGTCCTGCAGGTCACTGTGTTCAGTCTGAGGGGGAGGAGCCATGCACAGATCACTGTGTTCAGTCAGAGGGGGAGGAGCCATGCACAGATCACTGTGTTCAGTCAGAGGGGGAGGAGCCATGCACAGATCACTGTGTTCAGTCTGAGGGGGCAGGGCCATGAACAGATCACTGTGTTCACTCTGAGGGGGAGGAGCCATGAACAGATCACTGTGTTCAGTCAGAGGGGGCGGGGCCATGAACAGATCACTGTGTTCAGTCTGAGGGGCAGGAGCCATGCACAGATCACTGTGTTCACTCTGAGGGGGAGGAGCCATGAACAGATCACTGTGTTCACTCTGAGGGGGAGGAGCCATGAACAGATCACTGTGTTCCGTTTAAGGGGGAGGAGCCATGAACAGATCACTGTGTTCACTCTGAGGGGGAGGAGCCATGAACAGATCACTGTGTTCTGTTTAAGGGGGAGGAGCCATGGACAGTTCACTGTGTTCAGTCTGAGGGGGCAGGGCCATGCACAGAACAGGCTCCGTTACACTGTATACAGCGATCCCAGTAACCTGTTAAATCTGTTCTTGTCAGCATGCCCCGGACAGGAGGAAAGGAGGGAGCTATTAACAGACTGAAGATAGATGCCTCTTCTGCCTAATGGGAAATCCAGAGATTATCGTTTGTGTCTCTGTTTTCAGTTTTGATATTTGCAAATGTTCCCAGCTATAAGCAGCAGAGAGCATGGAGGAAAGGGAGCTCCTTCCACCATAATTTATGCCTAATACAATATAATAAGTGTATTAGCTGTAGACAGCATAGTTAGTTGGGGAGCTTAGTTAGTTAGCGCTTATTGGTCCAGTTGGGTAGATAGCTATATCTCCCTGAACTGGACTGTATTATCTGGCAGCATCAGACCGGACCTTTTATTATATGGGAGCCTGCAAAGCTCCTTCTCAGGCAGCTGCACTGGAGGAAGTAATGTCAGGAATATCACTTCCTCCCAGCGTTACCATAGAGGTGCTCTAACTGGCAGCTGTGGCACTGATGTGGTGCAGTGTATAGAGGGTAGGGATATGCAGGCCCGGACTGGCCATCGGGCACACCAGGCAAATGCCCAGTGGGCCGCGGTGGCCATGGGCCGAGGCCGGCAGGGGAGGTCCCAGGACATCCCCTGCCGGTCTATGCAGGGCCGGCGCTATCTGAGCGCCGGCCCCGCTGTGTTCCATGAAGGGCCGGTGGGTGATCAAAGATCTCCCTCACCGGCCCACATGTTCTCAAACGTGGCCGCTGGCGGGGAGAAGGGGGGGAATAGAGCCATCTTGGAGAGAGGACCCGCCGGAGCTCTAACTTGCAGCTCCGCCGGGTTTCTCTCAAAGGGCTAGAGTTCACTTACCACAAGGACCACCAGGGATGGCTGGCAGCAGCACGACCTCCCCCCTTCCAGGCTACAGGTAAGAATAGAGGGGGGGGGGATATAATGTATGTATTTTTTTAATAAAACATTAATACTGCCATTTACCTGCCTCCCCCAATACACAATGCTTGCAAACACACACATCACCCAGCACCCTAACACACACACAGCACCCTAACATTGACACAGCACCCTAACACACACACAGCACCCTAACACCAGCACCCTAACACACACACAGCACCCTAGCATTCACACAGCACCCTAACACACACACAGCACCGTAGCACTCACACAGCACCCTAACACTCACACAGCACCCTAACACCAGCACCCTAACATTGACAAATTACCCTAACACACACACAGCACCCTAACATTGACACAGCACTCTAACACACACACAGCACCCTAAAACACACACAGCACAGTAGCACTCACACAGCACCCTAACATTGACACATCACCCTAACACCAGCACCCTAACATTGACACATCACCCTAACACACACACAGCACCCTAACACACACACACAGCACCGTAACACTCACACGGCACCCTAACACTCACACGGCACCCTAACACTCACACGGCACCCCAACACCAGCACCCTAACATTGACACATCACCCTAACATTGACACATCACCCTAACACATACGCAGCACCCTAACACATACAGCACCCTAACACCAGCACCCTAACATTGACAAATTACCCTAACACACACACAGCACCCTAACATTGACACAGCACCCTAACACACACACAGCACCCTAAAACACACACAGCACAGTAGCACTCACACAGCACCCTAACATTGACACATCACCCTAACACCAGCACCCTAACATTGACACATTACCCTAACACACACACACAGCACCCTAACACACACACACAGCACCGTAACACTCACACGGCACCCTAACACTCACACGGCACCCTAACACTCACACGGCACCCCAACACCAGCACCCTAACATTGACACATCACCCTAACATTGACACATCACCCTAACACATACGCAGCACCCTAACACATACGCAGCACCCTAACACATACAGCACCCTAACACATACAGCAACCTAGCACACACACACATCACCCTAACACATACACAGCACCCCAACACACACACAGCACCCCAACACACACACAGCACCCCAAACACACACAGCACCCCAAACACACACAGCACCCCAACACACACCACCCTCACTCACACATCACCCTCGCACAGTACCCTCACACACAGCGCCCTCACACACAGCGCCCTCACACACAGCGCCCTCACACACAGCGCCCTCACACACAGCACCCTCACACACAGCACCCTCACA